>CM076581.1:588757099-589369201 GCA_034641835.2 Pinus albicaulis | reverse complement strand
ACACATAATTCAATCCCTCACCATCAGTCCAGCTGTGGCTTTCGGAGGCAACTGAAGATGTCATACATGATTTAATATATCTAAATTTGCAGAAAGGGAACTAATACTAAACTACACATTTCATCATACAGCCCCTCACCATCAGTCCAGCTGTGGCTTTCGGAGGTAACTGAAGACGCTATGAGCAGCTTAATATATCTAATTTTGCAGAAAGGAACTAATACTAAACTACACATTTCATCATGCAGCCCCTCACCATCAGTCCAGCTGTGGCTTTCGGAGGTAACCGAAGACACTATGAGTAGCTTAATATATTTAAATTTAACTACTGAATCAGATAAACAAAACTGAAATGAACAAAGCAAGACTGAAGTTAAACAAATGCTATGAAAAGTAAACTAGCAGCAGAATAATGTCAGTCTCATATCATTAGCTAAAATACTATGAAAATGCCCCGGGCTGTCTACCTAAAACCTGCACAAGAAAACTGATCAGTGATTTAACAATCATAAAAACATGAAAGACAAGAATGCAATGGAAATTATAGAAATGTATGAACATAAATGAAGCAACTATGAAATATGAACATGTAATGGATTATGATACAATGACTTTTAAAAGAAATGAAATGAAATATATATACATTAATACACAGAACCTCGGTTGAGCAGGGGCCCTCTACACAGCTCTGGTACGATCCTCAACACGAATTAAATTGAAAACAGAGTCTTTTCGCATTAAGAAGCAGTTCATTACAGACTGGTAGTATTACGGCTCAAGGCAGCGTAATCACTACATAACAGAGTACGCACATCAACTATCAATTAACAACTCAACAACTATGATCTACTAACAACTAACTCTACGTGCGTATGCAAACGCTCTTTATAAACAAATAAAATGTAACTGTCTCCTGAAGTTTATGATAGCAGCCAGCACGTAGACCACTAAGGCCACGGATATAGGAGTATGGCCATGTTGGAAAACGGATCTATGGAAGGTGGGCGCTTTAATTCAACTCCAGAACTTTGCACAGATGTCAATTAACCTCCGCAAGCTTGGAAACGGCCGTATGGATGTTTATATGCCACGAAACAGAGTCCAGCCGACATAGAACTCCATAGTTGACTTCCACGTGGATGTCTTTGACCGCGGCTTTCTTTGACGAATTTACTTGAACCAATAGGACACGAACCATGTCCTTGTCATTCCTAGCCTGCCCATGTGGCTCGTTTCCTTCGTGGACACCTGTAACATAGATTTCCACAAAATAGCTGCGGAAAGTTGCAGCAGCTGCGGAAAGTGACAAGTTTCCACAGCTGTATGAAAAAAATCTAAATCAAATAGAAAACACAAAAACATAATTAAAAACCATGTTAGATACCCTTTTGCACATGATATTGACAATTTTGGAGGTTTAGGTGAGTGGAAAAGATATGGAAAAGTGTATGGAAAAGAGGCAAATTCGGGGCTCAACATACCCCCACTGTGAAGGTGTTGCATGTCCTCATGCAACCAAAATTTTGACACTCTTTGTTCAATTCATGTGCCTTGATACTTCAGCCAGCACATCTAACCCCCTTCTCTTCTTCTTTGGTACTGCCATCATTCTGGGTTTCTTCATGAGGCACCTGAATTTGATATTCACAAGTGCTCTGCTCAATTTTTGGCATTTTCTTTTTAGCTTCTTATTTTTCTTTTGCCAAATACCCAAATGTAACATAGTATTGTCATGGATAATCTTGTCCAGTTTGCCTTGCTCTTTGAGTGTTTCATTTTTATTTTTGATATGCCGATTCAAAAGCTCAAGCTCAAAAATCTCCTGTTTTAATGACTGAACCAAATCATCCTGCAATGTATGAGGCTGAATAGAAGAGGTACTTGGGCCTGTGGCTGCCTTCTCCAAGGATTCTATATAATCATACACCTCCTGCTGTTTGGGGTCTACTTCCAGTGTCTTTTTCATTGGGCTGTCCTCAAAATGCTGCAAGGGAGAATTATGTTTAAAATTTGGCTGAGGAGAACTTTCATCAATATTTTGCTGAGAGTAAGATGGAGTACACTCATTGTCTGATTGGGAGTGAAAGGATTCAGGTTCACTAACTGACTGAAATGGACTATGGTCAGTTGGAGACTGTTCAGATGTCTCCTCACCCAAATCAATGAAATGAGGACCTTTAATTTGTGTTTTTCTCAGTTTTCCCTTAAGCCTGCTGCTTCTCCTCACATGCTGTGGTACACTACCCTTTTGTTCTTGTTTTCATGTTTTTGCCTTCTTGGATAGAGATGACTGTTTTTGAAGAAAAATTAATCTTTTTGATAGAATTTGGTGATCTTCTTCTTCAGAAGAAGAAGTTTTATGGACAGCCTCAATAATTTCTTTCCCTTTTGGTATTATTGGCTTCTTAGTTTTGATTTCCTTCTTCTTCATTTTTACCAATCTCTCTTCCCTATCATTTTTCTTCATAGTAATAGTAGAAGTATCTTGGATTTCATCTACTGTTCTTTTCCTTCTACTTCTTTTTGCTGTGCTAGCTGCGGGAACTTCCTGTGTAGGAGCAACTTGGGTTTCAACATCCATTTTCTTTCTTCTACCCCTTCTAATTGGATTACCTTCAGGAATTTCCTGAGGTTCTTCAAAGAAGTTTCTAACTAGGAATTGTTCCCATGTATCTTTTCTTTCTTTTAGCTCCTTTTCAATCAGAATTTTTATAAGCCCATGATGATATAAATGAGGCTTTACATCTCCTAGGTGTTTTTGCACAGTGACAGCCATTTTCTTCAAGCTATTATATATGAAATAAGGAAGATTGAGAGTTTGGTTTTCAAGAAAATTCATCAATATCCTAGTATGATACATGTACATGGAGCCAAAACGGCCTTCACATGTGATAAATTTCTGAACAATGAGTAGTAAAGTGGCCCATTCATCTTTTATTGCATGCACAGGGATTCCCCTTTTGAAAACAGTGATATCCATACCTTGATTTCGGAGGATTGTTCTCCATGCCTCATCACTGATACTTTTGTTTTTGAACCAACGTTCTCCTTCCTGAAGAAGCTTTGTGGCTGCTGCTATTGATGCTTCATTGACTAAAAACTTGAGGTCTCCCACTTCTGCTTCCGAGCCATTAAATGATCTTGCAAACGCTTTGGTAACTTCTCTGTGGTAACCCCTGAATTTCTGAATAAAACGCAGCCATTTAGCTTTCCTCAACATCTCTTTTGCTTGTGGAAATCCCTCTATAAATTTCTGTCCTTCCGGCTCTGCCCTTAATAATTTTCCCATTTTACTTCTCTGTGCTTCACAGGCTTGCCTTTGTGAGGGTTTAAGTGGAAATGGAACGATGGAATACACAGAATCTAGCACAATACTGTGGGGATGTTATCACAAAACGGAAATGAGCACCATAAAAAGAATGGAATAAGACTGTGGGTGGATATACGGGAATGAGAGTGAGCAAAAGGAACGGAATGAAATGAAACAGGGAGTGAGAATGAGTAGAGTGGGGTTTTGTAAACACGACAGAGACATGACAAAGAGGTTAACAAAGTATAATGCATTCGGCCGCATTTTGAATTTTGGTGGCTGTGTCATAAATATGAACACGTTTCAATCAATGATTATGAAGTTATGCGGCTTGTAAGAGTCCTTTGTCAACTCAAATACGTATCATTATCTACGGTGGGCTATTTGAACATGAGTAAGAGTCGGAATTTCAATAATGAAACCGTTTGTGAATAAATGTAAGAGGATAACATAGAGATCGTGGAAGGTTACGGACTGTCAATATAATCATTGCGCGTTATGGGTAGAGCTCATAGTTTAAAATTACATAAAAATGTGTTTTTCGATACTATTTGAAATAAACTTTATTCATACCTTTGGAATCCTTGCTTTTGCCCTTGGTCTTCAAATGATTGATCTTCATTAGTGTCTTGAATGTCCCATTGATCCTCTCCTGCATTTTATTTCATAATTTATGAAAATAACAACTAACTGTACATTCTTTTTGAAAATAGAGTAGTAGTAGCTGCGGAATCTGCTTCTGGCTGCGGAAACTGGAGTCAGCTGCGGAAACAGATGTCAGCTGCGGAAACTGACACAGCTATTACTTGGCTGAAATAGAAATGAACAAATGACAAATGACCAGGTGGAAATGGCCATAAAAAGATTTTAATTGATGGAATGGATGAAATGAAGTGGAATGAAGTGAAATGAAATGAAATGAAATGAAATGAAGTGGAATGAAATGGAGTGGGTGGTGAGATGAAATGAAATGAAAGACAAAAAAAAATTTTTTTTTGGAAAATATAGAGTGTCAGGTGTCCCTGATTTTCACCCCATATTTTCTGTATAAGACTGCCAATCAATGATTGGTTTTCAGGCTTATACCATTTTTTTTTTCTTTTTTTTTTCTTTTTTTTCTTTTTTTTTTTTAACTTGAAAAACAAAAGCTAGGCTGGTGAAGAAGAAGAATTCTTCTGTACCAGCCTAATTGCAGAACTTTCTTGAAACAACTTGACAAAATCCTCTTTAGAAAGTGGCTTATGATAAACTTTCAATCTATGGCCATTCACTAAAAGAGGAGTTTGAAACTCATCAATGGTCCTGATTCTTATAGCTCCATTGTTAAAGATCTTGTCAATCTCATATGGCCCAAGCCAATGAGTCTGAAATTTCCCTTGAAAATCTTTAAACTTGGAGTCAAATAACAATGCCCAATCTCCTTCTTGAAACTTCTTTTCTTTGATATATTTGTCATGCCATTTAGCTCTTTGATATTGAACTAGATCAGTTCTTAGAATTGCTTCTTGTCCGATCTCATCTAGCTCATTCAATTGCTCCATTCTATGCTTTTGGGCTTCTGATAAGTCCATTCCCAACTGAACTGCTATCTTGAAGGTCTTGACTTGGAACTCAATGGGGAGCAAGACTTCTTTCCCATAAACAAGTTCATAGGGAGAATGTCCTGTTGTATTCCCCCATGTAGTTCTGTAGGCCCACAAGGCTTCTGGAAGCCTTTCTGCCCAATCTCTTCTATGTAGATGAACAGTTTTGGTGATGATACTTTCAAGAACTTTGTTTGTGGACTCCACTTGACCATTTGCTTGTGGATGGTAAGGAGTAGATCTTCTGTGCTTGATTTTGCATTCTTCCATCAACTTCTCCACCAAATTGGATGTGAATTGGCTCCCCTGATCTGTCACAATTTCTCTTGGAACACCAAAGCGAGTAAAAATATCCTCATAAAGAAAATGAACAACTGAATTTTCAGTAGCAGATACTAATGCTTTGGCTTCTACTCATTTAGTAACATAATCAGTACAAACCAATATATACTTCTTTTGCTTAGATGGTGGATTAATAGGTCCAATGAAATCTAAAGCCCATTTTTCAAAGGGTTCAATGAGTACCTGTGTTTGCAGTGGCATTTCATTTGAAAGGGTAGGTTTCCCTACTCTTTGGCAGCTATCACACCTTTTGACATATTGTTTTTCATCTTTGAAGAGAGAAGGCCAATAATATCCCAAGGAAAGGATTTTATAGGCCGTCCTTTTGTCCGCAAAGTGTACGCCGCATGGTTCATCATGACATGCCTTAAGAATATCAGGCATTTCATCTTCCCTGACACATCTTCTGATCACAAGATCTGGCCCTGTTTTAAACAATTCGTTAGAAATCCATGAATATTTTGAACTCTCCCGAATAATTTTTCGTTTTTCACTTGGAAATAAATGTGAAGGTAGTTTCCCTGTAACCAAATAGTTAGCAATATCTGCATACCAAGGAGTCTTAATAGTTACTGCAAACAAGTATTCATCAGGAAACTTATCCTCTATAGGAGAATCTTCTTTAGTATTCTGAATTCTAGACAAGAAATCAACTACTGTATTCTGTTTTCCTGGTCTATCCAACACAGTAATATTGAATTCTTGCAAAAGTAAAAGCCATCTTGTCACTCTGCCATTAGTAACAGGTTTGTTCATTAAATATCTAATTGCAGAATGGTCAGTATGAATAAAAGTTTCATAGCCCGTTATGTAATGTCTAAACTTATTAATTGCATGAACAACAGCTAAGAACTCTTTTTCAGTCACAGTATAATTCAACTCTGTGGGAGTCAAATTTTTACTGGTGTAATAAATGGCATAAGGAATTAAATCTTTTGACCCAACACAGCTCCAAGAGCTGTATCTGAAGCATCTGTAGAAATATGGAAAGGAAGTTTCCAATTTGGTCCTCTCAAGATAGGTGCTTCAGATATTCTTGTTTTCAAAGTTTCAAAAGTTGATTGACAATCAGGATCCCATTTAAATTCACAATCTTTTGTAAGCAATTTGAAGAGTGGAGATGCTATTTTAGTGAATTTTTCTATAAATCTTCTATAGTAACCAGTAAATCCTAGAAAACTTCTAACATCTCTTTGACAATTTGGAATAGGAAACTTGGAGATGACTTCAACTTTTGATCTATCAACCTTAATCCCATCTCCCGAAATATGATGTCCTAAAACAATCCCTTCAGTAAACATCATAAGCATTTTTCATGGCTTAATGAAAGGTTTATTTCTTTACATCTTATGAGAACTTTTTCCAAATTTTCTAATGCCTCTTAAAATGAATTACCATAAACCGTAAAATCATCCATATAAACTTCTACACAATCATGGATTAGATCAGAAAAAATTCCTAGTACTGCTCTTTGGAATGTTGCTGGTGCATTACATAACCCAAAAGGAAGCACTCGGTAGGCAAAAGTTCCCCATGGACAAGCAAATGTGGTCTTATCTTGATCTTCAGGTGCTACCTGAATTTGATTATAGCCACTAAAACCATCCAAAAATGAAAAGTACTTTTTACCTGCTAATGTATCTAATACCTGATCAATAAAAGGCAAAGGAAAGTGATCCTTCAAAGTTGCTTTGTTCAACTCCCCGTAATCAATGCATACTCTCCATTTACCATTCTTTTTAGGTACTATAACCAAAGGAGAAACCCATCGGCTATCTGAAATTGGATAAATGAAGTTTACATTGAGAAGTTTTTGGAGCTCTTCTTTCACTATCTCCCTAAGATTTGGATTCATCCTCCTTTGAGGTTGTCTGATTGGTCTATTGTTTTCCTCAATATAGATATGATGGATGCAAGTCTTAGGATCAATACCCTTCATGTCAGTATACTCCCATGCAAATGCAGTAGAATGTTTTTGCAAGATTCTGGTTAGTTCTTCTTGTTGTGACTTCTCCAGATGTTTGTTGATATTCAATGTCTTTTCTGGAAAAATCTCAATAGCAGAATTACCAAACTTTTCCATAGAGTAGAGAGACATTTGTCTTGATGATAAATATTCTATGTCAGATTCCAACTGAAATTGTGTGGGGTCATATTCTGAAGTTATCTCAAAATTTTCTAATGTGTTCAGAATTTGACTATCCTCACTAATTTCAGAAATGGTAAAGACAGGTTGTATAGTGTTCTCATCATCTACCCATTCATTGTCTCCTATTTCTGTAATTGCTCTTGCAGGAGGATACAAATTGAATTTCTTTGTCGAATTACCATTAGAAATGTACATGTCTCCAGATCTACAACTAATAAAAGCACCAGCTGTGGCCAGCCAAGGTCTTCCTAAGATAATTGGATGTCCTCCTAGATTACTTTTGGGAGTCAAAATCATAAAGTCTACTGGATATTCCCAAGAATCTAAGGAGACTGAAATATCTTCTAATACACCATCCGGTTTAATAACCGATCGATCTGCAAGTTGCAATAAAGTAGGTGTAAAAAGAAGGTTAGGAAGTTTTAACTGTTCCATAGTCTGTCTACTCATAATGTTGATAGCAGCCCCTAAGTCAATCAATGTGTTTGGAATTTCTATCCCATTTATATATGTCTTGACAATTGGACTTCCAGGATCTACATACTTCTGCATGGCAATTTTTCCCATCATAATGTCTGCAATCTTTCCTACCAGGTGGATTCTTCTTGTGTCCTTTAGCTTTCTTCCTGGTCTTTTGAAACTCAACTCCTTTATGGTTTTTGCTAGAATAGGAATTTCTCGAATGGCTTGCAGCAATGGAATCTTGATACAAACATTCTTCAATTCATCTAGAAAGTCATAGTTAGGCAACAAGATTTGTTTTTCCACCCCCTTATCAATTTGTAGTCTTTCCGGAAAAGGAGGTGTAGATGAAGATACTGGTTGCTCAACTATAGGAGTTGTGGATGTTAGCTTTTCTTTTTCTTTTTGAATTTTTGAATTTTGAAGAGATTCTTCCTCAGAACCCTTATTGACTTGAAGAGAGTCCTCTTCAGAGGTATCTTGCTCTTGAATGTCTATAGAAGTTTTTTCTAAAACTCTACCAGATCTGAGTTGTACATCGTTGAGAGGAACAATCATATAGGTAGGAAATTGTTGTCCTTCTACCATATAAGTAGTTTGAGGATTCTTATTGTTAGGATTTGGCAATGGCTGAGCTGGAAGTTGATTTGTCTTCTGTTGGTATGGAAGCATGAGTTGAGGATTTGTATTTTGTCGAGAAGGTTGTTGTTGTGGAAATGGTAATGAAAGTTGTTGTGGATTTTGGCTTGGAAATTGTAGAGCTTGTTGATTTTGAAAAGATGGAGGATATTGATAAAATTGAGCAAATCTCCCATAAGGATTTGGCATCCCTTGTACCCATGGATGATATGAATTTTGATGTTGGGGCCAAGATTGTTGCCAAGGAGTCCAATTTGGTGGGGTTTGAAGATTCATAGGGTTATTAAACCCTTGATATTGTTGTCCCTGCCAAGGTCTCCTTGCGACAAAACAGAGAGATTCTACTGAATTTGGATCTTCTTGAAAAATAGCTTTGAGTCCAGGGATTGAAGGACAATCCTTGATCTCATGATTTTCTGAGCAAATCATACATGTTTCTACAACTTTTGCATCCAAGGGACATTCCCTTAAAGCATGTTTCTTTCTACATTTCGGACAAAAGATGGCTAAAGCATCCGTTTCTGCTTTCTGCTTGTTTTGGATTTTAAGGGTGTCTAGTTGTTCACTAAGACCCCCTAAGATATCAGTTTTAAACTCATCAAGCATATTACCAATCTCTGCCCTACTTACTGATCCAGTTGCAGATTTGTTATCCCTAATAAGAGAAGAATCCCTAGGCCCTTTTCCAGTTTTAGATCTTCCCCTTGAGAATTGGATACATAGTTCTGTTATATCATGAAATGGGAGTTGAGAAATGTCTCCTTTCCCCATCATGTTTAAAATGTCTATCCATTCATCTCTAATGGCTTTTAATAGGAGGGCTTTCAATGTTTCATTATCTAAGTTGCTCATCTTTGCTCTTTTCAAGTTGTATTGAAATCTTTCAATTAGGTCTTCCAAATTTTCATCTTCTTTTTGCATCATTTTGAATACCTCATCCTTGTGATTGGTGGGCATACAATAGTCCAAGTATCTATCCAAAAATGTTTGTTTCATATCATTCCAAGTCCCGATAGATTGAGTGGCTAATCCCATGAACCATTTCAGAGCAGATCCCTTCAATGTTGAAGGAAACAGTTTGAGTTTTTGAGAATCTTCCATATAGTCATAAGTTCGGCACACTACTTCAAACTCAAACAGAAATGTTTCAGGATCCTCACTTCGTAATCCATAAAAGTTAGGAAGAACAGATGGTGAGATATTTTTCATTGTTGCATGAGTTTCCTCATCAACTATAGGGAATCCAAGCAAATTGTCCCTATTTCTACCGTTATTTCCTTCACCATTGTTATCTTCATTATCTCCTTCTCTTATACCTCCACCTCTATTTATTACTTCCTCTGCCATGATAGTTTCTTTAGAGTCCTTATAGTCCTCTAGTTCTTCTACCAAGGAAGGATGAGAGAAAGTCTCTTTGTTTTCTAAGTGGGTTTTAGTAGGTGGTATAGGAGAATCCTCTAATTCAGCTGTTCCTTGACTTCCAAAAATCTTAAGGCTAGGGGTAGATGGTGGTGAATCCGGTCTATGCCTTGAAGAAGATGGAGTTGTGAAAATCGAACTCTTGGCTTTAGCTATAAACCTTCCCCTAGAATCTCTTGCTCTATGCATGTCATTTTTTTATTCTTTTTTTTTAAAAGTTGGGCTAATAATTCTCTTTCTGATCTTCCAGATCACACTAGGTGCAAGAAGAGAGCATACTTAAGAAATTACTAAACCAATAACTCTCTTTTCCGATCCTCCAGATCACACTAGGTGCAAGAGGAGAGCATACTTCAAGAAGTTATCAAGTTTTCCCTTCTTTTATGATTTTATGTTTTTTTTTAAGAAATTGGCTACCTAGTTACACTTCCCCGGCAACGGCGCCAACATGTTTGGTCAATTTAGTGTGTCCTAAATTGCTGCATTTAATTGTCAATCCGGGAATCGTAAGCTGATGAAGTGCGGCGCACTATATGTGCAAGATAACCTCTTTCTTAACTTTTTGTCGTTTGTGGTCTTTCTAAGGTAAAATGGAAATTCTAAAGTGAAAAACAAGTTTGGTTATATTTATTCAAGGAAGTGATATCCCCTATAATGATTTACCAATCTCGAAACTTTAAAAGCAAATTGAAATTACAATGACAAAAGAAAGTAAAAGTGTATTGCTGAAATGAAAAGTGCCGCTAATCTAATGAATCAAAACAAGAAACTAGTGAACATGAAAACTAAACTATTCCTGCTGCCAACTGAACACAAAAGAAACTACTCTTATGTAAATTCAAAATTGCAATGAAATAAATCTAAATCAGATTACATCAATTCATTTTCTGACCCTTCATCATTAGACCAGCTATGACTTGCGGAAGTAATCATAAACAACTTGTGTAATTGATATTTAATTTGCAGAAAGTAAACTAATACTAAACCATACACACATAATTCAATCCCTCGCCATCAGTCCAGCTGTGGCTTTCGGAGGCAACTGAAGATGTCATGCATGATTTAATATATCTAAATTTGCAGAAATGAAACTAATACTAAACTGCACATTTCATCATGCAGCCCCTCACCATCAGTCCAGCTGTGGCTTTCGGAGGTAACCGAAGACACTATGAGCAGCTTAATATATCTAATTTTGTAGAAAAGAAACTAATACTAAACTACACATTTCATCATGCAGCCCCTCACCATCAGTCCAGCTGTGGCTTTCGAAGGTAACCGAAGACACTATGAGTAGTTTAATATATTTAAATTTAACTACTGAATCAGATAAGCAAAACTGAGATGTACAAAACAAGACTGAAGTTAAACAAAAGCTGTGGAAAGAAAACTAGCAGCAGAATAATGTCAGTTTCATATCATTAGCTAAAATACTATGAAAATGCCCCGGGCTGTCTACCTAAAACCTGCACAAGAAAACTGATCAGTGATTTAACAATCATAAAAACATGAAATACAAGAATGCAATGGAAATTATAGAAATGTATGAACAGAAATGAAGCAACTATGAAATATGAACATGTAATGGATTATGATACAATGACTTTTAAAAGAAATGAAATGAAATATATATACATTAATACACAGAACCTCGGCTGAGCAGGGGCCCTCTACACAGCTCTGGTACGATCCTCAACACGAATTAAATTGAAAACATAGTCTTTTCACATTAAGAAGCAGTTCATTACAGACTGGTAGTATTACGGCTCAAGGCAGCGTAATCACTACATAACAGAGTACGCACATCAACTATCAATTAACAACTCAACAACTATGATCTACTAACAACTAACTCTACGTGCGTATGCAAACGCTCTTTATAAAACAATAAAATGTAACTGTCTCCTGAAGTTTATGATAGCAGCCAGCACGTAGACCACTAAGGCCACGTATATAGGAGTATGGCCATGTTGGAAAACGGATCTATGGAAGGTGGGCGCTTGAATTCAACTCCAGAACTTTGCACAGATGTCAATTAACCTCCGCAAGCTTGGAAACAGCCGTATGGATGTTTATATGCCACGAAACAGAGTCTAGCCGACATAGAACTCCATAGTTGACTTCCACGTGGATGGCTTTGACCGCGGCTTTCCTTGACGAATTTACTTGAACCAATAGGACACGAACCATGTCCTTGTCATTCCTAGCCTGCCCATGTGGCTCGTTTCCTTCGTAGACACCTGTAACATCGATTTCCACAAAATAGCTGCGGAAAGTTGCAGCAGCTGCGGAAAGTGACAAGTTTCCGCAACTGTATGAACAAAATCTAAATCAAATAGAAAACACAAAAACATAATTAAAAACCATGTTAGATACCCTTTTGCACATGATATTGACAATTTTGGAGGTTTAGGTGAGTGGAAAAGATATGGAAAAGTGTGGGGTGTCTTAATTGTGGCTAGGTGGCTTTGTAGAGTAAACATAAATATTTATTGTGATGCAAAAGGCATCATTGATTGGGTGAGAGACTACACTAATTTCAGTCCTCCAAGTTTAAACAATTGGACGAAGAGAATAAAATTATTGGTATGGACCTTTCAGCATATTCAATTCCAACATATTTATAGAGAACATAAATGGATGGCGAATCTATTATCGAAACGAGGGATAACAAAATAACCAAGTAATATTTTTTTCAATGAATTGGAACAGGGAAAGAAGGTTAATGGTGGTAGCATTAATTACTTGTAGATGTCTATCCAAAGACAAAGAAAAAGGAACATAAATATGTGTAAGGAGTATTTTATTTATGCAACAGATGTAAGAGGTTTCATTTTGATGTAGGAGGTCTAAAATGAAACAATTAAAAGAGATATATTTAGAATAGAAGTGAAAAGTTCTAATAAAAGTAGGTTGAAACATGGATCATATATAGAAATCATGACTATAGACAAAACTGAATGTTTTTGAATATGTATTATCATTTTTTATTTTAATAGAAAGATGAAGTGTTTTTTTCTCTCAAAAAAAATAATAATAAAGTGTTTTTTTCTCTTTAAAAAAAAAAAAACATTCCACAATGCAAGTCACACCCTTTCTTGACAATTCAAGTAGCATCTTCAGACTTAATCACAAATTAAACTCCAAATTAGGTTGCATTTCCATACAACAATATTGATAGGGGGTAAGAATGCAATTTTCAACCTCATTATGGTCGCATTTCTGATGCCATCATAGATAGCATCTCCAGGCCACATCTCTAGGAAGGATTACATATGCTATTTGTAAAATTGTGATTTTTTAACCGAGTCTTCAAGCCTTAATGGCTTAACTTTCAATGGTTGACAAAGGGTATCATCATATAGTCTCAATGCGATGGCTATTTTTTTTTTTTGTATGTTGTTAGATTGTAATTCCATATTGACAAAGGATTTATGCCAGAACAAAAGAGGCTACAAAGGAGCTATGTCAAACAAATGTGACAGCACTGATCCTCCAACAATAAGCATAAAACACAGTCCTAGAGCCATAATTCCCATACAATTCTATCCATAATGAATGTATTCCATTGAATTAGAAATCCTGGTTAATGAACATGGTTTTGGATTTCAATATAGCAGTAAAAAAAAAGAAGGGATTCTATGCAAAATTAGGGTAAAATCCATGGCATAAAATCTTGAGGCGAGAGTTTGAGCATGTAGAACCATGGGTATTAAATCCTATATTCAAAATAAAATTGATACTTCCTAATGAGTATAGTTATTTCAAATATGTCAAGAGAAAAAATTTAGTGGAGTGCAAAGAAAAACAAGAGATATTCATTGATAATATAAATAATTAAGGAGAGGTTAGGTGAAATTATCATACCACGCACACCATTTCCTTTTCACAAATGTAATATCTTTTAGTTCCCACACTCACTTATACAATTTGAGTTGCATTATTTAGTGATGGATGACCCATCTACAAAATAAAATATTTCAAAGAGGGTTTATGGGTTCACCACAAATTTGATACATTCGAATGGGCTCCTGAGGTTGTGAACCTTGAAGAATAAAATCCATCCCTTCAACACCAACTACAACTAGATAAAAGGGATATGGAACCTAATATGATTGTTAAGCTTCATATCCACTGTACTGATTAAGATTTGGACCTTATCTCCTTAGTTAGCTTCATATCCACTTGAATCCCAATCAAGATTTGGGCTTGCAACATCAACCAGGACAAGCCCCTTGTCTTCTAAGGAAGCTATTTCTTCCCATTCATTACAACGTGTATGCATATTTCCATGTTTATTTCACCTCATCCAAAATTGACTAGCCACAATAATAGCTCTGCAAGATGGTGTTGACTTGTTTCCAGATTAACTATGGGAGAAGACGTTGGCAATAATTTTGTTGCTTGGAGTTTTGGGCATTTTGTTTTCAAATCCTATTATTTCTCCCCCAAAAAGTATTCATAAATATTAGCATCACCAACTGAAGCAAAACAAGTAGCAATTAGAGGACGATGTGGTGATTATATCTACCCAACTGACCCAACTGGAAACATCAATTTTCTAGAAGAGTTCTCCTTCTCGCACGACCCCTCTCTAAATTCCTCCAACACACTTGGAGATTTATGTTTCTCATTCAAGGTAGCCCCCTACAACATGGAAAATTGGAATTTTATTTAATTTAGATTCGTCATATTTGCTTGAAGTAGATTAGTCTTGGACTTTAGCCCTTGCAGTCATGTTGTGAGCACAAAACATGCTTTTGAATGATAAAGGTTTTTTATATGTATGTACCAATGTTGGGTTTAGGTAAGTCCATTTAAGTTCTTCGTTGCCATTCTCATATGTTACCATCACCCATCTAGATGAAGCATTATCTAACTTGCTGGAAAATTGAGCATCCACACTTTTATCATCTACTACTTGCTCATTTTCAAGAAGCTTCCCTCTCATGGCTTTTAGTAATATCTCTTGTAATACCAACGAAGACTATCCCTCTGTGGCCAATTGGGTAATCCTAGGATTGATCATTTTGACCATACTTAACACAACTACTCTTCCAAAATTGGATTCTTATGCTTCTTGAAACTTAGACGTCAATTTTCATTCTGATGTGGCAGCTTGTCAATTTCTTCCTATGAACTTGAGGCTCATATTTTTTCTCAATCAACTTGAAATTTTTCTTCTTTGATGTTGTAACCTTCATTACCAAATTTCAATCATTTTCCAGCTATCACAATCTTGGTCTTGACATTTCTAGTAGGATGCATGTAGAAAAGGTGAATGAACTTAGGAGGGTTTGCAGATATTGTAGCCACTTCTTCACATTGTTGTTTACAAGTGCATTTATAAGTTTCCTAGTTAGAATAATGCCAAATCGACTTGTTGGGCATACTTAAACTTATGTTCAAACTCAAGATCACTTCCAAGTCCAAGAAAATCCAAACACTTGAGGAAAGGCTTCTTTTCCCCTGACTTGAAACGAGTGTCCTCATAAATACCCAGAAGTACCTCGGTTGGTATAATTGTATTTGTTCTTATTAAGAGATTATTTTGATGGAAATAAATATCCCAGCTTGATTGCATCCTCGTTCAACACCGTGGGAACAAAATTCACACATAAGTATGGTTTTGGCACTTTCTTAAAACCCTAACTTCTTTAATCTACTTAAACACAAACATAGAGGTGGTGTTGAAGCATTGCATGTAAAATGAATAAATAAAAAATTACATAAATCATCATTTCAAGATTGAAGTCAGACAATAAAGCATAGGAAGTGTGCCTCATAGACATACTAGCACTTGTAGCGTTGATGACAGCAGTTTGAATGATTACAATTACCAGGAATATTGATGAAGACCTTGAAAAGAAAAAGGAGACCAAAAATTTAGATATGTAGGCTCAAAATTTGGGTGGTGTTGTACCCGTTAGAAAAATGCAGCAGTTTCAGAATGCATCAAGGATGAACCTACTTCCTCTGGATATTCTAACTCCAGTCATTGGACTACATTCCTGTACAAATATAGTTTCATATCTCTTTACTATGATGATTTCAAATTTGGAACTGAAATTTGTGACCATTGGCATACAACATCTCCATCGCACCTTCACATAAATGGAAAATATTTGTGTACTTTCAATCTAATCAGCACTATTGGCTCTCAGCCTCTTCAGATCATCATTTCCTTTACTACACAACAACTTGATAACTCATCACTACTACACTTAAACACTTTGCACCTGCTTAGCAATCCTCTACAACTCTATCAAAAATATCCACTTCTATTTGATGTAGTAGATTTATCTAATTTCCACATCCAATCTCAACTCATTACTCCTATGCTATTCTATATTAGATCTACACTTATCTTCTAATGTAGCAGCCTATGTATTCGCAAGGGTAACTGCAACATCAATGGGACCCAATGGTTGAAATCAAAGGCCCGCTGAAAGGGGATGTGACTAGACAGTTATGGAGAGAACTATTGCAGTTGTGTTAAACATAGGGGATACTCACATCCCATGTTTGTGGATCTTTTTTTCACTTTGTTTTACCATGGGCATTGATTCATCTTATTGACCCATGGTATTTCAGTGTAACAGGGTGTTGACGTTGCGATAAACACTCTCCAAAATTTTCATAGACTTGAATTTTGAAGCCTACTAAGGATCTCACAATATTTCATTCCATAATCCCTTCATGGTTGATGGATTTTTTCTGATATGTTTAAGTGTTCTTCTGAGATTCTACTTATTAAAGTCATTTTCTCACACATGCACAGTCCTGGTTGAACTCATGAGTGCACTTTATTTAGGCAATCTTAAACAAGCATAGCATCATCCAATAGGATGGTTCTTGTGCAATGTTCAGCTCATGTCAATAGTCAGTTCACACTTTTGTTGACAGTCTCCCTCACTTTGGCTGCATTTGTACTTTTATTTTGGTGAGTTTTCTCAATTGTCGCCTTTACGCACCATCACTTTCACAAGTGTCGCTTTTACGTTCGTGGATGTTTCTTTTTCTCACTTTCAATTCAATAAGTGTCATTTTAATGTTATCTTCTCTCTTGCATGTGTCACTTTCAAGGTTGTTTTCATTTTTCTAATGTCGTATTCATGTTTTCCTCTTGTCTCATGTATCGCTTTTATGGTTTTCACTCTAGCATGTGTCACACCTTTGTGTATCACAAAACTTAGTTCGAGTGAACTCTTCTACATGATTGGGTGGTCTTACATATAATTAGAATATGCACTAAACACATTCTTATATCTTAGATTTCATATTGGTCATAGTCATCACTTTTGTTGTAATTTGTGTTCTAAGAGTCGTAATACGTTGTTTACACTATCACACTTAGAAATAAGTGTTGCTTTGTTGTTGTTTTGAGGTGTGCTTGTTATCCATGATTCTTGTGTATCCTTATTGATTGTATTAATGTTTTCATGTGTTTGGTCCAATTTTTATTCATGTTCGGATGCATTTCCCTCTCTTACTCTATTGGTCTCACACTTTGCCATTTTGGAGTCTTTCTTGGTCCTCTTTCTCAGTGAAAATTGTGAAGGCATGAACCATATTATCAGAAGATGAACTTAGCCTATTTATGAGCATCATTGATGCAATTTTTCTCACTAATACTTGTGCACTATGTCCTCCTCAAGATCACCTCAAAACTACTGCACATTATAAACCTTCCAAGGGAAGCCACCTAAACCTCATTTCTTATACTGACTCAGTACACTAATTTTTTATCACCTCTTTCTTGCATGGCACATAGAGCACTCCTAGCTAATAGCATGGACCTCTTTGATCCTCTTGCAAAGTAAAAATATGCAATGAAAATACCCTCCTATCCTCCCAGTGCAATGAAAACCCTCCTAGGTAAATTGGTGTCATTCCTATGGCCTCCCACAATGAAAAGAAAATTCAAAATGATCAAGCACCCACTTTTCATTCAAATTGTGCTAGCCTAAGATGAAAAGTGGATTCCAAACCAAAAGTGACCCATTTTTTAGGAAATTTTTGTTCTATTTCAAGGCTTCCCTTCCTTCTATCGCATAGCTTATTCTGAATCTTGAAGAATTCATCCTTCCCTCTTCCTAATGTTATCTAAGTTCAATCCTCTTCCTTGAAAAGTCTCCCTCAGAACATGGAATAGTATGAAGAGACAATGAGTCTTTGACCAGTAAAACTACACTTTCATTAAGGCCTCATATTTGTTCTTGAGCACATAGCACAAGCTAAAGCTTGAAGCCTTCATCCTTCCCTATTCCTTTTCCCCCTTACATTGACACTTTATTATACCTTCCTTCTTTAGCACACGGCACATTAGGAAGGCTCAAGGAGGCCTCCTCTTAGCCCTTGACCAGTCAAACTGTGCTTTCCAAGTATTCCTCTCATTTCTTCATAGTGCATGGTGCAGTTTGAAGCAACAAGATCACCACCTTGATCCTTCACCTTCCTCACTATGTTGAACCAAGGAGAGATTCTCTTCATAGTGCATGGAACAATAACAATGAACAGTGAAGCCTTCCTAAGACACTGATATGTTTGATTGTGCCCTCCTTATCTAGCCTACTTCTTTCAACCCTTTCACAGACCTATCATAAGCAGTTCATTAAATAATCTAGGTAGTGATAGAATATATCATTTTAAGACTACTTTTTCCTTTTCATGAGTGATTTCATTGGCTGGAGTAAATTATTAGCATGATAAGGTGATTCTCAAAGAATATAATAAAGAGAAACCATAAAGAAACACGTGTGAGGAAGAATACCAAAGAGAGTTATCATGAAGACATGAAGTAGATCATGGACCAAGACAGAAAGAAGACATTGCATGATGATTCATAGGATTCCAATATGATCCAAGACCATTTTGAGGGTGAATATAAGAAACAAAGTGGATCTTTCATGAAGATGAAGCATAGATCAGGTCTACCATCAAGAATGCAAGATGGAATAGCAAGGAAGACAACTTGGCATTGCCACTTCTTTGTGAATCCCATGTCATCATTTTCAAGTTGTAACTTGTAAAATGTATTATCATAATGGTCAATATGTGTCCATGTGTCATGCCACATCATGATGTGGAATCTAATGATGTATTTCTAAGGAAAAGGAAAAAATGTAATGTGTGGAAGTCCAAGAGTCATATGTGGAATATGAAAAGTCACTTAGTGATCATATATGGACAAAAGAGTCTTTAAGATAAGTCCAAGGGTCATTTAGAGAATTCCAAAATTCATTTGAAGTTTAAGATTTGTTTAGAAGTCCAAAGGACACATTAGAAGTTCAGTAGTCATGAGGGTAAATCAAGATTCAAGGGGAGATGAAAAGCCATTCCTTTTTCTAACCTCATAACTCAAGAAAAAGGATTTTTTGTTGGAGGTTTCAGCTTTGGAGAACGAGTCTTGGCTTCTCCACTTGGCATAGGAGAGAGGAAATATTATTTGGAGAAGTAAGAAGCTACTTAATGTTCCAATACTAGAACTAGTACCTAACTATTGTAGCTATGCACTTGGATCTTTCACCTAATATTGAAGCTCATTGAGCCAACACACTTTCATGCATGCATCGTGAATGTTTTAAGACTATTCTTTGGATTTTTTTGGTATATCTATGAGTTCTTATGTACTAAATAAATTGAACTATTTCGGTGGCTTTGATGCTTATCTTGTTGAATGTGTGTTGTATTTTTTTCATGAATCATTGTTATCTTCTGAACTAATTTGTAAGTAAATTAATGAATATTTCCTTTATCTCATGTGCCTTCTCTAGGATAGTACTATTACTTTCCTTCAGGGGACTCGCTTTTTTCTCATGTCATGAAAGTATCATTTTATAGATCACAATCGGTGCATCACAATGTCAACTTAATTGCTTATTCAAAGGTTACGTGGATAATCTCTTATGTTATTCCTTGAAACCGAGGTCAACATTACAATTATGGTGGTCAGGTCGATACTTCATATGGGGCTCCTACTCCAAATAGTGTGAGGTCTAATTTGGACTTCGCATCAATGAGACCCCCCATATGTTGGCGGTATCCAACTTTTCATAGAGTAGCGCAGGCTAATATAGTATAAATAGATGGATAGATCGAGTCTAGAGGTAAGTTTTGGATTAAGTATAGATATGAACATTGGATCTGTGATACTTGTTGTGTGGATTGTCTGGGCAAGGGCTCCTGCTAGCTGTATGTAGGGAAACCCTAATTCCTACTGTGTGTGGACCCCGTTGGTTCTGTGCATGGGCTAGTAAAGAGTCTGTAAGTGGAAGCTGAAGTGTTAATGAATGAGAAGACCTTTTTTTGGTATCTGAGTATCTTTGTGCTATGTTATTAGTTGCACTATATGTTGATTTCATTGATTATTTCTGTGTACTAAATTTTGTAGTTAATTGATGCGCACGCGGATGCGATGCTTTAGAAATTAATGAATGCATAGATTCAGTTATATTTTTTCACCTGGATTCTATTAAATATTTGCTTATGGTTTATGAGCTCCGCATGAGTTATTCAGTCAAGTATCTTGTTGAGGGTTTTCTGGATTAGGGCTTCTTCGACACAGGTCTGTTAGATCTGGATGTACCCACTTTAATTAACTTTATCTCTCTCACAGTGTGGAAACCTAGTTCCATCACCCTCCCATACTATTTCAGGTGAGACCTTGACCTGCACAAGTAGGTCATTGCTGAAAGGGCCAGTAGTATAGGGGTTTGTTGGTAAACCTAAAATCTGAACTTGCGTTAAGACCCCTCAAACCAATAAATGGTTCCGTTGTTGGGACCGGGAGAATTTTGAGAGGGATATTGGGTAATTCCATGGGGTCATTAGTAGCCATTAAAGTCTGAACTCGAGGACTAGTTTGAAAAGCAGATTCAGGAGTTTTCCCTAAAAGAAAATAGAAGTAAGAAGTTATCTGTCAAAGAGTGGAAGAATAAGTACATGTTTACAGAGGTACATGAAATATTCTTCGTAACCTTTGCACATGAACTGCAAGAGTGGATGGCGAGGTTAGCAGAATTTCAGAAATATTGGAAAGACAATCAAGCCACAAAGTGGACCCCTGAACTGATCTGACAGTTGAAGAAGACAAATAAAAAAATCTCTCAAATTGTAGATCACTAGGTTGATAGTGTGTTGGGTGGATTTGTAACTGAGTTTGCAGTCGATTAGTTTGTGTCCTATTCTGAACCAGAGTGAAGGTTTTTCAAGGGATTTAGGGGTAAGTTCTTGCAAACATTATTGATGTTGATTAAGATGCTATTGTGTGAAAAGGGTGTCCTGTGTAGTCACACCGAGTGGATAACCTTCGATCAGAGTGGAAGAACGAAATGAAGTGATAAATACTATTGGGTTAATCAAGAAGGGGATAGATCAATATACATTCATCTAAGGGATCCACCTGATCTGATCCAAGGAGGGGTTGCGCACGCAGAAACCAGTGCCTCGACTATGCCACCGTCAAACTCGTGCAAAGGTAAGAATTATCTTACGCCACCACCTGCAGACGATATGGCTGCGCACATGAAGTTACCCACCTGTAAGGGTGCGGAGGACAATGATATGGATCAGTTCTGTTTCATGGCAGATTTGGTATGGACCGTGTATAATGTTAATAATCATGTTGTAAAAGGAGCGCAAGTATCAATATCCTTTGAAGGGCAGGCTCTGGATTGGTTCATGGGATACATTTCTCAGCATGCAGATCCTACAATACAGGAGATTAAGGATGCCCTGAAGCAGTAGTTCCAAAAACCTAAGTCCTATTCTCAATGCGTAGTAGAGTTGAAAGATATTAAGCAAAGACCTACGGAATCTTTTTGGGAAGCTGACTAGCGGCTGAAGAAAGTCATCAGTGATGGAGGATTTTTTTATGAGGAGAAATAGAATAAGGAGTGGTTTATCGCCATTCTATTACCACATGTATGCGGACCTATGGGTCAGTAGAAGATTGATTCATAGGAAGAGGCCCTGGAGATTTCCATGAAGCTAGAAGCTGTGCCAAGGGACGATGCTCAATTTGGGGTGATGTAGATCTAGAGCCAGCTAGATACAATGCACTTAGAAATTTAGAATTTGCAATGGGATTGGGGTAAAGAAGCTAGCGCGGATGTCTAGTGCATCTGTTACAGGGTATCAGGCCACACCAAGGATCAGTGCCATCTACTGTTAGATTATATGCAGGCTGGGGGACCAAGTCCATTACACCCAAGAGATATTGCTCGACAAAGAATCCCCACACTGTGGTGCACTGATTATCGAGTATCAGGATGGCATGATACAAATCATTTCCCATGATTAGGTGCATATGTCCCATAACTGAATCAGTAGTGTGAAAATTCTGCTCGTCAGTGGGTCACGATGAGCACAATGGTAGAATGTATGATCTAATGATAGATAAGGGGGACCTATACAGGGTGCAGGATGACCCTTCATCGCTAGCATCTCCCTCTAGGCAAGGAGGATCCCCTGCGAGAGAGCAGGGAGGAGGTAGAGGTGGAGGTGTGGGTCAAGGAAGAGAACAACTAATTTGCTACAAATGTGGGGACGTTGGACACTATGCAAGAGACTGCCCAAACCTTGTGTACCAATCCTGTAGGTATTACAGAAAATTCAACCATGTAATTGAACACTATCATGTGTTGATAGCTAAGATGCAGGAAAAACAACAGACACCAACGCAAAATGTACAACAGGTTAAGGCTACAGTCGAACCACTAATCAGAAATGCCTCTGACGAAAAGGAAAGCCTAGACCTACAGAAAGAGAAATATACTTTTATTGAGGCAAGGAAGGATTTTGGTAGGGACAAAGCATCCACCTCAAGGAATTCTGTGGATCCGAAAGTAGATGAATTAGTTAAGCCATTCCTTCAGGCATGTAAGAATTTACTGTGTAATCCAAAGGTGGTGGAGAATCTCCAAGCATTAATAGACAGATGCACATAAAGGAAATCCCCTCGAACAGAGGTTAAGGTTGTAAATAATATTTATAAGAACAAAAAAAGGACTGGTCAAGAGATGCGTATGACTGTGTAGATTGGAGAATATGAGATGGACCAAGTCATCCGGGATCTGGGGTCTAATGCCAATGTCCTTCCCAAACAAACTTGGAAAAGGATCGGAGAACCCAAGATGGTGTGGTCCACCATTCAATTACTTATGGATAACCAGTAGAAGATCATCCCATTAGGCAGACTGCCAAAGGTTGTGGTAGACATCGTGGGAGTTAAATTTTATGCAGATTTAAAAGTAATCCAGATTGTGGATGACGTGGACCCATACCCTGTGCTCTTAGTACTTGACTGGGCTATTGACATGGGAGGTATCATCAATCTGAAAAGGAGGAGCATGGTCTTCAAAAATGATGGCACGTGGGTAATAGTTCCCCTAGATCTAGCGGTAGGTGAACGATGTACCGAGTCGGTGTACGAGGAAAAGGATGTTGATCATATTTACAAAATAATTGCTCGGGATGATGATTGGATCAACCCTATAGTTGATTTCATGTTGTGTTGGAAAAAATATAGCTCATGTCTCTCAGACTTGGATGGCGAGATATAAAACTGGCAGAACCGGTTGCATGTTGTGTTTGTGCTACGGTGCCTCAAGATCACGAAGAGCTTCTGATACATCTCCTTAGAGGTAAGAGAACTGCCCGAATTTGATGGTTCTGGCAGTATTAAGGAATTTCTTAAAGCATTAGAAGCAGATTTCCCCATGGAATGAAGATTATGGGCACTTGACTTGGCTATGCGTGGGACCCCTGCGCGGTGGTGGGAAACCCACAAGGGGGATTTTCATGACTAGGAGGAATGCCGAAAAATGATGATCCTATGATTCGAACCTCCAATCAACCCACCCATGGAGCTCTTTTCTGGTCATGGGGACCCGCGCAAGCACATAGCTATGTGGATGGAGGTATGGAATGAAAGGACCTGGAATGAATGGGTCCATATGTTTATTCACGCCCTAGGACCAATCCCCACCACCTGGTATTTTTATGTGGAGCTACACCAGTGCACTTGGCACTAGGGAAAAGATGACAGAGGATTTCATGATGACATTCATTTTAGTTGGAGGGATAGAGAAATTGGACGAAGCCCTGCAAGATATAGATGCTCTTATATTTTATGAGTCTTTACCTTGAAAATAATGTGTTGCGCCATCTTGGGATGCACAAATTTAGGATATTGTCAATTATCGAAATTTTTCAGTAGAAGATTGCGACGAGGATCCTAGGAACATCACCATCCAAGAGTCAGAAGGGGAGCGCATAGTTGCAGGACCCCTATTACAAACAGTAGATGTTACCAAACCATTAAAGTTGAAGGAAGTCAACAATGGAATGGAGGAGAAGTCCAAGTTGGCTAAAATTGGGGATTACTAGGATGATGATACTATTGCGAAGATTGTGGAGCTGCTGACCAAATATTACGACCTATTCCCCATGAATTTATCTGAGCTTAAGGGAATTGTAGGAGATCTGGGTGTCATGAAAATCACCTTGAAGCCGGATGCACATCCTGTCAAGCAGCGGCCTTATTGGTTGAACCCTAAGTATAAGAAAAAATTCTAGGAGGAAATAGATAATATGGTGGCCACAGGTATCATTGAGTCGATAGAATAGTCTGATTGGGTAATCCCAATGGTGGTCCAAGAAAAAAAAACCAAGGGAGAGATAAGGATTTGTGTAGATCTGTGCAAGTTGAATGATGTCTATGTACATGATCCATTCCATACGCCATTCTCTAATGAAGTCCTAGATAATGTGGGAGGTCAGGAAGCATACTCATTCACTGATGGGTTTTTAGGGTACCATCAGAAAATAATTGCACCTGAATATCGCAGCAAGACAACGTTCGCAACCGAATGGGACTCCTTCTAGTACACTATCATGCCTTTTGGACTGAAGAACACCCCTGCCATTTTCTCGCGCATAGTTGTAGCGGTATTCAAAGAGTTCATCCATAAGTTTTTAGAGGTTTATTTTGATGATTGGACAGTATTCGGATTGGTGAAGAAGCATGTGTCAAACCTACGCATGATGTTGGATACCTACAGGAAACACCAGATCTCGTTGAACCAAAAGAAGTGCATATTCTGTGTGTCATTTGGAATTTTTTTGGGACACACCGTTGTTTCGGGGATTTAACACCCTAGAGGTTGGTTGGGATTCAACCTCCACAGAGCAGGGGCGTACTATTTAACAGAGACTCACACGATCATGCACAATCATGAAAACGAAATAGAGCAGAACGAGAGGTTTACCCGTTGGTCCTACGTTTGAAGTAGATCCACGTGGAGTTCAAACTCCCTGCAACCGTCCTTCCTCTTTTACCTGAAATACAAGAAGAAACCAGCACAAAGGACAAGTTGTACAGTATATTTCTACTCTATATGTTAGCGAGATTCATATAAAACATTAAATAAATCATCTTAAATGCTTGTATAACAAATATTCTTCATACATTAAAGCATACACTAACACGTTTACTTCGGAAACAGCATGATACTTCTGTATTATAAAAATAGTACGTACAAAAGTAAGTGGAGAGATCACCTGATCCTTCCAAGGCCTTCGCAGACCGTCGTCCGGATCCGTCCAGCCCTTGCCTCGCTAAGACTCCTTCCACATGAGTGCATACGAGATAACATATAAAGGGATGTATATCTCAAGGAAACAAGGGTTTCCTGAAATGAACTGGGAAAGTGCAGGAGGCACGGGGAATCAGACTTGGATAGGGAACCAACAGAGTATAATAATAATAATTCTCTCTCTCTCCCTTAGGCCACACATATGAGGTCCTTTTATAGTCCCTCCAAGTAGTTTCAACAGTTGGAAACAGTTGGCCACGGGCTGGGGTAGTTGAACTACCTGAGTAACTATCAACCCAGCGCGAAATTAGGGATTTTTTATATATTTTTTAACCATTAAAATGGCATACGCGGAAAAGTCTAGCCGTACTAGCGTATACACGCGGAAAAACACGGGCATAGTCGCGTATGAAGGATTTTCCACTGTTTTTAAGTGAATTTGTCCAAGTCTGTAGGAATGGGTGCCCATAAAGCCATGTAGCAATCATGAATCATGTCAAGGTGAGAAATGATGCTATAACAACCGTATGCCAACAGGGATTGATGGTTGACCCAGCCAATATTGCGGTTATCATCAATTTAGCAATCCCCACCACTGAGAAATAGTTGCACTCCATATTAAGGCATACAGGTTACTATAGGAAGTATATTCAAGGGTACATTTTGATCACTGCACCAATGGAGAAGCTGCTAAAGAAGGATGTATCCTTTTTTTGGGATGAGGAGTTTCAAAAGAGTTTTGAGCTGCTGAAGGAAAATATGGTCACTGCACCTATTCTAATTTTTCCATATTGGGTGACGGTCTTTCATGTACATGTGGATGCATCAGGAATAGCCCTCGGAGCTGTCTTAGCACAGCCAGGTGAAGGAGACATTGATCATCCAGTTGCATTTGCTAGTACGAAACTCTCTAGCGCAGAACGCAACTATTCTACTCCTGAACGAGAAGGACTGAAAATGGTGTATTCCCTACAGAAATATAGGCACTATCTATTGGGAGGACACTTTAAAATGTTCACTCATCATTCAGTCTAAAATACCTAGTCAATAAGCCTGTGTTGGGGGGTAATATTTGTCGATGGTTGCTACTCTTTCAGGAGTATGATTTTGAAATTATTGTGAAGCCCGGGAGACTGAACACATGACTTGATCACTTGTCTCAGATTGAGAGTGAGGAAGAGCCAACTAGTTTGGAAGAAGGATTACCCGATGCACAGCTTTTTTCTATCAAGGTGGTTGATGAGCACTTTGTGGACATTATTCACTTTTTTTCCACTGGGATGGCACCTATAAAATATTCAGTGCAACAGAAAAAGGATTTGGTGGCCCACGCAGTTGACCTCACTCTAATTGTCGGTCAATTATACAAGATGGGAGCAGTTGAGGTATTGCAGAGGTATGTATTAGAACATGAGAGACAAGCTATCTTGGTTAAGTCCCATGGAGGGGTGGCAGGAGGCCACTGCGCAGAAGGTGCTGAGGGTTGGGTTGTGGTGGTCCACATTACATAGTGATGCACATGCATATTGTCGAGCCTGTAATGCATGTCAATGAACCAGGAAGCCTTCACGCAATGATGAAATTCCCCTGTAAATGTAGATCGCTTTGCAGGTGTTCGAAAAATGGGCTATAGACTTTGTGGGACCCATCAATCCCCTGGGAAAGAAGACTGGTGCACGTTACATCATTACTGCCACTGATTATGTAACCAGATGGGTAGAGGAAAAAGATGTAAAGGATTGTACTGCAGACACCGCTACGCAGTTCATCTTCGAGCATATTTTGACCAGTTTTGGCTTCCCAAAGATCTTAATGAGCGATAGAGTTACACATTTCGTTAATGAAACTATTGAATCTTTGATAGAATAATTTTATATCCACCATGCGAAATTGGAGAATGCACTAACTAAAGTCTATAATGTCGATCATATTGAATGTGACATGTGCATCCCTTCAGTGCTATGGGCCTACAGGACTACATGCAAGAAACTGACCGGGAAGACTCCTTTCAGGATGGTCTATGGAAAGGAGGCCATCATGCCCATGGAATATATTATTCCCTGCTTGCACATTGCAAATTTTACAAATATGGCAGACCCTGACATCATGGAGGAACGCTTGGCACATTTGGTTCCCTTGGAAGAGGATCGGTTCATTGCTAACTTTCATCAACAGGTAAAAGAGGCATGAGAAAAATCTTGGCTTGATTGGCACATCCAACAGATGGTGTTTAAGGAAGAAGAGTTGGTTTTGCTATATGATAGTCAATTTGCGCGCCATCCAGTGAAGTTACGTAAGCACTGGTTGGGTTCGTATATAGTAAAAGAGCTTATAGATGGTGGTGCGGTGCAGTTGGCTACGCTACGCGAGAACTACCTGCCTGGGTATGTGAATAGAAGTCGTTTGAAACCTTACAAGGAAAAATCGGCACCTACCAAATGACTATATGGTTGGAGTATCTGTATCAATAGTGTTGCACGCACTAGGAAGGGAAGGCACAGGTAGGTGTGATAAGAGCGCAGTGGTAGCATTCAGGTATGAAGAAACAGGAAGGTGCGACAAAGGTGCAGGGATAGTGCGCAGCTAAAAAATCTAGTCCTTAGAACAGTAAAACTAGGTGAAAAGGTGATTTTACGGTTGGATGGAGCGGGTATTTGGAAATTAATGTAGCGATCTTGGAGGGTTTTTTACCATTTTCTCGATGGTAAGTCACATTTAATGATAATCCGACTGTTTTTACCCATGGGGGCTGATAAATAAGCAACACGGGTCATAAAAAGTTCCTTTTCTCTCTGAATATCTTATGCCCTGTGCTTTGTTGCGATCTCTGTGTGTTTATAATGTTCCTTTTTAGGAACAGCTCATGAATCAAACACTGAAAAGTGCATTTTCAGGAAAATATGCAATGGAACAGGAAAATGACTCTTGGATCCTTTATATCAGTCAATAAAAAAACTGAATTCAATATTTCAGCTGAAAACAATAAGACTAAGTGGGTTAAACAGATCTCCCACACCTAGTTTTCTTTAAGAGAAGGCCCAATGAGGGCTTTCAGCAAAGTAAAACGCTCTATTGGAAGTGAAAATATCTATCAATGCATAAAATGTGCTTATATATACTTAGCAACTAATTCCAAGTACAGCAGCAACTTAGATCTGAATTTAGGATCCAAAAAGTGAGAAAAGCAGCGATTTTGACCCTAAAATAGATGTATTTAGAAATATGCGTAAAATTAAGGGAAATTCCGGGAGGTTATTTTATATTAGGTCGTGAGGGACCTATGCTCCAAATTTCAGCTCAAAAAAAGCATTATAGCTATGTTAAACATTTCCCCCATCCCCGGATATGCTTAAAAATGTTGATTTCCCATGACTTTGAGTATGTAGAAAATGGCTGAAGCTTGAAGAGCATAATTTCTAAAGAAATTAGAAAAAATATGTATGAAACATCAGATCTGAAGTTTATTATAATTAATCATGAAGAAAAATGGAGATTCAGCTCCTTTTATACATCAAATAGATCACCCGGCAAGGGGATTTCATGAAAGAACAAAATACAAGTATCAGATCTGCAGAATATGGATTTGGAAAATGAAGAATCACTGAAACTTTGATTACATGAGCTGAAATGTACAAAATTACAAAAGATGGTTGTGATACAAACTTTCCGGAAGAAGGGATGGCCCTTCCTCAAGAAAACAAGCACCAAACTAGGGTAGAAACCTTGCTGCAGCAATGCACTGGAAAATAATGCAGTTTCTGAAGTATAATACATAGTTGATGTGGGAAGGTCCTTTGGCCTGATGCCAAGATCTGAAACTTAAGCTCAATTCTTACTCACTAATCTTCTAGAGAAAGGATTGCTCCCTTTTCTGCAAAACTAGATTTGGAAGTGGTGTTGAAAACCCCTCACTACAACACCCAGCAACACAGTATTATTCTACTACAAAAATAATGTTGTCTTGATGGAGGAAGCTTGGCCTCAAGCCTATATGTGAGGAATTTCAGAAAATACTCCTTCAAGAGCTCCTCAATGAAGGAGGAGGAATTCCGAAACAGGAAATTCCTCTCTCTAGCTAAACAGCCAGAGATTTTGAGTTGCCTAAGCACTCTCAAAATCGAATTATATTCAACAACCCCTTTATTGTGGTCTTCCTCTTTCTTTTATAACATTAGGGTTTGGAAAACCCTAAACCACCTCCAATGAGTTAACCCTTTTCACATGAAGGGTCTCCATCTAAAACTGCACTGATCAATAAGGAGGTTCAATGCATTTAGACACTCCTGTGATTTGGTCTTGTTGACCTAGTCAACCTTCTCCATCCCTTTTCACACCTAAGTGTATTTTATTGAAATGGACCAGATTTTTCCATGTTCACATTGGGCATTGATTTATTTTGCTGATTAGGAGTTTTAGACTCCCTCCTTTACACTTTTATTCATGAGTTAAGCAAACTGAAGATAAAATGCAACATTCCCATTAGCTGCAAAATGTGGGAACATTATAGTCTCCCCGGAAAAATGTTGCTTTCCCTAAAGCAACTCTTATTGTAGATGCAAACCATCTACTCCCCTCCAAATGGCATCCACATAAGGAAGGCTTCCTCCATTTGTTGCAACAGGTTATGTATGTTTGGTTCCATAGCTATCTTCCACAAATGCATGAAATGACTTCCAACTGTAAGGTTAGATGTCCTCTTCTTATCATGAAGTAAAAAATGACAATTATATGATTTCCAACACCATAATAAACACATGAGAGACATAAAATAAAGTATCTCCTTCCATAAAGGAAAAGCTTCATCATGCAATAACATTCCTCCATCCATGTTTTATGAACTTGATTAAGCATTGTTATGCTTTCCTTCTTAGCCCTGTTGGCCTTGTTGGATCCAAACTCCATCATTCCAGCGTTATGCAAAAGAATAAGTGAAGGGGTAATATGGGTAAACAAAGATGTAAAAACATATTCTCCTAATAATAACCACCGGAGAAATGCCCTTTGCTACCATCCTCCATCTCCTCCATGTAATATGAGCAATCCAAGCTTTCCAAAAGATGGTGTACATGCCTCTCTTTGCTGCAATTTATCTTTGGTACATAAGGCATGAATCAGAAAATGATGAGCTATGGGGTGGTCACCATACTCATTTAAAAGCAACCAAAGCAACAAGAGGTCTTGCTACCCTCTTTCCTCCTCATTTGCATCATGAAACCAAACCATACTAATGGACATATGATATGTCACATCAGCCCAATACAAAGTATTATCATCAATGCACATCATGAGATCAATATGCCAAATTTTACACAATGCAAAACACATAGACATAGGAGATGTCATGTGGTGGCCATCCTCTCCCAAGTGAGTCAAAATTGTACATGCCTTCTCTTGCTGCAACATAACATTGAAATCCGAGGCATGATTCAGAAAATGATGAGCTATAGGGTAGTAACCATACCCACCCAAGAGCAGCCATAGCAATAAGGACTTTTGCAGCCTTCTTGCCTTATCAATATGTGGATCATGGAGCAACAACACAATGATGGACATGTGAAATGTCTTATCAACATAGTATAAGAAATCTCCCTCATACCACATCATGTGGTAATCATTATTCCTCCCAAGCCAAAATTCATGCATGAAACATCCCTCCAACAGAAAGACATGTGGATAAATGAGACATATTTCAAGCATGGGTGAATACATGGACACGAGATTTAACATGTGATGTCCAAACTCTCCTTTTAATAGCCACATCAACCATGCTTCCTTTTCATATACTCTATTAATGATGCATAAAGCATGAGATGAGAGAATGAGAATCTTTGGATAGTGATCATGCTTACCCCAAAGCAACCAGCATTTCCATGCCTCCTTATTCAGTTCATGACCATTCTTCAAGGCATAGATCAGAGAAATAGTTTCCTTTGGAGAGTGATAAGATTCTCCCAAGGGAAACCAGCGTAACCAAGCTTGCTGGCCCTTATATGTCTGCAAGTGATCATGTGATCTCTTGCTCATCATCCTCATCCACTCACTCCAATATGGAAGATGAGTGATGTGCTGCATAATCATGGCATCCTCCCTTTGTAGAATACCATCTCCTTTGAACCAATGAAGAACCTTGCATCTCATGAAATATTGAAATGCATCTCTGCTGAGATCTCTTAGTGAGACCTCTCTCACATCTATGGCCTTCCAAAACCAGTGAGGCTTTGAATCTACAGTAAGTAGAAGTCTCTCTTTGAGATGTAGCATGCTCATTGAGAGAGTGTCATCTAGAGGGGAGAAAATGTTTCCCATCTCAAGATGTCTACTCTTCATCTTCTTCTTCTCCATTGACCCAAGGTTGAAGCTACCTCTAGAGTCCTCCAAGAGAGATGAAGCCTCTTTGTCACAGTCACTAAGTGATAGTGCTGTAGATTTGCAAAGTGGTGCATGTACTGTCTCAAAGAAAGTTTCATTACTGATGTCACAATCAACCATTGAACATAGGATAGTACTAATCCCCTTTCTTGAGACCCTACATCTCAACCCAAGAGATTGAATGCAGCTCAACAATGATGCATAGGTATAGTTTCCAATCTCCTCCTTGATTAGGTCAAGGGTCCTCTGCGCTGTGACATATCTTTGATTCAAATCAGCAATTTGATTTAATCCTTGGCTATGCATTAATCTTGAAACAATATGTGCTGAAATTTCATGCATACCTTGGATCAACTGATATGTGGGAACCTCTTGACAGAACACAAGAGTTCCTCCATCTAGATCAATTATGCCTCCAACTTCTGGCAAGAATGATGGCCTCATTTCTTCAAGCATACCATTGCTGGTATCTTCCTTCTCCTCCTCATGCATCTCATGATTCATGCATGGGTCTCCGTATGTTAAGAGTTCAAGACTACCTTGCAAAGATGCAAGTGCCTCTTCTCTAGATACAAGCACCTGAGTAGCAGATGGTGAAAATGGAGATCTCTTGCCCAAAGTGACAAGATTGACATTCTCCTTTGCTTTGTGATGATAGGAAGTGTGTAGTTCTTCCTCTCCATCTTGAAACCCTTTAGGGGTTTCTTTGCATTTCTTTTCTTCATTGCTATACCTCTCACCTTCTTCAAAGAAAGTGGGTATAGTGGATCTATGAGGAGATCTAGGATTCTCCAATATTCTAATTTTCTGATATGAAGTGCTAGGGCTTCCTTCTTCTTCTTGAATCCTCATGCATATATCAATGCAGCTTGCTTCTTCTCGAAACCCTCTAGGAGTCTCGGTGCATCTTCTTTCTCTCTTTTGATTTACCTCTTTGGAGAGGCTCTTCTTAGATCTAAATGCTGATGAGAGTAAACTTATCCTCTCCATAATTCTGATCTCTTCTTCTTCTCTTATATGATACCACTGTAAATTTCCCTTCTCAATAATATCAAAAGTCTATTCTAGAGATTGACTACAGGGGCATTTACTGGATATGTCACCTTTGAAAAAAGGATGAGATCCAAAGGCTACCTAGCCATCTGTAGACTCTTTATATAGAGTTTCAAATATCTATCCTTCAGTTATTCAACACTTTGGCTTGAAACCACAGGCTGAGCCAAAGATCTTGCTTTGATACCACTGTAATGTTCCTTTTTAGGAACGGCTCATGAATCAAACACTGAAAAGTTCATTTTCAGGAAAATATGAAATGGAATAGGAAAATGACTCTTGGATACTTTATATCATTCAAAAAAAAAATTGGATACAAGATTTTAGCTGAAACAAATAAGACTAGGTGGGTTAAACAGATCTCCCACACCTAGTTTTCTTTAAGAGAAGGCCCAATGAGGGGTTGCAGCAAATTAAAACACTCTACTGGAAGTGTAGAGAGCTATCAGTGCACAAAATGTGCTGATAGACACTTAGAAATTGATTCCAAGTACAACAACAACTTAGATCTAAATTTAGGATCCAAAAAGTGAGGAAAAGCAGTGATTTTGACCCTAAAATAGATGTATTCATAAATATGCGTAAAATTAAGGGAAATTCCAGGAGGTTATTTTATATTAGGTCGTAAGGGACCTATGCTCCGAATTTCAGCTAAAAAAAATCATTATAGCTATGTTAAACAGTTCCTCCATCCCCGAATATGCTTAAAAATGTTGATTTCCCATGACTTTGAGTATGCAGAAAATGGCTGAAGCATGAAGAGAAAAATTTCTGAAGAAATTAGAAAAAATATGTCTGAAACATCATATCTGAAGTTTATTATAACTGATCATGAAGAAAAATGGAGATTCAGCTTCTTTTATACATCAAATAGATCACCTGGCAAGGGGATTTCATGAAAGAACAAAATAAAAGTATCAGATCTGCAGAATATGGATCTGGAAAATGTAGAATCACTAAAAATATGATTACATGAGCTGAAATGTACAAAATTACAGAAGAGGGCTGCAATGCAAACTTTCCGGAAGAAGGGATGGCCCTTCCTCAAGAAAACAAGCACCAAACTAGGGTAGAAACCCTGCTGCAACAATGCACTAGAAAATAACGCAATTTATAAATTATACTGCGCAGTTGATGTGGGAAGTTCCTTTGGCCTGATGCCAAGATCTAAAACTGAAGCTCAATGCTTCCTCACTAATCTTCCAGAGAAAGGAATGCTCCCTTTTCTAAAAAACTAGATCTGGAAGTGGTGTTGAAAACCCCTCACTGCAACACCCAGAAACACAGTATTATTCTACTACAAAAATAATGCTATCTTAATGGAGGAAGCTTGGCCTCAAGAATATATGTGAGGAATTTCAGAACATACTCCTTCAAGAGCTCCTCAATGAAGGAGGAGGAATTCCTAAACAGGAAATTCCTCTCTCTAGCTAAACAGCCAAAGATTTTGAGTTTCCTAAGCACTCTCAAAATTGAATTATCTTCAACAACCCCTTTCTTGTGGCCTTCCTCTTTATTTAATAACATTAGGGTTTGTAAAACCCTAAACTAGCTCTAATGAGTTAACCCTTTTCACATGAAGGGTCTCCATCTAAAACTGCGCTGATCAATAAGGAGATTCAATGCATCTAGACACTCTTGTGATTTGGTCTTGTTGACCTATTCAACCTTCTCCATCCATTTTCACACCTAAGTGTATTTTATTGAAATGGCCTAGATTTTTCCATGTTCACATTGGGCATTGATTTATTTTTCTGATTAGGAGTTTTAGACTCCCTCCTTTACACTTTTATTCATGAGTTAAGCAAACTAAAGATAAAATGCAACATTCCCATTAGCTGCAAAATGTGGGAACATTACAGTGTTTTGTAACCATTCCATCTGTATGTCTGGGTGCTACCCCTTCTGATAGCAACAACCCCGAATTCATATTCCGAATAAGGATGATTGCTTCTAACCCCACTGAGTCATCGCCCATAATGGCCTCCGCTGAGATAGTGTCTGAGGATGCCTGTGAAGTAACACCTAACATCGAAGAGGTCATGTCCACAACGTCCAAAGGAAAGGGAAATGGGAAGGAAAAATGGAAAGAAAAAGGTAAAGAGAAGGGGAAGGGGAAAGCTAGGAAGTGGGATTCAGCGAAGCCGTGCACCTCCCCTAGGATTGTACACTCCCCTAGGCAGGTGCCCCAGGTGCGCTCTCCCAATCCCTCAAAGATACCCATGTCGGCCCGGGAAGAAGCTCTGCTCGTAGCTCCGCTCTCGTGGCTACCAACATATGTTAAGCCAAGAAAGCTGACAATGCGTACCCCCAAAAATGTAGATGTTGTTCGCGAATATCTCTAAATGCCACTGGTCCCATAAGAGGTCCCTGTCATTGGCGACATGTTTAGCAGCCTTCCATCCATTAAATTTGATGACCATGACTTAGCAAATGAAGACACCTTCCTGGATCTGGCCCAATAATTGTACCTCAAATGTGTACTATATGACAGCGTACCGAAGGTGGAACCAATGTCGTGGGCACGCGGGCTGGAGGCCTTAGGGATTTTGAATTTGTTGTGCATCGCCTACTTCAAGCGATATGTTATCACCATCTTGGTTGTGCGACAGCTGCTTGAGCTAATCCATGATGGATGTTTGTGGATCCAAGGCTGCATCCCAATTGACACAATGCTAATTCATAGGATCACTGCCCTGCTCATGAAGGGGCCCCATCCCATGAAGGGATTTGGAAAGAAATATGAGCAAAAGGTGGCTGATGAATTTTGGGAAAAAAACAAGGTGGATCGCGACAAGCGAAGATTCCTAGTAGAGACCATAATTGACCCAAGAGTGTGCATGGGCACTTTTCTGCTTACATGTAAGATGATGCGCAAGTGTAGGGAATCAGTCATCCCTGCCTATGTCATTCAATTGGAAGGACAATGCGACAAGTGGGTGTGCTACAACTGGTCGCAGTACCTGTGTGAAGAGTTTTTTGACAATGTGCGTGAGGCGTAGGACCAAGGAAAGCCTTTCTACTACTCCTGGCTATTGTTGTTGATCACCCTGATCATGTGGGAGATGCCCAACGATGCAGTGATCCCTGAGATCGAGCCCGATGTATGTGAAGGAGCACTTTATGCAAACCTATGGGACTCCAAGGATTCGTAGCACATCAAAGATAACAAGGTATTATGGGTACTACTTGATGGTGCGTTGGCAGTGGCGAGACATTCCAGGTCACACTTGTCACCTGCAGTGTATGAAAAGTACAAGTGCATTGTTGACTTTCATGTCATCATGCACAATGTGCAGTTCAGGGCCCGAAAATATCCAGTGTGGTACAACCTCCCGTATATGGTCACTGAGGCAGAGGTCGATCAAGTCATTGCAACATGGCCACTTGCATGGAAACTTGGCCTCAAATCTTCTACCCCAGTTACAGCGGGCACATCTGGAAAAGATGCAACACCGAAGGATACTGTCCCTCCAAGAATAGTGAAGGAAACTTAGGTGCACTCCACTGACAAAATGAATACCAAGGAAACCCCCAATGATGCCACCAAGGGGGCGAAGCAAGAGCCTCAGCATTCTATAGATACTGGAGGAGTTGGTGGGGAGGGTGTGGATTCCCCATGCAGAATGAAGTGCACTAGAGACCCTCCCAAAGGGTAGCGGAAGAAGCGCAAGGCCGCAAAGACTGGGGGAGAAACTAAAGTTACATTGACAAAGGAGGATCTGGAAATGATTGCAGATTTTTTTGCTACTACCTCTGAGGATCGTTGGAATTCCCTAGAAGATCAGAATAAGGTCGCGGTGGAGGCTTTATTGTCCGGGTTGCAGGTACTCCAGCTAAAAGCAGAAACCCTTCAAGAAAGTGTGAGCCAGGCGAGGCCGATCCAAGCAAGCCTACCAGCTACAACCATTGTCATGACAATGGAGAGCATCATTTTCCCCTTCCCGGGCACAACACTGACAGTAGAACCAATAGCCCTGTGCGCACAAGTCTGAGCATGCGTAGAAGTTGACCTTGACGTTGAAAGAATAACGAGTTGGAAGCTACATGCTCTCCACTTTTTTGTCTCTTCCGAGCTCCAGAACAGAGAATTTTGGTCACAGCAACAACTCAGTGAGGCCAAACAGACAATTGCTACTGAAACTGTTGAATCTGCCTAATTACAGGCAGCATAGCTCGCGACAGTCGCATAGAAAGCCTAGCTAGAGCACTTGATTGACCGGTTATGTGGGGACATGTCAGAAACAATTCTTGCCTCTATTGTGTCGCAGGCCAATATTGAGGGCTTGGTGGCTGCGTTGAAGCGACATCCAGAATAGAAGAGTAGAGCATAAAATTAGACCTGGAGCAACAGTCAGAAAGCCCTCCGGAGGTGCGAGCCCAGTGAGCCGCGCTGGTAAAGGAAGCAATAGGAAGTATTTCATCACATATCACCAAGGGCTTCGAGTTGCTAGACACCACCATGGGGATATGGTCCACTGTGCAGTGCGATCCCCTCCTCCAACAATTTAACCAAGAGTTGCACGAAAAAGAGCAGGACTTTGAGCAAATGGAAGCTACCATGTCCACCCTCGTTACAACCCAAGGCCTAGAATGCCTTCGCACTAGCCATGCTCTGAGGGACAAGATCAACGATATTTGCCACAAGAAGCAAGTCCTCAGTGACCATTTGAAGCCTTGGGCAGATGAAGCACTAAAGCTCTCACAAGACTTAGACGCGGCAGTCAAGCAATTGAACTAGACATTGGACAGTGTCACTGTGGCTACTGAAGGACCGACTTCCCAAAAGTTGGTTGAGATTGCACAGAACACAGTTGCGCAGAGTGAGGGCATTCTGCCACCATTTTCTATCTCTATTGAGCAGCTCCAAGCCAAGTTGAAGACCCCACTGTCGTTGTGACTCAGGACGAGTCACAAGATTGTGTTGGTGGCCTTTTGGAGAGGGGTCCCCTAGCATCAATTTTGATATATTTTTGTAATATTTTGTAATAGTTAGTCTGGCGTAGGGGCTTTGGGGCAGGTCAAAGCCCCTAGTTAATTGTAATGGGTCAAAGGGTAGACCAAGGTTCCACAAACCATGGTTTTTAGACCATAGAGTAGCGTAGGCTAATATAGTATAAATAGATGGATAGATCGAGTCTAGAGGTAAGTTTTGGATTAATTCCAGATATGAACGTTGGATCTGTGATACTTGTTGTGTGTATTTTCTGGGTAAGGGCTCTTATTGGCTATGTGGGTGGAGACCCTAAGTCCTGCTACGTGCAGACCCTGCTGGTTGTGTGCATGAGCTGATAAAGAGTTTGTAAGCAGAAGCTGAAGTGTTAATGAATAGGACCTTTTTTCTGATATCTGAGTATCTTTTTGTTCTGTTATTGGTTGCACTATATGTTAATTTCCAAGATTATGTATGTGTACTGAATGTTGTAGTTAATTAATGTGCACGTGGATGTGATTCTTTGGAAAGTAATGAATGCACAGATCTGGTATGTTTTGTCACCTGGCTTATGTTAACTAGTTGACTTATGGTTTACAGGCTCCACATGAGTTATTCAGTCAAGTATTATGTTGAGGGTTTTCTGGGTTAGGGTTTCTTCGGCGCAAGTCTATTAGATCTAAAGGTACCCACTTTAATTAACTTTCTCTCTCTCGGGGTGTGGAAACCTAGTTCCAACACCCTCCCATATCAGGTGAGACCTTGACCTGTGCAAGTAGGCCATTTCTGAAAGGGCCAGTAGTACATGGGTTTGTTGGTAAACCTAAAATCTAAACCTGGGTCAAGACCCCTCAAACCAACAATCGTACCCTTGGGATTTTTTTCAGATGCATCCAATGGTCAACTTTTAATCCTCGATGATCCTCTTTATGACTTGTCCCAATTTGTGTTTGATGGTGAGGATGGAAAATCTATAGTCGAGCACATATCTAATTTTCTTAATTTTTGTGAATATTATAAAATTGATGATGAATATATTGCTTTTTTTCTTTTCTTCCTCACTCTTTAAGGGAGTGTTAATTGATGATATCATTCCTTACCATCTTCCTCTATTAATTTCCTTGATCAATTCCTCAAGGAGCTTCACTAAGCTTTTGATAGGTATGATTACCGAGATGTTTATAAAATAATTAATCAACTTAGAATGAATTCTAATGAAATAATTGAGGATTTTTCTAATAGATTCCTTCACTTATGTTGTGATTTTCCTGAAGAATATATGGATTGATATTTCTTTAAGCAAAAATTTGAGCATTCAGTTTGAATCTCTTTGAATCGATGTGAATCAAAACCCCTTGATGTTTATACTCTCCTGACTCGTATAAATCATAATACACCAGTAATTTCAGAGTAGGAACCTACTATTCCTTTTTTTCATTTTCCTCCTCCTTTTTCAATACCAATCATGGTGCCTATATGTATTAATGTTGATGTTGGAAAATATATAAGTCAAATTCTTGATTCATCACCTCAATATTATTCCAATTTCCATGATTCATATCCTGTGGAGGAAACCTTGGAATGGTTCATGAATACTATGACAAATAATAATATTTCCATTCCCCAAGATGGTATTAACACTCATAAATCTAGTTTTGAATATCATTTTAACTCTTTTCCTCCTCTATCATCTCATTCACATAACACCATGTCCCTTGATCCATTTGATCATTTTCCTTCTACAGATTCTCTATTTTCCAATCTAAAAAATGATCGGGTGAAAGGTATTCATTCCTCACTGGTAGAGGAGCAAGAAGGTGAGGATTATATTTATCTTTCTTCTCTTTTTCAAAATTCTTCGTGTCAAGATAATGTTCGTCAATCCTTGGTTGATTTCTAATCTAGGGATCTTAGTAACGAATCAAATGAATTTAATTTTCTTAATAAATATGAAGTCATGGAAAACAATCATTCTGGTGATTATGATTCTATTAATGAATGTGATGATGTTTGCTCAAGTGCACCATCTAATATTTCATTTTCTCAATAAATAAAAAATGGAATATTTAGACCTCAATTTTTTTTCATTCTAAGATTATTTTATTATGGAAACTCCCTCTTCACATCATTATCCCTTGTGCTCTACTATTTGTAATGAATTTTCATTATCTAATGAGTTGGATTTTTAATTTACATAGGGTATTGAGATCACACATGATTAGAAGGTGAGCAAATAAATCATTGAGTATCTATTCTATCCCTTGTCATTTCGAGTTTTACATGAATAAAATCATTCTATTCAAGTTAATCATGGGATTGATCCAATTTATTCATCCATAGATGCTCAGTTAGGAAGAGTTTGTGATTTGGATAATCCATTTCTTGAATATGCATAATCTGATCCAATCAATGTTGCAGATGGTTCTCATTCGTACAGTAGTGATGTTATTGAAATTATTGGTGGTATTTGTCCACACATCATGCATGATCTGATCCAATCTTCAAAATGTGATACCATAGTCCATGAAATTTCTAGGACTTGTCAGGGATCCAAGGCACTTCAGCTTCCATTGATGGTTATGTCAAGTTCTCACGACTCTGGTAAGATCCTTGAACTAAGTCAGATCTGGGCTTTCTCGCAAAATTATTTTCTTTGCATGGTTTCACTAAATCAAAATTTATTCCTAAAAGATTCTTTTCATTTTGAATATACCTCTTTCAACTTTAAATATTTTGTTTTTAATCATATTAAACATTTTGTTTCAATTAGTTCCTCTTCATGCAAATCTCTTGCATCAAACTTAGGTTAGGAATGAATACCTATCACAGATGTAAGAAGATTTAAACTTGATCATTCTAAATATTATAATTGGCCAAAGTATTCATGTCTATTGGATACATTTGAAATAAATCAACTCATAGTCTCTCTTTTTAATATCCTAATGCTAGTTATTTTCTTCATGGAACTTCATATCCTCTTCAGTTTTAATCAGAATTCTTGTGTTATTTGCTGAATCAATTTCCTCTTTTTCATCCACTACATCTTGAGTGGTTTCATGTGTTTTTAATATTGGCATTCCCTTTTAATCATTATGATTCCAACCTATTTTGTAGTTAATCACAAGTATATGGTTTGTCACATTCAACATGCAAGGAAGATGATTCAAGTATTCAAAGCATTTGTAAATTTATTCAAACTAGTCTATCTTTGTTGTCTACTAATTGGGAGTCGTGTGCCTTAACCAGTTCATCTGATCATGATAATTATCATTCAATTTTAAAATTTCACACCAATATATCTCATGACAGTTGTTTTACATCAATTATCCCTTATGATTTTTCATCCCAATTTAGACACTTGCCAAGCAGTTGAGGCACTTCAGCCTCCGCTAATGGTTATGTCAAGCCCTCACTATCTTGAAAATATTTCTGAATATGATCATATTTATTTTCCTTAGAAAAATTATCAACCTAATTCCACACCATTGATTGAAAATTATTTCTCCCAAGGATTTCAATATCTTCAAGAGGATTGTTTTGAATTTCATGATCCAATTTATCATCAATTAGAAGCATCTTACTTAGTAGGTCCATTTTATAAAAGCGAGTTTCATTTTCTCTTAATGTTTGCTAATAAATACAATACAAATGCAGGTGAATTCACAAGAATCCTTCTAGGTTTGTTTCATTGTTACTCTCGTGTAAAGGTAATGTTGGAGGTTGGTTAAGGATCACACATCTTTCTACATATAGAAAATACCTTCAACATTTTGTGCAGGATTTTCAAGTTTTAATATTTTCCATTGCACATTATTATGTATTAGTTTTAATTGCCTCTATCTTTGTGATTGTGGGTAAGTAATAATGGTGTCTTTATTAAAAATATCATTACACTTATCTCTGTCCTTATAGCTTGTTTAGTTAGGAGTAGGACTAGTTGCATTTATTTTCTCTTGCATTGCATCCATCCTTTGTCCTACTCTCCATCTAGTCTTTGCATGTGTTTTATTTTCTTGTTTTCTGTTATGCATGTTGTTTTACATGTTAGTTTTTTTTTCCTTGCTTATTTTTTTTGTTATTTCTTTTCCTTCATGTCATGTTTAATAATACTTTGCATGAAATGTGATATTTTTTGGCTCAAAAGACGATGTGAAAAACCTTGAAAAGGGAAATTGTGATGACGAACAATGCTTGGCTTATTTGTTGCCTTTTCTCTATATTGGGTTTACATATCTTTAAATTCAATGATGTATGAATGGAAAATACGATACACTCTAGACAGAAAGCCTTTGGTCAAACTACGAAGCCCATATATTTATTAGGATCTTCATTCTAGCCCAACCTTTTATTGAATGGTGTTTTGACCTGTCGAATCAAATGAGTAGAGAAGGGAAAGGAGAAAAAATCAAAACGAGCATGTATATTTTAAATTCCTTAAAACAAGGAACAACCTCTTCTTCTCTCAATAATTTGGGACCCCCTTTTCACCCCAGTAAATAAATAATTTCCTAAGCACAGTTCTGTAAATAAAATAAATAAAGGGTGAAAGAATAGAAAGGATTATTGTGCAGAGAGTTTAAGGAAGCAGCTTCATTGGGGTACTTTCCAGGCCTACTGGAAGTGAAGCGATGATTTTGTTCTCTTTAGGTGACTCTATCAGGGTACTTTTCAAGATCACTGGTAGTGGAGCAACACTATGGAATGTTCTTAAATTATTGATATACTTATTATCATCCTCCCCTATCAAAATAGTTGAGGCATGACTAGTCTTATATTGATGTGTTTCAAGCTAATAAAATAATAGAGGAGATTATATCTTTAACTGGGATAAGAAGAAACACCGAGCTAATATGTATGGAAAATCAATGCTTCCTAAAATACTGAGACCTTCCACTTGGAGAACTATATATAAACAGATAAGTTGGAGTTCTACCAGTGTGCCACCAAGTGTTGACTATGCGATCAACACCCTCCAAAAAATTTCCTACACTTGAGTTTTGAAGCCTACTGAGGATCTTACAATGGATTTTTTGTGATATGTTTAAGTCTTATACTCATATTCTACTTCTTAAATTCACTTGCTCACACATGCAAAGTCTTGGTTGAACTCATGAGAAAAATTTATTTATTAAATATTAAACAAGCATAGCATCGTCTATCAAGATAGTGATTGTGTGATGTTCAACTCATGTCGACAGTCAATGCGCACTTTTTTTGACAGTATCTTTCACTTTGGTTGTGTTTGTACTTTTATTTTGGTGAGTTTTCTCAATTGTCACCTTTATGAACCAACACTTTCACAACTGTCTCTTTTACGTTCTCGGTTGTCACTTTTGTGCACTTACACTTTAATAAGTGTCATTTTCAAGTTATATTTGTTTTGGCATGTGTCACTTTCAAGTTCGTTCACATTTTGCAAATGTCTTCTTCATTTTTTCCTCCTGTTGAAGGTGTCTCTTTTGTGGTTTTCACTCATGCATGTGATACACCTTTGTGTATCACCAAATTTCATTATCAAACACTCTTATGCATTATATGGTCTTACATATCATTATAATATGTGCTAGACACATTCGTACAACTTAGCGCACCTTTTGGTCACAGTCGTCACTTTTGTCGTAACTTGTGTTCTAAGTGTCATAATGTTTTGTTTCAATTATCGCACTTGCAAATAAGTGTTTCTTTGTTTTTGTTTCGAAGTATGATTGTTATCCATGAGTCTTGTGTATCCTTCTAGCTTGTATTGATGGTTTTCATGTGTGCGGTCCAAGATTAATTCATTTTCAGATGCATTCCCCTCTCATACTCTACGTGTACCACACTTAGCCATTTTGGATCCCTTCATGGTCTTCCTACCCAGTGCAAGTTTTGAAGGCATGAACGCTCTTATAAAAATATGATCTTAGACTATTCATGAGCCTAATTAATTCATTTTTTATCACCAACGCTTGTGCACTAAGCCCTCCTCAAGATCACCTCAAAAATAATGCACATTATAAACCATCCAAAGGCATCCACCTAACCCTCCTTTCTTATACTGACTCACTAAATTGATTTTTGATCACCTTTGTCTTGCATGAAACATAGAAAACTCCTAGCTAAAAGCATGGACCTCTTCCATCCTATTTTAGAGGAAAAAAATGCAATTCAAAGATGCTCCTATACCCCTAGTGCAATGAAAACCATCTTAGGTAAAGTGGATTCAATCCTATGGCCTCCCTCAATGAAAATCATATTCAAAACGGACAAGCACCCATTTTGTATTCAAATTGCACTAGCCTAGGAGGAAAAGCACATTCCAAACCAAGAGTGGCCACTTGTTGAGTGAAATTGCATTGCATTTCAAGCCTTCCCTTCCTCCCAGGGCATAGTGAAGTCTATAGCCTGAAGTCTGCATCATTCCCTCCTCCCAATGTGGTTTGTGCTCAAGCCTCTTCCTTGACAAGTCTCCCTCAACACATGGTGTATTATAAAGAGACAATCACTCTTTGACCAATCAAAATGTGCTTTCATTAAGGCATCATATTTCTTCTTCAACGCAAAGTGCAGTTTGAAGCTTGAATCCTTCATCCTTCCCTCTTTCCCTTCCCCCTTGTGCTGGCACTTTCTTAGACCTTTCTTTTTTAGTGCAAATTGTAGTAGGAAGACTCAAGAAGGCCTCCTCTCAGCCCTTGATAGTGCATGACTTAGTTTGAAGCATCAAACTCACCACCTTGTCCCTTCACCTTCCCCATTGAGCTAGACCAAGGAGAGACCCTCTTCATAGTGCATAGTGTAGTAACAATTCACAATTAATCATTCCTAATACATTGTTTATTTTGATTACTCCCTCCTAATAAAGCCTCCTTCTTTCAACCCTTTCACATGGCTATCATAAGAAGTTCATTCCATAAGCTCGGTAGTGATAAACTATATCATTTTAAGACTGATTTTTCCTTGTCATGAGTGATTTTCATTGGATAGAATACCTTCTTAGCATGACAAGGTGGTGCTTAAAGTATATAAAAAGGAGAAATCATAAATAAACACTTGCGGAGAAGAAGCACCAATGAGAGATATCATGGAGACTTGAAGTAGATCATGGAAAAAGGAAAAAATAATACATTGCATGATGATTCAGAGGATTCCAATATTGATCCAAGACCCTTCTAAGGGTGAAGATAAGAAACAAAGTGGGTCTTTCATGAATATGAAGCATATATCAGATCTACCATCAATTAGAATATAAGATGGAAAAACAAAGAAGACAACCTAGAATTTCCACTTGATTGTGAAGTCCATGTCATCATTGTCAAGTTGTAACTTAGACAAGTATCATCATAATGGTCAATTTGTGTCCATATGTCATGCCACATCATCATGTGTAATGTATTGATGTATTTCTGAGGAAAAAAGAAAAAATGTAATGTGTGGAATTCCAAGAGTCATATGTGGAAAATGAAAATTCATTTAGTTATATATGGAAAAAAGAGTCTTTAGGAGAAGTCCAAAGCTCATTTACAGAAGTACAAAAGTCATTTGAAGTTCAAGAGTTTTTTAGAAGTCCAAAGGACACATTATAAGTTCAAGGGTCATGAGGGTAAAATAAAATTCAAGGGGAGTGTTAAGTCCCTATATTAATAGTGTAGTCCCTTATTATGTTAGTGTAGCCCCCCTTATTGTTATTGTTGTACCCCTGTAACCCCCATATTGTTATAATTGTGCCCTTACATTATTATTGTTAGGTCGGCTAGGATTACATTGTGGCCCCACTAGGATTATATTGTGGCCTCATGGACTCCTATATATAGAATGAGTTTTTGGTCATTTGTATCATCCAAGAATTGTTCATTCATTCTTTGAGATTCTAGGGTTTCGCTGCTCCAAACAGGTCATCGTGGCATTTGCACTATAAAAATTTTTCTACGAAGGTTCAGAATCAGAAATTTTTAGAGTCCAAAGCCAAAATCCTAAGGAACATTGTCGCAAAATTTCAGAGCTTGGTTCACAATATTTTTAGAGATATGATCTGTGCAAGTTAGGTCATTTTGCAGACTCCTGAATTTAACCTAAATAGGTCATCGTGGTATTTTTGTAATACCTTTTTTCTACGAAGGTTCAGAAGCTGCAATTTTTAGAGTACAAAGCCGAAATCCTGAGGAACATCGTCACACAATTTCAGATATTGGTTTGCAACATTTTCGGAGATATGCTTTGTGGAAGTTAGGGCTTTTTTAGGCTTTTGAATTTCATCTCAAAGAGGTGATCGTGGGAAAATATTCATAGCTCTCTCTCTCTGAGCATCGGATTGGAATGCTGTAAAAAATGGTCGCAAGTACACGGAAGTTTTGAACCCTTAGTTAAACTGAGATGGGGGCTGAATCAATTTAATGCAATCATGGTCTTGTAAAAATTTCTTTTATACTTATTTACATCTTCATTTTGTGATCAACTTAATATTCAATGGAACAAAAATCTTAATAAGTGAGCAACAAGTATTAAGTAGATTAGATACATCATATCAACACATAAACATCATGCACATAGGCAACAGATATAAGTGAAAACCCATAAGGGAGAAAACCACATCTTATTATTGTTGTGATGCAAAGGCAAGCTCCAACTCCCCCTCATCACTGATTTTCTGTAGGCTCCAACCTACAAGAGGCTACTACCTCAATTCTTCAAGCTACAACTTGCAAGGAAGCTCCAACTCCCATCTATTTTCTACAATCTACAACCTATAGGAGGCTCCTACCTCAGCCAGCTACAACTAGACTTCTATCAAGCTACAACTTGACATGGAAGCACCAACTTCCTCACTATACAATAAAACCATATGATGATTTACATGGATATCAACTCTGTTTTTCTCCTTCTTTACTGCTGTCCTTCTAGCCTTCAAATTTGCTTTATATCATCTCTAGATCTTCACAACTCCTCTCTTTGCTCCTTCTTCTTCTTACAATGTTTCACTCATTTCTTCATTCTCTCAACCTCTTTTATGCATATGCTGGTAACATTATTTATAGAGATCACCTCATAACTGTTTGCATTCCACAGGGAATTCGAAATGAACAGGTATGACTCTTTTCCTTCCCCCTTCTCATTTTCTTTTCCAACACATTCAAAATGATATAACAAAATGTATATATTTGTGTATTACAGTGGATTTTTTCTTTTCCTATCGAGACTTGCCTTTGCATCACATACAATAAAAATAATTAATACATTTACATTTACAGTTACATCAAAAATATTTCACTCAATCTTTTCATATTTTTTCTTGTTGTGCATTTGTCTTTTCTGCTGCTGTCAGAGTCATTTCGGCTCCTGCTATTATATTCAACACAGTTCTGCATAACTTTCATTTTCGCCTAATTTGACCTGGATATTTGTTTTCAACAGTGCCACTATATTCTTCTTTTCTTGACTCTGCCTCTTTTTCTTGTGCCCACAGCGTTCAGCCTTCACCGCTCTTCTAAACACTCAGTTCTTCCTTTTTCTTTGTGTCGGGTCCTTACCCGAGCCTTTCTACCCGCATTCATACTTTCCTTTTTTTTTTCCGTTATAGTCCTCCTTTTGCTCTCCGAAACGATTTACAAAATAAAATCCACATACTGCCGGACTTGAAATACTTTAGGCTTCGGCTTTGTTCTTTATCGCGTCCACTCTATTTATCGCACTTCGGAAATTCAAATATCCCATGTGCCTTCGTCCATCTGATCTTCCGATATGTGATGTGTGAAGGGTCCCACCAGGCTGTATTATCACTTTATCGCACTTCAGTGTTTCAAATGTTTTTTTTTATATGGCTCCTTTTCTTTCCGATGTGATTTACAAAGGAAAACCATTTACAACCGGACTTGAAATATCTTTAAATAATGGTTCTGAGTTGCATCGCATCAGTCTCCTTTATCGCACTTCGTCCTGAGCTTGCGATGAGTGATATTTGATCAGATCCCACTTGACTTTATCGATACTTTGCATCACATCGCAATATCGGCTATCGCAATATCATTTTTCATACAGTGCGAACCCATATCATGTGTGATATGCGATATGCGATTGCATCGCATTGCATCTTAATATTGTATCGCATCACCACTTCACGGTATGCGATGGACTTTGCATCACCGATGTGCGATATTGAGTTGTGCCACCATGTGTCCCTTCGCATCGGCACATCTCATCGCTCCTTTTCTCTTGCGATCTTCTCCCCTCCGATCTTGTGATTTGCGATATGCGGGACAGGTCCACGTCATCTCCACGTCACCTTGCCACGTCTTCACCACATCACTGCCACGTCATCTTGATTTATTTGCGATTTGTGGGGTCAGGTTCACGTCATCTACCACGTCACTTGCCACGTCATCACATCGCACTTCGCATTTCCTGTGACCACTGTGTTTGTGTGATTTTTCTCCTGCCCCGATTGCGATATGTGATCGCATCACATCTCCTTTAGTCTTGTCCGTTTGTTTCGTTGTCCCACTCTGTGACACTGGACCCACACCTTTTATCATTCCACTCTTTATCTATTGTTTGCTTTAAAACAAAGCATGTCAACAAAATTATTGGCCCCACATTATATATGGCACCGAACCTCAAGAGGCGCTTGCATTATTAACTTAGATTCATGGTACTGCAGAGGCACTCCTCAGTATGGAAATATCATCGGGCTTGTGCTACCACAGTGAATGACAGTCGTCGATCTGTGGTCAACGCTCAATGGGCGGGTCAACTATGGAGGCACCCCCTTTTTAACCTTCGGAACAATATAACTCACTTTAACCCAATGTTTTAAACTCTTTTGGAATGAATATCAGAACCTTTAGAAAAGTTTAATTTACTTTTAAACAAAGGTTAAAAATCCCTCGACGGTTTATTTCAGAACTTCAACCACTTTAATAAAACTCCATTGAAATATCATTAAACCTTCGGAAATATTAAAAAAACATTTGGAATCTTTAGACTTTCGGAAATAATTCCGGACTTAAAACCCTTAATAAAACTTCATTGCATACAACGTTGGGTCCATACCTTATTTTAACTCCCATGCAGCTTTCAACGTGAACTCCGTCGGATCTTCCACAAATCTAATCAGACGAAAATCGCGTTCAATCGACCCTAGAACTTTATCACCCAAAAGTGATGTGAAATGGGTGGTATTCCGCTCGTGACGTGTCACAATATCATTCGATCGCATTCGAAATGGGAAAAACCGCCCACAACTCAAAGGTTGTGCGACAATAGTGTCTGGTTTTCTTGAAAACCGGTTAACTTGCAAACTTTGTTTTAAATCGCGTTCAAATGCATATTTTCACCATTTCTTCGTTTAACTTCAATTTCTCATGAAAACCTCTTTTTCATTGCATAACTTAATAAACAAATACTGATTATTGTTGTGCTCTCAACCAAAGAGCAAGATTTCTAATTTTCTTCCGAACCCTTATTACAGAGGTTAATAACTCTCGATGCTACACAGAAAACCATAAATCAATGAATTTTCAAAGGGATAAAACCCTCCTTTCTGCTGCGTAACTCAATAACCATAAATAAATTAACACTACCCGATCTCAAGCAAACAAACCAGAATTCTCTAAATTCCTCTGAATCTTTACACAAAAGTAAATATACTCAAAATTCTACACAAAATATATAATCAAATGCTCGTAGGCTTACAAAAAAAAACCCTGACTGTTCAAAAAAACTTCTTCCTGTCTAAATTCTCCTCTTGTAGCCTCTGCCACTTTACTTTCTTTCTCTGCAAGAATTCCATCTGAATCTGATTTTCTCCCTTGTCTTGGTGCTGCTCCTTTGTGCTCCTTTTCCATCAATGACAATATTTCCAACAATCTCCCCCTTTGGCATTGATGGCAATACTCCAATGCTTCCTCCAGGACATCCTCTTCTTGCTTTTTAGAAGACCCTTTCTTCTTTTGCTTTCTTTTCCTCCCCCTTTGACATCAATGGAAAAAGGGTTTCACTTTTCCAGTGTGGGTTCTATATTTTCATAATACTCTGATCTCGAGGACCTATTCCATGCACTTCTCCATTGCTCTAGGTATTTTATGACAAATTTTATTGACTTCTCCCCCCCTGGAATGGTGCTTTCTTATCTGATATTGAGTATCACTTCTCTTTTGCACTGATCTTGTTTCTCGTATGCAACCCTTATTATTATTATTATTATTTTGTTTTTTTTCAATCATATTAGAGAGTGACATTTTCAAACACTACCCCTAGTTTTTCTCTTAGATATTCGTATGGTTCTTTAGCAAGAGGTTTCGTGAATATGTCTGCTATTTGTTCCTTTGTTGGTACGTATTCCAACTTCACCAATTTCTGTGCTACTTTTTCTCTGAGGAAGTGGTACTTTATTGGGATGTGCTTTGTTTTTGAATGAAGTACAGGATTTTTTGATATACTTATTGCACTTGTATTTTCACATTTGATAGAAATAGGTTCATCAATGCTTACCTTCATGTATTGGAGAGTTTGTTTCATCCACATTACTTATGTGCAACATGCTGCTGCTGCTATGTATTCTGCTCCTACTGTAGATAGAGAGATAGAAGTTTGCTTCCCACTTATCCATGCCACCAAAATTTTTCCCAAATAGAATGCCCCTCCACTTATGCTTTTCCTGTCATCCACACAGCTGGCCCAATCTGCATCTATGTATGGTGTCAATGTGAATCTTTTTCCTTTTGGATACCATATACCATAATGTGAAGTTCCTTGTAGATATCTAAATATTCTCTTGATTGCAAGTAAATGGTTTTGTTTTGGTGCTACTTGATATCTTGCTACATGTCCTACTGCCAACATAATGTCTAGTCTAGAAGCTGTTAGGTATAGCAGACTTCCTATCATGGATCTGTAAAGTTTTTGATCTACATCTGTTGATCCATCATTAGCACATAGTTTGCATCCAATGATCATGGGAGTTGACACAGGTTTGCAGTCTTCCATTTGAAACATTTTCAACATTTCTTTTAAGTATTTTTCTTGCGAAATGAATATTCCTGTGTTCTTTTGTTGAATTTGAAGTCCTAAATAGAAGGTGAGCTCTCCAATCATAGGCATCTCAAATTTTGATTTCAATTCTTTAGCAAATCCTTTTGCTAACTCATCTTTGTTGCTACCAAACATGATTCCATATACATACACTACTACAATCAAGAGTTCATTATCATTAGCCTTTATGTACAAATTGTTGTCTACTCCTCCTTTATTGAACCCTTTTTTTTCAAGTATTTGTCCAGCCTTGAATACCATGCACGAGGAGCTTGTTTCAGACCATATAAAGCTTTCTTTAATCTGCACACATAGTCATGTTTATCTGTTAATGAGAATCCTTCAAGTTGTTCCATGTAGATTTCTTCCTCTAGATCTCCATTCAGGAAGGAAGACTTCACATCCATTTGATATACCTTTAAATCATGATAGCATGCAAAGGCCAAAAACATTCTAATTGCTTCCATTCTGGCTACAGGGGCAAAGGTTTCATCATAATCAAGACCTTCAATTTGTGAATATCCTTTGCATACAAGTCTGGCTTTATTTCTGATTACCTGCCCTTGTTCATTCATCTTATTCTTGAATATCCATTTTGTGCCAATGACATTTTTCCTAGTGGGTCTTGGAATTAATTCCAGGGTATTGTTCTTCTCAATTTGGTCCAATTATTCATTCATAGCATTTACCCAGTTTTTGTCTTTGCTGGCTTCTTCGAACTTCTTTGCCTCTATTTGAGATAGCATGGCTAGGCATACTTCTTCTGTCTACTCAGCAAGTTGTCTTCTTGTCTGGACTCCCACACTCTTGTCCCCAATGATTTGATCTTTTGGATGGTTATTTTGAGTGTGTCTTGAGGGACCTTTTGAGTTTAATTCAGTATCTTCTATTGTTTTTCTCAGTTCATCATTATCTTGGTTCTCATCTTCATGATCATCTGGAGGATTTTTGCATCTTGTGCTTCTTGTTCTGTTTGGTAGATCTTCATAAAATTTTACATCAATGCTTTCCACAATTTTGTGTAGTCTTTTGTTGTAGCACCTGTAACCCTTACTCTTGGATGCATATCCTAAAAATATTCCTTCATCAACTCTTGCATCAAACTTCCCTAGTTTCTCATCATTATTTTTTATGAAACACTTACTTCCAAAGACTCTAAAGTGCTTGATTGATGCTGGTTTACCATGCCATAATTTGTAAGGAGTCTTATCATAATTTGGCCTTAGATGAGCTTTGTTGAGAATATGAACAGTTGTATGTACTGCTTATCCCCAATAGGTTTGGGGAATGTTACTTTCTCGCATCATGGCTCTTGCAATCTGTTGTACTGACCTGTTTTGTCTTTCTACCACTCCATTCTGTTGAGGTGTACCTGCAATTGCAAGCTATTGTTTTATCCCATGTTCATTGCATATGTCTGCAAAATCGTAGTCTGTGAATTCACCTCCTCTGTCTGATCTGATGGATTTTATCTTGCATCCTGTTTGATTTTCTGCCAATGCCTTGAATATCTTGAATTTCTCAAGTGCTTCAGATTTATATTTGAGAAATTCTACCCACGTCATTCTGGAAAAATCATCTATTATCAGCATGAAATAAGATTCTCCGCTTGGTGATTTAGTTCTTGAAGGTCCACACAGGTCCATGTGTACAGGATGAAGTGGCCTACTTGTTGATAGTTCATCTTTGGTCTTGAAAGATGTGCGGGTCTGTTTGCCTAATTGGAAATATTTACATATGGTATTTGAAGGCTTCTTTATTGTTGGCATATCTTTGACTGCATTATTCTTGCTCAGACTGATGATGTGGTCAAAGTTTAGGTGTCCCAGTCTTCTATGCCATAACCATGATTCATCAAGTTTGCTTATGTGGCATGCTTCATTCTCTTCTTCCACTATATAGACATTAATTTCTGTTCTAACACCTTTGATCAAGGTCTTTCCTGTGGTGATTGATCTTACCTCACAATCTTGGGCTCTAAAAAGGACCTCATAGCCTTTATCACACATTTGACTGACGCTTAGCAGATTGGCTTTCAGCCCATCCACAAAATAGTACATCTTGAGCCTTTCCTCTTCCATTATTCAGACTGACGAAGCCCTTTCCCTTGATTTTCCCTTCTTTATCATTGCCGAATTTTACATTTCTATATTTCTTTTCATCAAAGGTTACAAACTTGCTTCTATCTCTAGTCATATGCTTTGAGCATCCACTATCCAAATACCATTGGATTTTCTGATCTTGGGCTATTAGAGCCAGGTCACACTTATTCAACTTCTTTTTCCACTTCAGGCAGCTATTGGTTTGGCACCTTTTCTGAGAAGATGGACCACATTCTTTGAGAGGACATTTGGAAGACATGTGTCCAATTTTATGGCATACAAAGCATTTGATTATATTTTTAAATGGATTATGTGTACGAGTGAACTGCCCATTGTTCATAAATATCCTTGGGGTTTTGAACCTCAGTCTTTGTCCATATTTTCTACACTATGTGGCTTTATGGCCAAACCCCTTACAACAAAAACAATACCCATGGAAACGATTAGTGTACCTGGTGAAGGGTTGTCCTCTCCATTTGTTTGCTTGAGGTAGTCTTTTCAATTTCTGCATTTTTGCTGGTTGAAATTGATTATCTTTTTCTGACAGTATGCAACAATATGTCCCAGCTTAGGGCAAACAAAACAAGTGATATTTCTCATAGGAGGAAATAATCTCTTTTGACAGCTTCTGAATTTATTCAATTCATATTCAGGATTGTAAGAGCCTTTTTCAGCTGACTGATTCTTCATTTATTTCTTTGTCTCTTGATGTTGTTGCTTGCTTTTGTTTGTTTCATCACACATCAAGTTCTTGCTGGCTTCTTCTTCTGTAGTTCCTTTTTGAGCTGTTTCATTATCCTTTACAGCTTTTACAAAAATGATATTCTTGTTATCTTCTACCTTGGACTTACTGGTTTCTCCTTCATATCCTATCCCAGCCTTTATGAGTGTAGACCTTTGAGAATTTAGAATCATTTCCAACTGTTCATTGATTATCATTCGAGGAGTGTTCATTGACAATTCCCTTTGGGTGTTTTCTAGTTTCTTTCTCAACCATACTACTTCTTCTTCCAATTTCTCTTGCTCCTGATGTTTATCTTTAATTTTCTTTAGCAGAATGTCTTCCACCTTATTAGCTTCTTCAAGTTCTACTTTCAATTGAATGAGGTTTTCTAAATTTGGTACCTCTTTTACACATTTGAGGAGAATGTCTTTCTGTTTTCTGCACTTGAGTTTAAGTCTGTTTATTTCCTCCAGGGCACTTCTTAGCTCCCCCTCAAGATGTACCTCGCCTTCTTCCTCATCTTCTAGAAGGATTCCTTCAGACTCTTCCTTGTCCATCAACACAAATTCAGAGGTTCCTTCTTCATTTGAGGATTCATCTGAGTTTTCAGATGCATTGCTATCTTGTTGAGTATAAAATGATCTTCTATTGAATAACTTCCCTTTCTATTAGTTACTTGTTTTGGTTTTCTCTTTCTCTTGAGTCTAATTCTTTGTTTTCTTAAGAGGACACTTAGATGCATAGTGCCCAACTCTTCCACAGTTAAAGCATTTAAATGTAAGTTTACCTTTATACTTGCCTGAGCCTCTATCTAATCTTCTGACAAATTTGGCCTCTTCTTCATCCGAGCAGGAGCATGTATCTTCTTTTTCTTCTTTGCTCTTCTTTGTCTTAAAGGATGCCTCCCTCACATTTGACTTCCTCTGTGAAAGTCTCATCTCATAGGTTGTTAAGTTTCCAAGTAATTGGTTCATGGCCAATGTTTCCCAATCAGTTGTTTCTTCTATGGCAGAAACCTTGGGGTTAAACCTGGATGGTAAAGATATCAATATCTTTTTCACAATTACATATTCTCTAATGGTTTCTGCTAGAGCTTTCATGTTATTTACAATTTCTGCAACCCTTAAGAATAAGCTAGCAACATCTTCTTCTTCATTCATTTTTATATTTTCAAATTGAGCTCTATAGACTTGCAACTTGGCAGGCTTTACCTTTTTATCTCCCTCATGGATACTTTCTAATGTATCCCATATTTCATTGGCAGTCTTGTTGTGCATTACTTTGATAAATTATGCCTCACACAAACCACTTAAGAGAGAATTCATGGCTTTTTCATTAGCTACAAAATCTAGTTTGGAATCTTTCTCTGAGTCAGACTCCTTTGGGGCATATCCCAATTCCACAGCAGCCCAAACTTCTATTCCTAGAGACATTATGTACGTCCTCATTCTAATTTTATAGAAGGCATAATTTGTACCAATGAATAAAGGGGCTTTATTTGTTGAGCATCCTTCTAGACTAGCCATCTTGGGGACCTAGAATCTCCTTCTAGTTGTTAAACTGATACAGAAGGAACCTGCTCTGATACCAATTGTTGAACCCTTGGTTAAACTGAGAGGGGGGTGAATCAGTTTAATGCAGTCATGGTCTTGTAAAACTTTATTTTACACTTATTTACATCTTCACTTTTTTATCAACTTAATATTCAATGGAACAACAATCTTAATAAGTGAGCAGCAGGTATTAAGTCGATTAGATACATCATATCAACACATAAACATCATGCACAAAGACAACAGCTATAAGTGGAAACCCATAAGGGAGAAAACCACATCTTATTATTGTTGTGATGCAAAGGCAAGCTCCAACTCCCTCTCACCACTGATTTTCTGTAGGCTCCAACCTACAAGAGGCTACTACCTCAATTCTGCAAGCTACATCTTGCAAGGAAGCTCCAACTCCCATTTATTTTCTGCAGTCTACAACCTACAAGAGGATCCTACCTCAACCAGCTACAAATGGACTTCTATCAAGCTACAACTTGACATGGAAGCACCAACTTCCTCACTCTACAATAAAATCATATGTTGATTTACCTGGATATCAGCTCTGTTTTTGTCCTTCTTTACTGTTGTCCTTCTAGCCTTCAAATTTTCTTTATATCATCTCTGGATCTTCACAACTCCTCTCTCTACTCCTTCTTCTTCTTACACTATTTCACTCATTTATTCATTCTTTCAACCTCTTTTATGCATATGTTGGTAACATTATTTATAGAGATCACCTCATAATTGTTTGCATTCCACAAGGAATTCGAAATGAACAAGTATAACTCTTTGCCTTCCCCCTTCTCATTTTATTGTCCAGCACATTCAAAAAGATATAACAGAATGTATATATTTTTGTATTACAGTGGAGTTTTTCTTTGCCTATCGATACTTTCCTTTGCATCACATATAATAAAAATAATTAATACATTTACATTTACAGTTACATCAAAAATATTTCACTCAGTCTTTTCATCTCTTTGCTCATTGTGCATTTGTCTTTTCTGCTGCTATCAGAGTTGTTTCGGTTCCTGCTATTATATTCAACACGGTTCTGCATAACTTTCATTTTGGCATAACTTGACCTAGATATTTTTTTTCAACAGTGCCACTATATTCCTCTTTTCTCGACTCTGCCTCTTTTTCTCATGCCCACAATGTTCAGCCTTCACTGCTCTTCTAAACACTCGGGTCTGCCTTTTTCTTTGTGTCAGGTCCTTACCTGAGCCTTTCTACCTGCATTCATACTTTCCTTCTTTTTTATTCCGTTATAGTCCTCCTTTTTCTCTCCGAAACGATTTACAAAAGAAAATCCACATACTGTCAGACTTGAAATGCTTTAGGCTTTAGCTTTGTTCTTTATCGCGTCCGCTCTCTTTATTGCACTTCGGTGATTCAAATATCCCATATGCCTTCGTCCATCTGATCTCCCGATATGCGATGTGTGAAGGGTCCCACCAGGCTGTATTATCGCTTTATCACACTTCAGCATTTCAAATGTTCTTTGCTATATGGCTCATTTTCTTTCCGATGCAATTTACAAAGGAAAATCACTTACAACTGGACTTGAAATCTCTTTAAATAATGGTTCTGAGCTGCATCGCATCCGGCTCCTTTATCGCGCTTTGTCTTGAGCTTGCAATGAGCGATATGCAATCGGGTCCCACTTGAATTTATCTCTACTTTGCATCGCATCACAATATCAGCTATCGCAATATCATTTTTCATATCGTGCGAACCCATATCATGTGCAATATGCGATATGTGATCACATCGCATTGCATCTTCATATTGCATCACATCGCCACTTTGTGGTATGCGATGGACTTTGCATCGTCGATGTGCGATATTGCGTTATGCCGCCATGTGTCCCTTCTCATCGGCACATCACATCGCTTCTTTTCTCTTGCGATCTTCTCCCCTCCGATCTTGCGATTTGCGATATGTGGGACAGGTCCACGTCATCTCCATGTCATCGTGCCACATCATCGCCACGTCACTGCCATGTCATCTTGATTTATTTGCGATTTGTGGGGTTAGGTCCACGTCAGCTCCCACGTCACTTGCCATGTCATCCCCACGTCATCACATTGCACTTTGCATTTCCTGTGACCACTGTGTTTGTGCGATTTTTCTCCTGCCCCGATTGCGATATGCAATCGCATCACATCTCCTTTAGTCTCATCTGTTTGTTTATGCTTTCCCACTCTGTGACACTGGACCCACACCTTTTATCATTTCGCTCTTTATCTACTGTTTGCTTTAAAACAAAGCATGTCAACAAAAGTATTGGCCCCACATTATATATGGTACTGGACCTTAAGAGGTGCTCACATTATTAACTTAGATTCAAGGTACTGCGAAGGCACTCCACAGTATGGAAAGATCATCGGGCTTGTGCTACCACAGTGAATGATAGCCGTCGATCTACAGTCAATGCTTGATGGGCGGGTCAACTACGGAGGCACCCCCTTTTTAACCTTTGGAACAATATAACTCACTTTAACCCAATGTTTTAAACTCTTTCGAAATGAATATCAGAACCTTCGGAAATGTTTAATTTACTTTTAAACAAAGGTTAAAAATCCCTCGGCAGTGTATTTCTGAACTTCAACCACTTTAATAAAACTCCATTTTAATATCATTAAACCTTCGGAAATATTAGAAAAACCTTTGGAATCTTTAGACTTTCGGAAATAATTCCGAACTTCAAACCCTTAATAAAAATTCATTGCATACAACGTCGGGTCCATACCTTATTTTAACTCCCATGCATCTTTCAACACAAACTCCGTCGGATCTTCCATAGATCTAATCGAACGACAATCGTGTTCAATCGACCCCAGAAATTTATCACCCAAAAGCGACGCGAAATGGGTGGTATTGTGCTCGTGACGTGTCACAATATCATTCGATCACATTTTAAATGGGAAAAACTGCCCACAACTCAAAGGCTGTGCGACAACAGTGTTCGGTTTTCTTGAAAGCTGCTTAACTTGAAAACTTTGTTTTAGATCGCGTTCAAATGCAGATTTTCACCATTTCTTCGTTTAACTTCAATTTCTCATGAAAACCTCCTTTTCATTGCATAACTTAATAAACAGAGACTGATTATCGCTGCGCTCTCAACCAAAGAACCAGAGTTCTAATTTTCTTTCAAACCCTTATTACAGAGGTTAATATATCTTGATGCTACATAGAAAACCATAAATCAATGAATTTTCAAAGGGATAAAACCCTCCTTTCTGTTGCGTAACTCAATAACCATAAATAAATTAACATTGCCTGATCCCAAGCAAATGAACCAGAATTCTCTAAATTCCTCTAAATCTTTACACAGAAGTAAATATACTCAAAATTATACATAGAATGTATAATTAAATGCTCATAGGCTTACAAAACAAAAACCCTAACTATTCAAAAAAACTTCTTCCTGTCTAAATTCTCCTCTTGTAGCCTCTACCACTTTACTTTCTTTCTCTACAAGAATTCCAACTGAATTTGATCCGCTCCCTTGTCTTGGTGTTGCTCCTTTGTGCTCATTTTCCATAAATGACAATATTTACAACAGTATCCCCCTTTGGCATTGATGGAAATACTCCAATGCTTCCTCCAGGACTTCCTATGCTTGCTTTTTAGAAGACCCTTTCTTCTTTTTCTTGCTTTTCCTCCCCCTTTGACATCAATGGCAAAGGGTTGCACTTTTCCAGTGTGGGTTCTATCTTTTCATAATGCTCTAATCTTGAGGACCTGTTCCATGCACTTCTCCATTTCTCTAGGTCTTTTGTGACAAATTTTGTTGACTGCTCTCCCCCTAGAATGGTGTTTTCTTATCTGATATTGACTATCACTTGTCTTCTGCACTGATCCTGTTTCTCGTATGCAACCTTTATTATTATTATTATTATTATTATTTTCAATCATATTAGAGAGTAACATCTACAGACACTACCCCTAGTTTGTCTCTTGGATATTTGTATGGTTCTTTAGCAAGAGGTTTTTTGAATATGTCTGTTATTTGTTCCTTTGTTGGTACGTATTCCAACTTCACCAATTTCTGTTCTACTTGTTCTCTGAGGAAGTGGTACTTTATTGGGATGTGCTTTGTTTTTGAATAAAGTACATGATTTTTTGATATACTTGTTGCACTTGTATTGTCACATTTGATAGAAATAGGTTCATCAATGCTTACCTTCATGTATTGGAGAGTTTGTTTCATCCACATTACTTGTGTGCAACATGCTGTTGCTGCTATGTATTCTGCTTTTGTTGTAGATAGAGAGATAGAAGTTTTCTTCTTGCTTAACCATGCCACCAGAGTTTTTCCTAAATAGAATGCGACTCCACTTGTGCTTTTCTTGTCATCCACATAGCAGACCCAATCTGCATCTGTGTATGCTATCAATGTGAAAAGTTTTCCTTTTGGATACCATAGACCATAATGTGAAGTTCCTTGTAGATATCTAAATATTCTCTTGATTGCAAATAAATGGTTTTGTTTTGGTGCTACTTGATATCTTTCCACAAGTCTTACTGCCAACATAATGTCTGGTCTAGAAGCTGTTAGGTATAGCAGACTTCCTATCATGGATCTGTAAATTTTTTGATCTACATCTGTTGATCCATCATTAGCACATAGTTTGCATCCAGTGATCATGGGAGTTGACACAGGTTTGCAGTCTTCCATTTGAAACCTTTTCAACATTTCTTTTAAGTATTTTTCTTGCGAAATGAATATTCCTGTGTTCTTTTGTTGAATTTGAAGTCCTAAATAGAAGGTGAGCTCTCCAATCATTGACATCTCAAACTCTGATTTCATTTCTTCAGCAAATCCTTTTTCTAACTCATCTTTGTTGCTTCCAAACATGATGTCATCTACATACACTACTACAATTAAGAGTTCATTTTCATTAGCCTTTATGTACAAATTGTTGTCTACTCCTCCTTTCTTGAACCCTTGTTTTTGCAAGTATTTGTCCAGCCTTGAATACCATGCACGAGGAGCTTGTTTCAGACCATATAAGGCTTTCTTTAATCTACACACATAGTCATGTTCATCTGTTAATGAGAATCCCTCAAGTTGTTCCATGTAGACTTCTTCCTCTAGATCTTCGTTCAGGAAGGCAGACTTCACATCCATTTGAATTACCTTGAAATCGTGATAACATGCAAAGGCCAAAAACATTATGATTGCTTCCATTTTGGCTATAGGGGCAAAGGTTTAATCATAATCAAGACCTTCAATTTGTGAATATCCTTTGCATACAAGTCTGGCTTTATTTCTGATTACCTGCCCTTGTTCATTCATCTTATTCTTGAATATCCATTTAGTGCTAATGATATTTTTCCGAGTAGGTCTTGGAATTAATTCCCGGGTATTGTTCTTCTCAATTTGGTCCAATTCTTCATTCATAGCATTTACCCAGTTTTTGTCTTTTCTGGCTTCTTTGAACTTCTTTGGCTCTATTTGAGATAGCCTGGCTAGGTAAACTTCTTCTGTCTGTTCAACAAGCTGTCTTCTTGTCTGGACTTCCACATTCTTGGCCTCAATGATTTGATCTTATGGATGGTTCTTTTGAGTGTGTCTTGAGGGACCTTTTGAGCTTAATTCAGTATCTTTTGTTGTTTTGCTTTGTTCATCATTATCTTGGTTCTCATCTTCATGATAATCTGGAGGATTGCTGCATCTTGTGCTTCTTGTTCTGTTTGGTAGATCTTCATCAAATCTTACGTCAATGCTTTCCACAATTTTGTGCAGTATTTTGTTGTAGCACCTGTAACCCTTACTCTTGGATGCATATCCTAAAAATATTCCTTCATCAACTCTTGCATCAAACTACCCTAGTTTTTCATCATTATTTTTTATGAAACACTTGCTTCCAAATACTCTAAAGTGCTTGATTGATGTTGGTTTACCATGCCATAATTCGTAAGGAGTCTTATCACAATTTGGTCTTAGATGAGCTTTGTTGAGAATGTGAACAGCTGTGTGTACTGCTTCTGCCCAATAGGTTTGGGGAATGTTACTTTCTTGCATCATGGCTCTGGAAATCTGTTGTACTGACCTGTTTTGCCTCTCTGCCACTCCATTCTGTTGAGGTGTACCGGCAATTGTAAACTGTTGTTTTATCCCATGTTCATTGCATAGGTCTGCAAAATCATAGTCTGTGAATTCACCTCCTCTGTCTGATCTGATGCACTTTAGCTTGCATCTTGTTTGATTTTCTGCCAATGCCTTGAATATCTTGAATTTCTCAAGTGCTTCAGATTTATATTTGAGAAATGCTACCCACGTCATTATGGAAAAATCATCTATTATCAGCATGAAATAAGATTCTCCGCTTGGTGCTTTAGTTCTTGAAGGTCCACACAGGTCCATGTGTACAAGCTGAAGTGGCCTACTTGTTGATATTTCATCTTTGGTCTTGAAATATGTGCAAGTCTATTTTCCCAACTGGCAAGATTTACATATAGTATTTGAAGGCTTCTTTATTGCTGGCATATCTCTGACTGCATTCTTCTTTCTCAAACTGATGATGTGGTCAAAGTTTAGGTGTCCCAGTCTTCTATGCCATAACCATGATTCAGTAAGTTTTCTTATGTGGCATGCTTCATTCTCTTCTTCCACTATATAGACATTACTTTCTGTTCTAACACCTTTGATCAAGGTCTTTCCTGTGGTGCTTGATCTTACCTCACAATCTTGGGCTCTAAAAAGGACCTCATAGCCTTTATCACACATTTGACTGACGCTGCGGCAAATTGGCTTTCAGCCCATCCACAAATAGTACATCTTGAGCCTTTCCTCTTCCATTATTTAGACTAACTGAGCCCTTTCCCTTGATTTTCCCTACTTTATCATTACAGAATTTTACATTTCCAAATTTCTTTTCATCAAACTTGTTTCTATCCTCAGTCATATGCTTTGAGCATCCACTGTCCAAATACCATTGGCTTTTCTGATCTTGGGCTATTAGAGCCAGGTCACACTTATTCAACTTCTTTTTCCACTGCGGGCAACTATTGGTTTGGCACCTTTTCTGAGAAGATGGACCACATTCTTTGAGAGGACATTTGGAAGACATGTGTCCGATTTTATGGCATACAAAGCATTTGATTATATTTTTAAATGGATTATGTGTACGAGTGAACTGTCCATTGTTCATAAATCTCCTTGGGGTTTTGAACCTTAGTCTTTGTCCATATGTTCTACACTCCATGGCTTTATGGCCAAACCCCTTACAACAATTTCAGAGCCAAAGGAGGAAACAGTGACACGTGGCAAGTCATACAAGTTTGCTCTACTGAATTAGTCCATAATTAGGTCATCGTGGGAGATTAGGCATAGCGTTATCTTGAATAATCCAAATTAGGTCAGACATGTGGCATTCGAAAGAAGATTCAGAGGGCTACTTCAAGGCCTAGTTTTAGATATTGAAGATTTTAAATTGCAGAGATAATTTAGTTTCAATACATAGATACTCAAAAGCAAGAAAAAGGTGTGTACTTGTTTTTTAAAATTGCATAACGTTTGTTTGAAAAAGTAGTTTGAAGTGATTCCAAGAGAATATTGAAGAATTTTTATCAGTAATGGGTTCTATAATGCCTCCAAAAAATAATTCCATACCCATTAAGCCCTCATAAATCTATACTATGACTCGTGAAGAGGAAGAATTGCAGTATGAGATATCAAAATTACGGTACCAAGTGCAACAAATTTCGATCTTACGAAGAGCAACCGAAGGTGACATAGATGGTTTAAAAGCAGAAATGGAAGCTAAGTTGGATGGTTTGAAGGATCAAATAATAGCTAATATGGATGATAAATTAGTGGAAGATCACATCGAGCATCAACAACAAGTTCTCCAACTCTCAAAGAATAACCTAACTTTGGTGTAGAATCTAATGAAACAATAGGAAGATCAACATCACATCGAAAGAAGTTATGAAGCAGTCACAGAAACAAGAACTCGACAAGTATGATCAATTTCAAAGTATCTCAGCAAGTGGAATAACTTTCTTGTAGAAGATTCCACATGGGAGGATGAGAATTTTATACACAAGCATCAATAAATAATCAAGCGTTGAGGACAACACTTGTTTGAAGGAGAGGGCCATGTTAAGTCCCTATATTAATAGTGTAGTCCCTTATTATGTTAGTTTATCCCCCCTTATTGTTATTTTTGTACCCCTGTAAACCCCTTATTGTTACAATTGTGCCCTTACATTATTATTGTTAGGTCGGCTAGGATTACATTGTGGCCCCACTAGGATTATATTGTGGCCCCATGGACTCCTATATATAGAAGGAGGTTTTGGTCATTTGTATCATCCAAGAATTTTTCATTCATGTAATGTATTGGAGGTTGCCCCCTCGAAGTGGCTTATTTCTAAGGTGTTGATATCTCTTTTCTTCTCTTTTTGGAGATGGATTCTCAACAGGGAGATGAAATTAGGTCATTCCTCTTGTTATAAAAGCAACCTCATGACTCAAGAAAATGGATTTTTTTTTAGTCTTAATCTTGGGATAGCGAGTATTGGCTTCTCCACTTAGCATAGGAGAGAAAAAATATTCTTTGGAGAAGTAAGAAATGACTTAATGTTCCACTATTGGAATTAGTGCCTCAATATTGTAACCGTGTACTTGGATATTTCACCTAATATTGAAGTTCATTGAGCCAACACACTTTCATGCATGTATTGAAAAATTTTTAAGACTATTCTTTGGAGGTTTGTAGTATATGTTGGTGTTATTATGTTCTAAAGAAATTGAACTATTTTGGTGGCTTTGGTGCTTATCTTGTTGAATGTGTGTTGTATTTGTTTTTATGAATTGTTGTTATATTGTGAACTAATTTACATGTTAATCAATGAATATTTCCTTTCTCTCATGTGCCTTCTCCATGAAAGTAATATTAATTTCCTTCAGGGGACTCACTCTTTTCTCCTGCCATTAAATTCTAATTTTACACATTGCAACTAGTGCATCACAATGACAACTTACTTCCTTATTAAAATTTCATGTATAATCTCTTATGTTATTCCTTGATACCAAGGCCAACATTACATTTATGGTGGTCTTGCTGATACTTTGGATGGGGCTCCTACTCCAAACAGTGTGAGGTTTAATTGTGATTTCACATATGGGATACCCCTTGTATGTTAGTGGTATCTAGCATCGTTAAAAAAGGGTCACATAGCCTCCTATTTTGCACAGATCACTCCTATCTATTATTACATACTTCTCTCTCATTATTATTTTCGAACTACAAATCTTCTTGTGTTCAGAGCTCTTTTATGCATGCATGGGAACACTATTTTTCACATCATGTTTATAACCTTAGATCTAACTGATTTGTCCCATTTTTTCATCTTTGTTTTTTTCTTTAACAAAATCTTGCTTCATTTCTATCTAAACTTGGCATCCAAGAATCACCAAATTTCTCAGCCTTTGCCTCTAGTGTGAACATTTGTGAAATCTAGTTCCATCATAATTGGCTTAACACTTGTCATATTATTATCTATGCCAAGCATTTGATGTCCCTTTTCATTATGTGCACTATTATGGCGCAATGATTGATCACCATATGGACTTAGTTCCTTTTTGCTTAAACCTTAGATCTCTACGACCACGACTATGACCATAGGTGTAACCCATGTTAGTTTATCATATATTTTGATGCATATTGTATCATAGGTTCATGGCTCAATAGGTGTAGTGGGACTCACTTCTTCAGCTAAGAAAAAAACATAAAATTATTACCAAAATGCGGTCTTGGCATAAATATTGAGGCCCCTGGGTTTTCCATGTTAATCAATGGTTTTCCAATCATGCTATATCACATGGTACTCCTTTCACATCAACATAAATATGAGTCCTACAACGTCATCTATCATCATCATTCTACCACGTGGATTATTTGCAACCCAAAAGTGCTAATTTTTCTTGCAAAATGTCATCACCTCAAGCTACTACATTACCCACATTTCCACCCAAAATCCATGTCATTTTTCGCTACCTCTCCTGCCATATGTGTTAGATTCTTGGATTTTGTGGATGTTATAAAGTTAGAACATTTTGAAATAAGTACAATGGATCAATGTTTGATGAGATTATAGGTCTGATAGGCCCCTATCCCATAGGCACTAGATTTATAGCCCCTCTATGACCATGGGAATGGATTAGGGGCTTAACCTCCTCGACATTTGGAATTCTTAGCTTCTTACTCTTTCAACTTTTTGCCCCTTCCATTACTTTGGATTTATCCACTCAATGTTCTCCAATCCATCTCAGCATGATACATGCAACTATTAGCTGATGATGATGATCTCCATCAACTAACGCAGTAACTTTACTGACATGTCTTGGAAGATCGTCGAGGGGGGCATTGAATTTGGTTTCCAAAAAGTTCTAGGACACCCCCCCCCCCCCCACAATGCTTAAACTACTACCACACATCTTGGAATTTTACTGCCTTGGTGATATCATAGACTACCCCCTCTCAGTTCAACAATGAACATGTTGAGACCCACGTAGTGGGAATGAGCCATTGATCTTGTTCCTAACTTGTTGAACTTCAAACCTGAATTTATCTTCATTCCTAGGGAGTAAAACAAAGTGTCATATACTGTTGGAAAGGTATCAGAAAGGGATATATGACTAGACATGTTTCATTCTCTTTTGAACAAATCAATAAGAGGAAAAAATCCTACAAATATAAATTACCCAAATTAACTTCATCCATGACAACAAGTAATGAGAGTGGATACTCAAAACAATAATGACATCATGAACACTCAACATTATCCCCATAACCTGACATCAATGAAAACACATTCAAAAATATTCCAAAACACTCAATAATCTCCCCCTTTGGCATCAATGGAAACAACACTAGATGTTGTTGGTCATTGATTTCTTTGGGCTTGACCACCCTTGTTAGGCTACAAAATCTAATCTCTTCTTCAATGTCTTCTCACTCTCTCCATTCAGTACTAGTTTTCTCCAATTTATTCTCTATTTTCTACCCATATCAGGTTTCACAAGCTAATGTTTACTTCATTATTTGATCACTCTACCTCTTTGACATCATTAGCAAAAGGTTCCTCATAACGCGGACTACATTTTCCACTCACTCTCACCATTCCTACCTATTCACTAAATATTAGTGCCAAATCTTCTATTGTTGGACCAATATACTACCATGCTAATGGATGGTCCAAAAAAGAAATTATCCCCACTAATACCAATTGAATAAGTTTTATTTATGTTGCTACATAAATACGCCAATGCACACTTATGGTTGTTTTAAGTTCCAAATCCTCCCCCTACTTTAATATGACAAGATTCTCATGCCAATGAATACTAAAACTAATTGTGTCACCCACTTATATTAATTGAAATGAATAATATAGTATAACACAAGAAATCTTTCAATGATGCCAATTTACATGAGATAATCATATCAGGCAATCAAAATTTCCATCTTGTCATCTTTTGTGGACAAATAACTACCTCTAAACCCATGTTATTGTTGATCTTATATCTCTCCTTGCGCTTATTATACTTTCTTCTCTCTTAAATCCTGACATATAGTTATTCCTAACAAAATTGAACAACTTCCTTCTTTCCTTTTTCTTGTTTAATATGACTGTGGACTTGTATTTACTTCACTTGGGCCCTATGTTGATTTCATCATTCACGTGACTTGTTCACATTTGAGCAACTAGTTCATATTTTTCATTCTTGCATTTCCATTTATTTATGGATCCCTATATTTATTGGTTCATTTGGGGTTGTACCTACATCTAATATACTCCTACCAAGTCTATGTCTAATTTCTTTTCATTCAACATTGCTTTTTGTAATCTGAACTATCCTAGGTTTTGAGCTTTCAATTCTACTCACGGATCTTTTAGTTGTTATGATTTCTCCAGAAAAACATTTTTGTTTTTCATTAGCCTTATCTATTATATATTAGTTGTATATCCTCTTTTCAAACAACATGATATATGTTGTCACAACCACTCTTACTCCTCAACAAAAATTTGTGTAGCATTTAGCCTTACTTCGTATGCATACATAGTCAAATTGAATCATTGTCATCAGTTAGAGATATCACTAATGTGGAAAATCTTCTATCTTTTGCAATGCACCATGTGAATATTGCATGGTGTGATGGATTGTATTTTTGTATTACTCATTTCATTGAGAATTTGAAGGATATATTATATTGAATCTCTCATGACTATCTCTGCTTTCTTTCAGTACATATACATTTTCTACAGTCCTAATTTCTCTTGCCACTAATTTTCTAGATTCTTCCTTCCTTATTTTACATCCTTTAAAATTAAATGTGACTTTGTGTCCTCTATAAACCATTTAGATTACACATAGAATATTTTTCTTTAAGCCGTCAACAAATAAGACATATTTATATTTTCATTTTTCATTATCGGGTATAACTAATCTTTTGTCAATTATTCTAGTTTATATATTCACTACAAGAAAAAATGACATTGGTGAGGGGCGAAAATGGTCACCATAAACTCATTGGTGAGGGTCAAAAGAGCTTTTGTCACCAAAAATTGAACATCACCAAAGGTGGTGTCGCCGAAAGTATAGGTGCTGTGGTGACATTCAAGGTCTGTCACCAATAATGATTTATGGTGACGAATAGTGACTGTCACCATTTCATATGAGCAATGGTGATGGACAATAGCCTCCGTCACCAAAAAACTGAACGTCACCAAAGATGGCGTTGCCGAAAGTATGTGTTTTGGTGACATTCAAGGTCCGTCATGAATATTGATTATAATGATGGATAGTGAACGTCACCATTTCATATGAACAACAACGATTTTTTGTGATGGACCTTTCATGGCTGTCACTACTAGTGCATATATAAGGTGACCTTCATTGACCGTCACCATAAACTCATTGATGACATTAAGGTTCGTCACGAATAATGACTATAATGACAAACAATGACCCTCACCATTTCATATCAACAACAAATATTTATGGTGACAGACCTTTAATTGTCGTCACTATTGATGCATATATATGGTGGCATTCGTTGACCGTCACCGTTTCATATTTTGGTGAGGGTCGAAAAATGTCACCATAAACTCATTGGTGATGGTAAAAAGAGCATCTGATCCAGATCTTGGGGGGGGGGAGGCCCCCAAGATCTAAAATGTTTAAATGGAACTAACCAGATCTGCAAAATTACAATGCCGGAAAAAAAGAGAGAACACACTGCAAATAAAACCATAAATAAACTTGTTTTATTAAAACAGAGAATAATTGTAGAAGCTACATTGTGGCGGACAATCTGTCCTTTTACAAACTGAGGCTTGTTATTTATAGCCTTTTTTGAGTTACAATACCATGTGTAGATACCATAGGCCAATACCATGGGTAGATACCACTTACAATACCATGGGAAAATCCCATGTGTGGATGAATACCATGGTTGGATACATACCATGGGTCACTTAAAATACCATGGGCGAATAAATATCTTGGGTGGATGAATACCATGGGTTGATGCCATTTACAATATCATGGGTAAATTCCATGGGTGGATGGATAACATGGGTAGATGAATACCATGGGTTGATGCCATTTTCCATTCAAATCATTCCTCCCTCCTTAAGAAGCAATGGTCCCCATTGCGTGAAGTTCCCTCCTGAGAAGCCTTTGTTGAATATGAATAGCCACTGAAGAAAGGGTTTTGTGTAGTTAGCCCATAACCGTGATGAACGAAGGTCCGAGGATAGAGATACTCTGTAATGCTTGTGACCAACTGTGATATTGACAGTGTGCGGCCTAGCAAATGGATTTCGATGAAGTGTGGGTTTGAGGATGAACCAAAACCATGACAAATGAAGATCCAAGGATAGATATACCCTGTAATGCTTGTGACCAACTGTGTGACTAACATTGTGTGGCCTAGCAAATGGACTTCGATGAAAATGATTTTGTGCGGTTGACCCATAACCGTGATGCTGATTGTTGATGAAGTAGCAGGTGCCTACATAGCTTGGGGTGGGAGGGCACGTCTCCAAATAACCCAAGCCGAATGATGCTATGTTGAAACTGATGAATGTGAAGCAGGTGCCTACTAAAGCGGGGTGGGAGGGCACATCTTCAAAGGAAACTCGCTCTAAATGCTGCTCCAGATTTAAAATGAGCATAACTCAGTCAATATAACTCATAATATTTATTATAACCTATTTTTGGAAATGGAATGATCATTTTGCATACTCCCACATATTTGAAACCTCTATCTGGAGACTGTATACTCACAGATCCGTGCTGGAACTATCTCACCATCACAAAATTTCTGAAAAAATGGTTGATTTTAAATCAACAATAACTCCCACATCCGGACTTTGATTCGATCGATTATTTTTTTTTGAACTTGGGTGATTTTTCAAGAGAAGCTCAGATCTATATCCATTCTTCTAAAATTTTGCACTGAAAATTGCAAAAAATGACAGGAGAGTTGCTGTCCATGAATTGTCCTCAGAAAAATTGCTTCAACATTGCGGATTTTGAATCAGCGATATCTCCCTCATCCGAACTCCAATTTGGCCGATTTTTTTTTTGAATTTGAGTATTTTTTCGCAAGGAATCCAGATTTGGTCTTTGTTTTTGTAAATTTTTCACCAAAATTTTCAGATCTGATCTGAAAACTCGCTGCCCAAAAAAGTTCATGGATTTTGCTGAAGATTGCTGCAAAACATTGAAACTGAAATATGTTTCAAACCCTCATTACCATGGAGGCATAACCTGAATCTGATACCACTGATCTGGATCTTGGGGGGGAGGCCCCCAAGATCTAAAAAGTTGAAATAAATCTGACAAGATCTGCAAAATTAGAATGCAGAGAGAACACAAAGAAAATATAACCAGAAAGAAACTTGTTTTATTAAAAAAGAGAATAATTGTAGAAGCTACATTGTGGCGAACAATATGTCTTTTTACAAACTGAGACTTGTTATTTATAGCCTTTTTTGAGTTTCAATACCATGTGTAGATACCATAGGCCAATACCATGGGTAGATACCACTTACAATACCATGGGAAAATCCCATGTGTGGATGAATACCATGGTTAGATACATACCATGGGTCACTTACAATGCCATGGGCGAATAAATATCATGGGTGGATGAATACCATGGGTTGATGCCATTTACAATATCATGGATAAATTCCATGGGTGGATGGATAACATGGGTAGATGAATACTGTTGAGCCTCAAAATTGTGCTTTCTTTCATCTCATTTTACCTCATTTTCCCTTGTCCATTGCTATCTTAGACCCAATTGATCAATGAATATAGTTAAAATTACTTTTAGAATGATTTACATGACTGACTTGCTAAGTTTTGTGATTTTTTCCATTGTAAAGCATTTTGACCGGAACTAGCTGCAGAATGCAGACATTGTGTAGCTAACCGGCGATTCTGCAGCTGTCTTCACGTTTGGGTATGTTCCAGGTGGCCTCTCAAGAAAAACCGCATATGGGCATAATCCACGTCATGTCTACATGGTTCGTTTCTCATCATGGAGGAAGAAACAAATTCTGGGTACGGTTTTGGAATGTGGGAACACATTTAGGAAAGCAGACTTCTATTAGGACTGTCTCAGTCCAGATGTCTTTTTCCTCTTCACGCAGCCACTTCAAGAGTCCTAATGTGATTCCGATAAGGAAAGACAGTGTTCCTGAAATTGTTGCAAGTCTTGCTATGTGCATTTTCTATATAAACACTTGGGAAACCGAGAGCTATGTTAGATTTTATGTTAGATTTGATGCTAGATTTTGCTTAGATTCTGTGCTACATTTCTGAAGACGCAGAGTTCTATGTTCAAGTTATTTCATCTTTAATGAAGCAGACAGTGTTGTTTTGAAAGCGTTGATTTAAATTGGAGTTGAATTCCGTCAGGTGGTAGAGGGCCCCTGCCTCTTGCATGGATTTATTTGCGTAAATTAGATAAGTATTCTAGCTGCCTTTACGTTTTTGAATTTGAATTAGTAGTTGTTTTAATTAGCTACTGTAGTTGTACTCATTCTAACTCTTCCACAAGAAGAAGCTCTTCCAAAAGATAATAATGATGAATGGGAAATAGCTATAGTATTGTAGGATTTGAAGTTGAATTCATAGTTGTTTTAATTAGCTACTGTAGTTGTACTCATTCTAACTCTTCCACAAGAAGAAGCTCTTCCAAAAGATTATAATGATGAATGGGAAAAGGCTATAGTATTGTAGGATTTAGTTGTAGCTTTTGTTGTTCACTATCATAGTTACACTTGTTCTAATCACTCTTCCACAAGAAGAAACTCTTCCAAGAAACTATTAAGATGTTCAAGACATGACCGTGATAATGAATGATTTAGTTGTGTGTTTTCCCTAAGTATCATCTCTGTTCTTGCTCTTAAACGCTTGTCCAAAACATCATAATGACGAGTAGGATATGGATATGATATCTTAGTTTTTCACTGCTTTCAGTCCTTTATGTTTGTATTTGCACTCAATTACACAGTCATAATTGTTCTAGCTCTTCCAAAAGAAGGAATTCTTCCAAAATATCAATAATGATGGACAAACAGACTGTATAATTTCATAGAATAATGCATGATAGAATAGTTAGGATGCTCCAAAGTTTCATTGCACTTAATTCATGTTCAGTTGTTTTGTTTTGGGTTTGATAATGACTTATAGTTTAACACTGTTTTAGGCTAGTGACATTTTAGGTTTGGTTGTAGCTCAATTCATTGCATTTGCACTCCATATTCAGTTGACAGTCACTGCATACTAGATTACTTCAGTTGTTAAGATTAACAAAACAGCCTTCATTATTTACAAACATCTTCTTGTTCTAAAATCTACAATTGATCCATAACCATATGAACAGAAGACAACATCACTATAAGGCCTGAAGTATCTCTGCAATTTCCTTATCATTTCATAAACAGAGGCCTCCCTCAAAAGATTACCTTGAAAAGAAATCAATAACTCTTGAGTAAGGTCTTGTGACATTCAATTAAATTGCAGAATAGAGTTAGGAACTAGTCCTAGAACAGAAGATCTTAGAATGGTATCAATGTTTTTCCTCCAAATATGTTTCAAATATCTAGTCAAGGAAAAAATGTTGCATCATTGTAAGATTAGTTGTTTAACTGTTTAGTTAGAGGATTTGCATACTTAGTGATCATTTCTCAAGTTTAGTTTGTGTTTTGAATCATTTGCTTAAAAGTCATTATCAAGCTTTGCTTTTACTTAGTCATAGTTTAGATTTGATTCTGCTTCAGTGTTTCAAATTGCATTTACCATTTGACATCAACCAATTAGGCTTAACTCTGTTTTTAATCACCAATTCCTTTCCATTAGCTTTCTAGGCATTTTCCTTGTGAACATAAAATCATCACAAAAGACCAAAAACATCACAAAACACTACACACAACGCATTAGGAAACAAGCACCTAGGTACATACAGTACACTTCACTTCAGCAGTTTACCAACCCTGGTTGACAATTAAATGAGCTCAGTTTAGGAGACTAGATTGAGACCAAACAAATACCATGGGTTGATGCCATTTTCCATTCAGATTAGCATTCGTCACCAAAAACTGATCATTGTCATTTCCTATGAATATCAGGGCACGATGGAATCAAACCACCAACCTCCTACTTGTAAAGAAGGTTCTCTTCCATTGAGATATCACCCTTTAAAGAATTAGCATTTAAACTAGCAATTTCCCCTAAAAGTGCAAAAAAACACCAAAGGAATAGAAAATCTAGGAAAATCAAAAGTTGTTAGAAATAATATGTTCAATATACACAATAAAAAGATTATAAGAATAAATTTTGATAATATAACAAAGCATGTACTACGTAGGGGAATAACTGGAAAACACAACTATAAATTTGAATCAGAACATAACAATATAAAAGAGCATGCAACAAGAAAGGAACAACTCCACAGTTTGAGAAATATGAACAATACATGGGCGTGTTCTTATATATTGATATAGATAATGAAATAGAAATCTAGATTTATGAACTTCAAGTATCACACAAGAATGTCTTGAAAAAATATCAATATGTAAAATAGTATTTTTGCATTTGGATTTACCTTGCAGAACCTTAGGAAAAATTTTCCACAAAAACAACCAATAAACATAACAACATGGACCTCAGGAGCAATTGTGCAAGCGATAAAATATGAAGGTAAAGCACTAGAGAAGTATTCAAAGAAAATGATGAAAAGCATATCTAGAAAGAACTGAGAACCCTCTGAAGTAAACCACACATTTATCATCGTGACTAATACACTTGCAAAAAAAGATCATAATAAATTATGAATTATTCCACCAAAAAACAATGAAATTTTCCACTAAAATACATTCAAATTAATCACTAGCATGATGCTAAATTCTCTGCAAAAATAGAGAAGTTTCAAGACAATGTATAATAGCTTACGTGGCAATTGTGTTGATAAAACCTTCCAAGGAATAAGACCACAGTAGTCAACAAGAGTGCCATCATACTTAATACTAACAAAGAGTGGTCAATAGAAAAAGTGAATTGACGGACCTTCATAACTTGCATTGGTTAAAATTTTGAAGGGAAATAAGAAAAGTCACCTGATCTTGTGAAATAAGATTTTTATCACTACCATTAACTATAATGCAACATTTTTGCACAAACAAAGCATCCTTGTCTAAAGTGAAGTAGTCAACGATGATTAAGACTAATTGTGGGCTTGGAATTGTTTTTCCATTTTTTTTTGAATTGTTAAAATTACCGTACTTAGTAGCAAAGGAATTTCCACCATGGATTGGGAAGTCCACAACAACCACTTATGTAAGTGGGATTGATGACTATAATCATTTTAACCTTCTCCTTCCTTTTGCTCCGACACTGAAATATGTGTTGAGAACTCTTTGCTTAAGACATCCCTCATTAGAATGGGATGACCATTAGTGATAATAACAATATTCTCGTAACATTTCCACTATCATTACAATTGCTTTTGGGATAAAATTTAGACTTATGGGTATCTTTGTCATGCCTTGTAAACAAATGAAGATGACAAGGGGAAGGAGCAAAAGGAGCTTGAATTGTTGTCAATTGTGCTCCATCTTTAGGGATCGCTTCTGTAACTTACTTTCAATATTGAAGGCAAGCCATAAAGCCTTGCTCCAATGAACTGAATGCATGCAAATTCCATCTTGTATTGAATATGAAACGAGAGACACTTGATAAAATTGAAACATTAATCCTCGATGATGAATTTTTCAATATACTAATGAACAATCAATACCAGCAATTGTCAGAGGGGCAGCCACCGCTAAGTAGCTCCTTCCTAAGAGGTTAGGAAAATTTTCTAATAACTAGATTGTAGAAGCCATCAAAATCACCCAACAGGAACCACATTGCACACAACATGTTGAGTTGTGGGAGAAAGAATCTTAACTTAGAATGCACCCTTTTGCGAGAGTAATGGCATTTTGGAGAAACAAAAATGCCCATGATAAGTGATATACTTGCTAGAGGTATAGAAATGCTCCCAGCATATCAGGAGGTCGGTCCAGACCCCAAGAGATATCTAGGGAACAACCCCAAATCCGAGTAGCTCTGAGGTTATGGCAGAAACATTGAGAAGGAATGTTAAGGAAAAAGTCTTGCAATCAGACTAAAATCATAGATTAACTACGAACCAAGAGTAACAAAGTTCTGGACAGTTCCTTAGTCTAAAGAGGCTAGAAGCTCATGCAACACTGGAAGGTTATTTTATTGGGAAAATAGAACATTATGTGCATCTTTCAGATGCAAAGTGCTCTTGCACATGATGGGACAAAGGGCTTGCAAAAAGATTCCCTGTGTGCAGCATCAAAGCACACAACATTCTCTTTTTCCCAATGCACTAACCTTCTAGTTGTGGCCAAATATCACTTGGGTCATAGTTGCAAGGCTTTCAGTAGTAGGCACTTACCAAATCTTCCACAATTTGTGCTATTGTACCAGAACTAGATCTTGGACCTATGCTAAGATGTGAGGTGTTTCCACTGCAACACATCAAGCAGCGTGTTTAGCATTCAGAGTTGACAAACTTGAGAAACACCTTGACTAGGGAAAAACAGCCAGAGGGAAACAAAATAATAATAATAATAATAATAACTCTAGAGGATTATAAATAGGAAACCCTACTATCACTGCACTGGAGGTGCAGGCCTTCACTTTTTTATTTTTCATTATAATTTGCACAAAATCCCTCCAATCCTAGTCTCTCACATTTTTGCATTTAGCAACAGTTAAATCCTTTTTCATTTAGTCACGTATGAATCCCAATGGATAGTTGGTATTATATATGCCATACATAAAAATTAGGAATCCAAAACAACAGTAAATTGAAGAAAGTGTCTATTTGATGGAAGAAAGCATCTTTACTAAGCTCACTCAGAAAAAAGGGAAGCACTAAATGCAGGAATCAAATTGTGAGGCGTTCAGTCGCATAAGATATGTTTAACCGAAGTTAAGATTTCTTTTCTTCCAATTCGAGAAATAATTGCATAAGGGTTAGTAACCAGCTTATAATAATCATACCCAGAAATGTAGATTTTTGCTGAGGACCGACTTAATGCATCGGAATTGATACAGCTTTCAGCATTTAGCTTGTGTTTGATTATTAGTCATAAATTTTATTGGTTAAACTGCACTTGGTAATTTCCTTCTTGCTTCCAGAATTCAAGCTGAACATTAACGCCATCTACAAGGTAAATTTTAAATTTCTGGTTTGGTATTCAGATGCAGAAATCTTATATTTATCCACTTGTACTGTTAAGATGCCTTTCTACTTGAATGCAATTGAAGAACTGCCATTATCTGTGAAAAAATTCCAGATTAGGTTTTTCTGAATCTTTTAGGGTTTAATAGGTTATCGAATTAGGGTATTTTTCTTCTAGGGTTTTAGATGGAGAGGCCAATACGAGATTAGGCCACATATCATGTATAATGTGAGTTTCTGCTGTGTGAGTTTGTTTGTGGACGAGTGGTAAACAAGCGCGAGTTTACTACAACTGGTATAGGTTTGATTTTCAGTGTGTTTTTGTTTGCGCTCTACTTGTTAATCCCAAAAGCTACACCTCCCAGGAGTTTTTATATCCCTCTGGTTAAAAAATGTGTAGAAATGGGTGTTCTCTGATTTAGCATTGTTTTTTACTGGCAAAAATTTGACATTATTACCTGAATTATGTCATGCGATGCATTCTGCAGACTTGTGGCAGCATAAATTCCACGTGTCATATTTAATAATAAAATTTAGATGAATAACCGATAATATATTTATATTCTACCTTTGCATGTACAGAAATTGGTTTGGTACATTTCTGTCCCGACGGTGGGCAATGTCAAAAGCAAATATGCACATTGAGGGAAATGACGAATTGATCTACCTCAAGGAGAAGAGACAGAAGTTGGTGGAGCGCATTGAGGATAGGTGTATTGTCCAGGATGAGCTTATATACACGCTTGACAATCTTGTAGCTAACCTTGTGAGCTCTTTGGACCTTTCTCTGAAAGTAATTTTTGCATTTAATGGAGGAGATCCAAATAGAAGGGTAAGGCCACATAAGCGCCAACATGGTGGTTCTGATTCGATCACAAGAGATGCTTTGAGTGCCAGAGCTTCAGGCAGTGGTGTGGGTGCAATAGGTGGTGTCTTGAATTTCGAAGACAGAAATGGTGTTTCAAGATTGGACTATGTAAATGGTAAAGAAGAAGCAGATATTAGGTCTCGTCTACTTCGGTTGGATGACAAACACGAGTATGAGAATGGGGGTGATTCATTGAGAGAAGGAAGCAATGATGCTAATGGATCTCATCCTAAGAATCTTATTACTATCAAATTTATGGTTGCTGATGTTTTTTTCAAACGCTTCCCCAATCGCACGTCACCTTCGCCCATTGATTCTGCTGCGATTCTTAGGAAATTGGAAAATGGTTACTGCGCACCTGCAGAAAAGAACACTCTCGTTGAACTTGGGGGAGAATTCGGGGCTATTGCAGCTGTAGAAATGGCGTTGAAATCATTTGCAGATGAAAATGCAACTGTATATTTGGAAGAATTTGCAGTGAGTGGTAAAAATAGGACAATGGTATTGAATATTGACCGAACCCGATTGGAAAAGGTGCTTCCTGAAACAGCATAGCAACTAAATACTAAAAATACAGATAATTCAAATGGAATGGGTGTTTTTCTAGCAATGGGAACTGTTGGTGGAATGGATTTAAGTAGAGCCCCAGCTGGTATGAACTCCGGCATTCTGAGGCCAAATCTGTGGGCTGGATCTGGTGAACCTCATCCACAAGGTATTCATGGCATGTCAGTGGTAGGGCCTCCAATGTTTCCAGGAAGCAACCCTCCACAAATGATGGGCCCAAGAGGTGTCCATAGACCCATGGGTCTTATGGGAATGCCTGGACCTAGTGGTGTTCCTGGACAAGGGATGGGATTTAATGGTCATCCTGCAATGCAAAGGCCACCGATAGGACCATCTCCTAGTCTAGTTCCACCTCCTCTATCTTCCAAACCAATTACAGAGGAAGATGACATCAAAGATATTGAAGCATTGCTTAAGAAAAACTAATTTAGGGAGTTGCAGAAGTCCAAGACAGGTGAAGAACATTTTGTTCTAATTCATCATCCTACTGCAAGAGAAACTACTCTTACTGCAAAGGTGAGCATTTTATTTTTTCTTTTACCATTTCAAGAGGTAGGAGTTTGTGTTTGCATCTACTATTGATTGTTTGGCTCCATGTGCTTGTATGTTTCCATGTTGTGATGCTTCATTCTATCTAGCCTACTTTCCGGGTTGTGGGATTAATTAACATCTCTTTGCAATGTTTTACAGTTTAAAACAAAAGGAGGTACCCAGTTGAAAGATTATTGTAAAGCTTTAACAAAAGAATATTGCCGACGTCAAAGATGTAACTATCTTGCATGTGAGAAGGTTTACACTCATTCCTGATTTATCCTTGATTGCTTGTTTACTGTTTAATTGAACATGATACACTTTTTTATTGTGTGAGCTTCTAAGAGCCTGTTTTTTTTCTTTCAGGTTCACTTCAGGTGAATAATTTCTTTACATACTGATATTAGCCTGGGTGATTTTTCTTTTCTGGGAAATTTCATAAGATCAATACTTATTGTTATACATACTTGTTTCTTTTCATTGTTTAATAATAACTTGGTAAACTTTACCATTTTCCAGACATGAAAATATGTGCACTATGAGTTGGATCCAACTCCTGATATACTACCTATGCCAAGGATGGTTGGCCTACCACCACCAAAACCTTTACGTGCAGAATATTGCTCAGAAATTGAGCTTGGGGAGCCACAATGGATCAATTGTAATATACACAATTTTAGAATGGATATTTTGGGTCATTTTAGTGTTATTATGGCAGACCCACCCTAGGATATTCACATGGAATTGCCATATGGAACAATGGTTGATGATGAGATGAGAAATTTGAATGTGCCAACTCTACAGACTGATGGTCTTATTTTCCTTTGGGTTACTGGACATGCAATGGAACTTGGACGAGAATGGTATGTGCTCGTGACATGTTAGCTGATTTTGTTACATAATTATGTTTTTGCAATTTTGACCACAAAGGGATGAATTAGGAGTATTTTTTCTAACCAACATAACCAATTTTTGCTATAGCTAATTGTAGTGGTGGTTAATGTTTTTGTGACTAGTGACCTTTGTTCTTATATGTCGTTTGTGAAGTCAATTTGAGCTTACGTAGGTTAATATAATGTTTCAGTCTAGAACTATGGGGTTATCGTCGCGTTGAAGAGCTTATCTAGGTGAAGACTAATTAGCTTCATCGAATTATTAGAATAGGGATAACAAGCCACTGGTTGAATCACAGTAAAGAACATTGTCTTGTTGGTATTAAGGGTTATCCAGAAGTGAACCGTAACATTGACATAGATGTCCTTGTTTCTGAAGTTCGAGAGACAAGCAGGAAACCAGATGAAGTATTAATATTTAATTTTAATGTAGGTTCTTGTTAATATTGCCAAATTAACTTTTTTCTTCAAGATATGATCGATAACTATTTTTCTAAGTCAACTGATATGGGGACACAAGATGAGTGTTTGACATGAGACATGGTATGCCAAATAGACCATGAGAAACAACAACGGTATGCCAATTGCATAAGCCATATGTATCTCCTGTGGAAAGGTTGATTGTAATCCCTGTGTGAGCCAAAATCTCAATAAATAGCAACATACAAAACTAATATGCAGCGGAATTGTTGTAGAAACTATTTTATAAATGGGAAAGGTAGTGAATTATGGAATAGCATATCATGTGTACTACCTATTTAGTTGCTTACCCTGCAATATCTACTATCATTTTCAGTTTCTTTATTATTTTGGTACACTGCTCATTTTATCTAGAATTACAGTGAGATAGTTGTCTGATAGTTGGTCATATTACAGTAGGAACATCATCAATATAGGAAATCTATTTTTTGACTGAAAATGAGAGCAGGGCATAAGGAAAATCATTGCCACAACATAAAACTATGATTGACAACTTCTTATTGGAATGCATATTATTTGGAGTTAAATACAAACTATGATTATTTGTGGTAATGCTATGGATGTTGGAGAATAGACATTCAAGAAATTATTGTCATTGTAACACGTCTACAATGTAGTTGTAGATAATTTTTCACCCTGGTTTATATTTTCTGCAATGGCTTGTAGTGGTAGCATGATGCGTGCATTAGATATTTGTTTCCAATGTTCTAGTGAACCTGGTATTTTCAAGAGGGTCATCACCTGTTAGGAAAGAACTTATTTTTTCATAAGAGGCATTCCTAGAAAAAATTGGTCAAGAGCCCAATCTACAAAACAAAATTATAATATATATTGTGACTTCTCCAAAGCTTGAAACTTATTCACTGGTTGATACTTCACTAGTTAGTCAATAATGCAGCAGCCTTCAGACACCAAAACACAGTGGTGATTTGCAGGTCATGTTTGCATTATTCTAGTACAGGCTTAGTCTATTCATAGGCCTACCATATGCAACAAAAGAGATTTGCAGAGAAGCTTGCCATGTGCACTGTTGGAATTGTAGGAAAAATGAAATAGTTAGTTTATATATCTTCAGCGATTTTGAATTAGGAAAGAAGCCCTTAAAATGTACATCCATCATAAGACTAGTCTGAGTTCAATCTAGTCAAGTGTATTGCTGCTTGCACACACTTGTTATTTATTTTTCCCGTCTTATGCCTTAGCAAACTGACATAGTAAATGTATAAGAGTTCCCAAAATAAGTGTATAAGTGAGATGGAAGACATGTGAGAAAATTCAAGTTGGCCTATCCATGTTCACCCATTATTGGGCTTCTTTAGGATTAATAGTTAAGGAAAGTTTTTCAGCACTGTGGGACTAAGAAAGTATGCCAACTTGTAAGATTAAATAACATTGCAACACCATGAGAGTCATCTAGAATTTCTAAATTGATGCTGACCAATTTAGCATAATCGTAGGAGAGAACTTAGCAACTTCTTAGTATCATGTTGCATGAAGAATTGACTCAAACCTAAGTTTTTGAGGCAACTGATATATTGCCCAAATCATGTCCTTTAGGAGACAAAGTTTGTACATTGAGTGTGTGAGAGGGTGAATGGGTATCATGTTCACATGGATTGATACATTAGTCCAATTTATATTTTCTTATCTTTTCCTAAAGGCTAATATCAGTAAATGCGAACATGAGAGTGGGTGCCCTCACATTTGAAGAGACAAATCTAGAGCGATTGTGTTAAAGACCATTTAAGTTAATCATTCTACCCTCATGGTTAATGGAAATAAAATTTTTATATGATTCATGTCATATGTGCCCAAGGTTTGAAAACACTAAAGTTTAAACTCCTAGGATCTCATCACTATCTCAAAAACCCTAAAAAAATTATCAAAATGATTAGAAAAAGGGGTGTTGCTTGTACAATGCAATTTTTGTTATAAACCCATGAGTTAGCGAATAAAACATCTAAAAATACCAACCACCACCAGGATTAGGAGCTGGACTAAGAGAGTCTTCTGGTAGGGAACATAAAGGATCTCAGGAGAATTAGAAATGACATTTGCACTTTCTGATTTAAGAAATAGATGCAGAAAAAAACACACAAGCACCACCAATTTCATCCCTTTGCAGCTTTTGATTTTCTTCCTTTTTTTTTCTTTTGCAGCTTTAATACCATATAAACTATATGCATCTGTAGGCACACTTGGGCATTATCTTACATTTGTTCCTATCTTTGAGAAAAAATGTATTTTGAAGAGAGTATGCCCCCACTAACAAATTTGTTGCAAAAATTGCATTGTGCATCTCCCTCCTCTAGCGATGCTCTTGCCAGCATTAAAAAAAAATCTTTCAGAAGAAAACTCTGAAAATCAGAAGTGCAAGAGTTCCACAGACATGCCAATAAATTGGAAGCATATATTGTCCAAAATGAGGACTTTTCTTCCCCATTTTGGCATTTATATTTGACACCTAATATTTCTCCATCCACCTGTGAGTTGGACTCTCAAGAAGGTAAAATTTTGGCATTTATATAATATATTTGACACCTAAGATTTTTCCATCCACCTATGAGTTGGACTCTCACGCAGGTAAAATTTCAACATTTATATAATATATTTGACACCTAACATTTCTCAATCCACCTATGAGTTGGACTCTCAAGCAGGTAAATTGCCCACAAGTTATTCAAGGGTCAGTGTTTGACCTACAAGTACTTGCAGAACTCACTTGCTACCAACAAGTATGGCATGTTGGAAGAGAGTTAGACTCACGACTTAGTTAACTCATCTTAGTAGTAAGGCGAAACAAAATTTAATTCCACCACTATCCTTAACAATTTATTGTTTCAAAATTTTGTGCTTTTTATATGACTTAACACATAAGTCTTGGGCAAGAAACATTCTCTTTTGGATGAAGTTTGTTGCTAGACCACTGCTGTTTTGGCATCATATTTCTTCATAATATTCTAAATACTTATGTTCAGTGGACATGAATGCAGAGCATCAAATTTTCTTGTAAATATCATTTCTATATTTTTTTTGAATAAAATAGCATTATGGAAGACAACAAACAATGAGAAATAAAAAAAAACAATAAGGAGATTGGACAGAGAAAAAAGAAACGAGTGCTAAGGGAAGATTTGACTCGAGAGGTGCTATTGCAGCATAGAAAAAATTGTAAACAAAGAAGGGAGAAACATAGAAGAAGAAACTTGCCGCAAATCAATACGTGCCTTCCCTACTAAAGAATTAACAACATTATACCATATTTATCATTGAAATATATATGTATATGAATAAAAAATAACACATATTCAGTGAATTTACAAGAGGCAGTACAAATAAATAGATATAACCGTGCCTCTTTGAAATAAATATAACACATCATAGCAACTATCAGTAATTGTTAGTCATCTATACTACATATGTTGATTGCATCGAGAGGTGCTCTACAGCATCACAGCCTAGTATGGGGCAGATGTAATAGTGCATTACATAAATGAGGCATTAGATTTAAAATCAAATTAAAAAAAATGTTGACTACATTACGGGGGAGATGTTGTAGTGAAGCATTACATCAAAAAATAATAATATAAAACATAATGTCAACTCAATTTAAAATGTAACAAAAAGTAATAATAAAAATAATAAGTCAACTAAATTCAATTTTCAATATTGCAATTTTTCTTTTTTATTTTAAAGTTACATACAATTTTTTTGAAAAAAAATCATAATATGCATATCAAATTAAAATCTAAAAGGAATTTAAAAAATTATGATTCAATTTGTAACCATGATATTTCAAAACTTGATGTCTAAATTCAGTTAATAACCATATAAAGACTTAATACTTACAATAATCTCTCTATATATACACATACAATCTATACTATGGATCATGAAACTGAGCTATGGTAATGCGCTGTGATGGGTGAAACCCTAAGAATGGAGGGTTTCTCCAGACGGTGCAGGTCGTACACAGGGAGCAGAATCGGCACAAGCCGAGGCTTTGGAAGTGACACTCGCCAGTATATGTCGGAGTCTAGAGACCATCTGTATGCACCGGTGGAAGACACGAGGAGTATGGGGTTCCTAGGAACTCCTCTTGGATAAGCGAGGTTAGAATAGAGTTACCTACCTCAAACCCTAACCATTTCACACGATGACATTCCGAGCATAGGGTTTTTGTGCATCTGCGGTCTCTACATTGTCGCGGTTTAGGTTTAAGTCTGAACTTTTGTTTTAGACATGGGATTTGATAAGGATCTCGTGGATGTTGAGCCGGCGCCAGAGGATCTGCTCACTTGCTGGGGACACGAGGTATCGGAGAATAACTTGGACCTTTTCTTCCCGGTCATCGTAGAACCAGAGCCGAAACCTTCAGATTCTAGAGGTATTCGGGGCCTAGCGAATGGAGCTGCATTGTTAGAAGAAAGCCTACAGAGTACGTTTAACTTTTTTTGGAAGGCGGAGGGAGAAAGAGGACCTGAGACATCAAAGGCCTCAAGGGGTTGTGGAGGAGGTGGTCAGTATAGGGCAGGCCGACAAACCCTTCCATCATCTACGGTGCTAGGTATTCCCCCTTTTTCGGTTTTCACAGGAGGGTTAGAAGATATCGTAGCTATTTTTGGTTTTCCAGGTTTTGTGGGTCTAAAAGCTCTGGGGGAGGAAAGGACTCTAGGGTTGGATCGGGGTAGAGGAAGGTCTCAGGACGAGTCCTTCTTGTTTAGGAACCCTTCTCAGGGTCAGGGGTTTGTTTTTCTGGAGAATTTTCTCTTTTTGCAAGGAAGTGAAGCGGCCAATACAGGCTCGATCTTAGCTGAGGGTGTGTCACGACCCTCAAGGAACATGAACCAGTCTAGCAGAAAACAGGAGAGGCCTTCCTTGCTTTCGAAAAAAGAAGGTGGAGCAGGAAAAACATCAGATATTCAAAAAAGAACCAGCCAAGAGGGTTTCAAGAGCCGAAAACTAGGGTTCTAGAAAGGGAAGTCTCTAATTCTGCAGGAGAAAGGCGACCTATGTCGCCTTTAGCAGAAGCTGCAGTTTCTCTCGAAAACCTTGTGGAAGGAGAGGAAGGAGGAGGAAACGGGATTGATAGATCCAAAAGGAAAAATAACAAAGCCATTAGGAAGAAAGATGAACGCCCTTTTTGTGTCCTTGGCATAGACATCTGTATAGACGAAGTCATGGAAGCCACTGAGACAATTCTTGTGGGTAGGGTTCGTGGAAGGAAATTTTCAGAAAACTATATCACTGAGTGGACCAACTCGGAATGGAAGGATGCCCCAGGGAAACCTCTAGAAATCCAAGCTCTGGCCAAGGGCTAGTTTAGCCTGAAGTTTGAACTAAAAGAACATTTGGTCTGGGTAATTGCAAGAAATTGGTGTTTCGGGAAGAGGCCAGTATTGTTTCAAAGATGGACTCCGCATTTTGATGCTCAGAGGGAAAATATGGAAGAGTCTCCTATATGGGTAAAAACCCTGGGACTCCCCCTCCCTTTCTGGATGGACTCAGCCTTTCGGTCCATTGTAAATACTCTGGGACAATTCTTAGAAGTTTATACATCCTTCAAACAATCAAGGGATCTCAGTGCGGCTAGGATTCTGGTAAATTTAAACCCTCGAGAAGGTCTAGAAAATGAAATGTGCTTGAAGTACAAGGATTATGAGTACAATCAAATCTTGGATTATGAACATCTACCATTCAGATGTCACAGGTGCCACAAGTATGGGGACCTGGCAAAGGACTACCCTCTTGGTCACCGTCGCAGAAGAAAGTAGAAGAAGGTGAATAGTGAGGCTCACCCATCAGCTGAAGGAAAAAAAGAATCAGGATCTTGAGGAGGATTTTATGGAAGAGGCAAGGGATTAGGACACTACAATGGAGGAACCAGTGCCATCAAAACATAAGTAAAACCTTCCAAGTCAGCAGGATTCAGATCCGGCTCTGGATTTTTCACAAGCTCAGAATGCTCCAATAGAAGAAGAGGCTCAAGTTTCACCTCTGGAGGGTACGCCTCTTGTCTCTAATCCTTCTTCTGTTTCTTTCATGTGCTCTTCTATTATCGATCTATCAAAGCCTGGTCTCTCCAGGCCTAAAGAAATGGAACATATTCAAATGCATGAAATTATATAGTCACTTGATAGCATTATCACTTCTTTTCCTCCATCCTCCTTGCCCTCCCCTATTGGTCTTGTTCCTGACCTTGACCCATCCCTGTTGGGTCTCCCTGAGAAGCCCCCTTATAACCTTAGATCCCTTGAGAATAAACCTTGGAAAAGAGAAGCCATAGGTGGGATGGAACCAAATCATTTCCCAGTTGGGCCTAGAAAGCTGAGTGGAAGGAAATAAAACCTCTCAAAGGCCCAAGTAAAATCAAAACTTGATATTGCGGATGGGAAGCAGAGGTCTCTCTCTGGGGTGCTTAGAGTAGTGCAACCACCCTCTCATGGTTACCGATGATAATTCTCTCCTACAATTATAGGGGTTTGGCTAGTCAGCCTAAAAAACTAGCTTTAAAGGAATTCATGAAGTCACACAATCTAGATGTCTTATTTCTCAAAGAAATAATGGGCCAGGGAGAGGAGGTAAAAGGTCTTCTCTCAAGAATGTTTCCTAGCTAGGGTTTCCAAGCCTTGGATGCCCAAGGAAGATCTAGGGGCTTAGCCATGGGTATTAACACTACAAAAAAGAAGGAGTTGTCTACATGGGGAGCTGAAAATTCCTTGGCCATGGAAGTATATTCAAATGAGCTCTGTCACCCTCTTCTTTTACTTAATGTTTATGGGCCCTGTTTGGAGAGAGTGCATTTTTGGGACATTCTGTTTGCCAAATATTTTCTGAAGAATCCAAATCTTATTTTGGGAAAAGATCTAAACTTTTCATTGGGATTATTAGAATCCTGGGGACTTTCTTTGAGGGCAGACCAACTTACTGACTACTTCACAAACAAATTGGCTTCATCACAGCTGATGGATGCCACTCTAATTAAGCTCAGACCCACTTGGAGAAATCGAAGAGTGGGAGATGAGTGGGTGGCAAAAAAATTGGATAGGTTCCTTCTCTGTGAAGATCTGGTGGCTAGTTCCTTTGTCTTCAAACACTGGGTCGGGGAAGGGGGAATATCAGACCACCTTCCCATTTTCCTTGAGATTAAAGGCATGCAGAGAAAACCGGGATCTCCTTTCAAATTCAACTCCTCTTGGCTAAAAGAAGAGACATATAATACTCTATTCCATGCCACCTGGAGGAAGAATAGACCAAGGGACCCTGGAAATATGTGTAATCATTTTATGGAGAATCTAAAAAACATGAAGAAAGCAACCCAGGAATGGGAAAATATGAAATTATTAAAAGAGGAGGAGGAGCTAAGGTAGGTCAATGAGGAACTTGATCATCTTGAAAGGTCGAAGGGGGAATGATACTCCAATAATGAGTCAAGAAACAGAATAAGGGAGCTGGAAATGGTTAGGAAGAAAATATTGTTGGAAAGGGAAGAAAGGTGGCGTCTAAAAAGCAGGGCTATCTGGCTGCAAGCGGGAGATGAAAACACAAAATTCTTCCAAAACTATGCGAAAGGAAGGAAAAATATAAATACTATTTGGGAACTACATAAGGAGAATGGTGAATGGGCTCATTCATTTTAAGACCTCTCTTCTTTAGGAGTAAATCATTTTAAAACTCTCTTCAGAGCACCAACAGAGGCTTCAACAGCTGAAGTATTAAGGGTGGCACAACTTTTCCCTAGTTTCATAGATGAGGAAGGAAATAACAGCATAATGGAGCCAGTCTCAAAGGAGGAAGTAGAAGATATCCTAAACTCCATGCAGAAGGATAAAAGTCTCGAGCCTGATGGATGGAAAATAGAATTCTTCCAGCACTTCTTTGAATTTTTAGGGGAAGAGCTAGTAGAAGTGGTGGAAGAGTCTCATAGCTCTGGCTCAATTTACCAGCCTTTTAATGCTACTTTCTTAGCTCTTATTCATAAAAAATAACACCCTGTCTCTTTTGATGACTTTCGTCCCATCTCTCTCTGCTCTTGTATTTATAAGATCATCTCTAAGGTGATAGCCACCCGTCTAAAACCTTTCCTTTCAAGAAACATCTCGTTGGAACAATTTGGCTTCATGGATGGAAGGCAAATACATGAGGTAGTCGGGGTAGCCCAAGAAACCCTCCATAGCCTTAAGAGAAGCAAGAAAAAAGGAGCTATAGTTAAAATTGACTTGTCCAAGGCTTATGATAGAATCAGTTGGTTGTACTTGAGATTGCTAATGACCCATCTTGGTTTTCGGTTTGATTTCATAAATTGGGTAATGAGCTGTATCACTTCTTCAAGTATTGCTATCTTGATAAATGGTGTTGCAACAAGTTTTTTTAACCCACAAAGGGGTCTTTGACAAGGTTTCCCACTTTCCCCCCTTATGTTCTTATTGGCAGCAGAAGAACTGAGCCTGATGACACACAAAGTGAAGAGGTGAGGGGAATTAAAAGGAATTGAAGTGGCTGTGAACTTATTTGTCACCCATCCATTGTTTGTCGACGGCATTCTGTTGTTCAGTGATGGTAGTCTGGAAGACTGTAGGCATCTAAAGGAGCTATTGGAACTTTTTCTGAAAGCCACGGGCCTTAGCATAAACTGTCAGAAGTCATCCCTGACAATGGCAGGTCTCACTAGGGCGAAAGTGGGAAGAATTGAATAAATACTCCACTTTGAAGTAAAATCCCTCCAGGACACCTTCAAATACCTGGGTTTCTTCCTTAAGCCGGACTCATACTTGGTACAGGATTGGAAATGGCTCGTTACAAAAATCGAGGCAAGAATGAAACACTGGAGCTTTAAATGGTTATCCAGAGTAGAAAGGCTTGTGTTGATAAAATCAGTAGCGATGGCCATCCCGGTATACTGGGTATGCTTATCTTGGGTCCCTAAGAGCATCCTTTCTTTAATAAACAAAGTGTGCAGTAGATTCTTATGGACAGGATCAAAAAAGGACCATGTGACACCCTAGGTGGCATGGGAGAAAATTGTAAGTTCGAAAGCATGGGGAGGATGGCAAATAAAATATTTACCCTCTTTCTCAAAGTCTTTGGCAGCAAAACTAGCATGGAGACTAATCACCCTAGATAATATTTGGACAACTGTCACAAGAAGGAAATACATTGATCCTATGTCAATTCAGGACTGGCTGAGATTGCCCCAAAAACAATCTACAAATTCCTCAATAGTGTGGAAAGCAACCATAGCCTCGATCAAAATCATAGAACAGGGTCTAGCTTGGTAGGTGGGGATGGATCCAAGGTTAGGTTGGGTCGTGACCCCTGGGTGGGCTGCACTAGGAATTTTTCTCTTTCTAGAGAATTCATAGAGCTGCTGAACCATAGAGGTTTCACCACTTTGGGGTAGGTTTCAAATTATGAAAGATCAACATTATGGAGACAAGGATGGATTAACGTGGATGATCTTCAACTCGATGAAATATGGTTGGAGGAATAGGAGACATACACGTTGGATCTTCAAAACTCCAATGTTAGGATACAGGATAAGAGGGATGAACTCATATGGGTCCATTCTCCATCTGGGATGTACTCACCAAAGTTTGGCTATAGTTTTCTTATGACACAGAAAGGATGGGGGGATAAGGAATGGTGGTATAAACCCTTGTGGGAACTGAAAGGACCGGAAAAAAAGAGGTTGTTCTTCTGGTGCATTCTCCATAACAAGGTTCCCACTTGGGACTTTCTACAGCATAGGGGGTGCAAAAAGATGATGAGGATCTATTCAATGAGAGACTATGGTTGTGGGATGAGGATTTCCTCAAAATCACCAGCAATAACTCCATCTCTCTTCTGGGAAAGGAGGGAAATGCAATTTTTTGAATGCATCTTGCATATACTATGTAACTTTCTATGTCTTAATAGATGGTTCGATTTTTTCTTTGGGAAAAAAAACAATCTATACTATGCATATCACAATTACAAATTAAATTAAAACAAAAAATTATAAAACATTTCAAAGGTAAATGCCATGCGCATATGTATGTAGTAGCTACATGTATTACAAGGGTTTTAATAGAACTAAAAATAATATTATAAAGAACCAACATAAATCCATCTTAACTACGAATATACCAAGTGTCAAGAGGATCAAACCTCTCAAGGTGCTCTCAAGTTTTGCACTCAAAAAGAGGTTTTCATCTTGAGAGATTGATCCCTCTCAGCACTTTGTAGATCCGGAGTTAAGATGGATCTATGCTGGTAGTCAGATGGCATTATTCTTAAAATGTTATTTTGAAAGAGAATTTTAATTTTATATTTGCTTTTTAAAATTCCACAAATTCCCACATCTCAAACTTCATAGATTAAAAGACAAGAACTTTAATAAAACGGGCAAAACTTTGGGCATAACAATAATTAGTAATAACAAATTTTTGGTTCTTTTCAGGAAAATCTGTTTCAGGACTAACTGAAGCAACATTCACTGAATGTCTTATTTTTATAAGTATAACCTATTTACTTTATCCATATAATCTAACAATGCTAAGCTACCCACCAAATCTCATCTTGATTTATTAATTTGCAGGAACATTGCTATGAAATATAACTTGTGGATGTCAATTGGGTTTTTCTCAGGTGGTTAGGAGGAATTATCCTCCCCACCCAGGTTAAATTCTCATATGTTGAGCTCATATTGAGTGTATTGTTGTAATGGCTTCAATTTCTTCTTTTGATCGGCCTTGTGCCCCAAAGATTCTAGGGTTTACCCTAGGTACCATCCCCTAAATTAGGAAAAGTACTCTAGGGTTTGCCCCAGGCTTTGTAACCTGGAATATATATATATATATATATATATATATATATATATATATATATATATATATATATATATATATATATATATATATATATATATATATATATATATATATATATATATATATATATATATATATAATTTGTTGAATTAATTTAGTTTCCAAATCACTTCATTCTATCTACTTTGTGAGCCAGGTGAGGGCAACCCTTGCAAAGATGCTAGCTTTTATGTTTTTGATGAAGCACCTCTACTTGCCCTGCCAACTTGATAGTGGTGGATAGGTAAAGGGAGGGGTGTGAAAGGCATTTATGCCTAAAACCTATGTAGCTAGTTTCAGTGAATCTTTTCAAAAAAAAATTGCAATTTACAAAAATGTAAAAGAAACCAACTAAATTCACCAGATTCATCATTCAATAGCCTGAATCAAATTTCTGCATATTTGGTGAATTTTTTTGGTTTAAACAAAAAGTTTATATAAACAAAAAAGTATACTAGGAAAAAATAGTTCAAATATTTGGTAATTTTTGACTTGTTATCACATTTGAAGCTATAAAAAAAGCATGTCAGCAGATTCAGCACTTAGCTCTTGACGGTAAGCCCAACTAGTGACTCAAAACGTTGAGGCGAGAATCATTTACACGTAGTGTTCTAGATGCTAATTAAAAAAATGTGTTTGTTTTTGCTTGGGATATGTAAAATTAAAAACTTAGTTATTTATTGTGTGAGATTTTTAACTCACTGACATTTTTATGGGTTTCGTTCTGAAGATATTTTCTTTACCTTTTTATTTTCGCCAAATTTGACAATGTGACTTAGCCTACAAGAGGAAACTTTTAGTTCACTTAGGATGTATTAAAACTTTTCCATGCAGCATCAACACAGTTTGGCATTTCTATATGCCATTTTCAACCCTTTCTAACTTTTATTTCTTCACACGAACTGAATTTCAATATTCAGTCTTTTTTATTCTGTCATTAAGCTTTTCCAAATGCCTAATATATCTAGAACGCCCTAGATGATGCTTTTATCTAAAATGCTAAAATTATATAAAATCCAATCCGTTGATATCGTTAACACTAATTTCTAGTCGAACCCTAACAAATGAACAGAAGGACTGGACAATTAGGAAAATACCGTAGAAACAAGTTAACCCTAACTTCTATACCTAAATTACAGGAAGAACGCCCAGATGTTGATAATTACCACTAGAACTACTATTCAAAATAATGAAAATATAAAAATGATGGAATATAGCCACTGCAGGAGGCTAAGTGGTCATATGTTCTATAAATGATAGTAGCAATAGTAATTACTTCATGGAATTAGAAGTGCTAAACATGAAAATGGACAAAGGTGCAACTAGAAATAACAAAAATCGTTGTGTAAATATGGTCACCTGATCCGGTTGAGCATACATGTGAGTAACCTGATGGGGCGGCATAGGCCATTGTGGAGGAGGAGGGTAATGTTGTTTCCCTTGATGTTGTGTGTACATGTCATGAACGGGATTGAACCCATGTCCCGGAGCGTACTATTGTTGTTGCTGTTGTTGCCCTCACATTGATTGATCCATAGAAGGATTATGATGATGAGAAGGAACCCACTGCTACAGTGGTGCCCCTAAGGTCTGATAATGAAACTGCCCAGGATACCAAGGGACACCAGGTGGGTGCTAGTTTTGATTCTGGTCCTGGTGCTAGTGCGGATCCATCATGGGTTTCAGGGGCCTGTGACTCTGCTGTTTTAGCGCGTCCATTCCTGCTTGCCTCTCCTCGATGATTATCTCTTTAAACCCTCCTCAGTTATTTACAAAAAATAAATACCCCCTTCAATTACATTCAGACTCAAAGCCCTTCAATTTTAATCGCGACCATCACCACCAATGAGAGGATCCTTACCATGGGTTTCAAGGGCCCGTGACTCTGCTGTTGCAACGTGTCCATTCCTGTTTGCGTCTCCTCGACAGTTATCTCTTTAAACCCTCCTCACCTATTTACAAAAAATAAATACCCCCTTCAATTTCATTAGTTAATTTCATTCGTTCATACATTCAGACTCAAAGCCCTTTGATTTTAATTGCGACCATCACCACCAAAGAGATGTTGAAAAACAAAGGGAATTGATTATTGTGATTTCTCAATTAGATATAAAACCTTGTTTGTTACATGTGAAATACAGAAATTGGGAACTCTTAGGTCGGTTGCAGTCGACTTATGTTTTCTTTTCTGATGGAATGTAATTTTATTTTTATTCAAATTTGATGGGTTCAATCGACGCAAAATAATTCATTAATTTTAATATATTTTTATTTTTTCGTGGTTTATAATGGAATTGGGAGTAAGGAATTTTTATTTTTCAAATATTTTTTATCTTATATATGATCAAAGGAATTATATGAAAAGTATTTGAAAGGGTTTTTAATTTTAAATAAATAAAAGTAGATTTAATTTAAATATTCTGTATGTTACCACGTGTTAACTGAATTAGAATCAAATCATTTTGTTTGGTTAATAGGTTTTTTTTGGTTGAATTTTAATTCAAATTAGCATCTATCTCGATCCTCTGGTTACTAGGTTTTTTTGGTTGAATTTTAATTCAAATTAGCATCCACCTCGATCCTCATGTTACTCTCCCGCAATGGCAAATAACATTAACATCGCACTACAAATTTCATTAATGGTGTTGCTAATGGTGACTCGATTAGTGAAAAAGTTGGTAATGGTAATATGATTTTTTGTGACGAGTTAGCAATTTTTCTTAATAAATATTAGTTAATGATCACTAACGCATATGGAATTATAGTACATGAAGTCTTGTATATTTTGTTCAATGTTGGCATATAGATCAAAGTTGTATGTTGATCCTCTAAGCACGTGGATTCATCTACCAAGTGAGGTTATTCTATCAGGGTTTAGTTGTTAGGCTTAGGGTTTTGATTGCATAACATTTTTAGGATTTGTGTTTATATATATTAGTGAAAAAATAAAATATTAATGTTTACCTATATGCCTATCAATGCATATAACCACATTTTCCAATGTGGCTATGCTAGTAAAAATTTAATTTTAAATTTATAGTTAAGTTGAAAAAAAATGGTATTCACAGAATAAGTGATTTTTTTTCCCTAAATGGGGTGATAAATGAGCCAGAGGGGGATTTTTTTATTTTTGGCCTGTAGTAGTCATCAATAACAATATCCCCCCATGGTTTTCCGTGAAGAATGACATCTTATGTTGGCTCTCATAGTCCCTGGTAGAAGACAAGTGAAGAATATGGATGTCTACTTACAACCACTGGTAGATGAATTGAAGGAATTATGGGATGGGATAAATGTATACGATGTATCAAGACCCATCGCAGTAGAGAGGAGTTTATGTTGTATGGCATATGTGCTTACACGACACATGATTATCCAGGCTTAGGATTTTTCTCTAGTAAATTACATATTTATTGATTTGGCTATATACGTAACAATACTCTTTCACATATTAGTGATTTAATTCGTTGTAATTCTTATGATCTTCATGATATTCTTTAACGTGCCATGCATATTGTATACAATAATTTCACAGGTCTTGTAACAAAAGGGTATTATGGATGTAAATGTTGTGGACCTTCTCTGAAATCTAGATGGTCCAACAACCTACGAAAGCTAGTGTATGACTACTCCAGAGTATTCCTCCCAAAAGAACACCCTTACAGAAGAGTAACACCCGCTTTAAATGGTAAACGAGAGAGAACCCAAATGCCTCTAATAACGACACCAGTTGAATGGCTTAGAGCATATGAGAGAGAGAAGGAGAAGGAGTTCATAGAAATGTTTGATTCAAATGGGGAGCCTATGTTCGATGATCCAGAATTATTCGACACCTATATTGAAAAATTTCCCATTGGGATGAAAATGAAATATATCTTTTATAACCTCCCATATTGGGATCATCTTAAGATTACCCACTTATTAGATCCCATGCATATATCTAAAAATGTTTCATCTTCTTTATGGAGGCACATATCATCGAAACAAAGTGACACATTGGCTATTAGGAAAGATCTTATTACTTCAAAAACTAAAAATAAAAATTGGGCAAGACAATTAAAAAGTACAAGAATTAGAGTTCTAGTATATTCTCATTAAATATTTTATCTAAATGGCCATAGCCCAAAGTTGTTAAAGCGAAACTTCAAAACTGAGAGATGCTCTACAAATTCTACCTAAACAATTGGTTCTAGAAAAAAGTTCCCAATTTCCCTCATTCCATCCTGTTTTCAAAAAATATTTCATCTAAACACCATGACCAAAGCTCCTAAACCCAAATTCCATAAATTTAAAAATGCACACCAAATTCTATCTAAAAATACAGGGCTACAAAAAGCTCCCAATCACCGCAATTCTATTATTTTTTTATACCATATTTCATCTAAACATCCATGAGCCAAAGCAGTTAAACCAAAAATCTTCAAATTCAGATACCTAGTGCAAATTTTATCTTAACAGACAAGGCTAGAAAAATCTCCCAATCACCCAAATTTATATTTTTTTCATAACATGTTGCATATGAGTAGCCATTCCCCGAAGTTTTTAAACTCGATCTCTGCAAATTTAGAAATAGAGCAGCCTCCCTTTAGCAACACTTACTTAGACCTCTACTTTAGGACTACATCTCTCCTAGCCTCCTTGATAAAATGAGCTCATTCTCACTTGATGTTCTCCCCTTCATACTAAGGCCTCCTTAAACAAATTTTCGTAGCTAGGCCTCTTAAGAATGCTCTAAAACTTACGAATTTTATCTACTTAGAACTTAGGAAATATTATTTTTTTCCTGTTTAATTTTATTTTAGATTTTAAACCTCATCTTAGGTCCAAACCCCCTTTGCTTGGGTTATTTTCCCACAAAACCTTTTGTGGTGATCAAAATCACACAAACCCATATCACTAGGCTTTTGGAGTACCTCCCAAGCTACACAATTTAACAACATAGTCTAGTTGTAGTAATCGTAACTTGGTCAAGCTCCTATAGTCAAGAAAGGACTTGGTTGGGTTCCCAAGTTGAAAATTAAGTAAGGGTAGTTGTGAGGGCATGATAACTAGGAAGGGTTAGTGAATGCCAAGGAATGAAAAGGCGTGCTAACACATGTTGGACAATGTCAATGCATGTTGAGGAGTGTTAAGGAGTGTCGAGGTATCACAAGGGAGAACTAGGTCAAAATGCATGAAAATGAACAAATAAGAGTGTGTTCCAAGGAGTCTCAGTGAATTCAAGTGTGCCAAGGATGAAGTGTGTTAGAAAAAGTTCTTAATAGGATTTGTAAGAGGCTGCGATAAGGGGCTTTGTTAGACTCATGTATTTCACAGTATCACAAGGTGAATGATCACTGATTAGATTATTTATATACTGAAAATAATATTCTATGGATATCATTTATTTTCAGAGAAGAAAGGGAGACCCTGACTGTCAAAGAGCATCAAATGAATCAATTTGCCTTATATTTCAGTGGAAAGGATAAAAATTGTTGCTGACAAGTTGTGATGGGGATCAAACTTCATTTCTGCCCTCGTTCCATTTCATTCCATTCACCCTCTTTTCCCACCTCATTTCCTCCATATTCTCCCATGCTCTGAAACCCATTCCCCGCCATGCTTCTCTTCCATTTCATCTTCCATTTTGAAATATATGTTACCTTACCTTTCTTCCGCCTTTCCGCTTTACCCTTCCACCTTTGCCGTTTAATTGATTTTTATTTCCCGATTGCAATCAAAGTGGGGCCCTCATCGCATTTTGCAAACTTTACGTATTTGGCATTGGAACTAAAATTTAAATAATGTGATTGCCAATTTGCGATATCGCATCACATTATTTTACCTTGTGAGCACCCACAATCTATTTTATTTAGTTTGTGATGTGGTAAATCGACCCGACCTCAGCATCTCCGCCCCGTTACACAGTCGTTGCAATACAATGCTATATCATATAAAACTTCATAACATTGACCACTTAAAAACTTTATGTTGATTCATAACACTCCGCTAATTGCCAGTGGGCCCCTCTTCCCCGCACTTCGCAAATTTTAGGAGTTAACCCTGTAGCTTATAAATAAAACTTAAGAATTTTGATGTGCGCCCGCAATCCGATCCCAATTCTTCCCTACCACATCACTCATCTCCTTCCTCGCGCATCTCACTTTGCATATTTTAGAGTTTACATCTTCCGTGCTTATAACTAAACACTACGAATTGTGATGTGCGCTGTGGTCCGGTCCCACTTACCCTCCATGTCACCTCCCCATCGCATCATATCGTCGATCATATTCTTTATAAACTAAAATGTAAAGGTTTCGAAGTGCACAGATGCGATGCCACTTCATAACTAAATTCTACAAAATTTCAGGTCTGGGTGAACGAGTTTTCACTATATTTTGTGTGTATAACAGGTCGATTTGGGACTATGAGGTTTATAGCTCATTTCATGAATAAATAAGCCAAAATTGTTGTGTTTTTGTTATATTCTTTCCACAACTAGTCACGCGCGGGGGGGTAACAGAAATTTTTTGGTCCTTATTTTCCGGTGGGTGGACCCGCCCATGGTTTTGTGCATGGGTTTGCACATGGTTTTGGGGCATGATGGTTTTCGGCCCCTGATATTTTGTAGATCCAGTCAAGGAACTATGGTTATATTCTAATCCAGGGTTAATGGATTGGGGTTTATTTATGCTTCAGCATTTATATATATGTGTTGTAACACTAAAAGGAATATAATGAAAAATCAAGCTGGTCGTCCCGATTTGAGATCCAGGGGAAAATATCTTTGTATATATGTTTTATGTTTTATGCTCTCGCTATTGTTTATTTTTCTATTTTTAAGATTCATTTGTAGCTAATTTATGTATAGGGTTAAAACCTACATTTGGTATCAGAGCAGTTTCAGCTTCAAGGGGATGACTTTGTTGTTGAAGGGTTTTTTACTCGGGCCTGAGGTAGACCCTATTCAGTGGGAGATCTGCGAGATCGATTCTTGTGGTGAAAGAAGATGGCGAGCGGTGGGAAGATAGAGATCGAGAAATTTAATGGTCAGAGTTTTGAGTTGTCGAAGCTCAAGATGGAGGATCTAATGGTGGATAAATATTAGTGGATCATGGTAGATCCGGGTACTAAAACAACGGCAATGTCAGATGAATACTGGAAGAAGCTGGATCAGACGGAAAAGAGAACAATACGGTTGTGTGTCTTAGATTCAGTATTGTTGATTGTATCTAGGGAAGCTACGACGAAGACCTTGTGGGACAAGTTAGGGACTTTGTACTAATCTAAGTCTCTGGTGAATAAATTGTTCCTGCGGAAAATTTTGTATAACCTGAGGATGAAGGATGGAGACTCGGTGATAGAGCATCTGAACGGCTTTAATACTATGGTAAGTCAGTTTTCATCTATTGATATTTAAATCTCAGATGAAGATAAGTGCATCAGTTTGTTGTGTTCTCTACCAAATTCATGGGACACTCTGGTTATTGCAATAGGTAGCAATACAACTACCTTGAATTTTGATGACATTGTCTCAGCCTTGCTGTCGGAGGAAATGAGATGAAGAAATATGGGGGGTCAGAATGGAGATGCCTTATCTGTACGAGGAAGGTCCCAGAACAGAAACAATAATAAGGTTTCGAGTGGGAGATCTAAATCTCCTGGAAAGTTTGTAAAGGTGTGATGGAAATGCAGAAAGGAAGGGCACTTCAAAAAGGACTGCAGATCTAAAGCTCCTGAGAAAGGAAAGGGATCTGATGATGCTCCTTTTGCAGAGGCAAAAACCACCTCGGATGAAGGTGGGGATGTGTATTGGCTTCTTTTTCAAATACACATGTAGATCATGAGTCATGGTTGATTGACTCGGGTGCATCCTTTCACTTCACTCCCCATACGGAGTGGTTCTGCAAGTATGAGAAATATGATGGCGGTGATGTATTCTTAGGTGATGATAGGAAGGCCAAAATCGTCGGACGTGGAAAATTCAAGCTGAAGCTGCAAGGTGGAAGGATTAGAACACTTCCTGGTGTTCTGCACATTCCTCCATTGGCCAAAAATCTGATTTCTGTAAGAAATATGGATGATGCAGGTGTAAAAACAGTGTTCGAGAAAGATACTTGTAAGATGGTTCGGGGAGCACTGGTATTAATGCAGGGAGTTCGCATTGGAACTCTGTACAAGCTTTAGGGTAGCACTATTATTGATGGGTGCAACAGTTCTGTGGTTCTTGAAAGCAGAGCGGAAATCCTAGCGGTCTCTGGAGAAAAGACCATGCTATGGCATCAAAGGCTTGGACATATTGGAGAGAAGGGCCTTTGGATACTGCATGGAAATGGTATGGTAGAAGGTATGTCTAATTTCTCTCTGGATTTCAATTTCTGTGAACATTGTGTATATGGGAAGCATAATTGGGTGAGTTTTCCTTCTGGTGCTAAGAGGGCGAACAAGATATTAGAACTTGTGCACAGTGATGTGTTTGGACCTGTGTCAGTTCCATCACTGGGAAAGTCTGTGTACTATGTTTCATTCATAGATGACTTCTCAAGGAATACAAGGATATATTTCTTGAGGAAGAAATCTGAAGTCTTTGACAAATTTAAAGAATTTAAGGCTCTGGTGGAAAACCAGACAGAGAAGAAGATAAAGGCGCTGAGGACAGATAATGGTGGGGAGTTCTACAAGAATGAATTTGAAGAGTTCTGTAAGAAGTGTGGTATAGCACGACATAAGACTACTCCATACACACCTCAGCAAAATGGAGTTGCAGAAAGAATGAACAGAACACTGATGGAAAAGGCAAGAAGCATGCTCAATGGTACCGGGTTAGGACAAGAATTCTGGGCAGAGGCAGTGGAGACTGCATGCTATCTGGTTAACAGATCACCTTCATCAGTGTTGGAGGATAAGACCCCACATGAGGTATGGACTGGTAAGAAACCTTCTCTTTCACATCTAAGGGTATTTGGATGTGATGCATATGTACATTTTCCAAAGGAGAAAAGGACCAAGTTGGATAATAAATCTGAAAGGTGCATCTTTATTGGGTATAAGGATGGTTTAAAGGGTTGCAAGCTTTGGAACCCAGAAACAAGGAAGGTTGTGTACAGCCGAGATGTGGTGTTTAGAGAGGTGAAAGATGTTGTTAAACATGAATTCCTACCAAAGGAACCTGAGAAAATAGAGTTTGAGCTAAAGGAGGATGAATCAGACTCTACAATAGAAGAAGACTCAGAAGATGAAGAGCCACAAACTCCAGCTTTGAGAAGATCAATTCGGGAAAGAAGGCAACCAGAAAGGTATAGTCCATCTGCTTTCTGTTCAATTTTTGCCGAACCAGAATCGATGATGATCCTTAACCCGAAGCGTGGAGGCAGAGATTTAGAAGGTGGAAACCTGAAGGAGCTGCTGACAAAATGGCATCCTTGCATAAAAATAAGGCATGGGATCTAGTGGAGTTTCTGGCTAGAAGGAAGCCCGTCGTGAGAAAATGGGCGTTTAAGAAAAAGATGATTGTAGAAGGCAAGGTGGAGAAATACAAAGCTAGGTTGGTAGTAAAAGGTTATTCCCAGGTGTCGGGAATTTATTTTAGTGATATTTTTTCTCCCGTTGCCAAAGTTACTTCTATTATATTACTTTTATCTGTTGCTACTACATTTGATTTTGAGGTAGAACAGATGGATGTGAAGAAAACATTTCTTCACGGAGATCTAGAAGAGAAGATCTACATGAAACAACCTGAAGGCTTTACGATGAAGAGGAAGAAAGAGCTAGTATGCAAAGTAAAGAATCAAGGAGCCCAGTATGTTAAAGAAGTCCTTATTTTCCCAAGTGTTGACCGGCCCATGTGGTTTTGTGCAGGTTTGGCATGTGGCGTTGGGGCATGATGGTTTTGGCCCCGGTATTTTGTAGATCCCAACAGGAACTACGGTTATGTTCTAATCCAGGGTTAATGGATTGGGGTTTATGAACGCTTAGGAATTTATATATATGTGTTATAACTCTAAAAGGAATATAATGAAAAATCAAGCTAGTCGTCCCGATTTGGGATCCAAGGGAAAATCTCTATGTATATTTGTTTTATGTTTTATGCTCTCACTATTGTGTATTTTCTATTTTAAGATTCATTTGTAGCTAATTTATATACAGGTTTAAAACCTACAAAAATACCTGGCAAGAAGCAAAGGCTTTCCACCTCATCGTGCCACCGTCATCTCTAAATCCGATGACCTACGTTTCATTCCGACCCCCCTTTACCATCCTTACTTTATCCTTGCAGGGGGGGTCCGGAACGAATTGTTTTCAAGAAAGGGACCCCCTTATGTGTCACTCTCTCAAGAATTCAGAACCCTCCTTTATATTACCACTTACCACTTCATAAGGGTCCGAAATACCACTTTTCATCTCCAAAACCATTTTCCCCAAATGAAAAACCATTTTTTAGCCAATTTTACCAGTCCGTTTTCAAGGGATATTCCGGGAAGATAGGAACGAATTTTGAAAAACCGAGAGAGGTTTTTAATTAGCACGGGATGAATAACAAAATCATCTCCTAGATTTTGCACAGGTGTCTTCAGTTGGGATAATTAAAAGCCATCTCTGAGTCCCATTTTTTGGATTTTCGTTTTTTCTGTTGGTCATGATTTTGTGGCGAATATTGTGGAGAGATGAAGATGAATTTTGAAAATCCAAGAGTGGTTTTTGACCAAAACGGGGAAAAGAACAATAAAATCTATCATTTTTTGAATAGGTTTCACCATTGGGGACAAAAAAATGTCTGATTTGACCCCTATTTTCAGCAATTTTGCCCATTTTTCACGGCATGACAAACATCCCAAGATTTTCAAGAATTTATTTGTTGATGATGGTTCTTAGATGTGAACAAGGACAACATATTTCGGCAACCTTTTTCCATAAAATTTGTGCCAGATAGTATGACATTAGGACACGGTTCTGCACTGGAGTTAATGATCCAGCCAAGGCGGTGCAAGAAAGGCTGGGCCAGACATCAATTTTGTCTCACTTTGTCTTTTCGAAATTTTAAAAGCCCAATTGCATTCACCTTATAATTTATGAAGGGTCATTGAAGTTGATACAACCAACAGTGGATGACAAATTCACCTCATCATAGCCTTGCATGGCCATACTTGTCCATTTTCTTCTTAAATTGTAATCAATGAAAGTTTGCTGTGGTAGATTCGGGCAAACCGACTTAGTTGTTAGCAAATACCTACTAGAAATTATCATTATAAAAGGTTGGATATTTTAGAACCTATATTTTAAGAACTACTATCAAGCACTTTAATTTTGGAGTCAGACATCAATAATTAAAGACCGTTTACAAGATTCTTGTGTTGTGTCATGGGAAAATGGTGATGTGTTTCATCTTTTAACAATGGTTTCCATTGTTTTCTCTCGTTTTCTATATCTACTCATCTAATTATAAATCAGAAATTTTATATTAGATTTATTTCATGTATTTTGAATTTTGTCCTTCTGATTACAATTCAATGTTTTCCTCATTGGATTCTCATTAAAGAATTCTAGACTTCTTTATTACCACCAACTTACTATTTATTTCACCTCATAATTCATACAAGTATTAAAATCCATTTAGCATTGTTATCTTACCCTGTGATTTTCTCTTGATTTTGATGTGCCATTCCAGCCTTTGACTCCATCACCTAATCGAATAGATTATGCAGCCCTATTTGTCTAACCACACAATCAATTAAACAAATAACCCCCATCACTGTAACTAGCCTAATATCAGTACGTATAACCAGCAAGTTAAACCAATTTAAATCATAATACAAAAAGAGCCCTCTCTGAGTCTAGGAAGGTTAGGTCCTAGAATCCAAAGCAGTTTGATGTTGTGCTTTATAGTTTAGTTTTTCCATTCTTCTAAATTATAGAGTTCTAACAGGCTCGATAAAGAAATTTTAAACAAAGGGAGACTTTCTGTTGGGCACAACACTATTTTTCCTTTATCTATTATTTTTATATGACATGTGGCACACTTTGGCCAAATGCTCATGTTTTAAACTATATTAGACAATTCAATATTGTACATTTCTATGTATAAGTTTTGGGGAACTCGACATGTGCCGACCTATATCTAGTGTGTCTTTTGTATCATGTGGTTCTTGCAAACTCTCAATTAATTCTGTACTATTTATATGAACTAGATATACGTGTGAAATATTGCCTATGTAAGCTATGTTTCTTAGTTGTTTTATGGCCATGGCTAGATGTGATCCTTGTCTTGGTAACTTCTTAAGTGGGAAAATTTCAGCTTGGACATGACTGGCCTAAGATGAGGTATATGAAGTCCTTAGGTGAACAAGGCACAATCTACTTGTAGTAGGTGAAATTGATCAAGTTGTTAGGTTGAAGCAGACCAATGTTAGATGAAATGTAGTAGCTAAGGACTTTATTGGGTTCCCAAGTCATGAAAAAATGTAAGGATATTTGTGAGGGCATGATTGAAAAGGCATGCTAGGGAATGCTAGCATGTGCCAGATAGTTCAGAGGCATGTAAAATATGATAATATGTGTCAAGTGCTAAGGCATTCCAATATCTACAATGGTGTGACAATACATGCCAGGGACTATCAAGGAAACAAAAAGGAGAAACAAGTTAAAATACAAGGAAATGAACACATCATAGGGTTAATAAGTCACCAATTTACATTTTCTAAGAGGGAAATGCTACACACACCAGAAATAGGTGGAAATGAGTGTCAAGTGCCTAGTGTTAGTGCATTCTAAGTGCCAAATCATCCTTTGTTACTTCTCGTCTACTTTCCAATAACTGATCTCAAATAACTTTAATATTAAACGATGCCAAAGCATATTGAGGCATCTTAATGAATGCTATACATGATAATGATCATGGCCTCTTTAGGACTACATGTCTCTTCGCCCCATTATCAAATGAGCTCCTTCTCACTTGATGTTATTTCCTTCATCCTAAGGACTCCTTAAATAGTTTTTCCTAGACCTCTTAGGAACCCTCTAGAGCTTACGGGTTTTATCCACTTAGACCTTAGGAAATATTAATTTTCCTTTTTAATTTTCTTTTAGATTTTAAACCCCATCGTGAGTCCAAAATTCCTTTACTTTGCTTCTATTCCCACAAAGCCTTTTTTACCAAACTCACACAAAGCCATCTCACTAGGCTTGTGGAGTACCTCCCAAGCTACACAATTCAACAATATAGTCTAGTTGTAGTAACTATAACTTGGTCAAGCTCTTGTAGTCAAGCGAGGGCTTGGTTGGGTTCCCAAGTAGAAAATTAAGGGTGGTTGTGAGGGCATGATAGCTAGGGTGGGTCAGGGCATGCAAAGGAATGAAAAGGCATGCTAACACGTGTCAGAAAATGTCAATGCATGCTGAACTAGAGTGTTAGGGAGTGTTGGGGCATATCAAGGGATAACTAGGTAAAAATGCATGGAAAGGAAAAAATAAGAGTGTGTGTAAGGGAGTGTTAGCGAATTCAAATTTGTTAAAGACGAAGTGTGTTAGGAGAAGTTTAGAATAGGATTTACAGGAGGCATGACTACAGTTGTTATAAGGGGCTCGACATAGTAGTTTTAGACAAAGGGAGATCACCTTGTGCTAGGCACAACATTGTTTTTCCTTTAGTTATTTTTTTTATATGAGATGTGGCACACTTTGGCTACATGCTCATGTTTTAAACTATTCTAGATAATTGCTTATGTACATTATTGTGTATAATTTTTGGGGCACACAGCTTGTGTCAGCTTATATCTTGTGTGCCTTGTGAATCTTGTGGTTCTTTCAAACTCTCAGTTAATGTTCTATTGTTTATATGAACTGAACATACATATGAAATATTTTCTATGTAAGCTATGTTTCTTAGTTTTTTTATGGCCATGGCTAGATCATGTGATCCTTGTCGTGGTAAATAGTTAAGTGGGACAAGTTGAGATTGGACATGAGTGGCATAAGATGATTTATAGGCAGTTCTTAGGTGAACAAGGCACAATCTACTTGTAGTAGGTGCAATTGGTCAAGTTGTCAGGGTTGAATCAGGCCAATGTTTTCACATGAACTACACTAGCCAATGACTTGATTGGGTTCCCAAGTTGTGAAAAAATGTAAAGTATAGTTGTGAGGACATGAGTGCCAAGGTGTGCTAGGGAATGCTAAGATGTGCCAAATAGTGTGAAGGCATGTCAAACATGATAATATGTGCCAAGTGATAAGGCATTCCAATATGTGCAAGGGTGTGTCAATGTGTGCTAGGGACTGTCAAGGAAACAAAAGGGAGAAACAAGTTAAACTACAAGGAAATGAACATATAAGAGGGTTAACTATTCATCAATTTACCTTTTCTAAGAGGGGCATTCTAGGCACACCAACACTAGGCGCCAATAGGTGCCAAGTGCAAAGTCTTAGTGCATTCTAAGTGTCAAGTCTTCCTTTGTTGCTTCTCATCTACTTTCCAAAAATTTATCTAAAATAAATTTAATATTATGCAAATCATACCAAGGCATCTCAACGTGTTCCATACATGCTAAGACTTTCCAAGCACCAACACGTGCCAAGTGCCAATATGTGTCAAGGACTGTTATGCATGCTATGAAGTGGAATGGCATGTTGAAGATTGCTAAGGTGTGCTAGAGAGTGCTAATGCATGTTTAGGAGTGTTAAGGAGTAATAAGACAAAACATTAATGGAGCACTAGGTCAAAATTCATGGAAGTTAATGAATATGTGGAATGTGTGCCAGGGACTAGTGTTAATAAGTGCTATCTATCATGCCAAGGAGGGAGTGACAAGGTATGCTAAGCATTGGTAAGGCATGCTAGGGAATATAAAGGCATGTAAATAAGTGCAAAAGTGTGTTAGGGAGTTCCAGGGTGTGCTAATTATATGTTCCAAATAGTGGCAAGATATGCCAATACATGCCAGGTGCTAAAGATGTGCAGGGTTCCAGGGTATGTCAATGTGTGTCAATAAGTGTCAAGGCAACAAAAGGAAGAACCAAGCTAAACTGTAAGGAAATGAAAACATAAGAGGGTTAATAAGTCAGGACTTTATCTTTTTCAAAAGGGGCATGCTAGTCACACTAATAATAGGTCCCAATACATGCCAACTGGAATTGTGTGCCAAGTCCTAATGTATGTCAATGCATTCAACCAAGGTGTTCCAGGGCATGCTAGGGACTACATGCATGCTAACACATGCTAGGAGAGTTCCATGTTGTGCTAGGGCATGCCACCATGTGCTTGGGTGTCATTGTCATGACAAGATGTTCTAGGTACAAATAAGTTCCAAGACATGCGACGTGCTAAGAAATGTTAGTGTGTGACAAAGAATTAATTTAAGGTGTGCCCGAATTATTGAGGAGTGTTAGGTCTTTCTCATTAATAGAATTGTCAGAGCTTGATTATGTATTAAATAATATATTTCCTATACACACCAGTGGAACTTTATCTAAAGGGAATTTGATAGATAATAAACTTAATAGATATGAATCATGTGTTGACTCATAGGAAAACTCTGTTCGACTAGTAATTACTTGAGGGAAATGATACACACTTATTACTTCTTAAAAAATTAATTGATTATAACCAATATGACCTTGGAAATATCATAAAAAATACTCCACAATAATGGCCTTAAATCATTATCTTTTGAAAAAAAAAATATTAATAGGCATATAGCGTCATCAAAAACTCATTGGAATGATCAATGGTGACGAACATTTTTTGACCGTCACCAAAAGTAACAAAAATAGCATTGGTGAGGGTCATTAAAATTTCGTCACTAGAAGTGTCACCAAAGAGAGAATTAGTGATGGGTCTTTAACGACCCTAACCAAAAGTGTCATTGAAAATGGCTTTGGTGACGAACCTTAAAGGACCATCACTATATACACTTACAGTGACGTTTTTTTAAGGACCGTCACCATATGTGACATTGGTGATGGACCTTAAAGGTCCATCACAAGCATGACCCTCCCCAATGTCCTTTTTTCTTGTAGTGATTGTCTCTAGGAATGGAATTTATGCCTTTCATTTCCTTTAGAGAGAGAAATATGTTCTTATTTCCTGTCACATGATGAGATCGTCCACTTTCTATATACCATTTATTATCTATATCTTGAGTACACAAAGATAAATTTCACTTCTCTTGTTGCTCTTACTTCCTTCTCTAGATCTTCTTACTCTATTTTTTGTTGATGGATTTTTCTTTTTTTTTTCTTTTACCTGATCCGAGTAGGTTTTTTTTATTGATTTTAATTAAGGACTATATCAAATTACTTTTGCAATATTTTTCGTTATGCCCAAAATTGTTACATATGTAACACTCAATGTGATCTAATATGGGGAAGGGGGGGTGGGAATAATTGTGATTTATGATATCATTCTTGTCATACCTTCTAGAGTTGTTCCTCACATACTAATTCTCTGAGATCTTAGATGATGACTTGTGTATATTCGTAGTATTATGATTTCTTGCATAATTTCTAAAATATATTGCCTTATGGCCAAAGATATTATAAGAAAAGAAATTCTCATAGAAAAAAATTTACTTAGGAGCAAACAAACTTCGAGGAAAATTTCTTTTGATTCTTTGTTGATTGTATTTTTCACGGGTACATGGTTTCTTTATTTATTTTTGTAGTTATTAAAATTTTTGTTATTAACCTTCCTTTGTTGTTAGTGTTTCCTAGATCCATCTCTACCAGTAAGAATGATATGAATTTGTTGTATTTTATCATTACCTGATTTCCTACTATTTGTGTGGCTAGTTCGGTCATTTCTCTACTAATTTGTGGTTGTGTTTCTCACTCGGATTGTCTAATTTTTTATTCCTTCAAGCATGTTGACATAGCTCTTAGACTCTTTTGTCTTTGATTTTCTTACACGTGATTCTTCCTTGAAAAATTCATGATAACCAATGTCTATTTTAATGCACAGGAATCTCTATTTGTTGAGTATATTATCCAAAATTTTAGAACTCATTCCAAAATATAGATCATTTTCCTTCCTAATATCATTTCTCAAGGAGATAATATCAGTTTATAGTTTCTCACAATGATATTTTTTTACTTTATGTTCATTTTTCATCACTTGTTCCACTCTTTTAGCTTCTTCTGGTTGGGTCTTTAGGATAAAATTTGTTTTCTTTATTTCACAAAAATCATGTTCCCTATTATCATAGTCCTACAAAAATTCCTTCTTTCTTTGGTTTGTTATTGTAAGCCTCTTAATCTCTTCTGAAGCTGAAATATTTTTTATTTTTCCATGTATCTTCTCATCAATATATTCTTCTTAATTTAATCCTTTTAATTCAGTGTATTGAGCCTCCATTTTCATGAGTGGAAATTACTTTACAACGTTATAATATGCATAGCTACAACAATCTTTGGATGAGTTACTTCTTCCTTTTTCATGCTCAGGGTTTTCTCTCAACTTGATGTTATCCTCTATCACTTCCATTTTATGAACTTATATATGGACATTTAAAAGCAAGATAACATATGCTTCTACAATTACAACATAATAGTGGATTACCTATGGATTTCACTTCTTTTGCATCATTATTTGAATATGAATTTTTCTTTTGATGATCAACAACTTGAGCATTCATAACTAGGGGGTCTTCTTCATCATCTAGTTCTCCGCTTGAGCAGTCATGGTTGTCTATAGTCTTTGATTATTTGAGTAATTATTCCTTCTGATATGATTTTTCTATCAATTTTTCCTAGGAAATGTGTATACCATATCCCTCATATATACATTCCAACTCATCTTTAATTTCTTTTGTAGTTTTACTAGGAATCGCCTTATCAGAATTTGATTTAGACAACCCAGTCAAGGTTTCCTTCATGGATTTTGTATTATATATATTTTTCTTCTTTCCATCCATTGTACATTTCCATACATCCAATACAAGAGCCATTAGATAAAACTTCATTCTTACCTTCCAATTTGTATAATTTGATCCATTCAATAATGGTGAACCATCTAGGGAAAATCCATATTGGCCAACCATGGTCATTTGAGATCTACCTTCTAGTGGTTAAATTGTTTTGAAGGAAACTACTCTAATACCACTTGTTAGAAACCAAGATAATACTGAGAAGGGGGTGAATAAATATTATTAAATTTTTAATCATATCCCTTTTTAATACATTTTCAAACTTAGATCCATAGGATTTTTAAATCAAACATACTCATATTAACTTATTGCATGTTTCTCCACCTTGGTTTTTGTCAAGGTTTATTATGATCCTTCTTAGATATGTTTTGGACTTTAGATCTTTATTTTCTCTTAAGATCTAAAATTAACCACATATGCAGAGATCCCGTACACCACTTCTATATCCTTCTGTTGTAGTTAGACTTTGTTTCGGCCCTGGATTTCTTCAGCACTGGCCCATATCTAATAACAACATTTAGACCTTATCTCTAGTATCGCATAGAAACTTCATATCTATAATAATTGCACCTTCAATCTATGTTCAGCATACTTCAGCAAGCTCTATCTCTAATTTGTAATGATTTTCACACAAATTCTCTAGATCTGTGTTTTCTCTAACATGTAGCAGCTTTAGAACTCATCAAGGTTGCACCCACATCCTTTGCCTACTCCAGTCTTTGGAATGCACTGCTTTACAGAGACAATCTCATATCTCCACATTATTTTTATTTCGACTTTAGAATTAAAAAATTTTACCATTGGCACACAACATGTCCATTTCAGCTTCACAAAGAATCTCTTTGTATATTATCCCCTAGATCAACACTATTGGTTGTCATCCCTTTAAGAACAATGTTTCATTTACTATGCATCATCTTAAGAACTCATCATTGCTACACATAAATTCTTTGCACTCTATCTAGCAATCCTATATAGATCTTTCTCAGATATCCACTTCTCTTTGATGTATCAGCTTCAACAAATATCCACATTCAGTCTCAACTTCATACTCCTATGATATTATGTCTCAAATATGCACTTATTCTCTAATGCAGTAGCCTTATACCTTTATCTTTTGCAACACATCTATATTATTTCATGTCTTCTCATGTTATATATGCTTCTAAACATCAGAATCTGTTAGGATGAATCACACTACTATTCCTCAATCTATTGCTTTGCTCACAATCACAACAATACTACATCTACATCTTCATAATAGCTCACACCCTATACACAGATCCAAGCTATTTCCTTTGATTTTATAGCTTTGGAAATTTTGTTTACCATGGGAATTGATTCATAGTATTGATACAAGGTAATTCATTATAAAAATGTCACACAATCTCCTCTTCTATACATAGCACTTCATTATGTAATAACATAGTTCTCTCTCATTGTTATTTTCAAATTAAATATCTTCTCATGTTCACATCTCTTCTACACCTTAACCTGCATGGGAACACTATTTTTCACTTCGTTTTTATAACCTTATATCTAACTATTTTTCCCATTTTGTCCTCTTTATTTTTTTCTTTTAACAGAATTTGGCATTGTTTTTAACTAAATTTGGCCTTCAAATATCACCAAAATTTTCATCCCTTGTCACTGCCTTGAAAATTTGAATGATCATCAACCTTTTCAGGCATTATATGTCCCTTTTCTTTCCATGCATTACTGTAGTATTGATCCAGGTGGATATTGGTGGCCACCCGCCTATTCCACTTGGGCCCCCACCATTTTCTCTTTCATTTTTTCAGTTTTAGAATAACTTACTATTTTTAGGAGTTTTTTCAGGTCCTGAACTTCCAGAACCGTTTTGAGGCCCTAAACGACGTTTTTGAGCCGTTTTGAGGCCCTAAACGATGTTTTTTGGGCATCGCACCTCCAACAAATATCATTCCGTTTTGGAATGATATTCATGGTGAAAGTTGTAGTCCTTGGATAGAGCTTTCTAATGATGTATCATGTGCATCAAACAGAGATAGTATGCCAAAGCTACGTCCCTGGGAAGTTGAAACACCAATTTACCCAAATGGGGCCCATAGTTTTGGTGCTTCATCTCCTAGGGTTAGGTTTTTGGATGTTTAGGGTTCTCCATTATTTCTCAATAATAAATAGGCCCTCAAGCCTCATTATAACTTAGCTTAGAGGCCTGTAGCTGCCACATCTCTCCTCAGAGATAGCTACTAACGCCCTAGCTAGTTTTATTTCCATTCTGTCTATAAGCAAATTTCATTTCTTTGATATTAATGAAATGAAGTGTTATTTCTGTTGCATCTCTGTATTTATGGTTATGTGTTAATTCTGTTGCGTTCCTGCATAAATCCAAATCAGTGGTATCAAAGCGGTCTGCTTTTTCTTGATCCTTCTTTGCATGTCCCCAACGAGGTCGGGTATAAGGAGTTAGGGCTCGATCTGGTGGAACCTTTGCAATATCAGCCTCGAAAACCCCGATGGACGCCCATGGGGGACGAAAAGAAAGATGAGGGAGCAGGAGATCCTATCAAAATATTGCTCAAGGAGGCCCTCGAAAAACAAAGGAACGCGATGATGGATAACTTTGCCCAGATCCTTCAACGGCTTCCCACTGGCAGCGCATCTGCATCCAGCAGCCACTCTGGAAGTGCGACTCATTTTAAGGTACAAGTAAATTTTGACATTCCCATATTTGAGGGTCAAATAGATGCAAATGCCATAGATAGATGGTTGAATTTATTAGAAGGATATTTCTCGGTTCATGACTTTTTCGATAGGGAGAAGATTATTTTTTCACTCCTTAAAGCTGCCCCCCATGTCAAGGACTGGTGGGAAACCCACTGTGAGAAAAAGGACGAGACAAAACCCTCTCTGTTCTTGGCCGTACCCACTTGGAATTCTTTTCGAGATGCCGTTAAGGAACAATATTATCCCATGGGGAGCTATGAGGACAAGTACATACAATGGACCACGCTGCGGCAACAAAGGGATCAAGATGTGCATGAGCTGACGAATTTGTTCCATACCCTACGCACCAAGTTGGGTATCAAATATTCAGAGAAACATCTAGTGCTAAAGTATCACAGTTGTCTGCACAGATACATTCGGGAGGAAATGGAATTCCTCGACATCTCCTTGCTTGGTACGACATACCGATATGCTGCCAAGATTGAGCAGAAATTCAAACAGAAGAAGTGAGACTTTGGATCTGCGAATCAAAAGCAAGGGAAAGGTGCTCCCAAACCGCAGAACAAAGGACAGAGCCAAGGCATGGAGACTCAAGACAACCTATCGAAGCCACAAGCAAAGAACAACACCGCAAAGCCAAAAAAGGACACGAGAAAGTGGTGTGAGTTCCATAAGAGCTCCACTCACAACACAAGTGAGTGTCGGGCCAAGCAATCGTTGGTGGCCGAGATGCGGGCTTCTGAGTCAGATGCATGCTCTGACTTTGAATCAGACCTGACAAGGGGAATGAAAAAGGGAAACAGATTATTGATGCGGAGCCCAATGCCACTGTTGCCACTACAAATATCCAGAAGGAGGAACCAGAAGATTCGGAGGAGGAGGAACGTCTCTTCCACTCCCAGATGTGGGTAAAGGGCTCCCTGGTACAGTTCATTTTCGACAATGGGAGCCAAAAGAACCTCATTTGGGCAGACGCCGTAAAGCAATTGGGCTTGCCGACCACAGCTCACCCAAATACATACACCATCGGGTGGCTTCACCAAGGACGAGATCTCTGCGTCAGCCAGCAGTGCCGCCTTCCCTATAGCATCAAGCCCTTCATGGATGAGGTATTATGTGACGTTGCTCCTATTGATGTTTCTGATGTATTATTAGGACAACCATACTTGTGGAAGCATCATGTTGTGTATGAGTCTCGGCCTCGCGTTGTTATTGTTACTTTGGGAAATAAGTTTGGAGCATGATGTACCAGAAATTACCCTGCCACTATCTCTTTGGTTACTGCAAAAAAATGCAGTAAGCTCATTTCCCAAACCAGGAAATTTTTTTTCCTGATGATCTGCCCCCAGGAAAAGAAGAAGATTGTGGCCACGACCTCCAGACAAAGCGCCTATGCACAACAACAAAAAATGGATAAGGTTGTGGAGGAGTATAGGGACATTTTCACCTCACCCACAGGGGTTCCTCTGCACTGTCAGGTCAAGCACCCGATTGATCTGATCCCAGGTGTGCCGCTACCCAACGGACTGATCTATTGGTGCTCTTTTCTGGAGAACGATGAAATCAAGAGGCAAATTCAGGAGCTGCTGCAGAAGGGTCACATCTGACCAAGTTCATCACCCTGTGGGAGCCCGATCGTGTTGGAACAGAAGAAGGATGGGACGTGGAGACTCTGTATTGACTATCAGGCGCTGAACAAGATCATGTCCAGAATAGGTACCCAATCCCACAGATTGATGACCTTCTGGACCAACTCAAAGGTGCAAAATATTTTAGCAAGATTGACTTAAAGTCGGGGTATCACCAGGTACCGATTGAACCCTCCGATGTGTGGAAGACTGACTTCAAAGCCAAGGAAGGCCTTTTCGAATGGCTGGTCATGCCTTTCGGGTTGACAAATGCTCCCGCAACCTTCATGAGGATGATGGATGACAAATTGCGGCCATTGACCAACTCATTTGTAGTGGTGTACTTGGATGAAATTCTGATCTTCGGCCAGACTTGGGAAGAGCACCTTCACCACATCCGACAAGTCCTCCAAACACTGCGGTAACACAAGTTGTGTGCCAATCTGGAGAAGTGAAATTTTGGCATGACCCAGGTTCAATATCTGGGATACATTATTGATGAAAGGGGGGTGCATGTGGGTCTAACCAAGGTCCAAGTCATTCGGGATTGGCCAGCCCCAACTACTATAACAGAGCTTCACAGCTTTATGGGTCTTGCTAATTTCTACCGAAGGTTCGTGTTGGGATTCTCTCATATCACTTGGCCCTTGAATCAAGTCACCAAGGGAGGAGCGAGAGCAAAATTATTTTGGTCGGAACCTCAACAGAAGGCGTTCACAGAATTGAAAATCGCCTCTGTTCTGCCCCAGTGCTCACTTTACCATACTTGCAACAACCATTTGAGATCGAGACAGATGCCTCTTACTATGCTATTGGGGCAGTTCTTACTCAACAGGGACATCCAGTGGCATATCACAGTGATACATTGTCTGACATAGTTCGCAAGCATCCCACTTATGACAAAGAAATGTATTCCATTGTGCAAGCTTATCGACAATGGAAGCATTACATTTTGGGGAAGGAAACAATCATCCACACAGACCATCAGCCCCTATAGTTCATACAGACACAAGGGAAGTTGCAGAATGATCACCATCAGAAGTGGTCCATATATCTGCAACAGTTTCATTTGAACATTAAGTACAAAAAGGGTAGCACCAATAATGTTGTAGACTGCCTCAGTCGACCACCGATCGTGGCGCTCACCACCGTGCTCAACTCTTGTGGGCATGAGACTTTTGATTGGCCGCTTCTCTATGAGAGTGACCCAGAATTCGGCCACACTTACAAGGCACTCTTGGGGGGTATTCAAGTTCCAAATTTTCACCTCCAAGATGCACTTTTATGTCACCTAGGACACCTTTGTGTTCCTTCAAGCGAGGGTGCCAAGATGATATGGGAAGCACACTACAGTCGAGTCGCTAGGCATTTCGGGGTCGAGAAAATAGTAGCAATCTTGAAGAAGTATTTCTATTGGCCAAACCTTCGAAAGGATGTCGAGAAGCACATCATATCCTGCACTTCTTATGTCATTGCCAAACCGACCATCAAGAAGCAAGGCCTATATACTATGCTACCTACCCCTAGTCGACCTTTGGAATCCATCTCCATGGATTACATGTCGAGCCTGCCTTCTACTAAGCAGGGAAATGACTGTGTTTTCGTGGTCGTTGACAGATTCTCGAAGATGGCCATCATGGCGGCCTGCAAGAAGAATATCACAGCAAAAGCCACTACTAAACTCTTCTTTGAACGAGTGTGGGTGCACTTTGGGATTCCACAGTCTATCATATCAGATCGGGATAGCAGGTTCCTCAGCACATTTTGGTCCTGCCTCTAGTCAATGTTGGATACCAAGCTCACCAAGTCCACAGCTTTCCATCCCCAAACAGATGGCCAGACAGAGGTCGTCAACAGAATGATTGTACACATTCTGCGAATTTACAATTCAAAGCATCCACGCACATGGGACGAGAGCCTCCCATATTTACAACATAGTTATAATCGGTCTCTCCACAGTTCAATCGGCCATAGCCCCTTTCAGGTGGGCTTGGGATTCCATCCACTATGTCCTATTGACGTAGCCATACCATTTGCAGCTGCTCAGGCCGATTCAGCTCATGTCCAGTCTGAAGTTGACAAAGCAAGTAGCTTCATCGAGCGCATTCAACACATCTGCCAATAGGTTCATGATATATTGGACCGAGCCAATGCCAAGTACAATCAATGCCATGATCAACATCGGGTGCCACACAAGTTCCAGGTGGGCGACAAAGTATGGCTACATTTGCAAAAGGAGTGCCTCACTGGACCCCACCGCAAGCTTCACCTGCTCCGATACGGGCCGTACACCATCACCAAGGCTGTAGGGAACAATGCCTTCGAGCTCAGTATTCCACCATTCCTTGGTCTGCACCTAGTCTTCAATGTGGATCGCCTTCATCCTTACTTCCCACCTCTACTGGACACCTCAGACATTGCAGAACAACTCACATCAATAGAGTTAAACCAAGACTGCATGGAACAGGCCACCACAGATTGTATCATGGACATGAAAATAAAGAGCACTCGCCAACAGAATATCCAACTGTATTGGGTTGTCAAAGCTGGCCAACTCCTGCACCAAGGCAAGTGGTTCACCAGGGACCAAGTTTAGCAGAAGTTTCCTCATCTCATGGAGGAACTCAATGCAATGGGGACCATTGCTTCCTAAGGGGGGAGGAATGATCCAGGTGGATATTGGTGGCCACCCGCCTGTTCCACTTGGGCCCCCACCATTTTCTCTTTCATTTTTTCAGTTTCAGCATAACTTACTATTTTTAGGAGTTTTTTCGGGTCCTGAACTTCCGGAGCCGTTTTGAGGCCCTAAACGGCGTTTTTTTGGGCATCGCACCTCTAGAAAATATCATTCCGTTCTGGAATGATATTTGTGGTGAAAGTTGTAGTCCTCGGATAGAGCTTTCTAATGATGTATCATGTGCGTCAAAAGGATATAGTATGCCAAAGTTACGTCCCTAGGAAGTTGAAACACCAATTTACCCAAACGGGGCCCATAGTTTTGGCGCTTCATCTCCTAGGGTTAGGTTTTTGGATGTTTAGGGTTCTCCATTATTTCTTAATAATAAATAGGCCCTCGAGCCTCATTGTAACTTAGTTCAGAGGCCTGTAGCCGCCACATCTCTCCTTAGAGATAGCTACCAGCGCCCTAGCTAGTTTTATTTCCATTTTGTCTGTAAGCAAATTTCAGTTCTTTAATATTAATGAAATGAAGTGTTATTTCTGTTGCATCTCTGTATTTATGATTATGTGTTTATTCTATTGCGTTCCTACATAAATCCGGATCAAGTATGATGGTTGATGGCCAAATGGGAAAAGTTCCTTATGCTTAAACCATAGCACCCTACGACCACGGATGTAACCATAGGTGTAACATCTATCATTTTATCGGATATTCCATTGCATGTTTTATGATATTCGATGTCCCAATCGCCTAATGGGCCCAATGGGACCCACATCTTCATCTAGAAAAATAACACAAAAAACGATTGCTAAAACATGTTCATGGAATAAGTGTCAAGAAATTTGGGTTTTCCATGTCAACCAATGGTGGGAAAAAGAAGGTATTCCACATGGTCCTCCTTCCACCTAATAATTCCCATGTGTCCTACCACATCACTTTCCATCTCATCCTCCATGTCATCACACTACCACATAGACTATTGGGAACGCAAAAGTGCCAATTCTGCCTATCACATGTCATCATTTCAGGCTACAATGTCACCTACATTGCCACTAGGTATCCATGTCGTTTGTACCACCTGTCCTATCATGTATGTTGGGTTCTTGGTTTTTTGGGATGTCATAAACTTAGAACATATTTGAAATAGCTTTGATGGCCCAATTTCCAATGAGTCTATAGACCCAATAGGCTCATATCCTACAATTGCTATCCTATTATCCCCTATATGACCATGGGCAATGACAAATGGCTAAATTTTGGTGAAAAGTGTTACCATAAATACCCTGGGTTTAACCAACGGTTGCCAACAAACATTTGTGTTGTAGTCTAGTGCAACGTTGGAATTTTCATTCCTATGTGAAGGATAAAAGTCTCACCCGAGGCATACCAAGACTTTTAAGTGTTATGAGGGGAATTTAGATAGTGGCGGGATTCAAATTATTGCATAAATTATAAATAAGTTTCTTAGTTATTCAAATATCCTCAAAAAAACTTGCGCAAAATACATATATGTGTAATAGATAACTTAATAAATAATTACAAAAATTTTAAATGGGTACACAACACCACACCATTCAATCAAAAACACATAAGAATAAACCATGCAACATTCTTCTTATATTATTTCAAAGGATCAATCTATGACAATGTATATCAAGAGATATTTCATAGGATATTCTCAAATTTCTCTCAAGATTAGACAAAAACATGACTAGATTACATCATATTACACACAGAAAGATCTCATATCTCACTCTGATAGCATGTCAGCATGTTTCCTCTCTCCTTCATACAACTCGATCTATATGGATTTATATAAATTTTTCCTTCTACTTTGATCCACACTGACTTGATTTGGTCCAACTTAACCCCTTTAATGAGACCCAACCACTTTGGTCCACTTTTTCTTGATTATTTAAAGAATGGCACCTCAGTCCTTATTCCATAGCCTTAGAAAGTCTCAATGCAACTAATTTATTTCTCTGCTTGTCGCTTTATTCTTTCTTTCCCCACTTTCTAAGTTGTTTTACCATTTATTTTTCCTACTTTCGTTGCTCATATTCACAGTTCTTTTCTGGAAAAATTGATCAAAATTCCTCCAAAAATGAAGGACCCAACAAGGCTAGATCATAATCAATTAACTCAACCTCGAGTCAATATTTTGTTTTCATATTTGATCCTTATTGTGATTTTGTAACTAGTGTTGATGTGCTTTCTCCTTGTGTTGATGCTCCAAATGAAAGACCCAACTCGAGAACTATTTGAAAATTTTGAGCTTTAAAACTATGGTAGTCATCCATGTTGAAATTTCTGAATATTCTGAACACATAGAGGAAGCATATTTCCTCAACTCAACACAAAGATTTAATACAATAAAATGGACATAGATGCTTAAAAAACTCTATTTCATTAATCATAAAACTGTTACAAAATGAAGAACATCAGAACTGTATTGTTCTAGTTTACAAGACAAATATTTTGGCTGCTTCACATACACAGTGCTTCAAAAAAAAATTCTCTCTGTCTCTCTGTTTTTATTTTCTGCCTTCGGGCAAGAAATTACACACACACAGTCAAATGCGGTACATTTCTTTCTATTACAATAATTATATATATTTTAAATATAATATATTTTACAATATATATTATATAATATTTATAACCTAATGTTTAAAACAAAATAAAACTATGTTGCGGAAAATAAAAACAAAACATTAAAAAATCATTCACTCTATATTCCTTGAAGTCAAAAAAATTTCCAAAAGCCTTTTTCTTTGCCCCACGGAGCTGCGTTCATTGGTCTGGAGGAAGGTGATGTCACCTTCTCCGGTGGGTTAGTTTCCATGCTCAAAGCTTATGTTGGGTGTCGTCGGAATGAAAGATGGTGGAGAGATTATTGCAGTAGGTGAATGCAGAAAAGACCATGGGGTTTATATCTGGGTTGCATGCGTATTAAACATGAAATTTATTTTGTGGTGGAGTGTAAATCATAACTCAAATCTGTTGCCTCCTTCTGTCCTTCAGTGTTCCCATCAGCATTTAATTTCTTCATCCTTCTACTTTGTGAGCAATTGGAATTAATTTCCAACACTCCCCCTTAATTACAATTGATGTTCTCTTGCATACCCAGGCATTTCCTAAGATAGTTAAAACTCTTCTGCCACAATGGTTTTGTTAATATATTAGCAAACTGCTCTTCTGTTATAAAATGCTTCATAAATATTTCTCCATTGCTCATTAACTCTCTGATGTAGTGATACTTGGAATCAATGTGTTTCGTGGCCTTCAATATCATAGCCTGCAAGTTGTTCAACATATACCTCTTCTTTCAACACTCCATTAAGGAATGCATATTTCACATCCATTTGGTAAACTTTCCACTTATGTTGTGCTGCTATGGACAACATTGTTCTCACTGTTTCCATCCTTGCAACCGGTGCAAAAGTTTCCTCATAGTCTCTTCCTTGTTGCTGCTTGTAGCCTTTGACAACAAGTCTAGCCTTGTGCCTTTCAATCTTACCTTCAGCGTTGCTCTTGGTTTTATAAACCCATTTTACTCCAATAACTTCTTTACCTTTAGGGAGGTCCACTAACTCCCATGTATTACTTTTCTCTATGGAATTTATCTCTTCATACATAGCATTTATCCATTTATTATCTTTTACTGCTCCTTCAAAATGAATAGGATCTTCTACATGACAATATAATGCAAATAAAGAGTTCATACCTTCATTATTTGCCTCTTTCTTATAGATTTCATTCATACTTCTGAATCTAGTTCCTCTTTCACTTGTTGAACTCGTGCTAGTAGAAGCACTCAAATCTGCACCTTGTGATGTGCTTGGAGAAGCACTGTCATCACTGTTAGTCATCAGTAATTTTTTTCTATTTTTTAGATGACTAAATACTTATCCTAGATTTATAAAAACAAAATTCATGAATATTGTGAGTTTTAGAAATCTCACTGCCTTCATTATCCTTAGGATAAATTTTTCATTATTTCACTACTTTGTCATTCCCTGATTAGCCTATCACTCCTAGGAAACCCCTCATGGGCTCATGACACTCATCTCTATCCCATTTTCACACCCATAACCTCAGTACTCTATTTTTCCTACCCATAACCCTTCCACTTCCACCTAGGATTACCAAATATCCTACCCTTTCCCATGTTCATCAAATGCCTCAAGAATTGATCGTCTCAAAACTATCTCTGTTGGCTCTTTAGATAAATCAAGTACATTGGATTTTGGATCTTCAATACATCAAATTATCAAAAACTCTATCTTCCATACTTGAGGACCCTAAGCCAAGCTTTCAGTCAAAGGACAAGTCTAAAGAGCCTCCCACTAGGTCACTAGGTTTCATAGGTTGTAGGATTGTCTTTGATGTTCTAAATCAGTGTTTTTCATGTGCCAAGAAGGTGAATCAAATGGAAAATAAGGTCAGCATCTGTTGTTCCAAGACAGATCAGGAAAAACCTTCAAAGAAGACCTCCTTATCAAAATTATACAAAGATCATCTGTTCATTTTTACATTTCTGCAGGAGTGTCAAGGTGGCTATCAGTAGGAAATTAGGTAAGGTAAGAGGCCTGCCCCTCATTAGAAGATACACTCAAGAAAATGGAAGAGGAGGCAACCTATGTTCAAAGGAAAATCATGGTTTCTAGGATTGATTATACCAGCAATGTGCCAATCAAGGAGCCAATGAAGAAAACCGCAAGGATAGAGGCACATCAACACAACCAAGCATGAATTGAATATTTTTAGAAACTATAAATGAAGAAGGGAAAAAGGTGAGGTGAACTGGATAGAAATGAATGAACTTAAAAGGGCTATAGAGAAGTTAGAATACAACACTAATGATTTTTCTCTAGCAGCCCTAAAACCTAAGATTTTGGAAAGATATGCAAAGAGGGTGAAATGAAGATAAGGAGCCTCCATGATGACAGTAGAAAGAGAGTTTGAAGAGGCTCTTAAAGGTGACTTCTAGGGTTTTCCAAGGTAAATTTTTTTCACTACCTCAAAGGGAAAGCATGAACGAGTGTCAGCGTAAGGAAATTCAGAGCCTTCATTTTCAGTCATTTGCCCTCAAATGATCAAAGGAATAAAAGCACAGGGTTGAGTGTTCAAGATGAAAATCCAACATGATCATGAATTTATTGTTATGTGATTGAAAATGTCAAAATCCAAGAATGTCAAAAAGGGAAAAATCATTATGTCATGGCACCTACAACAAATTAGAAGTGGCCAAAGAAAGTTAGCATACAGGATGGTGAAAGTTGTGATGCTTGTCAAATATAGACTTAGCATGCCTACGGACCAAATGAAAACATTGAAAATAGGTTTCTCAATCACCCATAAAGCAAAGGGAAATCTGATCTCCAAGGCAAGAACATAAAAGGTTTTAAAGATGCTACCACCATGCAAATGCCTAAAAATTGTGAAAAATATTAAAGGACAGAAATAGGCCGAAACACAGTGAAACATGGTGACTCAAACAAAGCATTTGAAAAAAAAGGTGATAAATGCATCAATAGATCAAGGGAAATCAAAGCTCACTATATCAGCTACCTGAAAAGCAACACAGAATATTGTTAGAAAGGAAAAGATCATTTAAAAATCTTTTTATCCACCTACTGCAAAAAGCTCAAAATCAGTGAAAGTAACCAAAGGGCTAAAAAATTATAAAGTGGGTTTTTCAAAGGGTAAAATTGTTTGCCTAAGACTATAAAAGGTCAATTTACTTATAACTTGATTCATTTTGCATTTGAAAGAAGCTACAAACATTCAAGGGAGAAATTTTTGAGTTTCAAGGAAAATTTTGGGCAAGGTCACCGGCGCTATGCTTTCGAGCCAGCGCTGTGCGAATAGGAGTTTCCGCAGTGTGTTTTTGCATTGTGCTAGACATATAGCTGAATGCACTACGGGTATAGGTAGGTGTTGCGCCCAGGCAGACCCGACACACCTAGAAGCCTGGCGCTACGCTCAGAGGCCGACCCGACAGGCCCATCTCTGCCCAACGCTGTGCCCAGGGACCAACAGGCCTGTACGAGGTGTGCAACGCTATGCCCATGAGCCCGGTAGGCCAGTACGTGGGCAACGCTGCGCCTAGAAGCACCCGATTCGCCCAGATTTTTTCCAGTTGCTGCGCTTAGGCAAAAAGGGCCTCTTTTACTTGCAAATTTTCCAAAATGATGAAAAGGACCCCTCTAGGCTGCTTCCAAGAGCCTGCAAGGGAGTGACTATGAAGAAGAAGGTGATGATGAGGCAAGCCAAAATGAAGCAAAAAAACATGGAGATTGAAAGCATTAAGGGTGATGATGGTGAAAATCAGCCTATGAGCAATGAAAATAGTGAGGCTCTTAAGATGAAGAGGAAGAGGTCAGCCATGAGACAAAGGACATGGAGATAGATGGAGGTGACAATCAGGATAGTGACCTTGATAACTATGCAGGAAATAAAAACAGTGAGATCTATAATGATACAAAGGACAATGCAGAAGACAGTACAAAAGCAGGTAATGTGCCAACTGGTGAAGAGACTGATAACAGTGCAGACCTCGGTGAAGGACAGGAAATTCATGACAGTAATAAAAATAGTGGAGACAGTGAACCCTACAGTGGCAATAATGATGCTAGGGGCAGCAGCAAAACTCAAAGCTACAATGACAGTAAGAACAATGAGGTACCTAGTGATATTAAGCATTAATGAAGAGGAAGACACCACAATAATCACTAACAAACCTCCTTCATTGACCTATCACAGAGGGGATGGGCATGTGTTTGCTTCCTCTAAAAGGCAAGGGGCCATGTTTTCCTCATTTCCTAAACCACTAGAAAAAGGAAAAGAGAAGGTAAAGGAAGGAGAATATTAGCATGAGATTGAGCAAGAGTTTAATATAATTAGACTTGACAGTAAGAAGGAAGATAAAGGAAGGATCATTAGCATACTGCTCCATAACAAAGATGCAGAAATTAGAGAGCTAGAAAGGTGCCTTTGCATGGAAATTCATAACATTAAATATTATAATAATGAGCACAAGCATATGAGGAAGATAATAAGGGTCTTGATCTACAAAGAAAGATAACCAAACATTATGCCTGGAGAAATCAAGTTGCAAGGGCAAAACTCAAAACAGCCCAAACCAAGATCCAAGCACTCAAAGAGGAAAAAGGCCAAGCTAACCTTGGAATCTTGGCACAAGCTTCTCTACAGGTCTCCCAAACCCCATGAAGGATACATCCACCAATTTTGAAGAAATTTTGACAAATTTTGGTTTTTTGTGAATTCGGAGGCCTATAAGCACATCACCACTGGTGCTATGCTTTTTCCTCAGACATCCTAAGAGGGAGAACTTTAAATTTTTGGATTTATCATGCCTAGTACACTATTCTCACCAAATTTCAGATCATTTGGAGCATTTTTGACCCCTCAAAAGGTCAAAAAACACCTCATTTTCTACCTTTTTGCCTCATTTTCAAGCTTGGTGCTGCGCTCAGAGAAGTTTTGGAAATTTTGTGTTTTGGATAGGTTATAGGAGATCAATCAGAAAACCAAAGGTAGACTTGGAAAGTAGACTCAGCAAGCTTTCCAACGGACCATCATGGAGCAAAGTCTAAGATAGGGAAGATCACCAAAACTTGGCTGCAAGTGGACCCATTTTCTGCCTGTGAAGGCACTGCACTTATAGACCTTACTGTGTGTTTTTGGCCAAAATTCAACAAAACACACTCATTAATTGCAAAATGATATTTTAATTTTTTTGAGGCAAATCACTCTAAAATTAGGTGCTAAGAGTTATTTTGGCATTTATTTCATGGGATATTTTGTGCCTTGGGCCTTGCATGGTCTCTTGGGCATTAATGACATTTATGCGTTATTTTGACATTTTCCAACCCTATCTAGGGTTTTTCCCTCCTTTGATAAATAAATAGAGCATGAGGGATTCATTGTAAAAGGTTGGAAGAGAAATTGGTGTTGTGCAGCTTGTGAATGGCTTTTTTTTCTTGTTGTTGGAGGAGGCTTGCTTGCAGGATCCTTGGGCTTGGTTAATGGTGAAGTGATTCTAGTCAGTTATTGTTTTCTCATGTATCATTGTGTTTCCATATTTTTGTGTTGCAATAAGACAAAGGATTTAGACTAAGAAATGTTCTTCAAAGGCACCTTAGCTCTATTTGTTCTTCATTGCCTCTATGTTTTCCTCTGCTAGGTCAGTTTAGAGAACCCTTATTTCTCTCTAGACCCACCTAAGCTTGTTTATCTTATGAATGGTTTAATACAGTAGATGTCTTAGATTTTTTATGGTAAGCCCTGCTTGTTTGATATTACTAAAACACTATTTTTAGGTCTGTCTTTGAAGTACCATTGTTTAGGTTTGCCAAAGAGGCTATGTTTCGATCATACCCTTTTCCCATGCTTGAAAAATTGTTTCAAAGATATTTATAGCTATGATCAATGATGTTTAGGAGTTCCCTCTTCCTTGATTAAATTTATGTGTTAATCTTAAATTTTTTCTAACCTTGAAGGTGAAATCACTAGAAATTAAATGAGTTTCTAGCCTTCTATATTTCATTGGATTGTTTGTCTGAAATGCTTATTTGCTTGAGTTGAATCAAAGATTTATTGGTGTGCCCTATCTATTGATTACTTATTTATGCTAATGCTATTTAATTCCCTTCTTGTTACAAGTAAATGACAAAGGATTCTTGATTTCCCTTTGCCATACTTGTGTTCACAAACTTGATGTCCATCTCATTTCCCATAAACCTTGAAAATCCATTGACCATGCTAGATTTTCCCTATGATTCTCCCCGATCCATTGTTAAACTTTCTATGACTTTAATAGACTCCATAGCCTAATGACTTGAATATTTCCTCATTCCATCTATTCTACTTGACCATCCTACCCAACCAAAACAATCAAACAAACCCTACACTTAACAACTAGCCTATAATCAAACCGTAAAATAAAATAAGTTTACATCCCTTGCATACAATAGAGAGAGCCCTCTCTGAGTCCAGGAAGGTTAGGTCCTAGGACTCCAAAGACTAGTCTGATGTTACCCTGTGCATTTGGTTTACCAATCTGCTAAATCATGGGAACCTAACATAATGGTGATCACGGTGGGACCTTCTGAATAAATAAAAGCTTAGACATCCTTAAGACCTTAGAAAACCCACAAACATCCTTAGATTGGTATTTAGTTGTTGATGGTGGACAACAAGTACATCCTTAAAAAAAGTAAACATCATCCACCTGGTGACTCCACTGGTCTTCAGTAGCCCTGTTGACCCCACTAGTTATTATAGACTCCCCTGGGAATGCATTAAGGAATCATAATCATGCTGATGGTGGACAGAAAAGTTGAAATTTTTAACCTAGCAACTCCACAACTCTCAAAAGACCTAAAGACTCCACTGGTAGAGAACTCTAGACTAGTTGAAAAGATACAATGACCCCTTTCTGATTTATAAACATGGATCCAAGAATACAACGAAGATATACCCCAATGAGTAGAGATAATATCCTTAGATTCCCACACAAAATGCCTCAGATAAATTGGATAAAAAAAACTAACTATGTTTCAATATAAAAAATTTGATGAACCTTTGTTACATCTCATCAAATTTCATGCACATATATGGAAGTTAAAAGCTAAATGGCATTAAGACTACCTCATGAAAATGTTCATGGGAACACCAGAAGGAAAGGCAAGGGAATGGTATGAAGGTCTGAAACCAAGTAGTTTGTTTTCCTTAAAGGATCTCCACAAGGTGTTCTATGAGCATTATAAAGAAAATTATCCATCTCTATCATTAGCTGAAAAATGTTGTGAACAATCCGAAGACCTCATACAATACCTTGTGAACATTGATGAAGATTTAGGAAATTGGAATCCTGAAGACCTATTAGAAGAAATTCATGCATTTCATACTCAAGATAAATTTCATGACAGCCAAGAAGAGTTGATTGAGGATGAAATCCATCAAGAAGTAGGAGAAAATCCACAGGCTCTCTCTGAAGACACAAGTGATGATTAATCACCCCTACTAGATGAGGCTCAAGAAGACATTCAGCCTCAGAATCAGTCTTCACTAGAGAAAGAGAACTATTGTACTACTATCCAAAGAAAGAGAAAAATTTCTCCTCTTTTGACTGAAGAGGAAACAAATAAAATGCTAAACATTCAGCCAACCTCTAAGCCTTCATGTGAGCAAAATATTTTTGTTCATTCTCCTGCTCGTCCTGTCTACCATAAGTCAGAAAGTGAAATTTTAGATCAATTCAAAGAAGAACAAACTCGTAATCCAATTTTTTGATTGGTGAGATTATTTATATTGATGATTCTCCAAATTTTGATCAGTCTGATGATGATGATGATGTTCTCCAAACAGAATTTGATCTTGCGGAGCAATTAGCAGTTGATTTGTGGGATGAAGTTCACTATCATTAGCTTGAAAACAGTAATCAGCCAATACAGGTCACCTATGACACTGATGAGGAAAGCCTTGAAAGTTTAGAAGTAAGTGAGGGATCTCTGACTCTTTTCTCTACTTCATTTCAGTCCATCAGAAATAACTTTCATGTAATCTGAAATCAACAGTCTTTCAGTTTTGATATTGAAGTTGAGGAGGATGATGAACTTCTTGAGCAAGTTGTCAATGAGAAGCCTTCTCCTGAAATGGTTGAGGAAATCATTTGGAACATGGAATCATCCTTAACTCCATATTTTCAGCCACCAAGTTCCATTGAATTACAAATTGCAGATGGAGGAATAGAAGTTGATAATCACATGAGAGTTGTTGCAATACCTTCTCGGGAAGGTTTATTGTCCAAGAGTGCTCCTTCTCATCAATATGATGGCCTTCACACAGATTTCATCCCACTCTATCAAAGCACATCAAGTTTTCTAGAGGATTACATTGCAGTATCTGATGAGTCTACTAGTTCAGATGATCATGAGGAAGAGGAGGAGTTTCTTTCCCAAAAGAGTCCCAAGCTCAGCAAAGTGGAGGAAGAAGTAGTCCTGGATCAAGCTTATCTCCCAAATCCTCTAAGCCAGGTATTGTTCCAAGATCCCTTTGCTATTTTCTTAGATATAGTTGAAGAGGGATTAAAATATGTCAAGAGAAATTTGATGCAAGGTTTAAAGAAAATTTTAGGCACTATTTTTCAAACACAAGTGAGGTGGGAGTGGCCTTTTGATTTTTTCAAAACCCTCAAAGATTTGAACCAAGATCCCTCATGGAATCATCTGCTTGATTGGTTGTATTGGAAAAGAGAGCACTATGAGCATATTTCTAGTTTTTGTTTTTAGAATACTAATCTTGAAAACACAAAAAACAAAGAAAAGATGAAAAAGAGGTACAGCCCCATACCCAAAAAAAGAATACTCCTGAAAGTGTGCAAGCCTAAATGCCACAACTTGTTCCAAAAGAGTCTTGTTCAGTCATCTAGCCTAATCATGGTTGAACATGTTTTCAATTTATTGTTGATAGGTTAGTGAAAGAGAACTTGTCAAAGCATCTAAACTTGACATGTCAGTAGGAATAGATTAGGAAGAAAAGATATTGGTTCTCCATTCTCAAATCTGAACCAAAGAGAAATATGGGGAGGATTAACAAATGATCAATCACAACCCTCATGATTTCTAGTTTTGTTTGTACAAAAATAGTGTCTGTGTGCAGCTTGTTCCAATGCCATAGCCCATGGTGAATCAGATTGCTTAATCCTAGTTCAAATCATGTTTTCAATTTCATGTCAATAACTTAGAGAATAAAGTCTGTCATATAGCTTAATCTTGACAGTAAATTAGTCTAGGTAGATAATAAAAGAGTTCACTAGCATAATCCGAACTCTTGGAAGCAATAAGGGTACAAGTAGATAGTTTGTTTTTACTTTCAAAAGAAAAGAATGATAAGGGTTTGCCAGTTTAAGTGCACCCAAGGAAGAAAAAATGTTAGGCAAGTAGGATGGGTAGGTAGAGATGATGTTGAAGTAATCATATTTTTTTTCTTAGATTCTGGAGAACATAACTTCAAAAGAAACATCAGAAAATTAAAGAAGAAAAATATGCCAAATGGATGAGGCACCGATCTTCATAAACCCAGATATCTAAAGTTCTGGACACCTCCTGAAAAGGAGCTGCCCTCCCCAAGTAGAGCCACTGTTAGTCATCAATAATTTTTTGCTATTTTGTAGATGACTAAATACTTATCCTAGATTTCTAAAAACAAAATTCATGAATATTGTGAGTCTTAGAAATCTCACTGCCTTCATTATCCTTAGGATAAATTTTTCACTATTTCACTACTCTGCCCTTCCCTGATTAACCTATCACTCCTAGGAAATCCCTCATGGGCTCGTGACACTCATCTCTGTCCCATTTTCACACCCATAACCTTAGTACTCTGTTTTTCCTACCGATAACCCTTCCACTTCCACCTAGGATTACCAAATAGCATACCCTTTCCCATGTTCATCAAATGCCTCAAGCATTGACAGTCTCAAAACTATCTCTGTAGGCTCTTTAGATAAATCAAGTACATTGGATTTTGGATCTTAAATACATAAAATTATAAAAAACTCGGTTTTCCATACTTGAGGACCCTAAGCCAAGCTTTCAGTCAAAGGAAAAGTCTAAAGAGCCTCCCACTAGGTCACTAGGTTTCATATGTTGTAGGATTTTCTTTGATGTTCTAAATTAGTGTTTTTCATGTGCCAAGAAGGTGAATCAAATGGAAAAGAAGGTCAACATCTATTGTTCCAAGAAAGATAAGGAAAGACCTTCAAAGAAGATCTCCTTATCAATTACAAATTCTGTAAAGGCCAGCTGTTCATTTTGACATTTCTGCAAGAGTGTCAAGGTGGCTATCAGCAGGAAATTAGGTAAGGTAAGAGGTCTGCCCCTCATTAGAAGATACACTCAAGAAAATGGAAGAGGAGGTAGCCTATGTTCAAAGAAAAATTAGGGTTTCTAAGACTGATTAAACCAGCAATGTGCCAAGCAAGGAGCCAATGCAGAAAACCACTAGGACAGAGGCACATCAACACAACCAAGCATGAATTGAATATTATTAGAAACTATAAATGAAGAAGGGAAAAATTTGAGGTGAACTGGACAGAAATGAATGAACTTAAAAGGGCTATAGATAACTTAGAAGACAACACTAATGATTTTTCGCTAACAACCCTAAAACCTAAGGTTTTGGAAAGATAGGCAAAGAGGGTGAAATGAAGATAAGGAGCCTCCATGATGACAGCAGAAAGAGAGTTTGAAGAGGCTCTTAAAGATGACTTCTATGGTTTGCCAAGGTAATTTTTTTTCACTGCCTCAACGGGAAAGCATGAAAGAGTGTCTATGTAAGGAAAGTCAGAGCCTTCATTTTCAGTCATTTGCCCTCAAATGGTCAAAGGAATAAAAGCACGGGGTTGAGTGTTCAAGATGAAAAGCCAACAATATCATGAATTTACTGTTATGTGACTGAAAATTTCAAAATCCAAGAATGTCAAAAAGGGAAAAATCATTATGTCATGGCACCTGCAACAAATCAGAAGTGGCCAAAGAAAGTTAGCATACAAGATGGTGAAAGTTGTGATGCTTGTCAAAGATAGGCTTAGCATGCCTAAGGACCAAATGAAAAGGATGAAAATAGGTTTCTCAGTCACCCATAAAGCAAAGGGAAGTTTGATCTCAAAGGAAAGAACAGAAAAGGTTTTAAAGATGTTGCCACCATGCAAATGCCTAAAAATTGTGAAAAAGATTAAAGGACAAAAACAGGCCAAAAGAAAGTGAAACATGGTGACTCAAACAAATAATTTGCAAAACAAGGTGATAAAGGCATCAATAGATCAAGCGAAATCAAATCTCACTACATCAGCTACCTGAAAACCAACACAGAAGATGGTTAGAAAGGAAAAGATCATTTAAAAATATTTTTAGCCACCTACTGCAAAAAGCTCAAAATCAGTGAAAGTAACCAAAGGGTTGAAAAATTATAAAGTGGGTTTTGCAAAGGGTAAAATTGTTTGCCTAAGACTATAAAAGGTCAATTTACTTATAACTTGATTCATTGTGCATTTGAAAGAAGCTACAAACATTCAAGGGAGAAATTTCCGAGTTTCAGGGAAAATTTTGGGCAAGGTTACCAGCGCTACGCTTTTTAGCTGGCGCTGCACTAATAGGAGTTTCCGCAGTGTGTTTTTGCACTACACTGTGTGTATAGCTAAACGCGCTGCATGTACATGCAAGCACTGTGCCCAGGTAGACCCTACACACCCAGAAGCCCGGTGCTATGCTCAAAGGCCAACTCGACAGGCCCATCTCTGCCTAATGCTGCACCCAGGCACCGACAGGCCTGCACGAGGTGTGGAGCATTGCACCCAGGATCTCGGCAAGCCTGCATGCAGACAGCATTGCACCCAGACGCACCTGACTCGCCCATATTTCTATCTAGCACTGCGCTTAGGCAAAAAGGGCATCTTTTACTTGCAAAATTGCTAAAATGATGAAAAGGACCCCTCTAGGCTGCTTCTAAGAGCCTGCAAGGGAGTGATTATGAAGAAGAAGGTGATGATGAGGCAATCCAAAATGAAGCAACAAAACATGGAGATTGAAAGCATTATGGGTGATGATGGTGAAAATCAACCTAGAAGCAATGAAAACAGTGAGGCTCTTAAGATGAAGAGGAATAGGTCAACCATGAGACAAAGGACATGGAGATAGATGGAGGTGACAATCAGGATAATAACCTTGATAACTATGCAGGAAATCAAAACAGTGAGATCTATAATGATACAAAGTACAATGCAAAAGACAGTACATATGCAGAGAATGTGCCAACCAGTGAAGAGACTCATGATAGTGCAGACCTCAATGAAGGAGAGGACATTCATGACAGTCCTGACAACTGTCATGATAGTCATAAAAACTAAGACATTGAGCCCTAAAGTGGCAATACTAATGGTAGGGGCAGCAGCAAAACTCAATGCTACAATGACAGTAAGAATAATGAGGTACCTAATGATACTAAGCAGTAATGAAAAGGAAGACACCACAATGATCACTAACAAACCTCCTTCATTGACCTATCACAGAGGGGATGGGCATGTGTTTGCTTCCTCTAAAAGGCAAGGGGCCATTTTTTCCTCATTTCCTAAACCACTAGACAAAGGCAAAGAGAAGGTAAAGGAAGGAGAAGATCAGCATGAGATTGAGCAAGATTTTGATATCATTAGACTTAATAGTAAGAAAGAAGATAAAGGGAGGATCATTAGCATACGGCTCCATAGTAAAGATGTAGAAATTAGAGAGCTAGAAAGGTGCCTTTGCATGGAAATGCATAAAATTAAATATTATAAGGATTATCACAAGAATATGAGGAAGATAATATGGGTCTTGATCTACAAAGAAAGATAACCAAACATTATGCCCGGAGAAATCAAGTTGCAAGGGAAAAAATCAAAAAGGCCCAAACCAAGATCCAAGCACTCAAAGAGAAAAAAGGCCAAGCTAACCTTGGAAGCTTGGCACAAACTACTCTACAGGTCTCCCAAACCCCATGAAGGATACATCCACCAATTTTGAAGAAATTTTGACAAATTTTGGTTTTTTGTGAATTTGGAGGCCTATAAGTGCAGCACCCTTAGCACTACGCTTTTTCCTTAGACATCCTCAGAGGGAGAACTTTACATTTTTGGATTTTGAATGCCTAGTACACTATTCTCACCAAATTTCAGATCATTTGGAGCATTTTTACCCCTCAAAAGGTCAAAAAACACCTCATTTTCTACCTTTCTGCCTCATTTTCAGGCTTGGCGCTGCGCTCGGAGAAGTTTGGTAAATTTGGATTTTTGGACAGGTTATAGGAGCTCAATTAGAACAACAAATATATATTTGGAAATTAAACTCATCAATCTTTCCAATGAGCCATCATGGAGCAAAATCCAACATCGGGAACATCACCAAAAATTGGCTGCAAGTGGACCCATTTTCTGCTTGTGAAGGCACTGTGCTTATAGACCTTACTGTGTGTTTTTGGCCAAAAGTAAACAAAACACACTCATTAATTGAAAATTGATATTTTAATGTTTTTTGAGGCAAATCACTCTAAAATTAGGTGCTAAGAGTTATTTTGGCATTTATTTCATGGGATATTTTGTGCCTTGGGCCTTGCATTGTCTCTTGGGCATTAATGACATTTATGAGTGATTTTGACATTTTCCAACCCTATCTATGGTTTTTTCCCTCCTTTTTTAAATAAATAGAGCATGAGGGCTTCATTGTAAAATGTCAGCATTTGATGACTCTTTGGAGCAATACATAGTCTTTTGGAGGTTGAGGAGAAATTGGTGATGTGGAGCTTGTGAATGGCATGTTTTTCTTGTTGATGGAGGAGGCTTGCTTGCAGGATCCCTGAGCTTGGTTAATGGTGAAGTGCTTCTATTTAGTTATTGTTTTCTCATGTATCATTAAGTTTCCATATTTTTGTGTTGCAATAGAAAAAAGGATTTAGACTAATAAATGTTCTTCAAAGGCACCTTAGCTCTGTTTGTTCTTCATTGCCTCTATGTTTTCCTCTACTAGGTCAATTTAGAGAACCCTTAATTGCTATCTAGACCCACCCAAGCTTGTTTATCTCATGAATGGTTTAATATAGTAGATATCTTAGATGTTTTATGGTAAACCCTGCTTGTTTGATATCACTAAAACACTGTTTTGAGGTCTCTCTTTGAAGTACCATTGTTTAGGTTTGCCAAAGAGGCTATGCTTTGATCATACCCTTTGTCCATGCTTTAAAAATTGTTTCAAAGATCTTTATAGCTGTGATCAATGATTTTTAGAATTTCCCTCTTCCTTGATTAAATTTATCTGTTAATCTTAAATGTTTTCTAACCTTGAAGGTGAAATCACTAGAAGTTAAATGAGTTTCTCGCCTTCTATATTTCATTGGATTGTTTTTCTGAAATGCTTATTTGCTTGAGTTGAATCAAAAATTTATTGGTGTGCCCTGTCTATTGATTACTTCTTTATGCTAATGGTATTTAAGTCCCTTCTTGTTAAAAGTACATGACAAAGGATTCTTGATTGCCCTTTTCCCTACTTGTGTTCACAAACTTGATGTCCATCTCATTTCCCATAAACCTTGAAAATCCATTGACCATGCTAGATTTCCCCTGTGATGCTCCCCGATCCATTGTTAAAATTTCCATGACTTTTATAGACTCCATAGCCCAATGACTTGAATATTTCCTCATTCCATCTATTCTACTTGACCATCCTACCCAACCAAAACAATCAAATAAACCCTACACTTAACAACTAGCCTAAAATAAAATCTTAAAAGCAAACAAGTTTACATCCCTTGCATACAATAGAGAGAGCCCTCTCTGAGTCTAGGAAGGCTAGGTCCTAGGACTCCAAATACTGTTCTGATGTTACTCTGTGCATTTTGTTTACCAATCTGCTAAATCATGGGAACCTAACAATCATTTATCAAGGGTGTTCTCATACCTACTTGTGGTGTCCCTTGTTGTCCTTGTGTTGGTGGAGGTGGTTCTACTAATGAGGGATGTCTTTCAACCATTTCTTCCTCATATTCATCATGAGACAAACAACTTTTTATATTCACTGTTTTCTCAATGCTTCCATCCCAAGCTTCTTCCTCAATAAATTGTACATCGCTGCTTATCATAAATTTCTTGGTGGATGGGTTATACAATTTGTATGCTTTGGATTCTTCACTATATCCAAAAAATATGCACTTCTCCCCCTTACTGTCCAACTTCTTCCTTAGCTGATCCGGAATGTGTGCATAAGCCACACAACCAAAAACTCTCATATGGGTGGCATGCTGCTTTATGCCGCTCCATGCTTCTTCGGGAAATCTGTTCATTACACTCTTTGCTGAGCATCTATTCAAAACGTATGTTGCACAATGTACAAATTCAGCCCAATATTCATTTGGCAAATGTTTTTCCTTCAACATACTTCTTACAATGTCCATGATGGTCTATTTTTCCTTTAAGCAACACCATTTTTCTGTGGTGTATATCTTGCTGTAAATTGTTTGTGTATCACATTTTCCCTACAAAAACGTAGGAAATATTTGGAGATATATTCTCCTCCTCTGTCTGTTCTTAAGACCTTAAGATTTTACCCACTTTTATTCTCTACAAGAGCCTTAAAGTGGCAAAATTTCTCAAAAATTTCACTCTTCAACTTCAAGAAATATACCCATGTTTTTCTTGTGAAATCATCAATAAAATTCAACATATAGTGGCTGCCTACTAATGATGGTGTTTGCATTGGTCCACACAAATCATAATTGACTATTTCTAAGTGTGTCTTTGCCCTTATGCTCTTTCCTGATGGAAATATTTCTTTGTGTTGTTTGCCCAAGATGCGGCCTACACATAGGTTGTCTGGCTTTTCAATCAATGGTAATCCCTTTACCATTACTTTTATATGCAACAAATTCAGACCTGCAAAGTTGAGATGTCCAAATCTCAAGTGCCATAACCAATTTTCATCCTTTTCTTCTCTTTGGAATGTCTCTTGTGTCACTGTTGCCATTGCAGCTCCTTTCTTCAAATCTTCTCTCATCTTGAGAGGGAACATTTTTTTCCTTGTCATCTTCACTTGAGCAATGCATTTCTTTCTTGGTGGTTTATCCATAATGGTGCATACATCATCTTCAAAAAATACATTGTATCCTTTCTGAATGAGTTGTCCAATGCTCAAAAGGTTACACTTCATACCAGGCACATAGGAAACATCTGATATGGTTTTTCTTTCTCATTTTTTTTCAAAACACTCACTCTTCATTTTCCCATGATAGAGACTTTACTATCTTTCCCCAATGTTTCTTGAGACTTTACATTTTCATCAATCATGGAAAAAATAGAAATGTTTCCAATCATATGGTTTCTACATTCTGAATCTAGAAACCATATATCTTCATTTTTCTCTTCAGCCGTATTACATGCTAAAAACAAATTCTCTTGAATGATATTTTCTTTAGTAAAATTATCACTGGGTTTACTACCCATGTCACTCTGTTTCTTCCTACATTCATTGGCATAATTTCCATACTTCTTACAGTAATTACATTGGACTTGGGATTTATCATACCTTTGTCCATGTGCTTGATTTTGTCCTCCTTTTTGGTTGTTGCCTTGGCTTTGATTCTGGCTTTGGTTGCTACCCCTTCCACTTGTATTTGTAGGGCTGTTTCTTCCTTCTCGATTCTAGCTTCTACCTCTACCTTTTCCTCTATAGTTTCCTCTTCCTTGACCTCTTCCTCTTCCAAAAGTCATTTGGGTCTTGAAGGCATGCTCCAAAGATGAGTTTGTTGTACTGCTCAATATTTTTTCATGTGTCATAAATGATGCATGAAGCTCATCAACTATAAACTTTGAGAGATCCTTTGTCTCTTCAATGATTGTTACTATCACATCAAATCTTGAGGGTAAGCTCCTCAATACTTTCTCCACTATTCTTCTTTATTCTACTATCTCTCCATGAGATCTCATTTGGGTAACCAACCCAATCAACAATGTAAATAATGAGTTTATTATATTAGACTCTTTCATGCAAATGACTTCAAAATCCATTCTCATTAATTGAAGCTTTATTGTCTTTACCTTCTCCATTCCTTGATAGGTTGTCTGGAGGGTATCCCATGCATCCTTAGACCTCTTTGTTGCTGCAATCCTTGGAAATACACTTTCATGCACTGCTTCATAGAGATAGAAGAGGGCTTTTGATTCCTTCTTCCTATTACTCTTCGGCAAGTATTTCTCTGCCTATGTTAAGGCATTATATGCTTATTCATCTATTGGTTCTTCTAAACCATCTTCAACTAGCTCCCATAAATCTTGAGAGGTAAACAGGGCTCTCATTGTGATTGCCCAATAGTCATAGTTCTTCCCATTAAACTATGGGAGTTGAGTATTTCCCATACTCATGCTTGTGTTGGCTCTTGCCATAGCTAGCTCACTGAACTATTATTTTAAACTTGAATGTGTTTTTAAACTAACCTTATCACTGCTAAGAGATAATCCTTCAACAAGATTCTTCTTCCTTCCTTTAGCTTCTTTGTCAAACGCAAAGAGCCTGGACTAGCTCCGATACCATGTTGAAATTTTGATATATTTAGAAATTTCAACAATCCATTTCAGTATTCCATGCAGCAAGTAATGTGGTAGCCTATTCGATAAATTGATTTGTAGTCTCATCATTTGGTTATGTAGGCCACGAGGAAAGTAAGGTCCGCCACTGGGTTTTAGCACCATGATCAATTTTACAAAGATGTAAGTACTTATATTTGGCAGTAGGCTAAAGGTATCAAAGAACAATATTGGCTTTGTGCAAATCCTCCTCTAACCCATTGATTTTCTTGTTAATGTCTTCAACTTAAGCAAAGAACTGTTGTTGCTACACTAGGTTAGTAGTTGTAAGATTTTTTTCCATCCAACATTTTCTATATTCACGTAATGGGTACAGAGGTTTCTTGCACTTAGAAATTAATCAATTCCAATCCTAAATTTGATGAAAAAATCATGAGAACCATGAGTATGTACTGAAGCATACCTCTGGAACTAGAGACCAAGTCAATAGTATCAATAATTTGTTGTTGGAATCATGTTGTTGGATCCTGAATAGAACTCTACAAATTAGTAACATTATTGCACAAATTATTTTTTGCAAAAACCAACTTTGTACGTGTGTTCTCAAGAAACTCAAGAAACTATGTGGGCTCACATGAAGAGAAATTTGTTGGTGCGGTAGGAGAATACTCTACAACAACTGGCCACATATTCTAGAGTTTGGAGATAATATCCTCAATCTGATTTATCATTTTTTGGTTCCGGAGATGCAATTGAGCACACTCCACAACAACAGTAAGAAGTTCTTTCTAGTGCAGTTCATGTGCAATGACAAGTTCATTATATTTGGAATCAGTAGTAGCCAGGTGATCCTCCAATTATATTTATGAAATCCTAATCAACTAAAGGATTTGAGATAATGATCAGCGTTAAAAATAAAAAGGAGAGAGGTTTTCCATAGGAGGCACTCTTTCTTGGATGGGTTGGCCAATTGCAACATACTTTTCTAAATGTACCTATGAGGAAACTTCTGGTGCAACATCCTGTTGAAAATTTTCATAGATTTTCGTGAGCACTTGTCGAGAGATTGTGCGAATAGGTGCAAGGCTTCTCTATAATCTGGATCCAAACTAATGGTAGAGTGTTGCATTGCAAAAATAATAGTTCTTGGTATTAGTTGCGATGTGGACAAAGACTGCATAGGAGGTACATGAGTTGTATCTATATTATGTTCATACTCTGATGTATCCATGGGCTTGGAAACCATCTCCATATCAACAAAATTATTGTTAGTATATTCAGGGTTATAATGCTAAGAAGGATGATTAGAAATGGTTTTGAAGGTCATGGCGATATAGGACTATGTGACTAAGAGACGATAATGGTTAGTGTGTTATTCAACAATAGTTGTGGGTTTAATAGGCTCTTTGAGCTCATCATCGGGGATATATACAATGGTCGAGGAACTAGAAAGAGGATTAGAGGGTTTGGATGCAACCTTTATGAAGGATTCTTCTGCAACATTGAAGGAATAGAAAGGCAGAGAAATAGAAAGATCAACATCTGCAATTTTCTTTGAATTTAGGCTTTTGTGATTCATATTTTTTTTCAATAAATTTTTTTTTTTTTTTTTTTTTCGGTAAAGTGACATTCACAAATATTTTTTCAATTTGTTTTGAACCACCCAATGTGGTTCATCATTAGGACTAATATAAAGCTTTGATGATAAGGGCATCATCGAAACTAAGAAGTGTTGTAGGTTTAAATTTCTTACCTACATATGGAAAAATGTCAAGTATGGAAGAATTTGTAATAGGTGGACTTACTAGGAATCCCACCATAGATACAGTGTTGTCGAGAGAAGGCAAATAGCCTTGAATTCAATTCATCATAGGTTGAAAATATAAATCATGCATAGCTGATTATTTCTAAGATGTTGATGTATATTCGGAATATGTAGTACGAGGTGTTAAACCATAAAGAGAATAAGCAACCCCATTTAGAGTCTCCATTTTATGTATTCCTAGCCAAGTCATGACTTCATGATGGAAAGCCTCCTCTAACATGTAGTATGGAAATTCTTTGATCTTAAAGGTTTTATTTATTAACAACCTTGGGTCAAACATAGGTATTTTTATGATTGATGTCGAACCACATTTGGTAGACATAATTCCCTAAAATATACCTAGGTACCCTGATAATCATTGTGGTGGCATAAAGCATCTCATTATTCCATATTTTGAATGATTTTTCATTGTGGCCTTGATTTTATAGGATCCACTCATGTCTGCAATGGGGCATAGGCAAGAGTAAGAGCTTTTCCCTCTCAAACTTCAGCCAAATCTTAACCCTCAAGAGCTACCACTTCATCATCGCAATATCCACTACCAGATATCCATAAATAAATTATGTCACTCTTGTATACATCCTCATATGCATAAAAAATCTCATCTAGTAAGAACTTACAACATTTCAGCGACACACCTTACACGTAGAATTCCACTACATAAATTGTAACTTATGTACATTCTCCTTTAGTATGGTATTGTGTGACATTTCCAGTGATTATATGGCATGCAAATTTCACTCTCTCATTATTGATCATGTTGATAAACGCTCCATGACCCTTGCGCTGAGTGCCATATCTCTCATACAGATTAACATCACCTATTTTCTTTCCTCGCTCGAGGTGCTCTGAAATGTTATTGAGACATATTTCCCATGCATGGACAATCCTATAATATTTTTAATGTCTTAAACATGAATTGGATACTCTCTATCAAGCCACAACAAGACATTGTGTATTCGGGTAATAAGGAGCTTTGTACATCTCATAATGTCACCTGTAGTGCCAAATTTGGGAAATTCATGCAGTTTCATGATGGTGGACCTGTACAGGGGTTGAAACTCATGCTTGATTTCAGAAATAATTTTTCCAGAGGGAGTAGGAGTGGTATGCATGTATACCTCTTGATGAAGGGCTAGAAACAAAACAAGATCTGAAAAATCATTGTTGACTAGGGTTATCTTCTCATACTTCCATAGGATATCCTATGTTGGATCAATGTGATCATCCGAGAAGTCAAAAGGAATATTTATATTAGAAATGCATCCCATGGTGGATGGTCTACAATTATAGACTAACTGGACAGGGGATGGTGACAAAACGTGGACACATTGGATCGATACAGGGAAGCAAAAGTGAAAGACTTCAAATTTTATGAAAACACAAATAAGAAATGACACTTCGGTGCACAACACTTATAGAAAAACTACAATATGGTGATGAATGAATTAAGCGTTGGGTATAAATAATACAACTTAAAAAAAATCATACTCAATTCGAATATTCATGAAAACTAGGACACAAATCCCCAAGACAAGATGTCAATGACCAAAGATAGAGTGCCACGATGATAGATATAACTAAAGGTACTTTGATGCTTTAAGGTGAAGATCAAAACAAAAAATCCTAATTGTTACAAGGAAAAGACTCAATAACTAAAAATATTGTATTAATGACTTAATAAAGTAAAAAAATGACAACATCTACCTCCCCGACTATAATGGGTTGTTGTGGGTTGCAACTAAGAAACACGATATATAACTCACACAATTAAACTAGACTTAAAAAACTACTCCAACTGACTCAATCCTAAACCTACACTATCCCTCGAACAAGGAGTGAAAGAATAGTGCAAATGTAATGGCCATAGTAGGGCTTTGGGAGAGTGTCATTCACCCAACCAGAAAAAAGAATTACATTGATTTTTGTGAGCTTAACGGATCCAAATTCTCTTACTTCTACAACACGTAAAGGACCCAACCAATGCATTTGTAGTTTTTTGGGGTGTTTAAGTTACTTACTATCATATAGAGGCACTTGTTCTCCCATAGAAAAGTACCTCCTTTTCATATGTTGATTGTGTCAAGATTTCTGTATTTCTTTCTCAACACACTGGTGAAATTTGGCTAAGAATAGCACAATGTATTCAAGATAATTTGGCACAAATTTATTCTTAATAAATCAGCACTAGGAAATTGATCATCAATTGACCCTCCTTTTCCCTAGATTCTAATCGAGAAAGGTGATCTGGACCCACATTATTGCGGCCTAGCTTGACAACAACTTCAAATGAAAATTATTGGAACAATAGTAACCATATACAAATTCTTCCTTCTAGAAAATGCTTGTTAACAATATATTACAGTGCAAAGTGGTTAGTGAAGAAGTTAAAGGGGCCTCCAAGTAAATAATGCCTAAATTTCTTAAGTGAATATACCATACTGAGAGCCTCCCATTCATTTGTTGTGTAATTTCTTTCAATATTATAAATTTTCTTGTTAGAAAAATAAATGGGGTGTTCAATATTACCTTCTCTAGGTTGTGCTCAAATAGCACCAAGAGAAATACCAGAAGTGTCTATATACACATGAAACTCGTTGTTCCAATATATAGATCAATATTGGGGAATATACACGTTTCTCTTTTAGAGTCTCAAAAGAAAAATCACACTCCTCCATCCATATAAATCATTCAACCTTCTTTAGTATCTTTTCCGATAGCATAATAATTAAAGCATAGTTGTGGATGAATATTCGGTAATACCATTTATGTCCCAATGTAGACCAAAATTATTTTACACTCATGGGTGGCGAAAAATTCAATATCACCGCAACTTTGGTAGGGTCTATGCACACACCATATTTATAGACAATATGGCCCAATAAAGTATCAAATGGCATAGCAAAAATAAATTTCTTCAAATTCAAAGAGATCTATAATTGTCTGCATCAATCAAAATGACCCAAAAAAATACTAGAGTTTTTTTCAAAAGGTTATATATTTTCCAATCATCCATATAAATTTCAATAAATTTATGAATATACTCCATAAAGGCAACAATAAAAATCCTGGAAAATATGGTTGGAGAATTCTTGAGACTAAATGGTATAACACGGTAAGCATATGAACCCCATTCAGTAGTGAAAGTAGTTTTCCTTTTATCCTCCTTGGTAATATGAACCTCATGATATCTAGATTACCCATATGTGAAATAATAAGCTTCTTGTCCTGTAATGTTGTTTAGCACTTCATTGTTGAAAGGTGTGGGAAATGGATCATAAACACATGCATCATAAGTAATTTACTAGCCTACACAGACTTTGATGTCGTCTTTCTAACATCATCCTTCCACATTTACCCAAGCTAACCGGTCCACTAGGGTAAAAATGTGATAAGAGGCTAATATGATGTGATTTGACTCCCCATGTATAGTTAAGGAAGTGGAACCGACAAGAAAAAACCATTTTGACCTTCCTTAGGAGATACAAACCCTCCAGAAGGAAACCAACCCTTCCAAGTGCTTAACCCTTGAGACAACTAATAATTTTTTTGATCTAGATCCTCAGCTACTCCCATAAAAATCCATGTATGTGACTGAGGCCTTCCAGTTGCTCCCACGATAAGGCATGCTAGTGACTGTGGAGTTTTCCAGGTAGTTCTAAGCCAGTGACCCTAGATTCCGAGCCACTTTTTCAGGGCTAGGTGTCAGACCACTTCCTAGAAATTCATGAAACTTCCAAAAATGATAAATAAAAATGGAATAAGGCTACTAAGAAATAATTTTTCTAAGTACTTGATGTGACCCCTACTATCCATAACAAGAATTTCGTCAAATCTGTAAAAAATAAATAATCTACAAGTCATAAAAACAAATCTGAGCATAGGGATCTCATACTTTTTTGATATTTGTAAAGCATTAATCCCTATCGAAATAGTTGCATTATCATTTATTAGGTCATATATTCATTATACATTCATTTTCTTATCAAAGAGAGCCATACATCAAGTTTTTCATAAAACACACTCATAACCAACATATAACCATCAGAAATATCAAAGATATAACAGCCATAAAATCACTTATGAACTAGTACATTTACACATGAAATACCAAGGATAAGGATCTCTTATTAATTAATGCATAAGTCAACTAGGTATGGGACTTCCATAAACCACCTGACCATAGATTAGGCTAAACAAATTCTTTCTTTAGCTATTCACCCCTGTGCCATATTCCAACAATGAATGTGGGACTCACAACAGACAATCTAGGGCTTCCTCAGGCTTTACTGTATATCCCACCAAGGAATTCCTAGGCCTGAACACTCATCAATACAACTAAGCTTTACCGCCATCCCCACTGGATAACTAGGCCCTAAACAAGCATGGATGCCTCTGGATCTCTCCACCTAAAATGTGATGAATTTGTTTGTATCAACCTCTCATATTTACCATGTATCTTACCATTACCGCTCAAGGGATTCTTATGCCTACGAGGTTTCCACCCTATTATTGTTCTGTAATTTTTGAGATTATGAGAGTAAACAAAAAATACAACATCAAAACCGCTTTGGAAGTTGCAATCTAGCCCTGCCATCTTCAAAGAGGGATCTCTCTGTAAAATCTAGCTTTTCTTTATGTAAATTTTAGGCTAGTTATGATTGTGAAATTGTTTGTTTTTTTGTGATCGATTGGGTTGTTTTGGTTGATTGAATCCTTATAAGTCCATTGGGATATGGAGTCTAAAATATAACTGTATCTGCATCAAACTTTAAAGTCGTTTCATAGGGCAAGATAGGTTGCATTGGTTGGATCTTTTAGAATTTAAATGATATGAAAAAATACAAAAGAAAGGTTCAATAGAAACTAAGGAGAAATTAAGAATTCCTTAATTTGACTTCAAAAGAAAACATAAAAATTACTTACAGCCAGAATAGGGTGCATATTTCAAAAAATCCTATTCGTCATTGTTTCTGTAATGTAATTAAGCTTTTTAAGAAATAACATTCTACTAAAACAATGAATTAATACATGAATGAAAGAAACACATCACCAATTTGTACACCAAAGTAATCCTGTGAAGAATGTCCTTGTATTAATGTTGAGTCCATCAACTAGAAAATTACAATAGCTTTGAGAAAATTATATTCAACAATCAACCTGGAACACTTCAAAGTGTGAAATATTTATACAATAATTACAAAATTCCTGTCTCAATAGAGAGTGTTTATTTAGTACTAATCTAAATAAATTATCTATTTCTGCAGACTAACGGGCTAGGTGGAAAACTGCATGGAGATGTGACTCTGATTTGGAGGAATCTATTGGGGATATGGCTTGTTTTTGTTGATGCGTTGTTTTTTGTGTTGGATGATCCCGTAATTGTACTTGAATTACCAATCAGTCTAATAATTCACATAACTTGTCCCATATGTCTTCATCTGGAATGGTCAATTTGGTTACCTTCCAGTAAATCTCATCTACCTCAGTGTATTTTTCAAATGTTGGTCTTACCACAAAGATGTGATTTACCTCATGCTAAATATAGAAATCATTTGCCATTGCTTCCAAGAATGCTCTACTTGTCATATTTCCTTTGATATTGGAAAATTTGAAACTATCTCTAGCCAGTTCCTTCAGCTTTTTAACATAATATTCTTAAGTAATTAATTTATCATTAATTACAAACACATTGGGTAACCCTTTTTGATTCAATGCTTCTATTCTACCAAAAACCCTATTTACTGCTATTTCTAGACCTTGACACTTTTCCTCCAACTGAGTAATAAGATTATTTTTAGTAAGAATCTTCTTGACTTCTAAAATGTTTTTTGTCCTATCATCAATTCCTAAGTCATCTAGCTCATACTTATTATTTGAATTTAGGAATTTGATGATGTTGGTAGCTTTAGTAGGCATGTCACCCAGTTGTTCTTTGATTTCTGTAATGGCATATGTTGCTTTCTTTATAAGGTCCTTCTGCTAAAAAATGATCTGGATACATGGCCAAATTTCGTTCATATAATTAATAATTTCCATCCATATGCTTTCCTTGTCTTGGGCCAAGATTTTTCCAATAGCTGACTCTCTCTCTGATTTTTGTAACCATTCTATCAGGCTCTAGGATTTCTGAGCTTTAGCCAAATGTGAAGCTTCACTCCTGGTTTTCTGATCTTGTAGTGCTTTGACTTGTCCTTGCAACTTCTTTATCTCCTCAGTATGAATTGAAAAGTTCTCAACAACATTTTTCAATTGTTCATCAACCTCTGTAGATTGGGCAGAAGGTGTAGTTGATGTTGCATCTCATGTGGTTGGTATTTCTGTGAGAGGTACAACATCTAGAGGAACCATGGATACTTTTGAACTTTTCTCTTCCTCCTTAATCATCTTTTTTGTTGTGGATTCGTCGCACGGGTGTACGAAATTGCACAAGCTTAGAGAGTGTGGTCTTCTCTCTAAACTATTGGTATTAGGTAGAAAGTGGGGGGAGCTCAAAAGCATAAAACTTAATGGAAATAGTATGTTGAAGTATGCTCTGATTAAACTAAAACTATAAACACAAATATATAGAATCTATATAGAGAGTTTCAAACGATAATAATGCAAATGATGGCTTGATGGCCTCTTCTTATTAAACGTTTGAAATGGAGAAGAAATTTCACCCACATGCCAAAGGGCACCTAGGCAATGGCTCTAGGTCTCGATGCAAGGATGTTGCCTTCCAAGCTCTTCCTCTCATGCAGTCTCACTCTCTCTCTTTGTTTTGGTGGACTAAGATGTTGGGTGGCCAACTATCAAGTCCTCTTTAGCTCTAGCTCCGGGTCACGCACAATGCTGGTGTTGCTTGGGGCAACTTTGGCTAGCATAACCTTGTGATCACCATTTTTTATCTCTTGGTGGGTTTATATAGATGAGCTTCAATTCCTCCTTCCCTCCCTTGGTACATGATGGATGGTGACCCAAGGGAGAGGTGTGATTCCATTGCGTGCTCAAATATTCTTTTGTGTGCTCACATAATGTCTAAGGAGGCGCTGGTGGCTGTCCTTAGGCGGCTTTCACATACGGAGTAACTATCCTTTTCTTGTTGTGGTCCCACAAAATGAATTTTTTCCATTTCCAGGAATTCGCACTTATCGGGAAAAAAGGCACGTAGAAGGCGCTCTTCTCGAAGGATAGAGCGCGTATTTGAGCATTTATGACTAGTTCAAATCTGATTTTCTCAAAACCTTAGAGATTTTAAATACTTCTTGATTCCATAATGTATTCCTGTCCTGTAAATCCTTGGGCTCGACATTAATTGATGTCGTCTTCTGCTGTACAATTTTCCAGTGGTAACAGTTGCCCCCTAATGTGTGAGGTCTAGGAATAACTGTATAGCCAAAATACATTATAGTTTCTTTTCTGTATCGTACGCAGAGAGAGAGAGAGAGAGGTCTACATGTATTTTGGAATTGACAACACCTTGCACCATTTCTGAAATAACCATGGCCTAAGGGACCCCCTGCAAGCAGACAAAATATACAACATATTTAAAAAATTTCAACGAGGCAGGCATGTCCCATGCTCGTGATTCTATGTCTAGTTAAAAAAAATTGACAGATACATGTGTTGTCTGTGCCACTACTGTGGTAGTGATGCTGGTGGTTGTTGACGACGACTACTAACACCCTCAGGGGATTTTTTTCTTTGACGATAGGTGGAATGTGGTACCCATATGCATAATCCTGGTATGGAATATGATTGTGCCATGTACACATATGTACTGGATGGGACCTTCCCTTGTAAGCATTGTTGTCAGAGACGCTTATGGAGGTACGGGTCTTCGACAGATCTTATCAAAGTGCAATGGTTGTAAGGAATGATATCATCGTGACATGAAAGATTTTGCTGTAGTAGAATTTCAAGAGGATCGATGACATCTGTGGACAATGATGTCTCCCACAGTGCCACCCGAGGATACCCCTTTGCATGGGGAAGGGTCATCCAAGGTACCACTTCCTTTTTGGAAAAGAGGTGTTGAGGTCGATAAAAAGGAAGCCCTAACTGAAACATGAGTCACCGACCTGAGGGGTCGAGGATCCGGATATGATGGGTTTAACATAGGCATGCTGGTGAGCAGTGGCTGAAAATGGATGATGGGGATTCAGTGGCCCGAGGTCGAAGTATACTTGAGCAGCTTGGCAACAGTCATAGGTATTTCTGAAGGAAAAATCAATGGAGTCGGTAGGACTTCTAGGGCAGGTGTGAACCAGTTATGATTGTCGTAATGGTGCGTTCATGGGGGGTGAAATACTTCAACCAAGGGAGATGGGGGACTACTACCATGGGAGAAAATTTGAAATATGAGGGCGAAGGGCATCGTTTGCGGTCTTTGTGCACTTACCAAAGAATAAAATAATGGGGTTTGGTTTGTACAAAACACAGAGACGGGTACCCAAAAACATGAAAGGGGGTCGCTCAATAAAGGTGTGAGGATGGTGTTTTGCTAGGGGTAGGGGTCCCATTGGTTGGTCTCATGTGCGGGGTTGATGAAGCGAAAGATGTCGCAGATGCGATTACGCTGATGGAGGTATGGCAGGCCAAATGCGGTGCACGTAGGTGCACTCTCAATCTTCTTGTACAACCTGATCATTAGGGAAGGGGGTTGAGTTTGAATGGTGAACATGACCTTATGCATGAAATGTGGATGGGAATGACGTGCTTCCCGAACTAGCATGGTATGGCCATGATGTCACTTGTGGGGTGATGTATGGTCTACTTTGGATGACGATTGCCATAGAGGGGAGGCTCTACCGACCATCGTGGGCATTTATCATATGCAGGGTGAGGTGGTGATAAACGTGGTCGGGTATGAGGACCCTATGGTTTATTTCTCATGGATAAATGATGTCAGGATATGCAAAGTTCTCTGGGACTCTATCATGCTGAGGGTAGAATGATACCTGCTCCGGAACTTTCAATGGATGGTGCTGTGAACGGTTTGCGGGTTCTTCCTGCAAAAAACAAAAACCTCAAGTGAAAGCATCTTCTTTTCATCCAATATTATTGAAAAACATGAATTTTGGAAAGGAAGATGGGAGAGTGCATACCTGTCGGCGATTGAAAAAATATTTTTCCGGAAAGCGAATGTGGGGCATCGCTTTCATTCATCATGGTATATTGATGATGGTGCAACTTACAGTTTGCAGAACGAACCTTCTGATCTCTTGTTATGGACCTCCAAAATTCTGGAAAAGGGTGATAAATATGGGATTATGGCCCTAATCCTATTCATTTGTACTTGCTGAGTTCTGGGAGATCAAAGGTGATTGCAGAGCCTTTCTTGCTGTTGCGGTCAGCCTATGTACCGAGGATTAGCAATATTATGCTGAGGTAACTTCCATGACGTCCTGCATTTCAATTTTTTTAGTTTGGTAATGCCGAGGGCTGTACAAATTGGGTTTGTATGGCCTAAAAGGGACTTTTTGTCCTATATTATGCGAGCGATCTAGGAAAAGAAGTGCCCCCCTTGCGCTTATTTTCGAGGGATAGTCGTGCGAAGGCACACTATTCCCTCCTTTTTGCGTGCAAGGGAACACATGTGAACGAAATAGGCATGCAAGGGCAGGGTTTTTGTTGTCCCTTTTGATGTCTTTCCTCTATACTAATGGGTGCCTATTGCTTGGCAGGTTGGTGTGGAGAGAGCGAGTTTGGCCCAAGATCCAAACTTCTCTGGCTGCTGATGCTGGGGCACGCCGTCAGTTGGTCGCATGGGGCCTTCTGAAATTTGCTGAGAACGAGTTCCTTCGGTCATAGGACCGATTGTTACATTATATCATACAACATTGGCGCAGGAGGCGCAATATGTTTGTCCTGAGGGGGACAAAATTGATTATCCGTCCATAGACGGATATATACTTTGTGACCGGATTCCTGCCTCAGGGCGAGGCACTGAGGTATCCACTCCTTGCTGGGTGAGTGAACATGGATAGGTTCCGGAGGAGGCATTGCGGTGGTTTGCCTCTTACTAAGGGGTGCATCAATGATAGATGTGGCTTAGTGGTGTGCTTTGGCCATCAGTGTGCGACTGGCGGGGTCGTTTGCTCCACATCGGGCATCGGGCCCACAGGTGAGAGTTTTACGCCACTTGAGGAACAGGCATTTTTTCGATTTTTCCCACTTCTACTTTGATGGTATAGTGTCACAAATGAATATGGTCCAACATGTATCCAAATCATTTACGTATGTTAGCATCTTGTGCAGCATTATGTACGAGAGGGTTGTGTTGATGAGGCCCATTGTGGCAATGCTTATTAGGGGGCCGAGGGAGCCACGCATGAGGAGGTGGGCTCTGGTGATGCCACGCAACAGTGATGGCATGGTGGGTAATTATTGGAACACATGATGGAGGCCTGGTTTGAGGCCAATCTGCAGATGTTTTTTCCATACCCGTACGCAGGGATGGACTTTCAGGGTGATCCAGATATCGGTCTCCCTTTTGGTTATGTTTGGGGTCCTCCAGGTATGTGTTATATTTCTGCATTTGTTCGATTTTTTATGTACTTGAGTTTTTTTTATTGATACTGATATTATTTTGGTCACTCGTGCAGATGTTGGCGAGGTGGGACGCCCAGTGGCCCGACTGGTGGGTCATGATCCTCTGCCATGACCGCCGGGTGGTCGAGGAGGAGGTGCTGCAGGTGGACCGGGTGGTGTCGTTGGACCTAGCAGGGATGGTGTTGGCCCTTCTTTTGAGGGCATCAACTTGGCTGTAGCTGAGGTAGTAGCCAAGAAATCTCATGCGGATGCGGCTGAGGCGCTCATCGCAGTACTTACGACTCAGGTGGCCACTCTAGAGGACTTCCGGGGTCGAGTAGACCGTTTGACCCACGGGGTGTCTGCCCGAGGTTCTATGGATGATATCGAGGAGGTTTGGATAGAGACGGTTATGGCCCGCGAGATTTATTATCGGCCCACTCTACGACAGGTAGCTATCGCAGTGGCAACAATAGCTCCGGTGGTGGCACCAAGAGAAGTGGTGGGCCCAGGTGCTCTTCTTGAGGGGGCACCCCCCTAGAGTAGTTTTTTACATAGAGAAAGCACCCATTATGAGGATGCTTCCCTCATTTTTTATGACCCCTATATCTTTGGGCTGGCCACTGGGCCAGTGATATTATTTTTGTACTCAGATACACATATTTTTTGATATATATATGAGAGATATTTTTGCGGCTCTACATGGTGTGCTATCTATTTCAGTTTATGCATTTTGTGTTATGCTGATGGATATATATGTTTTTTGTTTTTCATGTGTTAGCACCTAATTTGAACCTTAGGCTGAAAGAAGGCAAATCAGGGTAACCTCAAACCACGCTCAGCCTTGTAGCTAGCCCTACAATGTCAGGAGAGGGCTCTCTCCGGGAAAAATATTCAATGAAATATAAAAGTAAACTGATTTTAGGCTAGGTATAATAATTGGAAATGTTTTTATAAATTTTCAGGGTTGTATGGAACAGAAGGGGTAGTATGAAACTGGGGAATTAAATCAGAGATACAGGGTATCTCATGGGGCAAGGTAGGCATGGATTTTAACAACTCAGTTTAAATAATAATGAGATGATTAAGACTGGTGAGGAGCTGAAAAGGGCATAGGAGATGGATCCTTTTCAAACAGAAGAAAACATCGAGTATTGAATGATTTCCCAAGGCAGAGCATTATACAATGGATTCTACCTATCTATCTTGAAAGCATTCAACCAAAAATGTGAATGAAATGAATGGTGAACATAAAAATTAACAGACGAACACAAAGGAAAAAACAATGCTAAAATTCATACCACAGGGATCCCACAAATCAGAGCTGCATATCTTTATTAACTCCCTACCAAACTATTACAAATGGAGCGCAGAGCGTCCTCAGTGATTTCCAACTTATTCCACACCTTATTCCCCTTACAAATGATGAATAATTACATTAAATATACAAAATTTGAGGGGAGTATTTCCACAGAAGAAGGAGTTGTTTCACCAGCTCAGCAACCGAAATCTGAACATAGGAAAAAGATCAACAGTATGCCCCTGAAAAATAGGGGAAACAATACATTTTTCAACATTTGGAAGGTTTGTTGTTGCTCAAACAGAGGAGAAGAAAGACAAAATCGGAACCATATCGTTGTTGTCGTGCTATAATGATCTCTGTGTTTATATTTAGCTCTCGGCTTTGATTGTTTGTCTCTATCTTTACTCTTTGAAGAAACCAAATTTTGAAGAAAATGCCTTTGAAACCAATAAGAATTAAATTTTCCATTTAATGAATAAAAATCCCCTTTTGAATAAAAAGAACAAAGGAAAGGATTGGTGGGCCCGCGTTGCAATTGCAAATCGCAATCGGAAGGGGGAGGGGTGTATCACATAATGGAGCGATGAAAACTTGTGATTTGATAGTGTATAGGGGAAGCCTCATGGGGAAATTGCAATTGCAAATCGGGAATCACATCGGAAGAGTGATCATAATACATGGTGGAAAAATGGAGAAATACCCTTTAAACAAATAAAAATGAGTTTGCGCTTTTACAAAGGAAAAAATGATTTTTCATTGAAAAGAGCAGAGGGGTTTAGTGGGACAGGGGACAATCACAATCGTAATTGGAAGGGGAGTGGAGGCAAATTATTTGGGAATGTCGATTGCGATGGTGCGATGGAGGGGAAGTCTTTATAAAACAAAATAAATGAGAATTTGTACTTTACATGGGGAAAACCCATTTTCTTTTGAAAAGGGCGGAAGACTTTAGATGGGACCCAAAGGGGAATCGCAATCGCAATCGAGAATCGGAAGGGGAGTGGAGCGGAAGGAAAGGGCTGTGGAAATGAAATATGTGATGGGCGATATGCGATCAATCGCATCGGAGGAAGGGAGCGCAGAGGTTTAAACATGGTGGGGAGAAAACATGCAATATGATGAAATAACTTAAGAAACTTTTAAAATTGATTTATCACATTTAACAAAGGAAATAGCACATTTTTTTGGGAAAGGTGGAAAGGTTTATGGTGGGACCTGGGGGTAAATCGCAATCGCAATCGGGAATCGGAAGGGGAGCGGATGGAAAATTTTGGGAGCGCTGCAAAGTTTGCGATGCGATTAAACGATTGCGATTGGATATGAGTCAATCGCATCGACGTTTTTGTAATCTGGGAAGGGTCAATCGCAATTGCAAGTTTCAATCGAAGGTAGATCAAAATTGAGTTTCGATTTAAATGTTGCGATCGGATCAGAGGAGGGGACTTGTGATCGGAGGAAGGGGATTATAATGAAAAAAAAAAAAATTATATGAAATAGAGTCTAAGGGACAAATGGGGAAAGGGGTAAGGTTAGGCTATTGGGGACTTTTGTTTCACTTAGGCATATTTTCCCATCCAGAAGTTAGTTTTGAGATTATAATATACTGTTGGAAAGATCTTTCTAGGGTCCTTCTGATGGACATACTTAGAACATGATTCTACACTGAAAATACTGTGGAAAACACCTTTAAACAGTAGGGTGGTGACTCTGTGAAGATAACAGCCTCTGAAGTGCAACTTATTACATATGAAGACACAAAATTACATAAGGAATAATGATAAAAGCAAAGTAACATGTTTCACCTCAAAACATGGTTTTGAGCTGAAAATTACATCAAGCTCAATGTAAAAATTCTTTGATCTTTCCAAATACTGCGCCTTTGAGTTTATTTGACTTCCTCATGACCTTGATGATATTTATTGACACTTGAATCATTAATTTGACCATGATGAGACCCTAGGACCTAATGAGACCAACCGTATGACATACTAACAAGACTTACAGAGTGAAAGTGACTCATAACTAAAGACCATAGAGAGGAGAATCAATAAGTTTTTACATGAGGGAAAACTGATGAAAAACCACTACCATCAATGAACCCATGACCTAATGGAATGATGAAAATTTATGGTATGGGACTCCTACTATGCAAATGCAAAAGAGTAAATTTAATCACTGATGGCAGTATGACAAAATTGACACTAACATCATGTATGGTGGTTTATTCATGATGCATTCTAGTCTAGAATATTGTTAGCTATGCAATCAGCTGCTTGGTTTTGATTCCTTGATACATTTGAGAATGTAATGTAATCAAATTTTCTGCTTAATATTTTGGCACACAAATATTTTCTAAATAGGTTTGCATCTCTGGTTTTAAATGTTTGGTTTAACTGTGATACCAATAACTGGGAATCTAGGTAGACATGCATATGGAAGATGCCCTGATGGAGGGCCTCGCACATAAGTCCAATAACGACATCATACACTGCCTGATTTTTGGTTGTTGATCCGATGCACATGTCGTTTGAACACGGTGGTGATCGGTCAGGGTGGTAGATGACCCAGGTGGCTGCAGCTAAGTTTTGAGACCATCGCACTGCTCCATCAGCAAATCCGAAATAGGGTTCAAGTTGGTGATCCATGGTGGCACTTTGAATGCATTTAGGTTTTTGGGTCAAAAATATTTTGGTATTGGGATTTTTGTGTACTCTAACTCTAGGGGATAAGGGCTACTGGGGCCCTTATGGGTAGAACTTCTTGAGGTAAAGGCCGTTGGTGGGGTTATTAAGGTAGGTCCCGTCCAGTTCCGTCAAGATGTATGCCCCCTATCGGGGAAAATGTTTGATGATATAGGGCCCTTTCCACAAGGTTTTAAACTTTCCTGGCCCTGAGGCCTCTTTTGTGACATCATAGCAAAGGACTAACTCTCCCTCGGTAAATGAGTGAGTGGTGATGTGGCGGTCGAATGATGATTTTACCCTTTTCTTATGGGCCTCATTGTGTTGCAGCGATTGTTGCCTGCTTTCGTCAACTAGCTCTAGTTGTACTAGGCATTGTTCTAGAGGTTGGGTGTCATCAAGGAGTTCGATGGCAGTATGAAAGTTTTGGATCTTGCGGAAATATATGCAAAAGTGTAAGGTGCCTTGGTCTTTTGCAACAGGAATAAAGCAGAATTCCTGTGACAAGGAGGTGGTTGAAATCCTGTCTTGGGCGTGTGACAACACAAGTCGTATGTGGTGAATTGTCTCACTGGCATGCGGCGGGGAAAGGATCTCGGTAATGGAGTCCTGTGTGAGCATAAGGTTCGGTTTCTCTTTAGGATAGTCAATTTTCGGTAGGTGGAACTTGTTTTTATCACAAAGGTGCTTGAACGCTTTTAGTACTGGGCATACCTCTGACGTGTGATCATGACCAGTGCAAATGGTGCATGGTATCACAGCACCGACAGAGTAGATAGTGTGAGATTCTACGCTACTCGTTGTCCCTGATGTGGATGCTTGGAAAGGGTCGGTTGTGGAACAGGTCATCTTCTGCTTCCATTTTTGCGTCGTAGGTTGAAACTTGCCTCTCTTTTTGGTGGGCGGTTGACTTAATGCCGCTCTAGCTGCTCTCAGCTTGGGGAGATATGTACACTTAAACGTATGATGAAAGTGTGAGAAAATTTGGCAATAAGTGCATGTGATCTTCTCTTGATTAGAGATAATTTTTTGAGGGAGAGGCGAGATTATGCGGAGACTGTTTGCAAGGGGTTTGAGTTCTCTACATTGGTTGACTCAGTGATAGTTTAGATCACAAAGACCGCATGTTATCCTAGGCTTGGCCTGGGGTATACGTGTTTGGTGTGTGGTCTTATTAGGCTTGACACACCACTGTGGTGGTGGGGACGTTGAGCTGAAGATATATATTTTATGCCATTCTTAGATATCGCTTGTCCTCTTTTCTACGGCATTAATCATGTCGATAGTGGGATGGATCATCGAGACATAAGTACAATGTCGGTCGTAATGATTACTCTGACATATCAGGAAAAATATCTGTGATATGGGGGTCCAATCGTGCTTGGTTTCAGGCCAGGAAGGGTACCAACGTCGCAATGTTGCTAAGTCAGGGTAGCGGACGACTATATGGTCCGTCTGCTTGCATAATGTGCATGCAGGTGGGTTTCGTGAAGTGCCTTTAGGGGTAACTATGGGTTCCCCACTCAACTGTTCTTCGGCTAACAAGAACATGATAAACCTGCTCATCTCCTCTTCTTGGGTCATGGAGCTGCCGATGGATTTGGCATCCATATCGTCTTCCTGGGAAAGATGAACTATGTCCGAGCGGAAGCTAGCAAGGGCTAGCCTAAAGCGAGATATGTAGTGACAATCCTCCAATAGGTGATTGTCGGCACATAATGGGCATGTGAATGGTGTTTCCCGTAGCCCCACGTAGTAAACCCTTTCGATCGAATACCATCTGCGAATGAGTTCCAATGCATCACACTCTTTGAGGTAGTGGCCACGTTCATCGCATAGAGTGCAACATATAATGTGCATTACTGGGGGGCGCTCTATGAATCGATGCTCCTCTTGTAAGTATAGGATGGTACGGGGCTCATCATTGATAGACTGGATGGAGGGATCCTCTTGATAGGATCACTCAACCGCATGTAAGGCATCCCTATACGGTGGTATTTCTGGACAATGGTGGGTATAATTCCCATAGGTGTCACAGAGAGCGTATGTGTGATTGGTACGCAGCGGTTTGCCTATATTGTTGGTGGCAAGTTCCTTTTTATGGGAACGTCATTTTGAGGTGCCTGCCTCACAGCCGAGGAGTGGTTTTAACTCGTCCAACTCTGGGCATATGTGAGTAGGGTGTCCTATGACATCACATATAGCACAGGCTGATGACTCCCTCTGTATGGTGGGAGTCACCACTTTCTTTCCTTTCTTGGCGATTTTCTTGGTCATGGTCACCAGTTTCGCAATGGGAATTTCCCTTGCGGGGGCAGTTTGGACTGCTGCTTGGGTAGGTTGGGGCTCCTTGTGACCAGGGGGATTTAACCCAAATGCAGTAACGTTGGTAGCTATTGTTCCTGGAGGGGGAATGAGATACCACACTGGGAATGCTAATGATATATTGGGTAATACCAATGTTTCCAAGACCTACTGAGAGTCGAAGCCAGGAGGTGGGTAGAGGAAAGGAGTTTGGGAGGCAGTGTAGACTAGGGAGGCTGTAGTAGTTGATGCCTCGGCGTTGTTACTGCTTAAGCCATGTCCTGACTAACCTCGGTTCTTGATGTGGACATCATGCATACCGGGGCCCCTGCGGCATCGGGCGATACCTCAGGGATGATGGGAGGATCTCCTAGGAATGACCCTAGGACGAACGACGATTTAAATTGGCCAGGGCCATATTCTTGATACCGTGAAAGACCATCTGCGGCTGTATCTACATAGCGTAGAATTACATCCGTGTTGTTCAAGGGATGCTTTTCACTGAGCGTCAGCTGGTCTATTGTGATGGTTAGATCCTCGTGGGGGAACATCATGATGCAGAAGACGGAGGATGCTATGGCAGACATGTCATACATGTAACTCTGCCCAAGGAGTATATTGTAATCCAAGTGAGCGTTCAAGACTCTGATGTCTATGTGAACCATATTTTTAGCTAAACAGACCGGTGCATTTTGGAAGATACCGATGGGGGTCGAGGGATGACTGTCGTATGCTCTGAGTGTGATGACGAAAGGTTTGAGTTCGGGGGCTCCTAACTTCTGCCATACATTCTTTGATATGATGCATGTGGATGCACCCTCGTCAATGACAAATCGATGAATAGTGGTATTTTGTACCGATACTGGTATCTAGAAGGCGACCATGGAGGGAAGCCTAGGGGTGGATTTGTCTAAGTCAAAATCCATAATGCGTGTGTCGGCAGGGTCAACAACACCTAATGTGGAAATTAGGGCTTTCTGTTGCTTTGGGCATGACTGTAGTACTTCCAATGCGGACATAGCAGTAGGTGATTGAGCTAAGTTTTCTACGATGTTGTAACTGTGGGCCACTTTGGAGTAGTTACCTGCTCGCCTATTAGCCCCTTTTACCATTTTTGGCAACGGTTCCAAAGGAATCTTTGGAATGGTTAAAGGTGCATTCAGCACACTCGTACTAGCCCCTGAAGAACTTGTGTTGGTGGGGTGTCATAGCTGCGATTCCGAGTTTGGAAAAACATTTATTCCCCAACCATGTAAATTTCATGGTTGTTTTTCCCAAAATCGTCGGGGTTTTGTTGTTGAGTGCTAACCATTCCTTGATGGGGGAAGGGTTCTTGCATAACTACAGTTGTCTGGGAAGATCCTCCCTATCCTCAGTTACTCTTAAGCTTTTTAAGCTTAGGGAGTTCGGGACAATGGTGATTATAGTGCCTGTACTCACCACATATTGAACAAGAATGGTTTGTTCATAGACGAGAACTTTTTCCTTGCCTTTGGGCATTGCTTGGCTCCTAGTGCTGATTCCGGTTGGATTTACCTCCAACCTGGGATCACGGTGGGCGCTTTTGGTTGCTGCCCCCCTGTCTAGGGTTCCCTTTGGGCTTGTTTTTCTCCTTTCTCTTAACCATGTTAGGAGGATAATTCTCCTGGTCATACTGGTGTGGTTGATTTTGGGACGAATGCACAAATTTCAGTTGTGCATTGTTTTTCTTGGGTGGGTTATGTGCTTGGGATTGAGCATATTGATGTCCCATGTTTGCACTTGGCTGTTGGGGGGGAGCCCTTCCATCTATTTTTCTTCCTGCGTACTGGGTCCCCTCAGCCGGAGGATAAGGTCCTCCTTGATGATACGCTTGCGCCCTATTAGTCAAATTTTGTTTTTGCATGTGATGACTTTGAAATCCAGGCTGAGACATGTTCTGGGTAGACACATGTGTGTAACCGGGATTCTAACTACTGCTACTTAGGCACCCTTAGGTCGTTGACCCAATAAGTCCGTTTGCAGAGTTAAACGTGCCTGGAAATTCTTGATAATATTGCAGGCATGGGGCATTGGGTAGGATATTGTATATGTATCTTGACTGTGTGTAGATCAGTTCAAACTGTTGGGCTTTATTGATTGCATCCTCTTCGGATGTGGGGTTACATTGCGCCACATCCTTTGAAATCTCTGCCGTCAAAGTTTTCAAGAATAAATCTAAAAGGACTCGGTCGTCGAGTTTTGCTTTGCATAAACTATGATGCCACCTCCACTCATGGAGATGTTCTGAAATATGGTTAGAGGGGGATTGTCGAAAATGAGTTAGTAACTCCATTCTCGAATCGTGGTGAATGGGAAACTGAAAGTATGTGAGGAAAGTGGTAGCGAGGGCGCTAAAAGTTCCATGTGAAGCAGGAGGTTTCTCCACGTACCATTTTGCAGCCACTCCTATAAGAGTGCATTGAAATAGCCTCAACCGAATAGTATCATCAATGATGCTATTTAATGAGCACCATAGGTGAAAGGTCATTATATGATTTTCTGGGTCTTCCGCTTGCCTGCCTTCAAACTTTGGTATGTTCGAAGGGAGCTTCGTGGGCATGGGAGGCCAAATGGGGTTGTGTGCAATGGGGTCATTGGTGAGCTTCGTCAAATCTATTAGATTCAACACTGCTAAGAAGGGTGACTGGGAGGTTGACGCCATGGAAACGTGTGAAGACACGAAGTTCTGGTTAGAACGAGGGTTAGTCTGTGACGTACCCTATTGTGAATTCAGATGGCTTCTTATATGGGATGCTCTCCTTTTCCCCCCAGGGGACGAGGGGGGAGTGGTGTGCGGTGTGGTGTTGGGAGACCAACTAGGGTTCCCAAATAAGGTTTCTCCAAGAAAGGAGGAATCAACCACTATGGCAATGTTCCATCTTTGACGCCTAAACAACGAAAGACATGGAACCCCACCTAGTAATGGGGGGAGGTCCAAAAGACGCCTGGACTGACGAGGTTCCGTTGGAACCATTTGAGTGTCGACCAGGTTAGGTTTTGGAAAAATTTTGAGGGGATCGAGTCTGTGATCATGACAAATTTATGGCCACATAAATAAAACAAAATGAAAATGACATGAATTTTCCTTTAACTTAATCTATGTGATCAATCAAGAAAAAAAATGGTTTTGTTTGTTTGCGCTTGATACTCAAAATCCTAGAAGACCTAGTACGCCCTCACACACTCAAAGGTAACTGGACCTTGAGAGGATTTCTTGCGAGTGCTGGCACAACGTCCCATAAGAGCTGGCGACGCCCCCAGTCAGCCGAAGAGAATCAACCAACATAAGGGTAGAGGGTCTGGCGCTTGCCTGCACCGTCACCTATAGGGTAAAGGATGCCCTATTTTTGGCCACTAAGAACCACCATCCCACATGAGCATTCGAGTCTTGGGCTTCTTGGTAGTCAGCTAACAGTACCGAGTATCAGCAGGGTCAAATAGCCCCAACTGATACCGCACGCATTGCGCCTAAGCCTAACCCCCTCTGAATCGGGTCTCTGCTGCGCTCGGGTTTTCTTTTCCGTGGGCTAATAGGTGGATTTTAAAGCTCCCTAAATACACAACTTCTATGCTTCAATGTGAAGTGTGATCAAGGTAGCTTATTGGATGCCTACCACCTTAATCCTAACTTAATCTATAAATTCTCTTGTGGCCCTTGTGGGGAGAATTTAGTGAGTTGGTTTAAGTTATTTTTAGGTGGCTTTATTTTCTTAGTGGGTGAATGTGTGTGAGTGTATGGTGAAAAATATCATAACTTGAACATATGGATATCATTGATCCTTTACAAAATTCCCCTAGTTAAACTATGTGACGTTGTTCCTTGCTCAAATGTAAAGCATTTGCGGATAATGGGCCACTTCCAAATCTTCCTAGTTAGTCTATGTGAGTGACTAAAGGGAGATGGCGAATCACAAATGTAGAGCATTCATATGCTTGTCTAGGGTCACCAAATGGTGCAAAGACAATAGATATTACTTGCTCTAATTGGCGATTCAATCCTAGTCCCGCAATTTCCTAAATGCAAAAATTGAATTTGAACTAAACAATTTCTACATTAGCTTAGCATGTGTGGTCATGATCCACTTACTTGGACTAGTTAAGCTAAGTGTGCATACCAGAATGTGCAAAAAACATAAATTTTTCATAAAGTAATGGTTAATTCAACCCCTACTTAAACTATGTGAACATGTTTTGCAAAACCAACTTAAATTGAAACTAACTAAATGCCTACAGAAAGCAGCAAAAAATGAGTTCTCAGAAGCTGTGGGGTATCAACATAGGTGTTGGCAGAAACATTAGGGGTTTCCCAACACACTTACAAGCAAAAAAAATGTAGAAAATAGGGAGAAAAAATCTCTCTTCAATTTGCGCGCAAAATCCCTTGACAGGTGCGCCTTCCTACGCGCAAGTCAGTCCTGAACGTGCGCAATGCGCCTCTGTGAGGAAAAAATGTGTGCAAAAATCCTGCAAGTAAAAGCATTAGGAGCTTCCTTCTTCAGTCTGTCACCTCAATGAGTCTAGGGACTGCAAGATGGGTCAGAGGATTGTCAACTCCACTCCAGCATAGACAAAGGGTCTCTTACAAAATATGGCACAACAACATAAACTTCAAACACGTCAGTGGAGTCGCCAATCCTGTTGTTGTGGATTTTTCGCACGGGTGTACGAAATCACACAAGCTTAGAGAGTGTGGCCTACTCTCTAAACTATTGGTAACAGGCAGAAAGTGGGGGGAGCTCAAAAGCATAAAACTTAATGAAATAGTATGCTGAAGTATGCTCTGATTAAAATAAAACTAAAAACAAAAATATATAGAAGTTATATAGAGAGTTTCAAATGATAATAATGCAAACGATGGCTCGATGGCCTCTTCTTATTAAACGTTTGAAATGGAGAAGAAATTTTACCCACTTGCCAAAGGGAACCTAGGCAATGGCTCTAGGTCCCGATGCAAGGATGTTTCCTTCCAAGCTTTGCCTCTAATGCATTCTCACTCTCTCTCTTTGTTGTGGTGGACTAAGATGTTGGGTGGCCAACTATCGAGTCCTCATTAGCTCCAGCTCCAGGTCACACATAATTCTGGTGTTGCTTGGGGCAACTTTGGCTAGCATAACCTTGTGATCACCATTTTTTCATCTCTTGGTGGGTTTATATAGGTGACCTTCAAATCCTCCTTCCCTCCCTTGGTACATGATGGATGGTGACCCAAGGGAGAGGTGTGATTCTATTATGTGCTCAAATATTCTTTTGTGTTCTCACATAATGTCTAAGGAGGTGCTAGTGGCTATCCTTAGGCAGCTTTCACATAAGGAGTAACTATCCTTTGCTTGTTGTGGTCCCGGAAAATGACTTTTTTCCATTTCCAGGAATGTGCGCTTATCGGGAAAAATGACGCGCAGAAGACACTTTTCTCGAAGGATAAAGCGCGCATTTGAGCATTTATGACTAGTTCAAATCTGATTTTCTCAAAACCTTAGATATTTTAAATACTTCTTGATTCGATAATGTATTCCTGTCCTTTAAATCCTTGGGCTGGACATTAATTGATGTCATCTTTTGCTGTACGATTTTCCAGTGTTAACAATCTTCTCCATATTTGTCTCCATCTTTCTAATATGAGCAATTTTTTCCAATATTAGCTTCATCATTTCTCCTTTCTGAGTCTCGGATTATTCAATGTCTTTAGTGAGAGGATCTTTAGTTGTTGGAAACTTTAGTTGCTTCCTTAATGCTACAATGTCAGCATTCTTCTTCTTAATCAACTCCTCTGCAACTTTCATATTTTCTGGATCATAGCCCATCTTCACAACCAAATCCGCCAAAGATTTGATCCTGGTATCCTTTGCTAGAGAAGAAATATTCTCCATATTCAGCTCAACCTGAATTTTGGAAAGTGAAACCTGTAGTTTAGAGAAATTCATAGTTGTATTGGTTAGAGTAGAAAAGATCATCTCACCAGTTTTTTTGTGCATCTGCATCTGGTCAATGGGATGGAAATATTTGGTGTCAAACTAAAATGTTTTCTTCTTATAATCTGTCATTGATTTGGGCTGTGGGATTTGAGCCTCAAGGAAGACCATATGCATCCTCCATTTTTATGAATCAAAATTTTAAAGGAGTCTACTCTGTGAGATGGATGTTTTCTTCCAAAACTGAGTGTAAGATATGTTCTTAAGAATTTCATTATTAAGTGATTTCTCTGTATCTATCAAATATACTCTTCTCATTCTCTCCTTGAACAATCTTTGAAGTTTGTATTGTGTCTCTTTGACGCTGTGATACTGATGATACTATTGGAGATGCAGCAAATTTGCAACCTGATTGAGATGAAGAGGGTGTTCCTTGAGTATCATGGCAACTTCTTGTTCTAGATTCTTATTTGAATCTACTTTAGGATTGAATTTAGTCCTCTTTATGTACATGATCTTGAACTCCTTCCCTGCACTGTCTGTCATTGAAGGTTACTCTTATTCTCTATGTCTCTTTCTTGCTTTTTGCTGAGGAACGGGAGTTTTTGAAGTTGAAGTAGAAACAAGTTTCTCTTAAGATTCCTGCAAGGTATTTTCTTTCCAAGTCAACTGGTTCACATATCTTTCAATCTCATGGCTCTGGGTATGAGTATAAGAAGTGGTTTTGTTTTACACCCTCAATTTATAAATTATACCCAGTGGATCATAGGACCATGTGAAACTTAAACATAAATTCATCTCTTTGAGAATATTATATGCTTCTTCTCCTGCAATCTTGCTATTACACACAAAAGAGCCAACCTGTGACTTAATTCTAAATTGTGATTTATTATTTGCTTAAAAAAATTGTATTTCATCTTAATTGATCATTTCTCTTATATATTATAATGAAAATATCCTCATGGGGAGGTATTTTGGCAATTTGTATGGTACCAACTCACACCCATACACTAATTTTAGTTTAGTTCTAGTACAGGTATCAGTATCCAGTCTTTTCTTGCTCTGTCAAATGTAAAATTCTCTTTATCTCCTCACTGATCCTCGACTTTTTTGAACTATTTAACATACTCATTTCTAGATGTATAAATTTCTCAATTTACTACTTGTAAGAGAATTATTCCTGCTCTTTCATTACTAGGGAAGTCAAAAATATCACAGACTGTTGATTCCCTTCTTCATCTAACTTTTTCATAGAAAACTTGAATCTGTTTTCCTGATAATAGATAAATGTGTAAACCACAATTGAATTATACTTGAACACTCCCTCAGTTGGTAACTTCAGGAATTGTTCATGAATACTATCAGCCAAAAATTGACTAAAATTGAAAATAATGGAAGGCTTAATATATGTAGAAAATATTGACAGGAAACCTAGAATGGATTCATCTACCCATTGATCAGAATAATAGCCTAAAATGTAGGATAGCACAAATATAATTTTCTTGGCCTAATCTGGGGAAATAGAGGAGGGATAAGGTATATTATTTCTTTTTAATTAAGTGTTTTCAAGTAAGACTCAAGTCAAAAATTCGGGATATTTTAGAAAAATCAAGCTTTTGATATAATTCAGTTAAGGCTTATATTAAAATGGGGTATTGGTCTCTAAAGAGGGGGCCTACATCATTTGATATATGGTTTTAGTAGTAATGGTGAAGAAAATTTCACCACTAGGGGCTACGATTGCTCTCTGGTTTGGGATATAGCATCCTTGGCATTTTCTTGCAAATTTAGGAGAGTGGAAGGTTTGGGGAAAAATTTAATGGGGAATATTGGACTCCCAAAGTCTAATTTCATCAATCTTGTCCACGAATTTATCCTCAAGCCAACAATAGAGCACCAAGAGATCGAACTCACATTGTGTCTCAGAGCTTTCGTAATCTTTTTCTGCCAAGGGAATGTGGTCCAAGTCTACAGGGGGATGGATCAGGGGGTTGACAAAGTCCTTTTGTTTATTCTTTTTGGGAGGCATATTATTAATGGAGAATTTACAGAATCAGGGGGGAATGAAAGATTACCGGGGGTGTTGCAGGTTTGTCGGAGATGAGAAGTGGAATTGGGAATTTTGATCTGAAATTGATTGTTAGTTAATGTTTTACTAATATCAGTTTCAAAATTAACATGGATGTGCTTTGGTTTGCTTATTATACAAGGGTTTATACATGTACTTATGAGTGAAAATTCATTAAAATTGATGAGATTTAGCGTATTTTATGAACTTAAAAGCATGGAAACTCAACTAAACAACAACATGATAAAAAATAAAAAACACAAAATAACGGAGACAAATACACAAGTTTTTGATGGAGTTCACCCCTCCTGGGCTACATCTCCTTGGTCCAGCTTCATAGTGTGGGCCTTTGTATTAGCTTCAAATGTAAAAAAATGTTGTTTAGAGTACCCTATTGCCTCTACAACCTGCTCAAATGGCTCCAAAACATCAAAATCTACCAATAATGACTCTTCCTGAGCCAAAATTGGTTTAAAATTGCCTCAATTATGGAAAACCCAATTTTTCCTAGTTTTTCTCCACTAAATCTGGAAGTCCGCCAGTTAATTCCACTAAATGTAGAAGTCCACTGAATTTGGCGGGTCCGCTAAAGGTGTCACCAAGTTAATTGCATGATGAATGTTGAGATAAGTATTGTTTTAAGTGGGGTTAAGCGTGTTTAGCGCTAACCCGCACTTATCCGAAAAGTATGGATTAACACCACTAATCCACGGATTAACATATAATAAACTTGGCTTAAATGCATTTAAAAATCCAATCAAATTTTTCCACTGGTTTTCTTTAGTGCTTGGTCATCAAATTTGGTTGTGTGGGTGTTGGGGCCTTTGTTTTGGACAAGACAGTTTTGAGTTCCGAAGGGATAGAGCGGAAAGGACGAGTGGGGGAGCGCAATCAGGATAGGCAAGGAGCCATTGCGGTTGCAAAAAACGTGAAGGCAGGTGGCGGAGCATGGATAGGTGGTGGTACAGATGGAAAAGACGGGAGACAAGGAAAATTTAGTAGAACTCCCAATAACAGAAAAGAGACGGAAGGCAATGGAGCGCAAGGGAATAGTTGAGTTGAAAAGGGGCAAAGACTGATAGTGTCAGTTGGGAGGAACAGATAAGCAAGGAAGGAACAAGTACTCCGAGGATAGTTAGAGGCTGATAGTGAATTAGAGCCTCAGAAGAGCTCTGCGCATTTGTATGTACTGAGCTTAAATGTATTGAAATATGTGGAGTATATTTGTAATGTTTTGAGATAAGCTAATATAATAAGACCGATGTTGTGTTGTGTGCTATGGACTAGTTGATATTTGTTGATCATTGTGTGTGTGACTATTTTAAAAATTTTATTCAATGCTCAGAATGTGTATGGACGAATGATAACTTATCTCTTAATTTGATATATGAATGTATTATTTATGAGATGGGGAATGACCTGATGTTAGTGATCTCTCCTTGATGGTAATGGTCTAGTTTCTAATCCCATTAAGGTCATGACATGCCTCGGGTGAGACTCCTTTCTCTCTTGAGTAGAGTGAAAATTTCGGTGTTGTCCTATACTACAATAGAACCTTTTTGGCTCCAAGCCTGAACCTAGGTCTTTCCTAGAGATCTCCCTTTTCGCCAATAGTGGGAGGGGGTTGGCCCCCTCCAGACCCCAAAATATGCCGACGATACTCTTCAAATAAATGTGATAAGCCTTATGGTTAAGGACTTCGGTGGTAGGTGAGGTTGTAAGGCATTGTATTATGGTGCGGGTGGTCATGGGTTCAACCCCAACCACATAAATTTTGTTGAACGCTGCAAAGGCTCAGACCATAGTTAGAAAACTTTGGTTATAAATATGTTGCAATATATATACGTTGAAATATATATATATATATATATATATATATATATATATATATATATATATATATATATATATATATATATATATATACGTTTCTCCCCATGTTATGGTTCCAACCTTATAATATCATATATGTGCGCCATGAACTTGCAATAAAAATGTATGCGCCTTCCAACCTTGCCATTGGGGGGGGGGGGGCACATGGAAGCCTCCGGCTACGCCATGTGGGCCTTCCCCATTGGCCCAAAATTCACCCTTAAAAATAATAATAAGGCACCATAATAATAATTCCAAACTTAGGAATAGGAGACAAATTCAACTTCCGCAAGCAACATTGGCAAAATCTGCCAATGAAGGCTTGTCACAACATCACTGGCTGAAAACTGGAGAATATTCCCTATATATTCTTGAGGTGATAACTGGACTACCAAGTCATCTGTTTGTCATTGTTTTGCACAATTTTTACCTATTTGGGAAAACGAACAACAGACCATAACTCACTCATACGAACTCGGATTTTGATGAAATGAGTTGCATTAGAATCCTGGTGACGAGCTCTATCTGTTCATTCAAGTCTAAATAATTTCTGAGAACTTTCATTTTTTAGCTAAATATTAAGGTCCTAATCATTCCTCCCCGCTAGAAGCCTTTTGGACCCCAAAAATATACTACCCATTGTTTAGCAGGTGAGGGTACATCTCCCTCACCCTTTCACTCTCCATCCATTTTTCCTTTGAAGGATTTTGTCCCTTGAGTCCCACTCTAAGGTATTTGACATTCCCTCTTCTTAAAGTTTTGATTCTTCTATTAAATATGAGATCTTGTTAAATTTCATAAAGATATTGTGGTGAGAAATCATCTATTTATGGTAGTTGAACATGCTCTCCTTGATCATCAATCAAAGGAGGCTCAAACAATCTCAAATTCTCAACATTAACAACAGAATATGTTTTCATATAAGGAGGCAAATCTAGCTTAAATGCATTAGTACCAATATTTTCCATAATTTTAAATGGACCATAACGGATTGTCTTGATCATTTTACCTTCCCCTTGCAATCTTTCTTTGCCGATATACAACCAAACTTCACCTCCAACCTAGAATTTGTGATCAACACAGTGTTTTTCATGCCTTGCCTTGTAGCTTCTTTGACTCTTTTCAAGTTGCTCTTACACTGTGTGATGTATCAAGTGAATTTTATCAATGAACTTCCTTGTCTTATCTATGTCACTATGACCATCTATAGTGACATCTTTCTCAAAGATGAAGTCCAAAGGCGATCTTAGCAAGTACCCAAAACATGCCTCAAGTGGTGATATGTTTGTGGAAGAATGCTTTCCCTTGTTGTATGCATGTTGAATGTAATGCAACTTCTCATCCCACAGCTTGTGATGCTTGCTGCAATAGCCTCTAAGAACATGAATAGATGTCCTATTTACCACCTCGGTTTGACAATCTGTTTGCGGATGAAATGATGTACTCTTATTCAACTTTGTGTCCATCATGTCCCATAATTTTGAACAAAAATTCCCAACAAATCAGGAATCCTGATCACTTACAATAGAATTAGGAAGACCAAAATGCACCCATACATTTTGAAAGAAAAGATTAGTGGTTTGTTCAATTGTAATTGTTTTCTTACATGGCATCAAAAGACATATTTTTCTAAACCTATCTACCACAACATACAAGTAATCATGACCTTTCCTTGACATAGGAAGACCACCTACAAAATCCATTGAGATACTCTCCCAAGGATGTGAAGGAACCAAAAGTGGAGTGTACAATCCAATTTTCCTATTATTAGGCTTACTTGTTGCACATAAAGAACATCCTCTAATAAAACGAGATACACTATAAATCATGTGTGGTCAATAACAATACCTTTGGAGATTCACTATTGTCTTGCCTACACCGAAATGTCCAGCAATCAATGATGTGTGCGCCTCCCTTATGATATTGTTTCTTTCTCCCCGTGGTATACATACCTTGCCCAAGTTATTCAAAAAAATGTTATGCACATGGTAATCTAACTCTTCATTTTGGTTTCCTTGACTCAAGCTTTCATACACATCTTGAAAATCACTATCATATGCATATTGTTCACTGTAACTTTCATGCATAATTGAATTTTGCTTGAGTATAATAGATGAATTTACAATAGGCCTAGAGAGAATATCAGCTACCTTATTGTAGATTCCCTTTTTGTACCTGATAACCAAATGAAATTTTTGTAGAAATCCCATCCATCTAAAATGTCTTGATTCCTGCAACTTTGACTGTGATTGTAAGTACTCGACTTCATCTAAAAAGTGGAACCACATCTAACTCAACTTCATCAACAAAGCTTGCAGTAATAGAAAATCTAAATATGTATTTCCTTGTAACCTGTAAATTGGCATTCTTAACTATCCAACCCAAAGGGTATGGTTTATGATGTGGTACGGTTTCAAGGTTAAGATTTTTGACTAACTCTTCTGAAATCAAGTTTGCTTGTGATCCACTATCAAACAATGCATCAATCTTTGCATGATTTGAAATCACTCTAACATGGAACAATTGTATCCTTGTGTCTTCATTTGGAGTGTTGTTGTGACTATTTTAGGAACTAGTACTTGCTATGGCTTCCTTTCCTTTGTTAACCATGGCTACAATCTTGGTCTCATCTCCTTAATTGGATCCAAGATCTTGTTATGTGGTGGCGGTCATATTTTGTTTCCCTTTGTTATTTGGTTTCTTCGGCCTTAGTTCGGGATGTAGTTTCCAATAGTGTGCTTCATCATGCCACTTTTTGGAAAAATGTTTGCATGTAGTTTTCTCCCCTTCATTCTTGATGTTTGCATTCTTCTTTCCCTTCCATTTTGTTCCCTTATCTTTTCCCTTACCCCTGAATGGCTTCTTCTTACTACCCTCTTCCTGAATGTTCTTCCCCCTTGCTTCAAGATGCGTGGCTTGCACACATACTTCGTCTAATTTTTTTGGGTTAAACATAAGAATAGTATGTTTCAAGTAGGAATGTAAACCTCCAATATATTTCAAGTGTGTTTCTTGTGAATTCAAGTTTACTCCTAACAATATATCCCTCTTTATAAACTCCTGCGTGTACTCCTAGACAATTTGGCCTTTGAGTTGCATAAAGTTTTGCCAAATCATTATTTATTTTTCCATATAGGCTAATGGATAAAACTATCTTTTAATGGAAGAAATGAATTCAACCCAAGAAATGGATATCTTACCATGAATTTGCATTTCCTATTGAGTCTTTTCCTCCCACCAAACTAGCATTGCTCCTTCTATCCTTAATGAAGCCAACTGGATCTTTATGTCATCCTCTTGTAGGTTTTTAATTCTACAATATACTTCCAATTTAAGGATCCAATTTTATAACTTTTGTGCATTTACCTCACCATTGTACATGGGAAGTTCAAACTTGATGTTCAACTTGAGTAATGGAGTTTTTCCTTTTGGGATTTTGGAATGAGTGTGGGTGGTTTTTGTGGTGGATGTGGAAGATGAATATGTTGATGAAGATGATGAGGATGAGGATGGTGTAGATGGAGGTGGCTTTCCTCCACTGCCTTTAGAACTCTTCTCTTCATCCTTCTTACCATCTGAAGATCCTTCTCCATGTGGAGGCTTTGAACCTTCTCCTGCTCTTTCTATAGTGAATGCATCAAACATGATTTTAACCATTCTTTGCATGTCTTTGAAGTCTATATTAACATCCTCTTCTTCTAAATTTCCATGAGTTTTTCCAACTCCTGACATAATGGCTAAGGATTCAAGCTCAACCTCTGATGTTTGTACCTCTTCAATCACTTCAACTTATTGTGAAATTTGTACCTTTTCAATCTCAACTGCTGGAGATGGAATTTGAGGTGCTTCAATTGTAGATTTGAGTGGAAATTTGGGTGAAGATGATCTCAGCTCTCTTTATCCTTCTCCTAATCTCAGGACTAACAACCAATAGCTTCCCTTCTCCTCTCTGCAACTTCAACCTTGCAAGCATCACAATTAAAACCCTTCTTGCACAATCTCAAGCAGAGCAAGAAAATAAATTTTAGCAACCTTGTGCTCTGATACCAACTTGATCTGAAATTGATTGTTAGTTAATGTTGTGCTAATATCAGTTTCATAATTAACATGTAAGTGCTTTGGTTTGCTTATTATTAACAATTCATTAAACTTGATGAAATTTAGTGTATTTTATGAACTTAAAAGCATGGAAACTCAATGTTGAACAGAAGCATAATAAAACATAGTAAGCACAAATAACAGAGAGAAATACACAAATTTTTGATGAAGGATTTCACCCCTCCTGGGCTACATCTTCTTGGTCCAGCTTCATACTGTGGGCCTTTGTATTAGCTTCAATTCTGAAAAATTGATATATATATTATATTGTTGCCTCTACAACCTACTGCAATGGCTCCAAAACATCAAAATATACCAAGAATTATAATTCCTGAGCCAAAATTGGTTGAAAATTGCCTCAATTATGGAAAAACCAATGTTTCCTAGTTTTTCTCCACTAAATCTGGAAGTTTTCAAGTTAACTCCACTAAATGTGGAAGTCCGCCAAATTTGGCAGGTCCGCCAAAGGCGCCGCCAAGTTAATTGCGTGAATAATGTTGAGATAAGTATGGTGTTAATTAGGGTTAAGCGTGTTTAGCGCTAACCCACACTTATCTAAAAAGTACGGATTAACACCACTAATCCATGGATTAACATATAATAAACTCGGCTTAAACGCATTTAAAACTCTGCTCAACTTTTCTTGCTAGTTTTCCTTAGCACTTGGTCATCATACCTGCTCGTATGGGAGGGGGCTGGCCCATGAGGCTAGCCCCCTCCAGACCCCCAAATATGTCGATGATACTCTTCAAATAAATGTGAGAATCCTTATGGTTAAGGAATTCAGTGGCAGGTGAGGTGGTAAGGCGTTGCATTGTGGTGCTGGTGGTCATGGGTTCGACCCCGACCACATAAACTTTGTTGAACGCTGCAAAGGCTCGGACCATAGTTAGAAAAATTTGGTTATAAATATGTTGCAATATATATACGTTGAAATATATATATATATATATATATATATATATATATATATATACGGTTCTCCCAATGATATGGTTCCAACCTTATAATATTATATATGTGCGCCATGACCTTACAATAAAAATGTATGTGCCTTCCAACCTTACCATGGGGGGGGAACATGGCAGCCTACGGCTACACCATGTAGCCCTTCCCCATTGGCCCAAAATTCACCCTTAAAATTTATAATAAGCCACCATAATAATAATTCCAAACTTAGGAATAAGAGAAAAATTCAACTTCCCTAAGAAACATTGGCGAATATGCTGATGGCACTTGTCACAGTGTCACCGACTGAAAACTGGAGAATATTCCCTTAATATTCTTGAGGTGCTGACTGGACTGCCAAGTCATCAGTCTGTCACTGTTTTGCACAATTTTTACCTGTTTGGGAAAACGAACAACAAACCATAACTCACTCATACAAACTCATATTTTGATTAAACAAGTTGCGTTGGAATTCTGGTGACGCGCTCTATTCGTTCATTCATGTCTGAAGAACTTTTGAGAACTTTCATTTTTTACCTAAATATTGAGCTCCTGGTCAACTTCGGTGCTTGATCAAATCTTTGATTGCTTGGAAGAATAGTCGTGGCACGTGAAAACCTGAAAAATGAAAATGAATTGATAAATTTTGCAACAGAAAGGAAAAAATGGTGATGCATTTAGAAATTTATGGTTTTGGGAATGTTGCAAGCGCAGGTCCGTTGGATTTTCAAATAGTTACCTAGGACAATTGAATGAATTAACGATAATCCCCTAGGAAGAACATTTTTCGGTTAATGGATACTGCCACGCGATAGGGAATGAGTCAAAGGGGAAGTGTGGGTGGGGACAACGGGAAAGGAATGATGGTTGGCGATTTTCGGAGGGGGGTGAGTGTGGTAAGCGATAAGCTACATGGGGGGGGTTGCGAAGTGTTGAGCGTGCACCATGTTGCAAAATACCTAGCGGGAGAAAACCACCTTTTCAGAACACCACCCCCCCAGACGGTAAAGACAAGATGATAAGGGGGGGTCGAAAAGGGATATGGGTCGTTGATCTGTCACTGTTGTTGATCGGATGGCTCAAAGTTGGGTGTGATTTAATCACAACCTAACAAATGTGTTTGTCATATAGCAACCTTCATTTGATTGTGAATACTTTGGACTTAAAAAATTAATGCATTGAAACATTAGCCTTAAGCGCATATTACATAATTGTTTTTTAAACTTAGGCTAAAACTGCAATAATGAATCCTTTGAAATAAAATTATCCCCCTCTACCCTTTTAACTTTAATTTTTTTACCTAGTCTTAAAACTAATCATTTTATTCATTCCTAAGGGTGCATTTAGACTTGAAAACCCTAGTTTTACTTCCTATAAAAAACAAAAGCCTATCCTATCCTATCCACTTATTTCTCCATTGATTCAACTTAAACAAATGAATCAATATTATTTTCTACCTAACTAACATTAGCCAAGATTAAATAGTCTGGCTAACCTTATTCTCTAATCTAATTAACAAAAAATTAAACTTGTTTAACCAAGATTAAGTTGTATGATCAAACAAATGGCTAATGATTTTGGAATTTTAAACAAGTTGCACACAAACTTCATTTTATTTAACAGAATGAAACTATCTATCAAATAGTGGCATTATATTTGCAACACTTTCAACATTATTTATTTTGTTTTCTTTTGTGAGGTTCTCATCTTTATTTTTTATTCTTTTTCACTGTATTTTCTTTTCTTTTTATCTTTCTCTTTATTCTTTTTTTTTTTTAATACCCTCTTTTCATTTTCTTTTATATATATCTTTTTGGAAATAATTTTAAAATTGAAATATTATTTACAATATTATATAATTGATATAAAATATCCAATCACCTTGAGATCCTATAAATTATAGGACCCTAACACACCCTTTGGGCTTTACTGTGTATCCCACCATTACCGTTCAAGGGATTCCTATGCCCAATCAAGGGTATTCTCCTCTAATATTTACTAGGTATCCCTTGTTGAAAATTCAACAATAAATGTGTTTCTAATTTAATTTTACCTTATTTAAATTGGACAATAAAATGTAATCTTATCTTATAATCACTTGTAATAGTTAAGTGAGTGTGATAAACTCAGTTAGCTCATGAATTTCGAGTTGAGGGTGGTTGGTGAGACATGCAGAGTGACTCTACTAGTTATTGAGTCCAAGTTGCAGTTACTGCATTCAGTTTAATGCATGAGAAATCAATTAACTCAATTAATTGAGTTAAAATCAGTTTAACTAGTTATAACTGTTTGTTGCACTAGTGAGAGGTCAAGTGAATTAAATCAGATTTAATTGACATGCAGTGATATGTCATGTAACTGATGATTTACTATTAATAGATACATGCATGTCAGTTCTAATGGAGACTTAGTTGAGACAAAAGTTAAAGGGATGTTAACTATCAGTTGTATTATTAGTAGGTTGCCCGCATGCAGTAAAACACCCATAGGGATTTCCCATGAACATTGCGCAGTTTTGGAAGGTTGAATTTCCTAAAGAATATGGATTGCATTCCACATGAACTTCGCAAGAAAGGCAGGCTGAGCATGTTGAAAAGTGTAACTAGGATCAGTCTTCATATTGACTATGTGATTATTTATTTATGTAAAGAAGAAGACAAAGATAATAAAATGTATATTTGTTGTACTTTCTTCATGGGTTTCATGAGCAAGATTTTATTCTAGGTTAATATACTTCTTCTTGATGTTTATTAGGGTTTTTGTCTTCTAGGTATAAATGTAATTAAGTGTCATATATATTAAGGATCTAGTCTAAATAAATACTCCAAGACCTTGCCAAAGAAAGAGTGTAAGAATGATTTAATTCAGGCCTCAAACAATGCTCGAAGATAAGCTACAATGTTGGAGTTATTTCACTTCAAGTCAACCTCATGCACAGTAATAAAGTCAGCTTACTAGATGGCTATTTGATCGGCTCAAATATAGGTTGGAAAAACTAATTATACCCACCTATGCTGCACAGAAAAGTACAGAATTGCGGACTACTCTAAGTTACAAAATGCGGATTTCAAGAGTTGAAAATGCATATTTGTGAAGCAATAAAATGCAGATTTCTAGGAGTAATATATGCAAATTTTAGAGGACTTGTTTAGGGTTTAAAGTGCAGATTTTAGGTAGTAAAAAGTGTAGTCAAAAGTGCATATTTCAGGCAATGAAAAGTGCAGTGAAAAGTGTGGATTTCAGACAGTGAAAAGTGCAGATTTCAGAAGTAACGAAGTGTTGATTTCAGAGTTGAAAAAATGTGGATCTCAGAAGTTAAAAGGGTGCGGTCTTCAGGGGTTAGAGAAGTGTGAATTTCAGTAAGAACATAAGCAAGTATAGGGTTTACATTCTGAAGTAGTGGATAAAGTTGATCTTCATGCAAAGGATGAGATCTCGAATGATCTTATAATCAATAAGGAGTATCTTAAGATAAATTTAGAGACCGAGTTCTCTAATGTTGGTGCAGGTCAGTGCACGTTGGTGAAGAAAAGAAAGATCAGCGTTGGAGGAAGACTTAGAATCAGTTTCAAGGTCTTGGATGCATTCATAGGCCAAGGGTCTGAGTCTTCGTCATGGTACTTGTCATTTGAAGATCTATAAGAAAAAATCCTTGTGGGTTTTCCTCTCCAAGAGGGAGAGGTTTTTCCCTAGCTCTAGGAGCCTAATTTGTGTGTCTTGTGTATTTTGATAATTGACTTAATGAAATATTAAATATGCTAAAGAAGAAAAGACATAAGTAAGCTCACAAGTAATTATCAAAAAGAGAATTTGAATTAATCTCTAGCCCTCCAAATTCTCAACATGGTTTCAAAGCTAACATGCTAAAGACAAAGGGATATTTGACAAGAAGACGCTTAAGGATCAAATTCAGTTTTCTAGAAAGCATGAAAGCAAAAATTCAAAGTCTACATTGAAAATTCAAATTAGTTTGCAAGGAAATCCTCAAGCCATCTCAAGAAGACTTTCAACCTTATTCAAAGAATCCACACATCGAGGAGGTAATCTTTGACATCAAATATTCTTGATATTGAAGACATTGTTGGAAGACACATCATTAAGCACCACCAAACACTATTGAAGATATCTTCATTTTGAAGTAATCCTTGATCATCAAGGATCCTATATCACTTACTTTGAAATCAATCTAAGAGAGAGTTCCTGCCATCATCTTCACCATTATCAATAAGGAAGTTGATAGAAGAAGAAAAGCATCTACTCAAGTAAGTATCTTTATGACTTCATATGAATCTATCAAAATGTCCTCTTTGCAAAGAAATCAACAAACTGGTTAGGGTTCCAAACTTTCCTACATGGAAGAAAAGGAAAATGAAGTCATGCCAAATACATGAAGGGAGATATAAGAGCCCAAAAAATTCTTAAAAAATCCATAAAAGACTCTCTCATCTCTAACGTATCAAATATAGAATCATCAAAAGGAATATATGAGAAATTGGTGGAGCTATTCTCTGTGAGTACTGCAGGAGAAGAAATCTCTATGAGATCAACTACAGGAGCTAGGAGAAGTAATGTCTGACACTGAGATGACTACAATGGTATTGAATGCTCTGCCAAAAGAATGTGGAAACTTCACTTCAAGTTTATACGGGAAGAAAGAAGCTACACCATTCCATGATTTATGGTCTCTATGTAAAATAGAGGAAAAAAGATTGAAAGCCAAAGCTGATACAGGATCAAGTGAAGGTAATCTAGTCTTTGCAACGATATCCAGGAAGAAAGGAATATTCGGTAAATTTGGTCCTTAGAATAAAAGGAGAAATTTGGACAAAGTACGATGCTTTGGATGTAATGAACTTGGGAATTATAAAGGAGATTGTCCTAAATATGACAAGGACAAGAGGAAAAGGGAAGAAGCCCATGTCTCAGAAATGAGAGAAGAACCTGATGCAAAGAAATATAAGAAAGAATAAACAAGGGATCTCCACTATGATTGAGAAAAATCTTCTCCTTTAAGTGATTTATGTTGGTTTTATGATAGGAAGCAGTATAGCATCATGATTGAAGCATGGTAGGATCTATTGGTAAAACAGCTCCTGGAAAAACCTCTCTGATAACAATACCGATGGAAGGCAGTCATCAAGATCAAGGGTCATCATGAAAATAGGTGCTGACATTTTCTAATGGAGTTCTCTGTGAATTCACTGATTATAAAGAAAGTAGAATGGTTTCATCAATAATTCCATGCTACAAAATTATGGGATGTGATGAGATATTGATGGAGCAGACCAAGGGAATGAAGCTCTTCATTCTAGTAAAACTGTTACAGGATGACTTAAATGAAAAAGGTATGAGTTATGTATATATTTATATGATGAAAATAGATGTTGTGAAGTAATGTCATATGGTTGTAGGTAATAGACTTATATACTTATAAGTATGATCTATGAAGGAGGATCTCTCAGTGCATTGATAGATTAAATCAACATAATATATCCTCATATGGAATATGAGGTGGTTGTATATGAATGAGGAACTAGAAAATTTGTAAGTTCTTGAGAATGAAGAATGTGTAGAAAGGAAGATATCATGAAATGAAACCATGTCAAGAGACAGTTATCATCCGAAAGCCAATAAGATGTGACTGGGAGATCTCCTGGGAAGATATGTAGATTTTGACAGAAGTCTGGTAAAGAAGAAGACCCTTGACAAGACATATCTTTAGGAGATGTGTCAACCTAAATAGAGGATTTCGGTGCATACACGAAGATTTCATGGTAAAATATCATCACCGAGGTAAATTTTGATTTAAATTTCATATGTATATGTTTATCTGGATAATTTTATGTAGGTTTTCCAATCATGTGGAAGGATGTAAGATCCTTGGCGATGATTTGAAGGAAAGCAACATGGCATAAAGGCGGACTAGATGAGAAAGCCTGATGAATCAATTTCTAATGATTGACATGATAGATGATCTGTGCCCTATGAAGCCAAAGGTTGAAGATTCCTCAATATCAAAATTGGTGACATCGAGGGGAGGAATTCTTCATGAGCATTTGGGTGTCTTACCATTGCTGCTGTAGGACCCTAGTTGAGAGGGAGCCTGGTGGTAAGTTTCTTACTAGGAAGAAATTTGAAGTATGTCCTACCTGAGTTAAGAGGAAGTGACGTATGTGATTCTCTAATACATGTGTCATGCACTAGAATAGGACTAATAGCTGTAAGTCTTAGTGAGGGCCAAGTGGAGAGAATGGATAGACACATCATTTTGTTCTTCACTTGGAGGACAAAATGGAGTTTGGGTAATCATTTGGCATTCGATACTCTTTGAGAATGAGATAGGGAATTCAAGATAAGAGTAGTCGAGGACTGATATTCTTGGAGGGTTGGCTACCCAAGAGAAGAATAGTCCAATAAGGTCATACTCTAGGAACATCTGGGTGGAGTATGTACCTTGGAGAGACAATGACTATGGTGTCTCGTTGAGAGATGGGGATGTTAGTCAAGGCCTTGCACTAGGACAATGTTGGTTGATATTATGCTATACAGATGTAGTTACCAATCTGATTCTTCTTATGAGATTCTTCAGTTTGAAAGTGACCATGTACCTGTATGAATACATCTACATCCCTAGTTAAGAGGGAGTGTTGAAAAGTGTAACTAGGATTAGTCTTCATATTGACTATGTAATTATGTATTTATGTAAAGAAGAGGAAAAAGATAATAAAATGTATATTTTTTGTACTTTCTTCATGGGTTTCATGAGCAAGATTTTATTCTAGGTTAATAGACTTCTTCTTGATGTCTATTAGGGTTTTTTTCTTCTAGGTATAAATGTAATTAAGTGTCATATATATGAAGGATCTAATCTAAAGAAATGCTCCAAGACTTTGCCAAAGAAACCGTGTAATAATGATTTAATTAATCCCTCAAACCACGCTGGAAGATAAGCTACAACACTCGAATTATTGCACTTCAAGTCAGCCTCATGCATAGTAATAAATTTTGATTACTAGCTAGCTATATGGTCGGCTCAAATACAGGTTGGAACAACTATTTATACCCACCTATGTTGCGTAGAAAAGTACAGAATTGCGGACTGATCTTAGTTACAAAATGCATATTTGTAGGAGTAATATATGTGGATTTTAGAGCACTTGTTCATGGGTTAAAGTGAATATTTCAGGTAGTAAAAATTGAAGTCAAAAGTGCAGTGAAAAGTGTGGATATAAGGTAGTGAAAAGTGTATTAAAAAGTGTGAATTTCAAGTAGTGAAAAGTGCAGATTTCAGAAGTAACGAAGTGCTGATTTCAGAGGTGAACAAATGTGGATCTCAGAGGTTAAAAGGGTGCGGTCTTCAAAGGTTAGAGAAGTGCGAATTTCAGTAAGAACAGAAACAAGTATATGTTTTACATTTTGAAGTAGTGGATAAATTTGATCTTGATGCAAAGGATGAGATCTCGAATGATATTATAATCAATAAGGAGTATCTCAAGATAAATTTAGAGACCGAGTTCTCTAATGTTAGTGCAGTTCAGTGCATGTTGGTGAAGAAAAGAAAGATCAGTGTTGGAGGAAGACTTAGAAGTAGTGTCAAGGTCTTGGATGCATTCATAGGTCAAGGGTCTGAGTCTTGGTCATGGTACTTGTCATTTGAAGATCTATAAGAAGAATTCCTTGTGGGTTTTCCTCTCCAAGAGGGAGTAGTTTTGCCCTCAATCTAGGAGCCTAATTTGTGTGTCTCATGTATTTTGATAATTGACTTGATGAAATATTAAATAAGCTAAAGAATAAAAGAAATAAGTAAGCTCACAAGAAATTATCAAGAAGAGAATTTGAGTTAATCTCTAGCCCTCCAAATTCTCAATAGAGCAGAGGTTGAAAATTGTATAAGTGTTGGTTTATTTTGTCTGGATCAGTATGAGACAGATGTGAGAGTGCAAGTGACTCTTATGAGAAGATTGCATTTTAATTGTTTCATGATTCCTTGGTGAATATACAATAGAATATTGTGGGGTTTTGAGCAGCAAGCTTTCCTCGGGCAAATAATTGTGTTGTGGTTTGATTTTATTTTTTATTTACTTGTTGTGATTGGTGATCGTGTTTATTTTCCAAAATTAATTTTTATAAGGATTCATTATCTTTCTTTAACATATCGCATGATAGGATTGAATCCATTGGTATACATATTGTTTGTATAATTTATACATGGCATCAGAGCGCAGGAAATCACTATAGTGGAGAAGAAATTGAGTTTGTGCAGAATAGCTCATTCAAATTTGCAAAAGTATCCTTTGGTGTGACAGGAAAATCAAGATCAAGATGACTTTCAATGGCTTGAGATTGGAATATGCACTTGAGGGTATTCCAATTATATTGCGTGGAAAGACAGGATGGAGGTAGTTCTGGAGGACAACGGGTTGAAATAATTCATTGATAATGACATTCCCAAACCCGTAGCAACAGATGTCACTCTTCTTGATGATTGGAAAAAAAAGGTTGCAAAGGCGAGGAGGATCTTATTAGAGGGAGTACGATACCACATTGTCTCAAGTCTCCATGGAAAAGCAACTCCACATGCAATGTGGAAGGCTTTGACATATCTGTTTCAGAGTAGAAATGATCACATAAAATCGAGACTGAAGGACATGTTGGCTTGTGGTTTTTATGAAGGAATAAGGCAACATGAAGAGTGGGAATGGTGAAATCGGTAAGGTAAAGCAAATCATCATAACTCTTTTGGCACGCCCCTGTGCATACATACCATCACGACCCGCGCCTCCTCCAAGCAAGTGGTGTAATCCACTATAGTAGCGGTGCCATGCACAAAGGAAGCAGTCCACAATCGTTCTGATGACGCTTAGGAGTGCGGAGGGTTGCTAGAATAACCCATCAGAGGGGATAATGTCACCCCCCTCTCGGTCCAATTAGAAGAGCTCTAGGGGGGCAAGACGGGGCTCAGCCCTCAAATTTTGACCCAATGAAAGTTAGTGTGCCCCACGCATACACAGTTGGCACAAGTAAGTCTACAGTAAGGTAAGTCTGCCTGAAGTACAAGGCCGGTACCTCTGTGTCAGGCACGTGTCCCCTCACCTACCCGGCCGCCGTCAGCAAACCATCGCATGCCACGTGTCCCTCTGATGACGTCCCCATGATGTCATCCCTACAGTTTTCGCCCTGCTCCACTCCCCAGTAAAAACCTGTCTCTACCCCGATTTTTACTCCTGACCATTTGAATTGTTACGAATAACTGAGGTTTCTTACTCAGCTAGGCACCTTGGTAAAACTCACAGTACTAGTTTCTTTTCCCCTCGCATCACTTTCACAGTTGCCTCAGGTATTTGGTTAAGTCCTTTTCATTATTTCCCTTTACTATTTGTTCAATTTTGTATGGAAAAAATGAATCCCTTTGCCCCTGAAACCCTGCAAGCCCGCGAAGCCAAGATTGCTCCCAGTCCCAAACCACTCATGGATGCCTACTCCCAGCTCTGCAACCCGGTCTACCATTTCAATGTGGCCCATATGAAGGCTGAAGTCTTATATTTTAAGAAATAGGGTGAGCATGTGTTCAGATTTGTTGATTTAGGGATTTATTACCAAATTGCCCCAACAGTCTATCCCTTCCCTAAGTTCACCACCTAGCTCACCAACGCCTACATTGAACGGAAGGATATCTTCCTCTCTTCTCATGGGGTAAAATTTCTAGAGATTACTCTTCAACTCATCAAAAATTCCCTATGTTACCCCTCCACCCAAGAATGTGTTAAATTCACTGAAGTCACCCTCTCCTGTCACTTCTCGAACTTGCCCACAGAGAAACAGAGGGGTTTCATCGAGCTCATCACTGATTCGTGCATATCTACTCTCTTGCTTATAGATACTATTCCTCTATCCCTATTTCATTACATCATATAGCCTATCCTAGTGGCCATCTCAAGAATGTTGGGTTTAGACAGTGCCGATAGGGTAAAAAAGGTTCGCAGAGGGTTTCTATGGTTCATGATGCAACCCGGGGTTTTACTGGACATCTCCTCCTTCCTATCCTCAGCTATCAAATCCCAGTTCCAAGAAATTTCATCTTCATGTTCCTTCAGATACTACTCCCTAGTATTTTACCTATTCCTGTTTAAGCATGCAAACAAGTTCGAGGGTTTAGGCCTCGACAATTTCTCCATGAGAAACGTTGAGCCCAAATCCATTTTCGAATGGACTCAGTTAGTTCACCAGCACCCAGAGGGAAAGGGGTACACGAAATTCATCACGGATTTCTTCTCCAGGGCTTATTCAGTCATACAAAATAGTCCCCCGCCCAGGATTTTTCCTGAGCAAAAGGAGTGGCTCCAGTTCAGTGAAATATATTGTGTTGGGGATTGGTACTTGTTTGAAGATCATACTGAGATCAGGGTTTATGGTGCCAAAGTGCCTCCTTACCACCTGTCAATTTCCATGTCCATGAGGACTTTTTCCCTTTAGTTTATCCGCCAAGCCCTAAGTGTCGACCAAACCCACTTTGTGCCCACGAAGAAGGGGTATATCTTCAGGCTCCCAAATGTTGTAATCCCTTTCACTATCAATTCAAGGCATGCACTCCCCTCTATAGAGGGGCTATTGCAGAAGATGAATTTTCCATGAGAAGATGTATGGCACTATGATCCTAAAGGGTTCATCACGCGTAGAAAGAAGAAGATTAACTCTTCAGCATATGAGCATGAACCTAGGCCTCTAATAGAATGGAAAGCTAACTATTATTCATGGACTTTGGATACAAAGATGGAGGTTGAATCCCCAGCTGCTGAAGGAAAAGGGGACAGTGCACACGTTGACGTGGAGATCCTGGAACAGGAGAAACCCAAAAATGACCAGAAACCCACAAACGAGGAAGAGGAGAATTACCTTAGTAAGAAACAGAGAACAGAAGGGTCGAGAGAACAAGACACTGAGACTATTGATGATGAAACCTCAGAGTTCACAGGACATGGTAACGACATACCAGGTTTTCAGCTCTCCTATGATTTTTCTTCCTCTTTAGCACCTTCAGAGCTTTCACAGGCTGTCACTTTGGGTAAGGAGGAAAGAAGAGAACATATTGAGGCAAAAAACTAATCTGCAAGAGAGAAGCTGAGAGCAGAATTGGCTCAGTTTGTGGACAAGCATCACACAAGGCTCACCATAGCTTTAGATGTGGAGAAGGTCCAACTTATAGCTGTTTTCCAACACTCATCCTCTCATCCCCTACCCCTGGGATCCAAATACAAAGCCTTGGAAATTATTTTGACTTGGCTTCCATCCCCTTGCCCGTTAAAATGAATTTACATAAATCCATCAGGGAAATGTTGCACATAGAGGTGCTAAGGCACACCATCACCCTGGAGAAATCAGAGAGGAGATTGGCTCAGATGAATATCACTCTGCAAAGGGAAATAGAAATTGCAAAGGCTCTTGCTACTTAGTTCTAGGACTATAAGAAGTTGATAAGAGGCAAAGGAGTTGATCCTACCTCGGCAGTGCACACTCTTCTGCGTAAAGTCGAGGTGGAAGTGCAGGAGCTACGACGCAAAATGAACATCTCTCATTCAGAACATATCTAAACAAAGGAGATAGCCTAGGTTGAAAGGGAGAAGGACGCCCTTACTGAAGCATTGGCTCAGAAAGAGGAGGCTCTCGCTTAGAGGGATGAGGTGAATGCAGAATTAAAGGTGAAGTTGTATGAGTTGCAACAAGCTCATGATAATCACGTATGTCTGGTGCAGGTACTAGAGGATCCTCAAAGTGTTCTAGAGGATTTGAATAAGGCTCTAGAGGACCTAAATATGTTCGAAGATGAAGCTCATACCACTTGGTGACTCTTAGACGAAGCTAAAGTAGCCTACTTAGAGAACCAAAAGACGATCTCATCCCTACAGAAAGAGGTAGAGACCCTTTGCAAAGAGGCTCAAGGGCATGAGAAGTTGATCAAATATATGAAGGAGAAAATCAAAGGTAATATGTCATTAATGGAAGCTAGGAAAATATTCTAGACAGGGATTATAGCAAAGGTGAAAGAGCATTGGGAGCTCGTCACGCTGGTGAATGACAAGAAGAATGTCATCAGGGATTTTAAGGTACAATTGGAGGCCAGTCGTAGAGAGGGGGACGAAAATGCAGTGATAGCGAAGAGATACATCAAGTACATTTACGAACTCCCCTCGGAAGAACTAGGCATGGACAGAGTGGTCGACCGGTTCAAAACCATTATGGACATCACCATAATGATTCAGAGAGAGGAAGCACGAGTAAAAGCATCAGGATACTTGGCACTCGTGTCAAGTGGGGTGGAGGTTTTTTAACAAGAATGGTGAAATTTAGTGGAATTCAGCCTCCCTCCATGCTGGGATCAGGTAGGGGCATTTCTCCCCTAGACCTGTAATATTCCCAATTATATTTTAGCTAGTTGCAATATTATATGTTGCTTCTATTCATAGTCTAGATGAATAAGTGGGGTAGGGAGACCCTTAAATCTCTTTAGTAGGAATAAACCACCTCCAATATGGATGTGGAACAGTTTATATAGTCAAAATAAAGCCACCTCGGGTGTGAAAGGGGGCAATGCATGTAGACTGGGTCAAGATTGACCAAATCAACAGCGCTGCCAAAGGAGAGAGTGGAGCTAGTGGAGACAGCGCAGTTTTGGAGGAGGAGTCTTTGCATGGAAGTAGCATCATAAATGAGTGGGGCCAAGGGTGAGGAAGCTCACCAAGGATATAAGGAAAGGGATGGAAACCATGAGAGGCATTGAGAATATTGTTTATGTTTGAGTCTTATGACTTCTTGCATGCCTCAGCTATTTAGCTGAGTTTGTTGTATTGTTTAGTACAAGGGCATTTCCAGGCGAGAATCCCATACTCTACCTTGGAGTACTTGAGAGTCCACCTAGGAGGGTTATTCTAAGCTTAATTTCCACCATCTGGCATTGGACCAAGCAGTCACCTTCAGCCACAACATAGTCTCCTTGAGGAATTGCGTTATTTTTTAGGGTGTTGAAGTGGAGGGTTGAAAAACCCTGTTTATGAGCTAGTTTCCTAGTGAAAGGAGCATCCTTTCACCCATAAAGCTAGGGAGGAGAATTTACAGACATATCTTTGTTATTTCATCCATATTCTAGTAGAGCTTTAGAGATACAGTGTGATTCAGCCACAGAGTTGTAGTCTGCACTTTTTTCATCTTGTGTTTTTCAAGAAACCCTTGCCAGGTTACCTTGGGATTGTGTTTGAGAGACTAGTTCTCCATTTTCATCTCCTTTTGAGTATTATATTAGTAGATCCACTAGTTTCCATTTTCCTGTAGCAGTAACCCTCACTGGGATTTTGCTGTCATGTATTCCAACATTTGTGTATAGCAGCATCATTTGGGATTCTAGTGTATTTGGGCTTTGGAGGCTTGTTTGCCTAGTTTGAGTGATTTGTTCCTCAACACATTGTATAGTTTGTTGTTGTAATACATAACCTAATGGATCTATGATTTACTCATGTGTTTTGCATCGTTATTTTCTGTACATTTCAGTTTGGTGTTCAATATTGTTGTCTTTCCTAATTTATAATATTACATGACCACTTATGATCAGAAGTTGTATGAGATCAAGTGCAAAGAAGATCTCGCACTAAATAAAACCTATCACTTGAAGGCTAAGACCTTGGTGGCAGCATTACGCAGGGATTTCTTTCTCCTTGCCATGGTCAAGAGGTTTTTTTCTATTCACCTTGATTATTATGAGCTGACTCAGCTCCAGGAATTGTTCGAGCTTTTTAGCTCTGCGCCTCTACCCGCGAACGTTGGAAAAGGTGTTATGAATATTTACATCCTCCAACTCCTTCCACCTCGCAATATTTTCCACCTCATATGCCCCGCAACTCTGGATCTTCTGCTTCTTTAGTGTTTCCACATAACTCGAGGGGTTCTGCCACTCCTCCTCATCCTCGTTAAAAATGGCATGATCAAGCCCATGCAGCCTTTTATTTTACTTTTATTTCTTAATTTCAGTTGTGTTGTAAAATCGAGTGAAATCTAGATTTCATCCTAAGTACTATTTTATTTTTATGTTTCTATTGTAATCAGTGTTGAAGAGTAGTGATATTTATATGATATAGTTATGTCGTATCATTTTTTATTTTGAAAGGAAACTGCTAGATCAGGAAAGAATATCTGTCTAAGAAATATCTGGCTAGTGAGCCTGAATGTAAAAACTATAAAGAGTGAACTCAGCAAAGAGAGAAGGGTTCTGATTTCTATGGAAGTTCTAAGTTTTGTGGAAGTTGTTAGTAACCTATAAATATAGGATTCATAATTTTGACTTGAATGATGGTAGTCTTGTAAATATGTACAAATTTTCTTTCTACAAATTATTTCCCATATTTTGTAAAAAATAAAAAATAAAATAAAATAAAAGAGGGTAAAAAGTCCTAAAAGAAAATCAAAGGACTTAGAAAAAATATGATACCCCAAAAGAAAAAATATGAATAAAACATGAAAGTGTGCAAGTCTAAATGCCACTACTTTTACTTTTTGCAGTTGATTATGGAAGAGTGTCAGTAAATGCCATAATCCATGATGAGTTGAACAATTTAATCTTGACTTATCATGTTTCAATTTACTTTTTTTAGATAGAGAATAAAGAATTGTCATACAGTTTAATCATGACAATTCAGTAGTTAGGTAGAGAATAAAATAATCAAATAGTTTAATCTGGATTCTTGGATGAAATAACGTAGAATTAGATAGTTTTTACTGCTTTCAAAAGAATAAAATGTTGTAAGGTTTCTAGCTCAAATGCACCTGATCAAAATAGAAGAAAAAATGTTAGAAGATATGACTGGGTAGGTTGAAGAAGACGGGAAATCCATTGTAAATATATTTCACCGGCTATAAATAACTAATTTCCCTTCCCCATAGCAATTTGATATTCTATACTATCAGTCAAAGAGGCTCAAGGCATTTCCTTGACTTCTGTTGGGACCGGAACCAAGGCTCAATGATTGACTAGTTGAAAAATGTTAAGTTTCTATATTAATCCCAGAAATTTTCATCATTTACCCCTTCATGCACTCATCACCATTTTACTTCAAAAGTAAGAACTATTTTCTTGCTTAAATGTTACATAAAGGCCCATCTAATTAACTTCCCCCATTTTACAAAGCATAAAACCCTAAAAAAACATGATATACTAAGTAAAAGTGAATGAGTTATGAAAATGGAGCTTTAATCTAATTTTCACTTTTCTTAGTTTTATTTATGAATTTTTGAGTATTCATTGTCCCTTTCCATATTAACCCTTAACCTATTTTATTAACTCCCTATCAAATATCCTAGTCCTATTAATATAACTTCTTTTTATTTAATATCCCAAAAAACCCTATTATTATAAGCTTTTTATGTCAAAGATATTAATCACATGTTGAAATAACATCCCTAAATTACCCCTTTGACATAAAACTACCCTAATAAAATACTCCCGATCCCCTATAGTTTTGGACCTACAAATAATCTAAAACTATATAATAAAATAAAATACGAAAATCAGTTTTCATACATATTTTATATGTTTGGAATAAATAAAAATTCCCGCTTATCCTTTGTAAATACTTTCACCATTATTCCTGCACAAGATTTACCCAAGGTTAATGCTTTAACCTCACCCCTTTCCCCCGGTATATATCCCCTTGCCACAGATTAAACCTTGGTTAATCATTTAAACCCGCCCCATTCTATGTATAAACCCCTTTTATACATAAAACTCCATCAAATAACTATGATCCCTCGCATTCATTCCCATCCCTCTGATCATCCTCATCTCATTAATCTGACGGTCCAAATCTAATGCGATAAAACTTCCCTTGCCCCACCATTCCTCATCACATTAAAACTCAATAGTTGATAATCCCTATTGAATCAACATCTGACATTAAACCCGGGCCCCACCTTTCTCTTGTCCTGTAGCTTCTCGATGCATCCCAACCGTTCGCATTGTGTGATCAAATCTGACGGCGTATATTCAATATCGCATAACAAAAGTGATCGGGCAAAGTTTATGAAAAATTATGCAATAAAAGTCGTTTTTTGAATACCGCCCAATGTGAAGTGTCAATTTTTGATATGATCACGTTCGAAAAGGTTAAAACCATTTACCCTGCAAATCCAACGCGAAAACAAGCAACGGTTTTTCACAATCGAAAAACCAAATCCGCCTCCCGCCTTTAATAAAATTGTAATTAATGTTGAATATGATGATTTTTTAAGGTTAAACTTTAAGATATCATTATTATATCGGTTTGTTTCATTCCCTACTAATTTAACTCCCATCCTGACTGTTTTAAAAGAATTTCGAGCCTATGTTGACCAATGTATAAGCCCCGAAGCTGAACTTTACCACTGTCAAAGATCCAATTTAAACTGAATATACCCTGTCGACATAACAAAGCACACTGTTTTGGCTCCAACCAATCAACAAAAATCCAAATTTGACCATAGAAGCTTCATAAACCCTGTCAAAGCATGAAATTACCTGCGAATTAAGGAAACTTGAATTCATCTGTAAACCCCTTTAAAGCCAAAATCCTCATTTTGCAATCTCTTTTTGAAAATAAATTCTGAACACAGATTGATTAAAATACTTATTTTCCACATGTGTACCATTTAGGAAACCCTGTTTCCTGTCTTAGCCCAGTTTTCATCTCTCAGAAACCTAATTTGAGCAAAGAAAACTCAAAAGAGATTATCCCTAGCCATATTTGCTCAATTATCCCTCTGTTAAAGTAAATTACTCCTGCAAAAAATCTAATCTTGCAGAAGTAAGCCTAAGAATGGCTAAAAAACAAAGTTAAAACCTCCACAGACAAATCCCATTCCACAGGACTTTAAAAAAACCTTCAAACACCTCCCTGCAGACCTGGATTTCATTCACAGATTATTTGATTTTTGTAGGTTATTATCAGAATAAGAAATTGAGCCAATAGTTTCAATACTAGTTGATAAAAAAAATTTCTCCAAATTCTCAGATTTTAAATCAAAACCTTCATTCAACAAACAGTTTGTATACAAAGAAAGAATAAAATCAAGTTAGAGAGAGATCAGAATGATGAAATTCGCACAGTGAATGGTAACAGTGAAATCAGAATTCATAATGACACTGAAAACATAACAATCAAAGAGTATCAGTGGTTAGAGTGTGTTACACCATTTTTTTGGTCATCTAACCCATTATCATTAGATGAACCCAAGTACACCATGTAAGACCAATTTTACCCTAAGTAAAATCTCTTTCACCTTGTAAAATAACATTTGTCTATATTTCCTGGTCATATTTAACCCAAAACAAGGAAATTAATTAAATAAATCATTATTTATTTAATTATTTTCTAGGAATAAGTTATTTAAATCATTATTTAATAATATTCCTAGTTAAATTTGACTAAATCATTTTTAAATAATTAAATAAATCATTATTTATTTAATTATATTCCCACCATCTCCCTAAAACAATAAATAAATCATTTATTTATTTATTGCTTATAAATAAAGGAATTGACCCAAGTCAAAAGACCTTTTCCCTCCAACAAATATAATAAAATATTCCTAAAAGGTGGTTCTATAATTTGATTAATAATATTTTATTCATGCAACAAGTTCTAGATAACCCTAATATTTTGTTATAAATAGAAGGGTTTTCCTCATTCATGAGTCACCTCCATTGCATTAGATCACTCTGGATCTACTCTTGGTCACCATTTTCCATTTTTTCTTTGTGAGCTCCCATTGAGTTCTCTGTTTGTCTGGGTTCTCCACATCAATAAGAGAGAGGAATTTTAGATCTGAAACATTGAGGACTTTCAAGAACCCATCCCATTGAGGAGAACCGGAAAACACCTTTCTTGTTTTCCTCTCAGGTGCCCCATTCTTTAATATAATATAAAATTCTTTTAAATACATTGTTCTTGTCTTGTCTATTGGATGCATGGACCCATATTATATTTTATCTGCTTAATGTCTTTTGTGCTTAGATCTGGATTTTTGCAGCAGACTTAAAGATATTTTGCAGCCATAATCAATGTTAGGGATATTTTTTATGCATAGCTAAACTGATATTTTACGATGAAATATTCATACTAACAATTGGCGACTCCACACGAGTTTTCTTTTGCGACCACTGTTGTTTCATATATTCCTGCATATCCAGTTGTTTCAGACCCTAGGGTTTCTCTTCCATTTTCTGTTTTTCCTCTTTTTATGGTTCTTTCCACCTCTAAAACCCTCAAACAGTCACATTTTTAACTTCCGTGTGTTTCGGGCCTTATTGTGCTGGTGACAGACATCAACCGTAGCTGAGACGACAACTTTTTCTGAAATCTACCGCCAAGAGAGCCGGATCTGCAGGTCACACTTATCGGCCCAAAAAGTGTGACCTGGCCTTGAGGTCGCACTTTTCTGCCCTAAATCTGCGTCCTAGATAGCAAACAGGTCAGAACCTGCGACCTGCACTTTTTTCTACAATTTTCCGGAACTTTTTCTGGGTTTGTCTGAAGCTTCTGTCAGGGTTTTCCAGCCTCTGTCTCCACCCGTTTAGACCTGTTTCTGATCTTTTTCACTCAACTAAGTGGGAATCTTTCCCCTTAGGGCTCTAGTACCCTCCACTTTTTGTGGGAGAGTTTTTGCTGTTTCAGAAATCTGAATTTCCAGGGTTTCAGCCCTTTTGCTTCCAGATCTGATACCTCATTTTCAAATCCCTTTAGATCATCTCTTCTCCCTTTCAAATCACCTCATATAGTTTTTTTTGGGTTCATTTCTAGGGCCGCCTCCTTTTCCCTTCTATTTTTAGTTGATCTCCTCCTTTTTAGCAGCAACCTTGCCTCTGCCTCATTGCTGTTCTCTGCACCTCTTTTTAGCAGATTTCCCCTTTAGATCCCCGTCCCTCCCGACCTTAGATCTATTGGCCTCTTTTTAGCGTGCTTTGCTTAGTTTTTCCCTCTTATAGACTCGTTTTGAGAGACCCGCCTTCTTGGGTTAGCTTGATGCATTGGTAGCTGTTAAATTTCTGTTCTTTTAGTCTTATTTACTGCAGATTTATTTTCAGTTAGGCAGCACACTTTTTCTTTTACTCTCAAAACATTTGGGTTTAAACAATTAAAATTAACGCACGCCACACACTAACCCTAAGTGAAGAAGATCGTGGTTAACACCGTCTGGAAAAGCCTTTAAAATCAATTGACACTGCACCTCTCTGCCCTTGTTTCGACATTAATCTCACTTGATTTTACCCCTCCCTGCCCCTGTCGGTTTTCTTCTTCCCGTCATCATTGCGCTTCCAAGGCGTTTGTCCCGGAGACTTCTTGGCCTTCACCCTCAGTTTCCGGTTGGTCGACTTCCTCCTCCCCGTCGTCATCGAGTAAGTCTTCCCCCGAGTCTGCACTCCGACTCTTCTTCTGATTGTTCGGGTTCTCCCCCTACTCCTAGTTCTCCCCCTACTCCTGGTTCTCCCCCTATTACTTTCGCCATGTCTACTTCAGGGCCTACTACCAGCAGAAACCCCAGTTCTATTGTTGGGTCTGTTTCCAGTGGAACCACTACGGGACCTACCTCGACTGCCCCTTTTCTCCCTTATATGGCCGGCCTCAGTCTCCCTGATTTCAATCAGCTGATTAACGATCCTATCTGCCACAATGTCAGTTGGCCTGCTATGCCAACCAAGCTCCCCTCCAACATTCCCAAGTTCGAAGGCCTTTCTAGTGAAGATCCCTCTAACCATATTTGATCTTTCCACATGTGGTGTTCTTCCAATTCCATCATTGATGACTCCATCCATCTTCGATTGTTCAACGCACGCTTACCGGCGACGCTTCTAAATGGTATGTTGGTCAAGCCACCTCTTCCCATACCACCTTTGCGACCATTTCCCAAGCCTTTTTATCTTATTTCCAGATCCCTCTCCGATACGACACTGGTACTGAACTCTTAACTTCTTTTCATCAATCCTCTTCGACCCGCCTTTCTTCTCATGTCTAGGAATGGCGACGAATACGGAGCCTATGTCGCACCCCCCAGCCCCCCCTTTGAAGATCAGGTTTACATGTACTGGTTCCTTCGCTCTCTCTTACCTCCCATTGGCAAAGATGTCACATCCCATTTTCCCCAAACCGAAGAAGCCACCCTCCAAATAGCCTTGAAATATGACCTTATCTACGCCCAATCTGGTTATTTTTATATCGTCTTTCCTGACCTCTCAAAGCCCGGTGGCCCTAATGCCTCAAGGGCATCTCACTCTGCTGACGGTATCGTTGGAGCCTTGTCACATACCTCTGCCCAACCTCTTCTGGGCTATGGTTTCCCTTCAGGAGGGGCCAGCCCCTCCGGCATTTTTTCACCTCCAGGTAGCATGTATCCAGGCTACGGCATGCCTCATCCTTTTGCCCACCCTCCTGCTTACCTCCATGCTACCCATCCTACCCCTTATCATTATCCACAACCTGGTGTCCCAGCTCCTCCAGCATTTGGACCTCCCACTCCTTTACCTTCTCCACCCCTGCAACCGCATTTACTTGCACAACAGGGGGCCACTAATTTTCTTCCTTCTCAAAGAAAGAGAAAAGGAAATCAATCTGATTCTGGTAATCGTGGATCCAATCCCTCCAGTATTGACTCTACTACTAGCAACCAGCCACAGGGCTCTCAGCCCAAGCCGAACAGACCGCTTCGCACCAATAAGCCCTGTTCGTGTTGCAGTTTTTATGGTCACTACACTCACGATTGTCCCTTATTACCACAAATGTGGCAGATGTGGGATTCTCAGGCCACCGTACAGGGACAACACTCCTCCCCTACTGTCCCTCCCACTCCAGCTACTTCTCAACCCGCTGTGTTTACCGATCCCTTCCCTCAACAAGGATTCGTGGCCACTCAACCCCCTCATGCCCCGGTAACCACTCAACCTTCCCCCTCTAGTTCCTCTGATTACCAGATTCTCATGATGGCCTCTGACCCACCTCTCACCGTCGACCTCAACCTTCAAACTCGGTCCCGTCAGTATTCCACGCCTCCCGTTTTGTCTGTCTCCGAGTCTCCATCTTCAGGTCCTCCAGAGCCTCTGTCGACACCCAATGGTCCCTTGCAAATCCCTCTGCCCAAAGCCTAGGTTCATCCCAAGACTCCTAAGGGCCCATTACGCCGAAATGTTGCCTATGGTCGGGCTGCCCATTCATAAAGTATAATGGATGATCTGGCACAATCTCCTGCTGCCATTTCAACACTGGAACTCCTCCAGTCGTGCCCTTCTCAAAATAAGGCTCTACTATTTTCCGTGGGTGTTTTAGATCCTGCTGATGACCAATTGATTTTTTTCAACGCACGTCAGTCAGACCATCCCCCTCTTCCTCCTTCTGTTGCTTTCCATATCCCAGTCAAAATCCGAAATGCCAATGTCGCTCAGTGTATTATTGACAAGGGGGCATCTACCTATGTGATGTCCACTTCGGTTTGGAAACAACTCGGATCCCCTGAGCTGACCCCTTCCACAATCACCCTTCATGCGTGGGATGGCCATGCCTCCCAGCCCATTGGCCTCTTTCGTAATTGTCCTATCACCCTTGCAGGTAAGACTGTTTGTGTCAACGTGGAAGTTATCGACGCCCCTCTTGACTACAACATTCTCTTGGGGCGTAGTTACACCTATGCCATGTCTACCATCCCATCTGCAGTCCACCGCAAGATGTTCTTTCCTCATAATGGCAAGATTGTCACGATTGACCAATTGACTTACCATGAACCAAAATCTCCGACCTCCCCTAAGTCTACCATCTCTCCTGTCACCAATAATCCAAATGTTGATTCTTTGACCAGTGTTTCCCCTAGTGTCTATAAAGACTCCTCCTTGCTTGGAACTTTTTTAGACCCTCCTCCCGTACCTGATCCTAGCATGGCGAATGTTTGCATGGTGCAATCTTCTTGGGCTGACCTTGCATAGCCCACTTTGGCTAGTAAGAAAACGCACCCTCACCCAACCCCACCAGCTCCTAGCCCTTCACCCCCGCTAGCCCACCTTCTTCCTTCGGAATCTCCTTCCCCGCACATTCATCCTGTCCATTTCCTTGCTGGTCAGATTCCTTTCCTCGCTCCCCCTCCTGGTGCTCATTCCGTCCCTATCTTGGCTACCCTATCCATCCCCAATTTAACCTTGGGTATACCCGTCTGGTACCTAGATCCCCCAGCCACTACCCTGCCTGACCAACCAAAACCTTATCTTGCTTTGACCCCAGTTCAACCGATACCCATGGCTTCTCCCACTGCACCTATACCTCAGTCCCCTCATCAGGAACCACCCCCTGTGGCGACCATGTCAAGTGCCACTAGCAAAGCTCGCAGGGGGGCATCTAAGGACAAAACCGCCCCGACAACTCCTGCCCCTCCTCGACCTCCTAAACATCCCATACAGTGTGCCTTGTGCGATGTTGTCGGACATGCTACCCATACTTTCCCTGAATTACTACATCTCAAAACCATGGTCAGTGAAACTTTTCCAGAATCTACTATTCCTGAAGTCTATGTCACCATACTCGATTCTCTCCCTAAACTTAAAAACTTGCGCACCAATCACCCTTGTTCTTTGTGTGATTTCCATGGACATTATACCCATCTTTGCCCCCGCCTTGACGAGTATCATGCTTCTTTAGCCGCATACTGCCAATTCGAAGCCACGCTTGCCCGTCATCCTTCTTCCTTAACACTAGACCCCATGTCTCCCCTGATTACCATTCCTCATCCTGATATTGACATGACCAAACCTTCAGCCACTCTTTTCTACCTTTCCTCATCCCCGCGTTTCCTGGCAACCGATCCCTTAGCACCTTCACCTGATGGTTCACTTACCCACTCATCTGTTCACTCCGTTGTCACCCCTCAGGCCGACACACATGTGAGCCTTCCCCCTCAAAATCAGGTGTCTCATATTTCTACCTCCTTAGATCCTCCTATTCCACCCACTCTTCCCATCTTTCATACCGATGAAGACATTATGGAAGCCATGACCGCACCTGATTTTCCGTGGGACGATATGCACCATCGTGCTACTTCCTACCACACCAATATCATGACCAATATGCCCTCGAATCTAAAGACTTAATTCCCAACAAAGTTGATTGGTTCAAAAACCCCATCCCTGCACCTGACACTTTCGAAGAAGGAAATATGGCTAATATCTCTCCTACCATCAAAATAGACATTTCTGTCAAACTAGGTATCAAAGAACATATCACCATGGGCGCCCAATGCACTTTGGAAGAAATTGAAGCCTACACCAAACTCTTCAAATAATTTCGTGATATTTTTTCCTAGTCCTACTCAGAAATGCCCAGACTCGATCCTGCCATTGTCGAACACCACATCGACACATGGCCTGATTCCATTTCGGTCCGTCAAAAGTTGAGACCCATCCATCCCTCTAGACGTGAAGCCATCAAAGCTGAAATCGATAAGCTCCAGCAGGCCGGTTTTATTTACCCCATCGAATACACCACTTGGGTGTCCAACCCAGTTCCCATCCTCAAAAAACAAGGCACCATTCGTGTTTGCACCGACTTTCGCGATCTGAACAAAGCTTGTCCCAAAGACGACTTCCACACACCATTTATTGACCAAATCATTGATGAGTGTGCGGGGCACGAGATTCTATCCTTTATGGATGGCTTCTCCAGATACAATCAAATTGTTATCCGTTGTGCTGATCAACTTAAAACCGCGTTCATTAGTCCGTGGGGCACTTTCGCATACCGAGTCATGCCATTTGGCCTTAAAAACACCGGCGCCACTTTTCAACGAGCCATGTCTTATTGTTTCCATGACTTAACTCATATAATCCTTGCCTATTTAGACGACCTTACTGCACGTTCTAAATATCGGGCGCAACACCTTCATGATCTGCGTACCATTTTACTCCGATGTCGCAAGTATAACATTCGCCTTAACCCATTGAAATGTGTCTTCTGTTTTCCCGCTGGTCATCTCCTCAGCTTCATAGTGTCTAAAGAGGGATAAATCTCGACCCTTTGAAGGTTCAAGCCATTCTTGAACTTCCTATGCCTTGTACCTTACGCCAGCTACAAAGTCTCCAAGGTAAAGCTAATTTTCTTCGCCGATTCGTTCCTGACTACGCCACTACCACACATGGCTTCCTTAGACTTCTTCGATCTCACACCCCATTTGTCTAGGATAACTAAGCTCAAGAGTATTTTGATGCCCTCAAGAATTCTCTCACATCCGCTCCCTTGATCCGTCCTCCTGACTTTGACCGAGATTTCATCCTATATATCTCTGCTTCCACCTATTCGGTTGCTGGTGTCCTTATCCAAGAGGATGATAACGGTATCGAACATGTGATCTATTATGTCAGTAAGAACCTTCCTGGTCCACCTGTGTCCTACTCGCATGAAGAAAAATTAGCACTAATTGTCGTGTTCTCGGTCCAAAAATTGCGTCATTATATCCTCATGCGTTCCACCAAGGTTGTGACTGATTCCAACCCCATGGATTTCCTATTGATTCGACGCATCCTCAATGGGAAGTACGCTCGTTGGGTCGTTATCATCCAAGAATTCGACCTTGAATTTGTCACCCCAAAAAGTAAGAAAATTTTAGTCCTCGCTAAACTCATTTCTGATTTTCGTACCAGGACGTAAGATACTCCAATTAATGATGCTCTTCCCAATGAACATTTATTTGCCATCACCACTGATGATCCTTGGTACGGTGACACACTTACCTACTTGCGAAACCATAAATTCACCCTTCATCTTGATCGTGGTGCTCGACGACGTATCCGACACCACGCCTCTCGCTACCTTCTAATCGGCGATGACATTTATCGTCGTGGAGTAGATATTGTCCTTCGTCGTTGCCTCACACATGTTGAAGCCAACAAATTCCTCAATGCCTGTCATAGCGGCGCTTGTGGTGGCCAACTCTCCGGCCTTGCCACCGCCCAAAAAATCATGCGCGCTGGGTATTTTTGGCCTTCTCTCTTCAGTGATTGCATTGAAGCAGTCAAACATTGTTCCAATTGCCAACATTTCGCCCCCAAGGTGCGAGCTCCTCCCGCTCCCCTCCATCCTGTCGTCACAGCTGATCCTTTTTGTAAATGGGCCATTAACTTTATGGAATGTCGACCTCCATCTGCTGGTAACCACAAATATATCATCGTGGCGGTTGACTATTTCACTAAATGGGCCGAAGCTATGCCAACATTCAACAATACGGAAGCCACCGCAGCCCTCTTTTTCTTTAACCACGTCATTTCCCGATTCGGAGTTCCAAAACAATTAGTCTCTAACCATGGCCGACATTTTGAAGATGAGATTTAGCGTGAGCTATCCTCCCTATTGGGTTTTGAGCACCAATATTCATCTTCCTATTACCCCCAAGGTAATGGCCAAGTTGAAGTGGTCAACAAAATTCTTAAGACCATGCTTCAACGCACAGTGAATAAGCACAAAACCAACTGGCATCTGATGCTCTTCCCCGCTTTGTGGGCTTATCGTACTTCTGTTAAAACCGCCACCAGTTTCACCCCTTTCCACCTTGTCTTTGGCGAGGAAGCAGTCTTACCAATCGAGTGTGAAATCCCTTCCCTTCACTTGGCCGTCAAACTTCTCCCTGATACCCAACCTCTAGAACAAAGACTTATCATGCTCGAGTGCGCCTCTGAAGACTATCGTGTTGCATTACAAACTCTTGAAGTGACCAAAAAGCACACCAAAGCTCAGTATGACCGAAAAGTCCACCCTCGTACCTTTCATGAAGGTGATCTTGTTCTAGTATATGACCAGGCCCACGATACCCTCGATCATGGGAAGTTCGACTCATTATGGCTAGGTCCTTACATTATCAGTAAATACCTTGGTAAGGGGGCATATCTTTTAGAGGACTTTGAAGGGCACATCCTTCCTAATCCTCGCAATGCACTCTATCTTAAGAGATATTACCCTTAGCATTTCCCATTCAAAATGCAGGTTTTATTTTCTTTTAGATAGCCAGCATCTCTTTGTTTTCACATTTCGCTACTTCACCAGGACACCTGTTGTCCATGAAGCCTTACTTCACCTCTCCTCAAAATCGGATTTTCTAACTTACAACACATTTCATTGGGGGCACCACTTTTCCTCTATACTCATTCCTGTTTGTGTCAATTTCCATCATGAGATACCATTTTGTACTAATTTTTTTTATGGTCCCCTTTGGATCATCCCCCATTTTATTATCATCATTTTTGTCTATTTGTTCGTCGCTCTACTATTTTCCCTCGTGCCTTAGTTGGGGTTCCCTTATTGCCTCACCTATGGCAGACCTACTTCTGTCGACATCAGCTCATTTACTCCAGAATCCAGGTCTAGGGGGCAGTGTACCTTGGTTCGAGCTCTTCTCAGCATGATCATGATATATACACTTGATGGTCCAGTGATGTAGCAGCAGCTATTGGTGATTCCCGGGCGTGTGTGAGATGTATCAACCCTCATGAGGGGGTGGCCCTACAGGTAGTCCCCCACATGCCTGGATGACTTCTTCATTCCGCCCTTGATGCAGCTCCTCTCATTTGATGATATCGGCCTCAACCGCTTGCAACGCCTCTTCGATTTGCATGTATCAGTCAGATTTTGCAAGCCCTTCCCCATGTGTAGGGGGCATTTGGGTGTCTTTGTATCTCATGTACTAAAATATTCTTGTATAAGTCCTGACGGTTATTCCAGGCATCACATGTATGTGGGATTCATCATTTTCGTTATCTGGCACATATTTAGGCTAGTACATGCTTCCTTATTGCATTCCGTGGTTTTCTAGGCGCCTTATTCTTTGTACTCTTGTCTCGACAGGCATAGGTATGCCTCACCCGCTGCCTTTAACACTAGTACCACTTCATCGACTAGAGACTTGTTGCACCTGTAGGTCTCGTCTCCTCCGAGTTTAGTCGTTCAGCACATTAGACTACCTTACATTCCTCTCTCTCACTCCCCTCTTGATGCCTAGTGATTAAGTTCTTATAACGTACTTCGGTCATACGATTTTCTCCTAACACTCGTACGTTGGGGGGCAATCTGTTACACCATTTTTTTGGTCATCTAACCCATTATCATTAGATGAATCCAAGTACACCATGTAAGACCAATTTTACCCTAAGTAAAATCGCTTTCACCTTGTAAAATAACATTTTTCTATATTTCCTGGTCATATTTAACCCAAAACAAGGAAATTAATTAAATAAATCATTATTTATTTAATTATTTCCTAGGAATAAGTTATTTAAATCATTATTTAATAATATTCCTAGTTAAATTTGACTAAATCATTCTTAAATAATTAAATAGATCATTATTTATTTAATTATATTCCCACCAGCTCCCTAAAATAATAAATAAATCATTTATTTATTTATTGTTTATAAATAAAGGAATTGACCGAAGTCAAAGGACCTTTTCCTCCAACAAATATAATAAAATATTCCTAAAGGGTGGTTCTAGAATTTGATTAATAATATTTTATTTATGCAACAAGTTCTAGATAACCCTAATATTTTATTATAAATAGGAGGGTTTTCCCCATTCATTAGTCACCTCCATTGCATTAGATCACTCTGGATCTACTCTTGGTCACCATTTTCCATTTTTGTTTTGTGAGCTCCCATTGAGTTCTCTGTTTGTCTGGGTTTTCCACATCAATAAGAGAGAGGAATTTTAGATCTGAAACACTGAAGACTTTCAAGAACCCATCCCATTGAGGAGAACCGGAAAATACCTTTCTTGTTTTCCTCTCAGGTGCCCTATTCTTTAATATAATATAAAATTCTTTTAAATACATTGTTCTTGTCTTGTCTATTGGATGCATGGGCTCATAATGTCTTTTATCTTGCTAATGCATTTTGTGCTTAGATCAGGAAATTTTGCAGAATTAAAAGATATTTTGTAGCTATAATGATGTTGGAACTATTTTTTGTATAGCTAAAGTGATCTTATACGGCCCGAAGATTCTTTAACAAAGTGTATCAGGTAAAAGTTAGAGTGAAAGTTAAAACAAACTTATAGAGCAGTCAAGTTAAACAGTAAAAGTAAATACAGAGGCAGTAAATGGTAAAAAGAGATGAAAATAATTTCACCAAAAATGAATTTTATCCAAAGTGAAAGTAAAACAGTTAAAAGAACAAAAAGATGAAAAGATGAAAACATAACAATAAGGAACATTTTTGCAGAAATTTCATGTATAAGTCATTGTTTTGCAGAAACTATTGTGACCAATCCAAGATGAATTTTGCAAAACTGAAGGAGTTTTATGTTCTTAAAGTTTCCAACTACAAAAACTGTCTCACTTTTCTAACAGCCATTATGGATTGGGAAATATTAAACAATATTGGAAAGCTCTCTTTGCAGAAAATTCTTGTTAAGTCATCAATTTGCAGAGAAGATAGTGGCCAATCAGAAATACATCTTACAAAACTAAAGGAAATTTTTGTTCCTAAGAGACCCATCTACAAAAACCTATCTCATTGTTTGCACAGTTATTTCAAAATGAGATATACATGCACATCTGTACAGCCTATTTTTCAAACTCTGTAAAACTCTGTTTTACACATCTTGTTGTGGAGCCTATTGTGCATAGATGGAGAGGAATTTTAGGAAAATGAAAGCATTTTATCTCACCAACATATACATCCATAATAACCTCTTTCACTTTTTACATATATATTTCTTATTGAGAAATAAAAAGGTATCATTGGACCCCATGTTTGCAGAATTTTTGGAGAAGAATGCACAAAGAAAGGAAACAGTTAGTGACTTGGATGCCTCATCATCAACTAAGAGTTGGATCAAATTCGAATTCTCCTCTTTGTCATCACCTATCCATAAAAAATAGTGCCAAATAGATGTATTAGTTTTGAGTGTCCTTTAAATAAGTTCTATTTATGTAAAATAGTTGGAGATATTTGTAAACAAATCTTGATATTTTTCAAGATATTTTAGTTTAGAATTTGTATAAATACTTCACTCTTTGAAGTCTTTTGGGTGGAATAAAATTTTTCAAGACCACTATAGACATCTTGCTGGATATATTGAAGTTTGTGTGAGTCGATTTGTAAATCAATAGACTAGAACTAAGTCAAATAGACATCATAACTCAGGATTCTTGTACTGGTTAGATAAGTCAAGTATTTTCTTGTTTTCACTGTTTATCTTTCAAAGTTCCATACATAAATTTAAATGTTTTCTATCTTTAATGATTGACTAGGAAAGCTTAAACAGGATTAGTGTTAAAAAGCTCCCTTTTTTTACTAGTTATTCATTGTTATGTTTTCTGCTGATAACCGGACTTAAGAATTCTTAAATGCTCTTAGTCCCTGTTTGACCCATTTCTTTCATCTTCATTTATATAACTTAAGGATTCTTAATTTCCCTTTTGTTCAGATCTTGCCATCTCATCAAAAAGCCTATTCAAAACCCTTTGAAGGTCATCTACCCTGCCCTTAGTACATTTTCTCTTTTGACCTTATTTCCTAGCTCTGCTTGCCAAGAAGTTGACTCCATAGCCCAATGTTCTGGTAGATCCCTCTGTGGTTTACCTTGAAGTACATTTTATTCCCACCAAACTTTCAAAACAAACCAATTTTCCAATCATACCTAGCCTAAAATCTTATAACAAAAATCAAGCAAAATCTTGAGGAGAGATCCCTCTCCGAAATTTAGGAAGACTAGATCCTAGATTTCAAAAGAGGTTCTTGGTTACCCCTGGTTTTATTTAATTATAAACCAAAATCCCATGACCTAAGAATTACTAGGGTGATAACATACTGGAGACCATACTGGGGAAGACTAACCTTTTTCTTCAGAAATATTTTACATGTTCAGATCTGATCTATGATGGTGGACAGTGATCAAACACACAAAGGTTAAAATCATCCACCTGGCGACTCCAAATCAATTTCACAATCAAGACTCCACTGGAGGAATGAACCTGGAATAACAATATGGAAAGATCATGGTTTCAACTTGGATCTTAATCGAAGACATTATGTTCTTTCTCGTTAACAAATTTTTTTCAATATATATTGTATTTTATATAAGGATCTAACTTGGTTTTACAGATATCGTGGCCTTTCGTTATGGCTAATTTTCAATACAATCCAAGAATAAAACGAAGATATGCTCCCATGAGCAGAGATCACATACCTGGATTTCCATACAATCTACCAAAGGTAAATTGGGGTAACAGTCTGCCCATGTTTCAAGATGAGAACATTGATGATCCTTTACTACATCTAATTAAATTTCATATACACTCATCAAGATTGAATGGTGATTGGCATGAGGATTGCCTCATGAAAATATTCATGGCACCCTAGAAGGAAAAGCAAGGGAATGGTACGAAGCTCTCAAACCTGCAAGTTTGTTTTCTCTGAAAGATTTTCATAAGGTATTTTATGAGCATTAAAAAGAAGATTTTCCATCTTTATCATTAGCTGAAAATTTTTGTGATCAAGCTGAAGATATTATACATTACCTTAAAAATATTGATGAATATTTTGGAAATTGGCATTCTGAAGATTTATTAGAAGAAGTCCAGAAATTTAATTCTCAAGTTAAATTTCATAATAATCAAGAGGATTTAAACAAAGATTAAATAGATCAAGAGATGAATCAAGATCCACAAAACCCCTCTGTATTAACTAATGATGTTTCATTTAATGTTTTGAATGGAGTTAAAGAAAAGATTCAACCTCATGATCAATTTTTAGATAAGAGAAAAAACAATTGTAATTTCAATCTAATAATTTAGAGATTCCCACCCCCCCTCACCAAAGAAGAAATCAATTTGCTTCTAAACATGCAACCATCCTCAAAATATTTACATAATGAAGAAATTGTTTCTACTTTTTCTAATGTTGATGAATGTAATAAAGTTTTTATCCCTGAAGAGACAAAAGAACAAGTTGATGCTTATGTTATTCTACCTTCCCCAAAAGGCCCATTACTTTGTAACACTCCTATTGAGAAAAATAATGACTTTCAAATAGAATGAAACCAATCTAATCAAGATATATTCAGATTGTTGGAACATAAATCTGTTGATTCAATGTTTATAATTGTTGACATTCCTTCTTTTGAAGATTTGCCTAAATATGATTAGTATGATGATAATTATGTTCTCCCAATTTAAGATAATTTCACAAAACAATCACTAGCTATTTTGAGGGATGAGATATTAGAATTTCAGCTTGATGAGGATTTTCTAAGAGCTATCTTTCTTATTTTGAAATTAAGAAAATATTCTCCTCAATTTCAAAAATGTTTTCTTGAGATAATTTCTGAAAATTATGAAAATGAAATTAAAATTTTGCATTCTTAAATTCAGTCATATAATTTCCGAGATCCTAAAGAATTCTTGGAAAATCTTCCTTCTCCTAAGCAAGAGGAAATTGTACTATCTTTTGACTTGCATATTGAGGATGATTATTCTTTCAAACACAAGACTGAAGAAATAGTTTTAGGGATTAATATTCAGAATACAACTGAGAAACTACTCATTAAAGGCCTAGAATTACAAATCATACATTATGATTTTAATGATCCTATAGAAAATTATATGGAGAATATTTTTAGCTCAAGTCTGCAAACATGTTTTATCTATGAGGATCAAATATATCAACAATTTCCATTTCACATCTTATCATTGATTATGAAGACACATGTTATACTTCCAAGTTTGATCACAAGCAGTCAAATTATCCATTCATTTCTACAGTTACTTGACTAGCTTCATTGGCATTTTTGTATTACCTGATTCAACAAAATTAATAGTAGATTAGAGTAGGTAGATGAGTGCAAATAAGCTCAAAGCTCTGAGCATTTTTTTTTAGTATTCAGTTTTCAGCTAGTTTTGGAATAATTCATTAAGATTTAAAGCTAAGGAGAAGGTCCTAAAGATATTTAAGATCTAATCAGTTTGGTTTGAGAATTGCAGTATGTTTTTTTTTAGTTTCAGATCAGATTTCAGTTTGCAGAAAAAGGACTATATTCAATTCAATATTTTCAACCACAGCAAATGCATATTTTGGATTAGCCCAAATGGATCAGGCTACTAGTCAACGGTGTTCTTGACATCTCACAAGGAAATTCCATCCCCAAGTGAAGCCGATGTTAGTAACCTATAAATATAGGATTCATAATTTTGACTTGACTGATGGTAGTCTTGTAAATATGTACAAACTTTGCTTTCTGCAAATTATTTCCCATATTTTGTAAAAAAAAAAAAAATCAAAAGTAAGAACTCTTTTCTTGCTTAAATGTTACATAAAGGCCCATCTAATTAACTTCCCCCATTTTACAAAGCATAAAACCCTAAAAAAACATGATATACTAAGTAAAAGTGAATGAGTTATGAAAATGAAGCTTTACTCTAATTTTCACTTTTCTTAGTTTTATTTATGAATTTTTGAGTATTCATTGTCCCTTTTCATATTAACCCTTAACCTATTTTATTAACTCCCTATCAAATATCCTAGTCCTATTAATATAACTTTTTTTTATTTAATATCCCAAAAAACCCTACTATTATAAGCTTTTTATGTCAAAGATATTAATCACATGTTGAAATAACATCCCTAAATTACCCCTTTGACATAAAACTACCCTAATAAAATACTCCCGATCCCCTATAGTTTTGGACCTCCAAATAATCTAAAACTATATAATAAAATAAAATACGAAAATCAGTTTTCATACATATTTTATGTGTTTGGAATAAAAAAACATTTTCCCGCTTCTCCTTTATAAATACTTTCACCATTCTTCCCGCACAAGCTTTACCCAAGGTTAACGCTTTAACCTCACCCCTTTCCCCCGGTATATATCCCCTTACCACAGATTAAACCTTGGTTAATCATTTAAACCCACCCCATTCTATGTATAAACCCCTTTTATACATAAAAATCCATCAAATAACTATGCGCCCTCGCATTCATTCCCATCCCTCCGATCATCCTCATCTCATTAATCTGACGGTCCAAATCTAATGCGATAAACCTTCCCTTGCCCCACCACTCCTCATCGCATTAAAACTCAACCATTGATCATTCCTATTGAATCAACGGCTGACATTAAACCTGGGTCCCACATTTCTCTTGTCTTGCAGCTTCCTGATGCATCCCAACTGTTCGCATCGTGCGTTAAAATCCAACGGCGTATATTCAATATCGCATAACAAAAGTGATCGGGCAAAGTTTATGAAAAATTATGCGATAAAAGTTTTTTTTTGAATACCGCCCAATGCGACGTGTCAATTTTTGATACGATCGCATTCGAAAAGGTTAAAACCATTTACCATGCAAATCCAACGTGAAAACAACTAGCGATTTTTCGCAATCAAAAAACCAAATCTGCCTCACGCCTTTAATAAATGTAATTAATGTCAAATATTATGATCTTTTAAGGTTTAACTTTAAGATATCATTACTATATCAGTTTGTTTCATTCCCTACTGATTTAACTCCCACCCCGACGGTTTTAAAATAATTTCGAGCCTATTTTGACCAATGTATAAGCCCCGAAGCTTAAATTTACCACTGTCAAAGATCCATTTTAAACTGAAGATACCCTGTTGACATAACAAAGCACACTTTTTCGGCTCCAACCAATCAACAGAAATCCAAATTTGACCATAGAAGCTTAAGAAACCCTGTCAAAGCTTCTAAATAACTGCGAATTAAGGAAGCTTGAATTCATCTGTAAACCCCTTTAAAGCCAAAATCCTCATTTTTTTGTCTCTTTTTGAAAACAAATTCCAAACACAGATTGATTAAAAGACTTATTTTCCACATTTGTACCATTCAGGAAACCCTGTTTCCTGTCTTAGCTCAGTTTTCATCTCTCAGAACCCTAATTTGAGCAAAGAAAACTCAAAAGAGATTATCCTTAGCCATATTTTCTCAATTGTCCCTCTGTTAAAGTAAATTACTCCTGTAAAAAATATAATCTTGCAAAAGTAAGCCTAAGAATGCCTAAAAAACAGAGCTAAAACCTCCACAGATAGATCCCATTCCACGAGACTTTCAAAAAACCTTCAAACATCTCCCTGCAGACCTGGATTTCATTAACAAATTGTTTGATTTTTGCAGGTTATTATTAGAATAAGAAATTGGGCCAACAGTTTCAATACTCGTTGAAAAAATTGTTTGCTCCAAATTCTTAGATTTTAAATCAAAAGCTTCATTCAACAAACAGTTTGTATACAAAGAAAGAATAAAATCAAGTCAGAGAGAGATCAGAATAATGAAATTTTCACAGTGAATGGTAACAGTGAAATCAGAATTCATAATGACACTGAAAACATAACAGTCAAAGAGTATCAGTGGTTAAAGTGTATCAGGTAAAAGTTAGAGTGAAAGTTAAAACAAACTTATAGAGCAGTCAAGTTAAACAGTAAAAGTAAATACAGAGGCAGTAAATGGTAAAAAGAGATGAAAATAATTTCACCAAAAATGAATTTTATCCAAAGTGAAAGTAAAACAGTTAAAAGAACAAAAAGATGAAAAGATGAAAACATAACAATAAGGAACATTTTTGCAGAAATTTCATGTATAAGTCATTGTTTTGCAGAAACTATTGTGACCAATCCAAGATGAATTTTGCAAAACTGAAGGAGTTTTATGTTCTTAAAGTTTCCAACTACAAAAACTGTCTCACTTTTCTAACAGCCATTATGGATTGGGAAATATTAAACAATATTGGAAAGCTCTCTTTGCAGAAAATTCTTGTTAAGTCATCAATTTGCAGAGAAGATAGTGGCCAATCAGAAATACATCTTACAAAACTAAAGGAAATTTTTGTTCCTAAGAGACCCATCTACAAAAACCTATCTCATTGTTTGCACAGTTATTTCAAAATGAGATATACATGCACATCTGTACAGCCTATTTTTCAGACTCTGTAAAACTCTATTTTACACATCTTGTTGCAAAGCCTATTGTGCAAAGCTGGAGAGGAATTTTAGGAAACTGAAAGAGGTTTATCTCACCAACATATTCATCCATAATAACCTCTTTCACTTTTTACTTATCTATTTTTATTGATAAATAAAAATGTATCACTGGACCCCAAGTTTGCAGAATTTCTGGAGCAGAATACACAAAGAAAGGAATCAGTTAGTGACTTGGATGCCTCATCATCAACTAAGAGTTGGATCAAATTCGAATTCTCCTCTTTGTCATCACCTATCCATAAAAAATAGTGCCAAATGTATGCATTAGTTATGAGTTTCCTTTAAATAAGTTCTATTTATGTAGAATAGTTGGAGATATTTGTAAACCAATCTTGATATTTTTCAAGATATTTTAGTTTAGAATTTGTATAAATACTTCACTCTTTGAAGTATTTTGAGTGAAATAAAAATTTTCAAGACTACTATAGACATTTTTTTGGATATATTGAATTTTGTGTGAGTCAATTTGTAAAGCAACAGACTGGAACTAAGTCAAACAGACATCATAGCTCAGGATTCTTGTGTTGATCAGATAAGTCAAGTATTTTCTTGTTTTCACTGTTTATCTTTCAAATTTCCATACATACATTTAAATGTTTTATGTCCTTAATGATTGACTCGGAAAGCTTAAATAGGATTAGTGTTAAAAAGCTCCCTGTTTTTTACTAGTTATTCATTGTTATGTTTTCTGCTGATAACTGGACTTAAGAATTATTAAATGCTCTTAGTCTTTGTTTGACCCCTTTCTTTCATCTTCATTTCTGTAACTTAAGGATTCTTAATTTCCCTTTTGTTCATATCTTGCCATCTCATAAAAAAGCCTATTCAAAACCCTTTGAAGGTCATCTACCCTACCTTTAGTACATTTTCTCTTTTGACCTTATTTCCTAGCTCTGCTTGCCAAGAAGTTGATTCCATAGCCCAATGGTCTGGTAGATCCCTCTGTGGTTTACCTTGAAGTACCTTTTATTCCCACCAAACTTTCAAAAAAAACCAATTTTCCAATCATACCTAGCCTAAAATCTTATAACAAAAATCAAGCTAAATCTTGAGGAGAGATCCCTCTCCGGAATTTAGGAAGGCTAGATCCTAGATTTCAATAGAGGTTCTTGGTTACCCCTGGTTTTCTTTAACTATAAACCAAAATCCCACGACCTAAGAATTACTAGGGTGATAACAGAAGTTCTGAGTTCGAATTTTTGTATAGAACATTTTGTAATGGTTGTGATAAGCTCTTAACACATATCTTGAAGAGTTGTTTTGAGAAGATAATATAATAACGAGTTGTTGAAAATGGATTCCAATTGGAATTTTGAGTAGTATGTATGCTTCTTTCGTATGTTTGTTTAACTTTCTTATCCTATTTCTCTAAATACTTCTTCAATTATAATTTGTTTGGAATGATGTTCGCTAGTGTTTAATAAATGAATTTATCTATGTCCTACTATTGGAAATGGTACTCATAAGTTGATCACTTGGTTACCTTAATTGGGCTCGACACAGGGTTACTGTTTCATCAATCTTAAAATTATCGTTTTCTTCCTTAAGTCTGGGAAGAAAATATTCTTACCTCTTAATAAGCTTACCTGACTCAAACTATCCTCCTCTGTTCATCCAAGTGTTCACCCACTTTACCCCTAAATTCTCCCCACTCTGTTTCAAATCTGGCCCATTCACAACAATTGAACTTCATACGGCCTTAGGCCCATTCTGAGTTATATCCAGCATACAATCAAAGTCAGCACCATTACTCCCATTGTTATCTAGAACCACCAAATAAATAAATCTTACAAAGGTTATTTTTAGGGAGATTTCGTCAAAGTGAAATTTAATATAAGGAAGCCTCCTATTCTTTAAGATGTCCTAGGCACTGGTCTCTTGCAACTCAAGACTGTCTCTAGGAGTGACAACATATTTTTGGTGTCGTTGTCGGGGAATGAATTAGAAAATATTTTCCCTAGGATATGAAATTATCTTCACCCTTCAATCAGGTGAGCAGGAAGGGTTGAGAGTTGCATAGCCCTCACCTTGGTGATTCCACTATTATCTAATTTCAAATTAGTTGTAATCTTGGCTTACACAAGGCCTCATACTCGATCAGATACTTCCCAGCTGAAAACCCCTTCTATATCTGATTCCGAAAATATCATATTTAAGAGAATATGGGAGGAAAAGAAACCAAGCCAGGATGAACCACCTTCATTTTCTCTAGAATATTCACCTTCCTCATTTTAGAAAGCTGACATCTATGGCCCTAGCTCCAAAGCCCGTGTACTTGAATATCCTCCAGAAGCCTCTACTCTATCCAGTTCAGTCATAAAAGACGATGTTGAATCCGCTGATACTTCTCTACCTCCCTTGCACCCTAATTTTGAGGCTGAAGAAGTTAAATAAGTTGCAGAACTCCAAAGCTTTTTATAGACAAATATCCAAACCTTTACTCGCCACATACCTGTTATACCTCAGCCAACTCATCCTCATAACCTACCACCACTACCCCTCATGGTTGTACCTAGCTTCCTCCTAAACAAGTGTAATCCATTGGCTCTACCTCAGTTACTAAATGACATGCCACAATATTATTTCAAGATCTTGCTTCGGTTCACCGGGGAAGATAATACTTTGGCACAGAGACATATTGAAAAATTTTGTGCCTTTGCTAAGAATATGAATGTAGATCACTTAGATGTGGTGTTAATGATTTTAGTCCAGTACTTGGATGGAGAAGCTCAGAATTGGTTCAAGTCTCTAGCTGATAACATAGTCCATACTTGGGAAGAAATGGAAAATTTCTTCACATCAAAATGCTGAAATAAAGCTTCCCCAAGCAGTTGCTAAGGTGGTCTTCATAGGGACTTTCGAACCGAAGTTTGGGTTCAACCTAAGAGAAAGAAAATCCACATCTCTGGATTAGATCCAGATTGATGCATTGGAGGTAGAAGCAAACTTTTCTTCTACTGGTAAATTTAAGGGAGACAGAACATGAAGCCAAAAGAAAGATCAGGGAGGAGGCTTCTACTTCAAATCAAGAGAAGGAATCACAAGAGTATAGAATTGAAGAAATGAATAAGCTAATCAATAACCTTTCAAATAAGTTGATTAAGCTTGAATTGGAGGCCAAAAATTCCCCTCCTCGTCCCAACCAAATGGTTCCTAATCGAGGGTTTAATCCTCAATATTGGAAGGCCCCTTTGCAGCTGTTGCAATGGGAGAGGAAGGAACAGCAAGACCACTTTCAACCTCCTCTATAATTAGAGGGAGAAGTGGAGGGACAGGCCGATGAAGTCACAGACAACCAAGAGAACCAATTTCTCACTTACTCTGATGATGAGGAAGGTGAACTCACCCTTCAAGGGGAGCAAGAGGAGAAGGAATTCCTTCCATAGGATCAAGATATTGACAATTACTGTAGACAGTTCGTGGATTTCATGCAAACTTAACTCCACAAGAAGTATGACCTCAGGTCCTCTAGGAAGAGAACCTGAGTGCAAGAACAAAATGAAGATTCAATATCAAGCGAAAAAATCCCTCCTACTCTTGCTAGTAAAGGGAAGAAGCCATTAGAATATGAAACCCCTCATAAGGCCACTGCATCCACTTCCACAAAGCAAGAATCTGATCCTCCCAAAAATGATAAGTCCTTATCTATACCCTTGAAACTGCCCTACCCTCCTAAATAATAGTTCAAAGAATCCATACAGAAAAATGGCCTACACCCTTTAATCTCCAGAAAGAACTAGAGAAGGTCAAGATCCCGGTTCCCCTGATCGAGCTTCTGAAACAACCTTCATACAAAGCTCAAGTGTCCCAATTAATGAAGCCCCATGGTGTAATCCCTCTGCCTGATAGCCTCAATCTCCAAGAAGAACGACCCATGGTGGCTTTTGGAACTCACGTAGAAGAGCAAGAATCAACCACTCCCTCATTCTATGTGACTCTAGTGATACATGACTTACTATTGCACAATTGCATGCTAGATTATGGGGCTTCACATAGCTTATTTCATTTGTCTGTCATGGAATAATTGGGATTTCAAATTACAAGGACTTATAAAGACATGTATTCTTTCGACTCCAAAAGGGTAAAGTGCTTGGGTATGATAAAAGACCTGGTAGTGAACCTAGCCCAGATTCCGACCAAAAGTGTGGTAATGGATATCATGGTAGCTGATATCCCAGCTTGGTTTGGAATGTTGTTTTCGAGATCTTGGGGTTCCAATATTGGAGGATCAATAAAACTTGACCTCACCTACACCATTATCCCAGTGTTTGGTGGGGAGGAAAGAAGATTATACCGTGAATCTAGGTTTATAAATATGGTCACTAAAGCTGATGGTTCAACCAATTCCCCGGTATATGGTAAGGAGGGTGAATTTTATTTCCTTATGTTTGAGAAAAATGAGAAATTCCTGCAAGAAATGAAGGTTTGTCCTCTGAGACAAGAATATCCCACAAGGAGAGAGGAGAACAATTTTTGGACTTTGCAGTTTGACGAAGCTTATTCACAGGAAGGAAATGGGGTTGGGGTACTCTTGATATCACCAGAAGAATTTTTAGTTCCCCTCTCCTTCAAGATGGAATTTGAAGCCACAAACAACATCGCCGAATATGAAGCCCTGTTGTTGGGATTAGAAGCAGCGCAGAACATGAGCATATAGAATATCAAGGTGTTTGGAGATTCAGAGCTAGTAGTGAGGCAAGTCAGGAGCCAATTCCAAACTAAGCACCTGTGGCTCAGAGCTTACAAGAATGAGGTGTGGACCTAGTTGAGAATTTCTTCTCGGCTTTTAACATTCAGTTCATGCCGAGGGATAAGAACAAAATGGTTGATTCACTAGTCGTGGCTGCTAGCAATTTCCGCCCTCCACAGAATCCATTGCTCAGATATGAGGTGGAAGTGTGATATCGCCCCTCCATACTGGAAAACATGAAGCATTGGCAAGTTTTCGAGGACGAGGATCAAGTCAAGCATTTTATGGAGATGGTGGCTGAATTCTCGAATTTGGTGATCGACTCAGTGACCGATGATGACAGTGAAGAGCCAAAAACAAAATGGGAGGAGACACTAGTTGGGCACCACGTCTTGCAATTAAAAGGAAATTTCATTCCTAGGGGTCTTGTGCCATTAGAGAGATTGTTTGATAAAACCGATATCCCGGTGAACCCCAGCAAACCGACCCTCGATGAGCCAGTCAAGGATTTGAATATCACGACAGAGAAAGATCTGAAGGTGGTGAAGCTATCGAAAGGAGTCCCTGAAGAATATTAAGGACAGTACCTGAAGCTCTTTCGATCATACAAAGACGTCTTCACTTGGTCATACTAGGACTTGAAGACTTTTGATATTAATGTCATACAACATAAGATACCCCTCAAAGAAGACGTTAAGCCTCATAAACAGAAGTTGAGGCAGATCAATCATCTTCTTCTCCCATCTATTGAAAAATAAATAAAGAAGTTGTTGTAGGAAAAAATCATTATCCCTCTGAGGTACTCGGAATGTGTGGAAATCCTAGTGCCTGTAAGAAAGAAAAATGGTGAAATCATACTTTGTGTGGATTTCCACAATCCGAAAAGAGCCTCACTCAAAGATAACTATCCCCTCTCGAATATGGACCACATCTTGCAAAAGGTAGTAGGATCCTCCCACATGTCCATGATGGACGATTTATCAGGATATAACCAGGTGGCGGTGCTCCCTGAATACTAGAAGAAGACGGCGTTCACTATGCCTTGGGGAACCTTCATGTACGCCCGAATTCCTTTTGACCTGATAAATTTTGGTTCCACATTCCAACGTGTGATCTACATCAATTTCATAGGAGACTAGGATAATTTTGTGGTGATTTACTTGGACAACGTCACTATCTTGTCAAAGAGCGACGTTGAGCATATAGAGCATCTTCGATGAACTTTTGACAAATGTCGAAGGTATGGTCTGTCTCTTAAACCCAAAAAATCCATGTTTTCCCTAGAAGAAGGGAAAATATTAGGGCATATAGTAACCAAAGAAGGGGTAAATATTTACCCGAAGTGGGTGGAGGTGATAAACGACATTTCCCTACCAAGAAACAAAAAGGAAGTACAGGTATTCCTAGGAAGAATAAATTTTCTCAGAAGGTTCATACCAAATTATGTCGAGATGGTCTGAAACATCACTGAAATGTTGAATAAGAATAGTGAAGTGAAATGGACTCCTCAATCCAAGGATTCTTTCAACAAGATCAAGCAGGCCTTTGTGGAAGCCCCAGTGCTGGCTGGTCCAGATTATGGAAAGCCATTCATGATTTTTTCTTTCATCTCCCCTCACACAATAGTTGCGGTGCTGCTACAAAAAAATGATTAGGGGCATTAACAACCTATTGCATTCTTCATAAAATTCCTCCAAGATGCCGAACTCAAATATAATATCCTAGGAAATAAAACATACTCTCTAGTCAAGTCAGTTAAGGCATTTCGGGTGTATGTGTTACAGTTTGTCATAACGACCTACGTACCCACTGCAGTAGTGAAGGATATTCTGGTTCAGGGCGATAGCGAAGGAAAAAGGGGTAGATGGATAGCTAAGATTTAGGAGTACTAGATGGAGAAAAATCCTACCAAACTCATCAAAGGAAAAGGGATGGAAAAAATTCTGTCTGAATCCAACTGTCAAGCTCTAGGGATAAATTTGTCTATAACGGGAGGAGAAGCACCAGAGGATACAGGTGTACATAAGGGCATGGAATATTCCACACAAAGGACACATGTGAAGTACCTTCTATCCTTATTGTATAAAGATATAGTGGAGTACATTCTAACCCTGAGGTGTCCTCCTAACTATGACAAGACCAAGTATCGCACCTTAAGGTGAAGATCTCAAAAATATATTGTGGCAAATGGGCGACTGTATTGGAGGGACCCAGCTGGGATTTTACTATTATTTTTAACAGATCAAGAAGTTAACAAAGTAATGACAGAGTTCCACGAAGGAATATTTGGTGGGAATTATAGCTAGCAATCCACTGCTCACAAGATCTTGAGAAGCGAGGCTTCCATTTAGGGGAATTTTGAGGTCTAAAATGGGCCTCATAAGAAAAATGTACAACGAAAATAAACTTTATAACAACCAATAGGATTCAAGATGATGATGTCATCCATAATGGATGATTCACCATTTTTGGAGTAAAAAAGTAAAAATATTAAAAAATAATAAAATAATAAAATTACTTTTTCAACTCGTATTTAAACTTATCTCCCAAAATTTTTACTCAAATTTCGAGCGGGAGTACTCGTTGGATGCGGAATTTAATTCCTCATCCAAGGAGTACCCATGTTGCATACTTTCGATGAACTCTTCTACACGAAAAATGAGAAATACATAAAAAGCGTGATTGTAATCACGTTTTTTTTATGTATTTCTCATTTTTCGTGTAGTAGGACCCATCGAAAGTATGCAACATGGGTACTCCTTGGATGGGGAATTAAATTACGCATCCAACGAGTACTCCCGCTCGAAATTTGAGTAAAAACTTTGGGAGATAAGTTGAAAATATGAATTGAAAAAGTAGTTTTTTCATTTTTCCCTCTAAAATTTGATGATGTCATCAAATCTTATTAGATTTTTTCCACTATTATTTTATAATTTCCTTAGGAGGCCAATTTTAGACCTCAAAATTCCCTTAATGATTTGGTCAACGGTTTGATGATGTACATGCTCCTGTTCGGACCTGCAAAAAGTGTCATACATTCACCAAAAACCAAAGGTTCGTACCTCTCACATTGATCCCAGTTCATGTTGAAGAGTCGTTCAAACAATGGGGAATCATCTTCATAGGTGAGATTCACCCAGATTCTAGAAACTAGCATCGATGGATCCTCACCGCCACGGATTACTTCACTACATGGGTTGAGTTCGTGCCAGCAAGGAATGCCACATATTTTTTGGTGATCAATTTCTTGGAGGAAAACATAATATCCTGGTTTGGATGCCCTGGTAAAATCATAACAGATAATGCCCAAGATTTTAAGTCGAGTAGGTTTGTGAAATTCTGTCAACATTATAATATCAGTTTGGGGCACTCCACTGCATATTACCCACAGGGGAACGAGCTAGTAGAGTCATCTAACAAGACATTGGTGAGGATCCTGAAAAATACCATCAACGAAAACCAAAATAATTGGGAATCGCATCTCAATATTTCTCTCTAGGAAAATCGCATCACCCCTAAGAGATCCACAGGGAAGTCCCCTTATGAGTTGGTGTATGGTAGAGCAACAGTATTCCCTATTCAACTCGCATTACCCGTGGCCCGATTCTTACAAGAGAGCGAGGAAGAGCCAAATGACCTTATCAGAAGGATAAACCAATTCGTCGAACTAAATGAAATGCGGGAAAAGGTAAACCTCAGGTTAGCAGAATATCAAGAAAAGATGAAAGGTTTATTCGACCAATGAGCTAAAGACAAGGAGATCCAAGAAGGGGATTTGGTACTGTGATGGGATGTCAGGTGGTCAGAAAAAGGAAAATATGGGAAGCTCGACACACTTTGGTTCGGCCCATTCAGGGTGGCAGAGGTCAAAGGAAATAATACCTTTGTGCTGGAGAAGCTAGAAGAAGACATACTTGAGATACTTGTCAATGGACAGTTCCTCAAGCCCTACTTCCAACACTGATAGCAAGCTACGACAACCCACTATACATATCCTCAAATTTTATATATGTCATTTGTTGTTTACGCATGAATTATTGTTTTGTTTTTTATTAAAATTGCTTGAAAATGTTTTTAACGATGATCCCGGGCATACTAAGAAGAACACAAGAAAAGTGTTCTGTGAGTTCTCGACACACTCAAACGAGTGTGTCATTCCCAATGGATCCAATTTTGGCTTGTGGTTTTTATGAAGGAATAAGGCAACATGAAGAGTGGGAATGGCCAAATCGGTAAGCTAAGGAAAATCATCATAGCTCTTTTTGCACGCACCCATGCATACAGACCATCGCGGTCAGGCCTCCTCCAAGCAAGTGGCGCAGTCCACTATAGCAGTGGTGCCACCCACAAAGGAAGCAATCCACAGTCGTTCTGATAGTGTTTAGGAGTGCGAAGGGTGGATAGATTGACCCATTGGAGGGGATGATGTCAGCCCCCTCTCGGTCCAATTAGAAGAGCTCCGGGAGGGCAAGACGAGGCTCGACCCTCAAATTTTCACCTCAAAGGAAGAAGTCCACAGTCGTTCTGACAGCGCTTAGGAGTGCAGAGGGTCGATATATTGACCCGTTGGAGGGGATGACGTCAGTGTAATGTTCCAAAATTTTAGCTTCCAAGCTAAATGGAACATTAGAGTTAGCAGTGGCTATAGTCGAAAAATAAATGGGTAGAAAAGCCCATAAGTCTCCTAAGGAGGATAAAAAAACTCCAAGTGTGAAAGGAGACACTCTTTCTAGCTCAATAAAACACCTCCATGTGTGAACAAAGACAAAATGAAGCTGCTTTGACCAAAGTCAACAGCGCAGTTTTAGTGGAGGAGGAATCCTAGGTTGGAAAACACAATTTTGAAGGGAAAGGTAGCTTGGGTTAGAAGCAACCTAAGTAAGTGGGGCCAAGGGCAAGAAAACTCACTTATGATATAAGGAAGAGGATGGCAGCATTGTCCACATGTTGTAGATTATTATCATTCTTGCTTGCCAAGAATTGTTGCTGCTTGCTGCTTAGCAAGTTGCAGTGCTGTTTAGCACTGGGTGCTCCGGGCGGGAATCCCACATATTTCCTTTGAGGAGCTCATTGAAGAGTTTGTATTCATCATTCCACATCAGGCTTTTTGGCCAAGCTTTAGCCATCTTCATCATCACAACTTTTCCGGAGATTGTGCAGTGTTGTTGGGTGCAGCAGTGGAAGGGAGTGGAATCCCGGCTTCTGAGCTAGTTTCTCATTGGAGGAAGGTTTCCTTCACTTGAGAGATATGTTTGGAGAGCTCCAGAGCTTATTTCAGATCTTTGGTATCAGACCACACATTTCTCTCACTCTCCCAACGTTTTTTCTACTAGGGAGTGCATTTTTCAGGAGGCAGAACTTATTGCATGGTTTGTGGCTCCATTGCTGAGTTTCCTTGTGATTGAGAGGTTCATCCTTTCATGTGAGTAAGCCCTTGAGGGTTATTCATCAGATCAGAAATATTTCAGCCTATTTCACTCATGTGCTTCAGTTTTGCAGTGATTATTCAGTCATTTTCTGAATATCACATTTTATATATAGAGTGTTTGACAAGAAACCCTTGCCGGTTTCTTTTGTATTTTGTAAAGGGAGCTTAGATCTCTGTTCTCCAGCATTTTTTATCAATACATGAGTAGATCTATTGTTCTATAATCATTTTATGTGTAAAACCTCTCTTATACTGCGCAGTCCCTTGAGCAGCTGCTCCGGCATTTTGCAGTCTTGGGGTTTTTCACTAGTTTTGGCTACACTAGTGTGGGAGGTCTGTTTAGCCCACCTAGTTTGATTTTTTTCAGCTCTATTCTTGTATTTACATTAAATATTGATTATTTTATGGGATCCAAGAGTCCATTTCAATATTTTTTTGCATATGTTGCTGGAAAAACGTTTTTCATGCATGTTTTATGAGTAATCCTGAAAAAGGAACCTTACAATGGTATCAGAGCATGATATTTGGCTGAGACTGTGGCTTCAATCCAAAGTAATGAATCCCTAAAGGGGAATGTTTCGAACTCTATAGACAGAGTCTGCATATGGCCAGGTAGCCTCTGAATCTCATCCTTTTTTTTAGAGGTGACATATCCAGTAAATGCCCCTGCAGTCAATCTCTGGAATATAATTTTGATATTCCTGAGAAGGGAAAATTTCCAGTGCTATCAGAAGAAGGAGAGATGGAAAGAAGCCAGGAAGCTTCAGCATGTGCAGAAATAAAGGAAGACAAGCCCCCAAATATTCTTCCAAAATCTATGAAGAGCTTTCAAGGACAGCTAAAAAGGATGAGATTGGAGATGGGATCTCCAAAGGAGGTTAATTCTAGAGCTGAGTCTAGATTTTCACATGGTGAGTGTGGGCATGCAGCTGCAATCCATGATGCACAGTGCAGTCAAATGCCTAGAGCTATCCTGAGATGGATGGGAGGAGGAAGAATGCCTAAGATAATGACTCTTAGTGATTTGTTGCGGGAGTATGAATCTCAAACTGAGAGGTTTAGAGATCATATTGGTTTCCAAGAGTTTTGGAAGATCCAGATGGAGAAGAGCCAGCAGCAGGATGCAGATAGATTTCTTCTATCTACTTTTGTCGGATCACCTACATGTTCAGTTGGAGCTTGGGTGAAGGAGCTAAACTCCTATTTGTAGCTGCACCATATTTCCGAAGATGAAGCTCTCAGATTTGTAGCGCTAAATTTCAGAGGTAAGGCTCATGCATAGTGGATTTTTGAATCTTTTTCCTTAAAGAATTCCAATACCTTCTCTTTTTCAAGATTCATAAAAACATTGATGGAGAAGTTTGGTGAAAAACTTCCTAAGACACATGAGCAAGGAAAACTTGAGAAAACAAAACCCTTGCATGTGATGGATGGAACTCCATTTTAGAAAACCATGGGAGGAGCTGATGTCTTGCATTACACATTGCCGGAAGCAACACTTCCAATTCATATTCTTGAACAAGAGGGCATGGGGATCACTTTTTCACAAAGGAATCCATTGGTTGAGATGTTACCCACACACATTGATGAAGAAGAGGGCAGTAGCGCTGTCACATCTAGAGCACATACAGTGCCTCATGAAGAGGAAGGAGGAGCACATGCTCCAACAGGAGGGATTCTTGTGCCTTTGCAATAATTTCCCCAGGATCTCATACATAGGGGTCCAAGCACAATCAGTGAGCAGCATGATTGTGCAGCATTGCATCTGGAAGAAGGGGAGAGGGAGGAAGAGCAGCATCAGTTGATGAGGAGCACACACCCTTCTCTATTTCAAAGAGCCAATGAAAGAAAGAGGCAGACTGATTTGCGCAGTCAGGGCAGGGGCAAGGTTGCCCAATTACATATGCAGTCTACTCTTGACATTGATGTCTCACTTCATGAAGGCATTCCACCTTGGAGGCCACCTGATCTTCAGTTGATGAGAGATGTCTTGTCTGTGGGTTCACCACTCTTGGATTTTGGAGAGGTGAAGATTTTTGAGGAGAAATTTGGCATGGGGGATGTCAAAGTAGCAGGCAGCAACATGAGTGGAGCTTCACATGCCAGATCACCAGCGCTGTCACTGAGGAGGATTGATCCTTATTGGAGGTCTCATCTTTTTGTAGAGTACTCCAAGGATCTTGGTGCATGCATGATTCTTGATGACCCGGATGGAGATGATAGATACATGGTGGATGATGTGGTCATCTATTCCTATGGCAGGATCTTCTTGACTAGATATTTTAGTCTCAAGGAGAAGCTGCTACATGCAGCACATGAGGACTTCTCTTCTATGCACTTTGATGCATATTTCCAGTTGAAGGAGGAGTTCACTTGGGAGGGCATCCAGCATGACATATATCAGCATATGGAGAGATGCATAGGCTGGATGGTGATAGCGAGGATGTCACTGCTACCTTCATACTCATTTGGAGTGAGGGAGAATTTCCAGTTGAGCCATTTTAACTCAAGACCTCAAGTACATAATGGAGGAGGTATCATTTCATGTTTTGTATTGTACTTCTTCCCTTTATTTGAGAAGCATGGTGTAACAAGAAGAAATATTTCTTCTTGCATATTATATGATGATGTACTTGCAGCTACTTGTAGCATTGATCTTGGCTATATTTTTGATGAGTTGTGGGGGGAGCCATATGTCTCTTGGTGTGCACCAATGACACCATATTGTGACTTCATGTTTTCATTTTATGAGATGAATATGGTAGCAAACAAGTGGCTGGTCAAGCACTTGTTGATTCTTATCTCGATGTAGGCCAAGGGTGCACTACGCTGGTTCCATGAGAGGGACCAAGATTCACTCCCTGGTTGTTAGCTGGAAACTTGTTTATATTGTATCTTGCTTCCATGTATTGATGTTGTGTTCTTGTTCAAAGGAAGCTTGTATGAGGGAGAGATGAGGGAGAAAAAAAGGTTGTTGTTGCTATGGTATCACTTGGGAGAGTATGGGAAAAATTCTTCCCATACTTTTCATGGTATTTCTGAAGAGAAGAAAGGCACATTCATGGTGCAAGGAGGCTACCCTTCAGCATTGAAGGATCATGAGATACTTCCATTTTGGAAAGAGATCTTCTCACATAGCAGCATGATGGTGGATGGCTTTGGCATGTGTAATGTCAAAGGGAGAAGTCATGGAGCCTTATTACAAATTCCTACAGCGTTGTCACATAGGAGCATGTTCTTATGGATGAGATATTCCAAGGGAAGGAGGCATCCCTTCTTCTTGCAGATTTTTATGAGTGGATTCTCATGGGAGGGCTTATTGGAGGATCTCACTTTTATCCCACTCACTATGTATGGTAGAGAATGCATTTATGTACTTTTTGATTACTCTATTGAGTATTTGTACTTTCTCACCATGTTTGTACAGTGCATTGCTCCTCAAAAGAGTAAGAGTATTTTTGGGTTTCATGGTCACTTTAGGGCCAATTTTTACGATGATAGTAGCCCATATATACATGAAATTGGGAAGGTGTATTTTTATTTTGTATATGTACAGCTGATATACATTTATGCTTACCTCCACATGTTGGGAGAACATACATATTCAGCTTGTAACTTGTTGCAGGAACACTTTCCATATGACATTCTCAAGCAATAGTTGGAAGAGCTGCGCTATATCCACCAAAGAGACCATATGCATCATCCAAAATTGCACATAACTTTCAGCCATTTTCTGATTTGGATGCCATGTGGTGATGATGTTCCATTCATCTTGAATGGAATAGTTTGGGTTGGCATGACTCATGATCTTGGAGGAAGAGTCTTTGGAGGCTCAATCTTCTTCTTGCCATTGGAGGGAAATCATGTTTCAGCCCAATATCAGCATACCCTCTACACTTATCATGAGTGGAGAGGAGGACAGCGTGGGATATGCCCTCTTGCCTATCATTTTCACTTATTCAACCCACCTTCATTTCAAGAGCACAAGCTGGAAGAGACTTTTCATGAGTTACCATGTTGGAGGGTGACTCACTTCATTTGGATGATTGCATGGATGAGGGAGGCACTCATTCACCATGTTGATCATCACTCCTACTTCTTGGAGGCCATGAGACAGCTAGCATGTTTCCATTCACACTTTCCACCTTCGATTGATGTGGACACTTTGGTTTTGCACCCTTGGGAGGAAGCATTATATGACAGTTTATTGGCAGATTCTCTTGATGCAGTGATGGAGGCTATTGATGGAGGCCACATGAGGAGGAGGGGAGATATTTTTCTCTCCTTATGCATTTTCTTGAGGACAAGAAAATATTTTGGAGGGGAGGATTGTAATGTTCCAAAATTTTAGCTTCCAAGCTAAATGGAACATTAGAGTTAGCAGCAGCTATAGTCGGCAAATATATGGGTAGAAAAGCCCATAAGTCTCCTAAGGAGGATAAAAACACTCCAAGTGTGAAAGGATACACTCTTTCTAGCTCAATAAAACACATCCATGTGTGAACAAAGACAAAATGAAGCTTCTTTGACCAAAGTCAACAACGCAGTTTTAGTGGAGGAGGAATCCTAGGTTGGAAAACACAATTTTGGAGGGAAAGGTAGCTTGGGTTAGAAGAAACCTAAGTAAGTGGGGCCAAGGGCAAGAAAACTCACTTATGATATAAGGAATAGGATGGCAGCATTGTCCACATGTTGTATATTATTATCATTCTTGCTTGCCAAGAATTGTTGTTGCTTGCTGCTTAGCAAGTTGCAGTGCTGTTTAGCACTGGGTGTTCCCAGGCGGGAATCCCACCTCTTTCCTTTGAGGAGCTCATTGAAAGAGTTTGTATTCATAATTCCACTTCATGTTTTTTGGCCAAGCTTCAGCCATCTTCATCAGCACAGCTTTGCCGGAGATTGTGCAGTTTTGTTGGGTGCAACAGTGGAAGGGATTGGAATCCTGGCTTCCGAGCTAGTTTCTCATTGGAGGAAGGTTTCCTTCACTTGAGAGATATTTTTGGAGAGCCCAGAGCTTATTTCAGATATGTGGTATCATACCACACATTTATCTCACTCTCCCAGCGTTGTTTCTGCTAGGGAGTGCATTTTTCAAGAGGCAGAACTTATTGCATGGTTTGGTGGCTCCATTGCTGAGTTTCCTTATGATTGAGAGGTTCATCCTTTCATGGGAGGAAGACCTTGAGAGTTCTTCATCAAATAAGAAATATTTCAGCCTATTTCACTCATGTGCTTCAGTGTTGCAGTGATTATTCAGTCATTTTCTGAATATCACATTTTATATATAGAGTGTTTGACAAGAAACCCTTGCTGGTTTCTTTTGTATTTTGTAAAGGGAGATTAGATCTCTGTTCTCTAGCATTGTTTATAAATACATGAGTAGATCTATTTCCCTCTAATAATTTTATGTGTAAACCCTCTCTTAGACTACACAGTCCCTTGAGCAGCTGCTCTGGCATTTTGTAGTCTTGGGGTTTTTCACTAGTTTTGGCTGCACTAGTGTGGGAGGTCTGTTTAGCCCACCTAGTTTGACTTGTTTCAGCTCTATTCTTGTATTTACATTAAATATCGATTATTTTATGGGATACAAGAGCCCATTTCAATATTTTGTTGCATATTTTGCTGGAAAAACGTTTTTCATGCATTTTTTATGAGTAATCCTGAAAAAGGAACATTACAGTCAGCCCCCTCTCGGTCCAATTAGAAGAGCTCTAGGGGGCCAAGATGAGGCTTGACCCTCAAATTTTGACGCAATGAGATTTTGCGAGCCCCATGCATACACATCTGGCATAGGTAAGTCTATGGTAAGGTAAGTCCACCTAAGGTACAAGGCTGGTACCTCCATGTCAGGCACGTGTCCCCTCACCTACCCGACCGTCGTTTTCCAACCATCGCATGTCACGTGTCCCTCAACCGACGTCCCCATGACGTCAGCCCTACAGTTGTCGCCCCACTCCACTCCCCAGTAAAAACCTGTCTCTACCCTGATTTTTACTCCCGACCATTTTAATTGTTACCAATAACCGACATTTCTTACTCAACCGGGCACCCTCGTAAAAGTCACAGTACTGGTTGCTTTTCCCTTCACGTCGCTTTCACAATTGCCTCAGGTATTTGGTCGAGTCCTTCATTATTTCCCTTTACTTTTTGTTTAATTTTTTATGGAATAAATGAAGTGCTCCACCCATAAAACCCCACAAGCCTGCAAAGTCAGGATTTCTCCTAGTCTCGAACCACTCATGGATGCCCACTCCTAGCTCTTTGACCCGGTTTACAATTTCAATGTGGCTCATATTAAGGCTGAACTCTTAGATTTTAAGAGACAGGGCGAGGATGTGTTCAGAGTTTTCGATTCAGGGCATTATTACCAAATTTCTCCAACAGTGTATCCCTTCCTTGAGTTCACTGCCTGGCTCGCCAATGCCTACATTGAACGAAAGGATATATTCCTCTCTGCTGATGGGGTTAAATTTCTTGAGATTACTCCTCAACTCATCAGAAAGGCCCTATGTTGCCCCTCCGCCCAAGAATTTGTTGAATTCATTGAAGTCACCCTCTCCTGTCACTTCTCGAACGTGCCCGTGGAGAAATAGAGGGGTTTCCTAGAGATCATGACTGATTCTTTCCTATATACTCTCCCACCTACAGAGACTATTCCGATGTCCCTATTTCGTGACACCATACAGCCTATCATAGCGGCCATCTCGGGAATATTGGGTTTAGACAGTGCCAATAGGGTAACAAAGGCTATCCTAGGGTTTCTATGGTCCATGATGCAACCCTAGGTTTTACTTGATATCCCCTCCTTCCTAGCCTCAGTTATCAAAGCCCAGTTCCAAGACATGCCATCTTCCTGCTCCTTCAGATACTTCTCCTTGGTGTTTTACCTATTCATGTTTAAGCATGCAGAAAAGTTCGAGGGTTTAGGCTTGGACAAGTCGGTGTTTCTCATGGAGAACTTGTCTAGGCCTAAACCCTTGAACTTGTCTGCATGCTTAAACATGAATCGGTAATACACCAAGGAGCAATATCTAAAGGAACAGGAAGACGACATGTCTTAGAACTGGGCCTTGATAGTTGAGGCTAGGAAGGAGGGGATGTTTAGTAAAACCTCAGGTTGCATCATGGACCATAAAAACCCTAGGCTAGCCTTTGTTACCCTATCGGCACTTTCTAAACCCAACATTCTCGAGATGACCACTAGGATAGGTTGTATGGTGTTACAAAATAGGGACAGTGGAATAGTCTCTGTAGGCAGGAGAGTAGATAGGTGCAACTCAGTGATGAGCTCGAGGAAACCCCTCTGTTTCTCCATGGGAAAGTTCGAGAAGTGACAGGAGAGGGTGACTTCAGTGAATTCAACACATTCTTGGGTAGAGAGGTAACATAGGGCCTTTCTGATGATTTGAGGAGTAATCTCAAGAAATTTGACCCCATGAGAAGAGAGGAAAATATCCTTTCGTTCAATGTAGGCATTGGCGAGCCAGGCAGTGAACTCAAGGAAGGGATAGATTGTTTGGGAAATTTAGTAATAAAGCCCTAAATCAATGACTCTAAACACATCCTCGCCCTATCGCTTAAAATCTAAGAGTTCGACCTTCATACGGGCCACATTGAAAGGTTATACTGGGTCGCAGAGCTAGGAGTGGGCATCCATGAGTGGTTCAGGACTCAGAGCAATCCTTGCTTCGCGGGCTTGCGAGGTTTCGAGGGCGGAGCGCTTCATTTTTTCCATACAAAATTGAACAAACAGGACAAGCTCAGGAAAATAAAAATGGAGAAAGGTGACACTATTCCAAAATATTTAACCAAGTTTTTCCAATGTCGAGATGAGCTTTGGAGCGTCGAAATTACTGTAACAGATGATGACTTGGTGAGCCTATCTCTTCTAGGCCTTCACAATATTTGGCATATTTATTAGGACTCTGTCAATGGGAGGGAGAAGCTGCTAGATTGGGAACGAATTTGGTCTAATTTGGTGCATGAAGAAGTCAGGCAGAATACCAGGGATGGATCCTCATCTAGGATAGATGATGAGGAAAATTGTGCCTTGGCTGGTAAGGAAAATAAGGGGAAGGGAAATAAATCCTATTCCAAATCTGAGACCGAAAAATAATTCAAGAAGCGTGACATGTCCAGAGTGAAGTGTTTTCACTATCACAAGCATGGACATTATGCCACTAATTGTCCACAAAAGAAGAAGAACAAGAAGGCTTCAAGATCTGCAGTTGGTGAGGCTTTGGCCTCACAATCTGAGTTGGACTTCTCACTCATTGCATGCATGGTTTCAAGTGTGATGGGATCAATGTGGTACTTGGATAGTGGTGCATATTTCCACATGACAGGAGACATAAATTTTCAGTAGCTTGGAGGAGAAGGACCTCTATATGCATATCGAAATGGGTGATGACGAAAGTTATAGCGCTACCGAGATTGGTACAGTTACCTTCCAAATACAGTCAGGTAAACCCTTCTTATTAAAATATATAATGGATGTACCAGGCTTGAAAAATAATTTAGTTTAAGTTTCTATGTTGAAGGATATAGGTTATGATGTGGTTTTCAGTGAAGGGAAATCATTCCTTCATCATAAATCCACAAGAAAAGCCAAGAATATTTGGATTTGTGTGAATAATCTCTACAAACTTGATGTAGATGGTTGTGCAGCATTGATGGGTAAAGCAGACAAAGTGGTGAGTCATGATGAGGGTGAATTATGGCACAGGAGATCGGGCCATCTACACCAGAGAGCTTTGAAGGTCATGCAGTAGATTTCGATGGGGCTTCCAGAGGGTACTCTTGCACAGATAGACACATGCAAGGGATGTACCATGGGGAAGTATGCAAGGGCCAATTTTCATGAGAAGGAGAACCAAGAAGAAGGAATCCTTGAGAGATTTCACTCAGATGTGTGTGGACCATTCTCTACAGCTTCGACAGCAAAGCACATGTATTATGTGATATTTGTTGATGATTTTTCTAGAAAGTGTTGGATCTACTTCATGTAGAAGAAATATCAAACGTTCTCAAATTTGTGTGAGTTGAAAGAGCTAGTTGAGAAAGACATTGGGAATAATGTGAAGGCTCTGAGGAGCGACAATGGTGGTGAGTACATCTCCAATGAATTCAAGAAATTATGTAGCAAAGAAGGAATTCAGAGAGATTTTATTGTGCCTCATAATCCAAAATAGAATGGGGTTGTAGAAAGAAAGAATAGAACAATTGTGGGTGCAGCATGAGCGATGTTGCATGATCAAGGCCTACCATTTCATCTGTGGGAAAAGGCATGCAACATAACTATTTGTGCAAAACCGTAGTCCTCATTGGATACTTGGCATGAGTACACTAGAGGAGGCTTTTTCTAGTACAAAACATGATGTTTCATTTTTAAAAAAATTTGGCTCATCTGTATATTTCCATGTGACCAAAGATTCTAGAAAGAAGCTAGAACCAACATCTGATATTGGGATATTTTTGGAGTACACCGATACTCCCAAAAAATATCGAGTGTATTTTCCAAACAACAAGATGATTGTTGTGAGACGGGATATAAAATTTGATGAGGAGAAAACCATGTGATTGTCCCTTGAGAGGGAGCTTGATTTGTATGTAGAGGAGGAACTCTTGGTTCCAAAGGATGAACCTCAAGATGTGGAGCGGCCACATGTGGAGGATCATGGAGTGGCAGAAAACACTCATGCAGAGCCATCCACCAGACATGATAGAAGGCGCACCACAGAAGTTGATAGATTGAGACTTGATGCGGTAGAACATGTAGGAGCACCTACTTCACTGCGCAAACAAAGACAGTCTCCAGACAGGTTTACTCGATACATGGATCTTATGAGAAAGTGTATTGTGATAGAACCATCCACTTTTGAGGAAGAAGTGTTGCAACCAATTTGGGTTGACGCCATGGTTGAGGAGTATGACTCCATCGTCAAGAACAGTGCATGGGAAATTTTCCCAAGACCACTTGGAAAACTAGTGGTTGGATCTAAATGGATCTATAAGGTGAAGCAAGAATCAGATGGGAGTGTGGAGAATTACAAGGCTATATTTGTAGCCCGAGGATTCTCACAAGTTGAGGGGATTGACTATGAGGATAATTTGGCACTAGTTGTGAGGTACTCATCAATTAGATCTATCCTTGCACTCTTAGCGCAGATGGGGTGGAAGATACATCAAACAGATGTGAAGACTGCAATTCTCAATGGATTTATTGAGGAAGAAGTGTACATAGCGATGCCAGAAGGTTTTGAGACCTTTGACAGTGAGTCGCGTGTGTGAAGACTCAAGAGAGCATTGTATGGGCTAAAGCAAGCACCTTGTGTTTGGTACACCAGTATTGATAGCTATTTCACTGGATTGGGCTTCATGAAGAGTCAAGCGGATGTGAACCCGTACTAGATTGTGGTTTATGGTAAGCTCTTGATTATCGTACTTTATGTTAATGATCTAATTTTGACAGGTGACAAGCAACTCATAACTTCTTGCAAAGGGGATCTTGCAAAATAGTTTGATATGAAGGACATGGGACTCCTTCACTATTTCCTTGGTTTCGAAATATGGCAGTGGGATGGTGAGCTATTTTTTTCTCAAGGCAATTATGCCAAATAGATTCTCAGTAAGCTTCACATGGAGAGTTTTAAACCCATGGAAACTCCTCTTACAGGAAACTGGAGGAAGGAGGATGCTACTTCAGGTGAGATAGTGGATGTTATTGTTTACAGGCAGCTTGTGGGTTCACTAATGTACTTGGTGAACACCATACCAAACATTTACTATGTAGTTAACCAGTTGATTCAAGCTATGGTTAAGCTGACCAAGCTCTTTTGGAAGGCAGGGAAGCATGTCTTGAGATTTATCAGGGGGAATTATAGAGTATGGATTATGGTACAAACGGATAGAGGGAGTGAAGCTTCAAGGCTTCACCGATGTAGATTTGGCACGTAGACCATTAGACAGAAACATCACAATAGGAGGGATATTCAGGATAGGATTGACAACAGTTTCTTCGTACAGTAGGAAGCAGAGATCTATGGCACTCAGTTTAGCCAAGGTAGAGTACATGGCAGCCAGTTAGGCTTCATGTGAGGCCATCTGGATGAGGAATATTCTGGTTGATTTGTTTGGTCATCATATGAATCCGACGGTGATACATTGTGATAATAAAAGTTTCATTAAACTCTCAGTTAATCTGGTATTCCATGATAGGTCCAAGCATATATACATTCGGTACCACCATCTCAAATATTGTGTTCATAGGCGCATTATGTTACTTCAGTACATTCCCATAGAAGATCAGGATGTAGATATTTTGATGAAGGTGCTCACCAGGAGAAAATTCGAATACCATAGAGGCAGGATCGGGGTATCTGATAATCCCTTTCTTGTTTAGAGGGAGTGTTGAAAAGTTAGCAATAAATGTGTGTCTAATGTAATTTTCCCTTAATTAAATTGGACAATAAAATGTAATCTTATCTCATAATCACTTGTAATAGTTAATTAAGTGTGATAAACTGAGTTAGATCATGAATTTCGAGTTGAGGGTGGTTGGTGAGGAATGCAGAGTGATTCTATTAGTTATTGAGTCCAAGTTGCAATTAGTGCATTAGTTTAATGCATGAGAAACTAGTTAACTCAATTAATTGAGTTAAAATCAGTTTAACTAGTTGTAATTGTTTGTTGCACTAGTGAGAGGTCAAGTGAATTAAATCAGATTTAATTCACATGCAATGATCTGTCATGTAACTCATGATTTACTATTAATAGCTTCATGCATGTCAGTTCTAGTGGAGACCCAGTTGAGACAAAGGTTAAAGGGATGTTAACTATCAGTTGTATTATTAGTAGGTTGCTCGCATGTAGTAAAACACCCATAGGATTTCCCATGAGAATTGCGCAGTTTTGGATGGCTGGTTTTCCTAAAGAATATGGATTGCATTCCACATGAATTGCACAAGAAAGAAAGGCTGAGCAGAGGCTGAAAAATGACTAAGTGTTGGTTGATTTTGTCTGGATTAGTGTGAGACAGTTGTGAGAGTGCAGGAGACTCTTGTGAGAAGAGTGCACTGTAATTGTTTCATGATTCCTTGGTGAATATACAATAGAATATAGAGGGGTTTGGAGCAGCAAGATTTCCCCAGGAACATAACTGTGTTGTGGTTTGATTTTCTTATTTCTTTACTTGTTGTGATTGGTGATCGTGTTTATTTCCACAATTAATTTGTAGAAGGATTCTGTATCTTGCTTTAGAATATCGCATGATCGGACTAAATCCATTGGTATACATATTGTTTGTATAATTGCTACATCCCTACATTCACTGGTTGAGGATTCATAGCCTCAATCAAGGGTATTCACCTCTGAGCTTTACCGTGTATCCCTCCATTCACTGATTGAGCATTCCTAGGCTCAATCAAGATGTTCACAACCGATTTTTACCATGTATCCCATCCTGGGATTCCTAGGAATTGTGAATAACGTTGAGACCACCCCACTAAAATTTCGATCCATCTGTAAATCCAAATCAACCAAATACAAGAAAATCCACCACACCATGGCTATCCGAAAATGGAAAGGCAAGGCTGAAATCCACTGTCACACCTGGAAACACCCATTCTAATGACAACAAGAGAAACAAATCCACACATGCATGTGCCATGCATGCCAAATCTAGCAAGGAAATTACACATCAAAATTGATACTTGCTAGTAATCTCGTTGTGGCCACTTGGTTCTCTTCTTCCTTGCTTGATATTTTCTTCCATTTTCCTTCTTTTATATTCCTTTTCTTTCCTTGATCCAATGCTAGTGTGATGCAGGAATGGTTTAAGTGTCCATGACTCTGTGTATGTGTGTGTGTGTGTGTGAAAGAGAGAGAGATAAATCTTCAGAGTTGAACTCACAAAAGGTACCAATTGATCCTTAAAAGCCTTTTTATTAATGAGGCCTCTATTTTCTTCATTTTCCATTATCTTCCTTCATTTTCCTCCTCACATGCAACTTGTGACCTTTCACCTTCCTTTTCTCCTAATTTCCATTATTTTCATAAATAAAATGTCAATTACTGCCTCATTCCTTTCCAAATCATTTTCCATTGCCTTTGCCAATTTCCTTTAGCCATAATAAACAAAATGAACACCCACTAGAATATTTTTCCCAACATTCAGCTTGGAACAAGTGTCCCATGACCTTGTTTATTATTTTTCTTTTATTAACTTTATTTACATAGAATTTTTTACCATCGTTGTTATAGAACCCTTCCCCTTGAGGGAACACTATCCTTGGTGTTCAATGACACCTACAACCAACAAGAGCACTGAAAATAAAAACATGTTTCCCATGGAGCTTTATAACCTAGCTCTTTGCAGTTTTTACAATGATCAACCTCCTAAGAAGTGAAACAACATGACAACCGTAACAACATGACACCCATACTGCTTATTTTAGATTTATAACACAACTCATGGTGGTATTTACATCCATATACATATGCACACATACCAAAATATATACCAAAACATTCGCTCAACTAGCGAATAGAGAGGGATACATATCTCGCATCTAATATGTCATCTCCCATGTAGCTTCATTGGTCCCAAAGTGTCTCCACTGCCCTTTAATCTACTTGATTTCTTGGTTCTGGAGAATGAGCTTATTTATCTAAAAAATACACTGAGGTTCCACTTGGAATTCTCTTTCTGGATCCATCTGCAATACAGACCAGTCAATCATATGATTAGCATATTTAACATATTTCTTAACAAATGACACATGGAAAACATTATAGACTTTCACTGTCATAGGTAGTGCAAGTCGATAGGTTCTTGGTCCAATCCTTTCAAGGATCTTGAAAGTTCCACAAAACCGAGGTGTCAGCTTAGCACATGATCCAATCCTCAAGAATCTCTTCTTGGGATTGATGCAAAAGTACACATGTTCCCCAACCTCAAACTCATTAAACATTTTGTTATGATATGCATAAATTTTCTTCATGTACTGTGTTGCCTTCATATTCTTCTTGATTACTTACATTTCTTGTTCCATCTCTGCCAACATGTCTGGTCCTATCAACACCATGTTCATTGGATCACTCCAACCGATGGGATTATTACAACTCCACCCACAAAGTGCCTCAAATGGAATCATCCTTAGTGACTCATAATAACCATTATTATAAGCAAACTCAAAAAATGGAAATTACATGTACCATCTCCCCTTTTGATGCATCATATACATCCTCAACATGTCCTCTAATTTTCTTTTGACCCTATTTATCTATCCATCTGTTTGTGGATGATAAGTTGTGTTGAAGTCCAACTCTATCCTCGAACATGAAAAAAACTCCTTTCAAAACTTGGAAGTGAACTTAGCCTCCTTTTCTGATGCAATATTCATCGGAACACCATGCACCTTCACTACATCTTTGATGAAGACATGTGCTACATATTTAGTTGAATAAGTAGACTTCGTTGGAATGAAGTGTTCTACCATTTTCAACATGTCTACCACAACCATGATATAATCATGTAGTCTAGATTTCCTCAGAAAACTTGTGATGAAGTCCATGGAAATGACCTCCCACTTCCACTTTGGAATCAGAATTGGTTGTAGTCATCCACCTAGATGCTTACATTTTTCTTTCACCTTCTAAAAGTCCAAACATCTAGCCACAAACTCTTCCACAACCTTCTTTAGATTCGGCCAATGATAAAACTTCTTCACTTCTATTAATGTCTTCTAGTACCCTGGGTGAACTAAATATGTTTTTTCATGAACCTTTCGCAATATAATATTCTTGATCTCATTTTCATTCGACACATATATCATGTCCCTAAATATGATAAAACCATATGTTGTAAGATGATAGTCCACATCCTTCTCACTTGTACCCTATTGTAACCTGTGCCTAAGCTCCACGTATCTTCCATCCTCTTTTTCTTCCTATAATATTTTTTCTTGTAATTCTATCCCATAAGAACTCATAAATGTTATATGATTCACCTGTATCCTCCTACTAAGAGCATATGAAACGCTATTCTCTTTACCATTGATGTACCTGATCTCAAAGTCAAACACATTAATCGTGGCCAACCATCTAGCTTGGATGGTGATCCAGACTTATGCAAGAATGTAATAAAATACAGAAATACACATAAATGCATAGATGTCATAAAAATAAGACTTCATTTCATTAATATCACATAAATGAAATATGCTTATAGACAGAATGGAAATAAACTATCTAGGGCAATGGTAGCTTATCTCTGAGAAGGGATGTGGCGGCTCCATGCCTTTGAATTGTGTTAAAATGAGGCTCAAGGGCCTTTTTATTATTCAAGAATATGGGAAAACACTAAGCATCCAAAAACCTAACCCTAGGAGATGAAGCACCAAAATTATGGGCCTCATTTGGGTAAATTGGTACATCAACTTCCCAAGGACGTAAATTCAGCATATGATCTTCGTTTAACGTGCACAATACCTCGTTAGAAATATCTATCCGAGGGCTAAAACTTTTCACGACTAACATCAAAAAATGACCCTTGTTGGTCCCAGATTTCCCAAACAATGGCATTTATGGCCTCAAAACAACTCCGGAAGTTCAAGACCCAAAAAACTGCCAAAAATAGTAAATTGTGTTACGATTAAGGAAACTGAAAAACTGAAAGAAACAATGGTGGGTACCCAAGTGGAATTAGAGGATGGAAAAAAATATCTCCATGGATCATTCCTCCCCCATTAGGAAGCAATGGTCCCCATTGCATTGAGTTCCTCCATGAGATGAGGAAACTTCTTCTAAACTTGGTCCCTGGTGAGCCACTTGTGCAGGAGTTGGCTAGCTTTGACAACCCGATACAATTGGATATTCTGCTAGCAAATGTTGTTGATTTTTGTGTCCATTATATGATCTGTGGTGGTCTGTTCCATGCACTCTCGGTTTAACTCTATTGGTGTGAGTTGTTCTGCCATGTTAGAGGTGTCGAGTAGAGGTGGAAAGTGGGGCCACTACAAGGAAAAGACCCTCTAGTGGATGTTTTTGAGGAACCCCTTATAAAAATACCCCATACATTTATTTCTAGTGGAGGTTACTAGAGGAGGTTGGCGGGCGGAGGGTTTTGTGGATGTTTTCCGCTCGGTGCGCTTATCATCCAAAATTGCATCAATGCACTCTACAAGAGAAAGCACGGTTGCGCACAAAACATTGCCACAGTGAACATCGTGCACTCCATACACACCCGCCCGGTGCATCGTATTACTGTAGAGCACCGGTGCTTCACAACTCTTTCACGTCGGTGCATCATAAAACACCGCACCAAAACAGGATCCGCCCGGTGCGGTATTAAGAAACCGCACCGGTGCATCATAAAACACTGTGCCAAAACAGAAACCGGCCGATGCATTCATAAGAAACAACACGGGTGTGCCTATAAACCATGCACACCAGAAAAGGGTTAAATAAAAAAAAAAATTATGGCCAAAAAACTGCATTTTTCACTTTTTTAAGTGCTCCAGAGCTCTCAATCGTCGGTGCGCTCTACAAGAGAAAGCACCGGTGCACATAAAACATTGGCATACCAGACACCGTGCACTCTGTACACACCCACCCGATGCGTCCTATTACTGTAGAGCACCAATGCTTCACAACTCTTCTGTGCCGGTGCATCATAAAACACCGCGCCAAAACAGAAACCGCCCGGTGCGGTGTTAAAAAACCACACCAGTGCATCATAAAACAACACGCCAAAATAGAAATTGATCGCTGCGTTCGTAAGAAATAGCACTGGTGTGCTTATAAAACCTGCGTGCCAGAACAGGGTTAAATAAAAAAAAATACAGCAAAAAACCGCATTTTTCAATTTTCTCAGTGCTCCAGAGCTCTCAATCACTGGTGCGCTCTACAAGAGAAAGCACTAGTCGCATAAAAAATTAGCACACTAGACACCATGCGCTCCGTACACACCCGTCTGGTGCATCCTATTACTGTAGAGCACCAATTCTTCACAAATATTCTGTCCCGATGCATCATAAAACACTGCACCAAAACAGAAACCGCCTGGTGCGGTGTTAAGAAACCACATCGGTGCATCATAAAACACCGCACCAAAACCGAAACTGCCTGGTGCAGTCTTAAGAAACCACACCGGTGCATCTATAAAACCCTGCGCACCGGAACAAGTTTAAATAAAAAAAAATTATGTCCAAAAAACCGAATTTTTCACTTTTCTCAATGCTCCAAAGCTCTCAAGCACCGGTGCAATTTATCCTTGTCTAAGCCTCCCTGACATCGGTGCTTCTGTTTCACCCATTGCACACACTGTTGTTGTTCATTGCCCACCAATCTCCAGCTTGCATTTTTCAAAACGGTGGGAAATTTTTCTTTTGCAAATTATATAGCCAATATGCCTCCTCGACGGCGAAATGTACAGGTAATTTTCTTTTTTTTTCCATAATTAAGCTTTTTAGCGGATTAGAATTTCAAATAACCTTAAAATTAACCATTTAAAAGAAAGAAAGAAAAATTTTGTCGCGCAGTGTGCACGAGCCATTCGGCTCACACCGGTAAGTGGTGTTGCCTGTAAAATTTGCAGGTCGCTTGCAACCAGTTCTAACGGTATCTGCACCATGTCTGGGGCAATACCAAAAGGCTCCCTGCCTTATTTTATAATTTAAGAAAAAAGGTGCAGTGCGGTCATTTAGCTGGTCGCACCATTGAGCATGGGAATAGCAACGTGGTGCGTTGACAGAAATATATGCCCCGGTGTCTGTCATCGCACCACATTCGGCATTCCGATAGGGTTAACGGTGCGCCCTGGTAAAAGACCGCACTATTGACTATGTAATTTGTCAGGAAGTCGGTGTGCTGACACAACTATACGCATCAGGGCGTATATTTTAGTTAGCGCACCGCTCTTCTGACACCATATATAGTCAACGATGCTTTAAAAAGTTTCAGGTGCACCGCATACGGTTCGTTGTATGTCATCTGGGGCACTGCCCCCAGTGCGCGAAAAACAAATGCCACACCGAAACTGGTGCATGACTGTTTTTGTGGTGCACCGACTGGTCTGTTTTTTTTTTCCAAAAAAAATTATATATGTATATTCTTAAATACATGTCTCATTTAATAAAAAAAATTATTTAGTATGTCAATGATTCAGAGAGAAGAGGGGGAACAAAAACAACAACAGGAGAAGTAGTATGACATGGTTCACTTGTGGGAGGCACGAGAGAGGGAGAGAGATGTGTACCCTTGCCCTATTATAGCAGATACCCCGGGGATCCTAAGGCAGGTAGGCCTCCTCAAGTTCTATGAGGAGGTTACTTGCCTAAAGGCCATTAGTGTGTTTTTGAGACATCATATCCGCAGGTGGAATGCCCACCGACAGGCTTTCCATGTTGGTCCTAACCAGTGGTACACACCCACAGAGGAGGATATATATTTAATTACAGGGCTATCGAGGAGAGGGGTATATTTTTCCCCGTTCCCAGAGGTTCCAACTGGTTGTGTAGTAGGGAGTCAGTTAATTTATTCCCAGAGATACATTGGAGCATCAGTATTGTCTCCTGTATATTTTCAGGTCGCTGGAGGTCAGTTACGTATTGGTGCATTTGGTAGTGAGGACGTGTAGTGACTCTCACTTCTCATTTTGACCATTTCACACAACACTAGTGATGGGAAATGCATTAGTTACTCGCTTCTATATTATGTTGATTATTTAGTACAGGAGCTACGAGTTTTCAAGTGGTCTGCCATTTTTTTGTGGAAGTTTTGTACAGCCTTAGATGGATGACGTGCTCATGCATAAGGGAGGGTAAACTTCCCTTTTGCTTCAAAGATTTTTTGTTTATTTTTTGAGAGGTTTCCAGAGATGAGGCCTACTTTTTTTCGGCAACCTCGTAGGTCGATGTTGGAGGCACGGATGCACATGTGGGGGCATATGATGCCCAAGAGGGGAGAGACTATGTTTCCAGCCAGGATATCACATGATGCACTAGACTTACTAGCCAGTGTTGACGAGCTGCATCCCTTCATTATGGTCCCTTGTCCTTATGCTGGATTGGATTGGCGAGGGTGTGCCAACATCCTCTTCACAGATGATGAGCCGCTAGATGATAGAGGTAATATTACTATTTTATTTATATTTATTCTAACATGTTCTTTAACTTGTTTTTATTAAATTGTGTAATGAAATTATCTAATTATTGTTGTGTACTTGTATATATTTTGCAGACATTGGCTCTTTTGATGGAGAGGATATGTTTTCACTACCACATGATCCATGTGTGGATCTTGATGATGATCAGGGCATGCCAGATGTCGAGGATCATTAGGAGGCCGGTGCAGAGAGAGATGCTCATGTTGGTGCATTGGTACCACCTTTTGCTAGGCGTCGTCAACCTGATACTAGATACAGGATGGAGTTAGGCGACCAAATCAGTGCATTGGTTATTGAGGCGGGCATTAGGCTTGCTCATTACAGAGACATATAGGTCAATGATAGGCTATTACAGAAGTGGAGAGGCATGATGTCTGACATGTATAGCCTGATGCGGCATGTCATAAAAGCTACGAAAGTTGTTACGCGACTGAGGAGGATTGCTGCACATTATAGGCGTGGTCGAGCCGCAACACGTGATGGACAGTCCGCGAGCAGTGACTCATCATCTCATGATCGTTCACCTCGCGCCGCGCCAGATGAGCATGAGGCTCCACTAGCATCTAGCAGTCATCATGGAGATGAGGTTGGACCATCAGCCATGTCCAGTCAGTAGCCTACAACATCCATCAGTACTAGTCATGATCATGAGTAGGCTGGACCATCGACCGTCGAGGCTGCACCATTGACTGAGCAGGCCTCCACTAGTACTGTTATTGATGTTGTACTACCACCAGCTGATCCATGAAATTTATATTACAGTTGTATATTTTTAACATTATTCAGTTATATATATATATATATATATATATATATATATATATATATATATATATATGTGTATGTGTATGTGTATGTGTATATGTATATGTATATGTATATGTATATGTATATGTATATGTATATGTATATATGTATATGTATATATATGTATATATATATATATATATATGGTCCATGTATTTTATGTTCATGTTGCAGTTGTACTTAATTTACATGTTGGTGATCATCATGATGTGTTTATTGTTAGGTCATGTTAGATATGTTCATTTAATGTGAAGCTTGCAGATAGATGTGTATGTGATAGCATGAGTTATTTGACATGAGATGTATATTTGATGTTTGTATTGTGATGATGTTAATATATAATGTTAATTTGATGTTTGAATGTGTTTTTTAGTCGAATATGATGTTTGTACAATGGTTATCATGATCGTGATGTTTATTAATTAATTTAATATTAAATTAGCATGATATTTATTAAATATTATGTCGTGATTGTAATTTAAATTTAAATTTTAATTGTATGTAAAATTGTAAAATTGTATTTGTATTTGTAATTGTAATTTTAACTGTACCTGTATGTACAGTATTTAATGTAAAATTTTAATTCTAATTGTACTATTTAATTTATTTTGAAATGATTGTAATTGTAATTTTAATTGTAATTGTATATATGACAATTTGTAAAATTGTAATTGTAATTCTAATTGTATGTAAAATTCTAAAATTGTAATTGTATTTTTAATTGTAATTTTAATTGTAACTGTAATTGTATGTAAGATATTTGTAAAATTGTAATTGTAATTGTAAATGAAATTATATTTCTAATTCTAATTGTATGTAAAATATTTGTAAAATTTTAACTGTATTACTGTGAAATGATTGTAATTTAAAATTTTGATTGTAAATGTAATTGTATGTAAAATTAAAATTGTAATTCTAATTCTAATCATAATTGTATGTGAAATCGTAAAATTCTAATTCTAATTCTAATTCTAATTTTCATTGTAATTGTAATTGTATGTAAAATATTTGTAAAATTTTAATTGTATTAATGTGAAATGATTTTATTAAAATATTTAAATTTGTAAATAATTGTAAAATAATAAATCTAGAATAATATGAATTTTTGTAACATAATAAAGTTTAGAACATAATGTAAATAAATTCATGTACTTTAGAATTATCAGTATTTTATTATGATCTTACATACCAAAAAAAATGAACTTTATACAGTCCAGTGCGCTTGTCATCATAACACGCACCGGTGCGTCTTAGTACTAAGACGCATCGGTGCTTCACAACTCTTCCGCACCGGTGCATCATAAAACACCACGCCAAAACATAAACCTCGACCTTAAGAAATCACATTGGTGCGCCTATAAAACCCCGCACACTGGAACAGGGTTATTCTGTAAAGTGCAGTATTGGAGCAGCATAGGGTTTGAATCGCGGGCAAGAATTTTTCTGAGGAGATGAGGGTTTGAAAAGACGAGAGTTCAAATTTCAGCTGAGAATTTTATAGCAGAGAAAATGAGTGATTCAAACATAAATATGGACAAAGATGCTTAAAGGGATGCAGATGGCTACAGAGCTCAACATAGTACAAAAGGAGAAAAGGAGTATAGGTTGAGAATGACAGAGAGAATTTGGTTGAGGCCGGAGATAGGGTTAAGAGGTCCCATGATGGAGAAATGGAGAGTAGAGTTGATGGCAGAGAAAGATCAATTGAGGCAGTCGATAAAGACAAGAGGCACCATGAAGGGAAGGATTCTCATTCCCTTAAGGACAACAGAGAAATATCAATTGACATTGTTGATCGGGAAGATTCTCCAGAATGCGTTTAAAAGCAGCTGGGATTATTGTCTGAGCTCCGGTTGGCTTACATAAACTTTTTCCGGCAAAGCTGACGTCGCATAAAATCACATCTTCGACTTTCAATTGAACCTGAATGGCATATCTAACCTGTCAGAGCTATGGTCCTGTGGATGAAACCAGTAAAAATTCTGCGTGTATTATAAATGGAAATCCAGTGACCATTTATGTGGGAAGAAAAGAATAGATACCTACAGCTACCATATTTCCACCTGCAAAATGGTTTCCCATTAGAAAAGCTAATGTAATAGCCCATTTTGCAATGTCTTTCCTCTGCTCAACCCTATACTCATTTTCTATGGGAAACCATTGCCTCCACATGTAATAACTGCTTCGTCTAGTCGAAAATCTGTCTTCTTCTACTAAAAAATGCAGAATGAATGACTCGTTGTCATTGCTCCCGGAACATTCAAGGTCAGTTTCTCGTAAAACAAAGATTGTATAAATTTTTTTAAGATCAATATAGAAAGCACAAAGGAGAAAAGAGGAAATTGGATGCCAGGATGGAGGAGGAACTTAAAAATGAGAAAGTAGATCATGGGTCAGCAAACAAATCATGGGGCACCTTTTCTTGTTGAAGGTTATGGAAAGGTTCAGGTTTCTTTTTCTAAAAGAAGAAGAGGTGTAGTTTTGAAAAGAAATGGCCCAAATATTTTCACAACAAAATGTATATTTCCAACATGTCTAAACACTAAAATATCTCCAACTTCAATAAACTTCTCAGAAACAAAACTTTCCCAACCATTTGTGAAAATTGCCCATGTCTTAGCATAGCACATGTTCACATGCCACAATTGCCCACTTGGGCCCTGTAGTATTGCATCTTCACATGCCCCACGTTGCATTCTCTCCACATAATCAGTGGGGACCTCCTACAATAAACAAAATGCGTTGGAAGAATAATTATTTCCATCAAAAATTTATCCAATTCCAATTCTCAATTCTAACTCTAATTTTAATTCTCAAGAATAAACAAAATTCTAATTCTCAATTTCTATGGTTGGAGTTCACTAAATTTTGGTGTACACACCTAAAATTAATTTTGGTGCCTTAATCACAAATCGGTGCTACTGTACATATAACCACACCAGTGCATTTTATTTACTGTGCACCAGTTCCAGTGTTACAAAAGGACGCACTGGTGCGGTGCTATTAAGTGACACACCAATGAAGAATAAACGCAAATAAAAAAAAGCGCAACTCTATTTTCTTTAAGTGAAAAAAAAAACGGCAAATTGAAAAATAAGCGCCTAAATATTTTTGAACATCTAATTTCATAAAATAATTCTTTAAATACTAAACACTTTTCATTATTTCACTATTTTTGCTAAAATTTTCAGCCAGAGATTTGCAGGAGACATACCTGGAGCAAGAGAGCACGAGAGCACTGTGGAGTAGTGAAATACGTTCGAACAAAAGTATTCAGAAAATTAGAAACCAAACCTCTGGTGATTCAAACCCTGTATCATATAATTTCAAACCATCTCATGATTAAATTTGATTATTTTTTTACTTTTTCTGCGATTTTTTTACTTTTTCTATGGTTTTATCCATTTTTACCCTAAAACCTTCATTTTTTTCTGCCCTTTCTTCTCCCTTTTCTATGATTTTAGAATTAGGGCTTTTCATTTTAGATTGACATCCAACCCATGGGACGACTTGCATAGTCGAATCCCAATCCATTCGACACTTGCGTGAATTTTTGGAAAAAATGGATTTTTTTTTTTATCGGTGCACCCTACGTAACCTAGTGCACTGGTGCACTGTATTATATAGTGCACCGTGCAAGTACTGTGAAATAAAAAATTTGAAAACATTTTTTTTAAATCAGTGCACCATATCTGAAATAGGGCACCAGTGATCCATGCTACGAGGATAGCACCGTACGGTCTATTACACTATTTTTGCAGTGTGTTTATAATACCCCCACGCACCGTACGGTCTATTATATTGTTTTTACAGCGCGTTTTTAATACCCCCACGCACCAACAGCGGTGCGTACATCATGAAAGGCACACCAATTTCTTGAGATTAGTTTCTACCTGAAAATTTGACAATTTATTTATAAATATATTAATGAATGATATGGTACAGGTTTTAGATTGATAAAGAAATGACTGACAAGAGATCAAGTAACAAAAATACTAATAACACATCAAGAAAAGAAAAAAAGGCAAGTTCTTTGTAAATTATTTATAAAAAATATTATTTTTGAACTATTTGTAAGTTTAACTAATATGTATTTTTTATTGTGTATCATGCAGAGCCACAAAATGATGAAGCTCAATAAGATTATTTCTTATCTAGGACCAGAAGAGCGTAAAAGCTTGATGGAAAAATTGCAAAAGGATGAATCAGGTGAATGAAAAAATACTATCAATCCAATATGGGTTTCTTTTTTTAATTATCATTAATAATATACTTAAAATTATTAGATAACATGTGTCAAACAGTCTATTAATTCACATTTGTTTAATGTTCTACAGGGACCAAAAAATCAGAAAAGGAATGTTGTTCTAAGAAAAGAAAAAAAATAGAACATGAAAATGAAAATGAATTTCTCCTTAGCTCATCTGGAGTGGTGTTGGAGGTTAACAAAAAGGGGAAAAACTTTTACAAAAGTATGAGGGATCTAGTGGAATGAATGTATAGATATTCTTTCCACTTACAATAAAAAAACCAATGCAATTATTCCAAGAACCAAATTTTATCTAAACTACAAGAAGAGTTTCCAGAGAATTGGTCAATGAGACATGTCAGACTTTTAATAGAAAAAACATACAACAACAAAAAAGAAGGAATGAAAAAGTAATATTCCTTTAAATTTTTGTCTAGAATTATTTATAAATATCACTTTTGTTATATTTATTTTTCATATATCAATATAAAAATTAAATATTTTAATGTCATGTTACATTTTCAAGAAGATTATGAAAATCTCAAAAGGTGAACAAGTTGATATCAGAAATATGCCAGTAGGAATGTCCAAAAAGGTGTACAAGGAGATGGTCAAAGAAATGGACAAAATTGCATCGTAGGAGGAGCCATCTCAACAACAACGTGCTTCAAATGTAATATGTAATCATTGAATTTTTCGATCATTAGGTATAATAAATAAAAAATTTAGCATTTAATATTAATTTCCAATAATTTTCTTGCAGAAAAGAAAAGAAAATGGAACCCATTCAGCACACAAAATAGGATGACAAGGAAGAAAAGGGTTGATATCTAAGTTTGTGCGTAATTATTACTTCCTTATAACAACTTCACTAGATTCCATTTTTGTATTTTTTAAGTTGTTTTACAAAAATCATCATTGAATGCCTTCAAACAGGTGCTAACATACAAAGAAGAACCATCACATGAATTGATTGAAATTGGGTTAAATATGGGTTGTGAGTATATGTTGGCATATCAGAAATTAATTGTGGAATTTGTAAGCATCTATCGATCTTGTTTTACTTAGCTCCGTCTATAATTAATAGAAAAAAAATTTCTTTTATATTAAATATATTATTTGTTATGGGGTATGAAACTTGCAGGAAACAAAGTATGTAACTGTGCCAACAGATGAAATTTTTAAAGATAGCATGGTACATGGTTTTGAAAGAATGTGTGTAGTTTATGAGCCAATTGTTACTATGGTACGTCATTTTTCTTTTCGATTTACATTGATGTATATTATTTAATATTTCAATTTTCATTATTCTCAACAATGTATATACACTCATTTCAGTTTATTTTTATGTCTGTAGATGGAAGGTGAAGAAGAAGAAAACAATCAACACCGTGAAAAAAATATTCCTGAAAATAACCCAAGTCATGGAAGTAGCTCTAGCAGTGACAACAGTTCAAGCAAAGAATGATGATCACTATGTTTGGATATCAAAGCAAGGCATTGCATTTTTTGAAATATGTCTGTAAAATTAGACATTTTGTTTAATGTAATGGACATACTGTCCCATTTGAAAGACAAAGGGATACCAATAACTATCCCATTTTGTATGACAAAGAATGTCTTATATATATATATATATATATATATATATATATATATATATATATATATATATATGTTTTAATTTATTCTATTGCATTCTCCATTGTCGTTTTCAAATGCATTAATAAAAATTTAATTCATATAAATATTGTTATAATATATATATGTGTTGACTTTTGATGAATAATGAATTTTAAAAAACCACAATAATTATGATATGATATAAAAAATTAATCAAAACATCACATTCAAATGCATTAATAAAATTTTAATTAATATGAATATTATTATATGTGTTGACTTTTGATGAATAATGAATTTTAAAAAATCACAATAATTGCACTGTCACAAGTCGATGTTTCTAGAAAATACAAAATGAAAATTGGTGTGTGTCAGTTACTGTACACTGATGCGTTTGTATTCTGAAGCGTATTGGTGCATTTCTACGACCTATGGGCACTGCACAAATGCCAAAACCAATTAAAAATATTGGTGCGTTTGTGCGGTACGATGCACCGGTGCGTTTATGTGTCTATATGCACCAGTGTCGTTGTACAACCTATGGGCACCACACGAATACCGATACCAATTATAAATCTCGGTGCGTTTCTGTGAAACTACACACCGAGGCATTTATGTGTCTATATGCACTGGTGCATTTGTACAACCTATGGGCAATGCACGAATACTGATGCCAATTATAAATCTTGGCACGTTTTTGTGATACTGCACACTGATGCATTTCTGTAAGTCTACGCATCGGTGCATTGATACAACCTATGGGCACCACACAAATCCCAAGACCAATTAGAACAGCCTCGTGTGTTGTATCACCAACACTACGCTCGGTGCGGTTTTATACCTTAATGGCTCGGTGCATTCTCCTTCGATTACCCTAGGGCACCTTCTACATGTACCCACCGGTGCGTTAAATCCGGAGTAGCGCACCGATGAAAAAAACATCTGTAATAACCTCCGGCTGCCCATTTTTTTTTAGTTGTGTTGAATTTCCATTAAAAGCTCCGCCAAAACCTTCGTAACCATAAATTGATGTTGTAGCAAATGTTTTTTTGACAATTTTGGCCAATTTTCTAACACTAAAATCCTCCTTTATAACATCTACTAGAAGGTCTTTTCCTTGTAGTGGGTCGAAGGTGGTCCACATTGAACACTAGGTGTAGACCAAGGAATGATGGAATAATGAGCTCGAAGGAATTTTCCCCTATATCCTTGGTGATGGTGTATGGCCCATATCAGAGCGTCGAAGTTTGTGGTGGGGTCCAGCAAGGCGCTCCTTCTACAAATGTATCCATTTGTCGCCAACCTGGAAGCTATGTGGCACCCGATGTTGATCATGTCACTGCTTGTACTTGGAATTGGCTATGTCCAATATGTCATGAACCTATTGGTGGATGTATTGAATGCACTCAATGAATTTGTTTGCCTTGTCAACTTCAGACTATACATGAGTCGAATTGGACTGAGTAGCCGAAAATGGCATGGCTACGTCAATGGGACATAGTGGCTGGAATCCCAAGCCCACCTGAAAGGGGTTGTGGCCGGTTGAGATGTGGAGAGCTCGGTTATATTTGTGTTGTACATAGGAGAGTTGGCTCTCATCGCATGTGCGTGGATGTTTTTAGTTGTACATGCACATATTGTGTACGATCATCTTGTTGACAACCTCTGTCTGGCCATCAGTTTGGGGATGGAAATTTGTGGACTTGGTGAGTTTTGTGTCCAACATTGACCAGAGGTTGGACCAAAATTTACTAAGGAACTCTAAGATGATAGACTGTGGGATCCCAAAGTGTACCCACACTCATTCAAATAAGAGTTTAGTAGTGGTTTCTATTGTGATATTCTTCTTGCAGGCCACCATAATGGCCATCTTAGAGAATTTGGCGACGACCACAAAAACACAGTCGTTTCCATGCTTAGTAGAAGGAAGGCCCAAAATGTAATCCATCGAGATGGATTCCCAAGGTCAAATAGGGGTAGAAAACATAGTATATATGCCTTGATTCTTGATCACAGTTTGGAAATGTCGGAGGTAGTGCAGGATATGATGTACTTCCCAACATCCAGTCAAAGATTTGACCAATAGAAATACTTCTGCAATACTGCCATTTTTTTCTCGACCCCGAAATTCCCAGCAACATGATTTTAATGTGCTTCCCAAATCATCTTTGCATGCTCACTTGAAGGAACACAAAGGTGTCCCAGGTCACATAGCAGTGCATCCTGAAGGTGAAAATTTGGAACTTGCATACCTTCCAAGAGTGTCTTGTATGTGTGGTCGAATTCTAGATCGATCTTGTAGAGAAGCATATAATCAAAAATATCATGCACAGAAGAGTTGAGCATGGTGTTTAGTGCCACGATTCATGGTCTATTGAGGCAATTTGCAACATTATTGGTGATTCCCTTCTTGTACTTGATGTTCAAATGAAATTTTTGAATATAGGTGGACTACTTCTGATGGCGATCGTTCTGCAACTTCCCTTGTGTCTGTATGAACTGCAAGGGTTAGTGGTCTGTGTGGATGATTGTTTCCTTCCCCAAAATGTAATGCTTCCATTGTCAGAAATCCTACACAATGGAATACATATCTTTGTCATAAGTGGGATACTTCCAGATTGTGTCAGTGTAACATACCCTAATAACCGCACAGGAAAATGCATGGAGTTAAGAAATTTTTTTCAACATTTAATAATGTGTAACTTTATAAATTACTTTCTATATTCCCTCATTAACCATTATAATAAACATCATCATCACCTAGAGAAATATTTAGTAAAAAACATAGTGATTTACACAACCATTAATTGTCTTTGTTGTAGCATATTAACTTAAATTTCCTGCTATAACTATGCATCGATTCCATGATCATTTTAACTCAATTAGTAAATCACATAATTTATAATATAAACATCACATCATTAAAGAAATTAACATCATGACAATGACACAATGAAAAATCACATCATTAGACATCGATATACCTTGGAAACCGCATAGGGTCAAAACCAACAAATGTTTAATTTTATTATTAAACGCTTGTGAGGGTTTTCACCCCTCACTCAATGGTTATAAGGGAGTCCATCCCTTGACCATTGTCATAAAAATTACATATAAAAATAATCTCAAATGCAACATAACTAGCTATAAGCTATTGCAATCATCATGATACCATTTACCCACGAATCCTCAATCTTTGTCTTTGTGATCAGATTGTTTCCTTCAATGGGTCATCCTGCAGTTGAAACTCCTAAACCTGCATGGACTAACAACTCTTTATCTTCCACAATGTTAAACTTGAACAATAATTTTCTCAAGTCACCCTTCTTTCCTTCCATTGCTGTCATCAACACACTTGATATCAAGATTAGATAAAATATTAATAAACCAATAATCAATCTTTATTTGTGACACTTCCACAACTATTTGTATGAATGTATAAAACATAAACGGAATGTCATGAAATCCTTTCACATGCATTAGTAACAAATAAATCACTATCAAGTGTCCTATTTCTGAAAAACACTAATAAAATCTTGTATTCACTTTCATATTATTTCCAAAGAAAATCTAACATACTAGATAATATTATTGGGTATGCAAATGCATAACAAAATTTCAATATAACTATCCCAACAAGAAATTTCCTTTGTGCCTACTCTTATGTTTTCTTTTCTAAAGGGATTAACGAAATATATTCTATACTTATGCATGTGAATGCATGTTCTTTTCCAAAAACATCTTTTCCACACAAGAGCTATCCACAATGGCTATTATGTATAAAAATTCCAACTCTATTTCAAACAAAATTAACATACTAGTTTTAATTTTGTGCAGTCCACTACTTGTCCTCTCGAACATAAAATAACATAGCTTGTTTTTCTTGCATGTAAAACGTATATTTATTTTCAAAGGAAACTAAATAAATATTGCATGGAAAAGTAAACACATTTCTTTTCCAAGGGATCAAACACATACCATTTATTCTTTCATGCATGCAAAGGGAAATTTCCCTCTCATCCAAAAGATCTATCCCAATAACTATGCATAATATTCTCCCAAAATAAAGCTAATCCCTTTAGTTTTGCAAAACACATTATTTTTCTCAAAAGAAGGCTAACACAATCACTATTATGTGATTGCATCTTCCTTTTCTCTAGAAATATAGTGCCCAAAACTAATTTTTTCCATGCATGTGAGTGTATATGTTCCTCTAAATAATCTTACATAATAAAGCATGTGATTACTAGTTTTCCTCTCCAAGAATTTAATCCAATAATGCATACAATGATATGTTTTTCTCTTCTATTCTTTTTGAAGTGTTCTAACACAATAAATTCTTCCTTGTTTTTGAAGAGTTCTAACACAATATATATATATATATATATATATATATATATATATATATATATATATATATATATATATATTCCAAGTAATTTAATACCCTAATTATTCTTTTTCCAAAATATAGCTAACTCACTAGCTATTATGCATGAAATACAAAATATTTTCTTATCATTTCACACATCAGAGAGATTTGTAATATTTCCTCAAGAAATAACATGAATAACAAATCCTTCTCAAATAACATAACCGATTGATTTTTATGCAAAGGCTTTAGTGAACTACTTCTCACAAAAGTTATTTATATATTTTTGCATGACTCAAGCTCCTCATGCATGTAAAATTACATAATCAATTCTAGTAGATCAAATATACTAGATAATTATTTATGTGCACCTAAGCACATACTCTTTTCAAGAGTCCAATAATTCTCTTTAAACATTTAATGCATATGCATCATGAGAACATACTTGGTAATCTCTTAAATTAAATAACTTAATTCATTTTAAAGAATTATCAACATAATTATTATTTATATATGTACATAAACAATTAGTTTTATCCGGTTGAAAAATCAAATAGAATCACTCTGTTTTACTCTATTTTTCATGTTTAAGTCATCCACTTTGGACGCGGCTTAAGAAAATATGGAAACGAATTTTAGAAAACCAAAATACGTTTTTTCTTTTGCACGGGCTTATTAAAAAAACCTCTCTCATATTTTTTACAGGTCTCATGATTTTGAAGATTCGAATAAATCTTTTTAACCAAGTTTTCCAGATTTAAATATTAAATAATTTTTTGTTTTTTTCATCAAATTTGAACACGGTTTACAAACAAATGGAAACTATCTTTGGAAAACAAAAAGAGGTTTTTTTTTTGTAATGGGATCATTAAAAATAATATCTCTCTATTTTTATACAAGTGTTACGGTTTGGAAGATTCGAATGAATCTTTGCAGCTCATTTTTCCAGATTTAAATATTAAATAATTTCCTATTTTTGTCATCAATTTTGGACACGGGTTTTGAGACACGGGAAACTAATTTTTAAAATATGAAAGAGGCTTTTTGCTGGAACGGGCTCATTTACAAAAACCTCTTTCAATTCGTACAAAACTATCATGGATTGGGAGATACGAAGGCATATATGGACCCTATTTTCTAATCACTCATGCAACTCACATAATTATTTTATCCATGAAAAACTTTTAAGAATTCAAAGCACATGAAATATTCTAGGAATTAAATGAAAAAAATACTCAATCTTCTATGCACGAAATTCCATAGAAGTTTTCTCAAGAAATAATCTTGATTCTTTATCATATGAGTTTTTCCAAGTAAATAAATTCAATTCTTATTTCATCATGCACCATATGCGAACACAATCATTTTCAAATAACATTGTTACTTATCTTTTGATGCATGCTTGGAATCCCTTCTTCCTCTTCCTTGGCTCCATTATCCATGTATTCTCTCACTCCTTCCTCTAATTTTCTCATAGGCTTACAATAAATGGAATAGATTTTATAAATCTTAAAATCATTCCATAAAGCACCCATAAATCTGATTTTTCCTAAATCACAAAGCACTCCATAAATCTCTCATGGTTTTTTTTTCAAGGTAGACTTGATTTTGCCTTTGGAGAAAAATATCACTTGTCCATATTTTTTCAAAAACTATTACTCATTATTTTCTAAAACTCATAAAAGATACCAACTTGGAAATATAATTTATTTCTAGAGAATAATATAAATTCCTCTAAATAAAATAATTATGAAATAATTCTTCCAATATTCTTATAATTAAGAATTAAAATAATATTCTTCATGTAATATCAATATGAGAATTAATAATATTTAATTATTTAACAACCCTCATTTTACAATCTTTTTTATGGTGTCTTATGCCATGGATATCACAGTCGGACAATGTCTCACTATGATATGCCATTTGATGCCCATGTTGAGTAATAATTGCACCAATAGCATAGTCTAAGGTATATGTCTCAATCGCAAATGGTTGTTGCAAGTCTGGTAATGTGAGCACTAGGGCAGAGCATAGGCGATGTTTCAACTCTACGAACTCCTTCTGTTGAGATTCAAACCAAAACAATTTTTTTTTCACTCCTCCCTTGGTGACTTGGCTTAAGGGCCAAGTGATATGAGAGAATCCCAACACGAACTTGCAGTAGAAATTGAAAAGACCCAGAAAGTTGTGGAGCTCTGTTAGAGTGGTTGGGGTTGGCCAATCCCGAATGACTTGGATCTTGTCTAGATACACATGCACCCCCCACTCATTAATAATGTATCCCATATACAGAACCTAGGTCATTCCAAAAGTACACTTCTCCAAATTGGCATGAACCTTGTGTTGCTGCAATGCTTGAAGGACCTGTCAGATGTGGTGGAGATGCTCTTCCTAAGTCTAGTTGAAGATCAAGATGACATCCAGGTACACTACTACAAATGAGTTGTTTAATGGCTAAAATATGTCATCCATCATCCTAATGAAGGTTGTGGGAGCATTCGTCAACCCAAAAGGCATGACCAGTCATTCAGAAAGGCCTTTATTGGCTTTGAAGGCAGTCTACCACACATGATAGGGTTCGATTGGTACCTGGTGATACCCGGAATTCAAGTGAATCTTGCTAAAATATTTTTCCCCCTTGAGTTGGTCTAGAAGGTCATCAATTCGTGGGATCGGGTACCTATTCCAGATAGTGATCTTGTTTAGTGCCTGGTAGTCAATACAGAGTATCCAAGTTTCATCCTTCTTCTGCACCAACACGATTGGGCTCCCAAAAGGTGATCAACTTAGCTGCATGTGACCTTTCTGTAGCAGCTCTTGAATTTTCCTCTTTATTTCGTCATTCTCCATAACATAGGACTGATATATTGGTCCATTGGGCAGCGGCATACCTAGTTTCAGATTGATTGGGTGCTTTAACTGACCGTTTAGGGGCACCCCTGTGAGTGAGGTGAAGATGTCCCTGTACACTTCCTTGACCTTGTCCATCTGTTTTTGTCGTGTGGAGGACCAATGTATGGAGTTCATGGCCACAATCATATTCTTTCCCTTAGGGCGGATTATCAGGAAAACAAATTTCCTAGTTTTGGAAATGAGCTTAATGCATTGTTTGCAGTAACCAAAGAGATGGTGGTAGGCGGTGCTACCTTTGGCATCTAGTACAATTTATTTCCCAAAGTAATAATAATAGCGCGAGGTCGATACTCATACACAACATGTCACTACACAATTATGGTTGGCCTAATAATACATCAGAAACATCAAGAGGATAAATTCACAGAATACCTCATCCGTGAAGAGCTTGATGTTGTAGGGAAGGTGACATTGATGGCTAACGCAAAGATCTTGTCCTTGGTGAAGCCACCCGATGGTGTATGGTTGTGGGTGTGTTGTGGTCGATAAGCCCAACTTTTTCATAGCCTCTGCTAAAATGAAGTTATTTTGGCTCTCATTATCGACAATGAACTGTAGTAGGGAACCCTTTACCCACATCTGGGAATGGAAGAGGAGTTCACCCTCCTCTGGATCTTCCAGTTCCTCCTTCTAGATCTTCATGGTGGCAACAATGGCATTGGGCTCTGCATTAATAATCTTCTTCCTTTTATCATTCCCCTTCTCAGGCTCTGATTTAGAGTCGGAGCATGCATCCAATTCAGAAGCCTTCATCTCTACCACCAGTGACTGTTTGGCCCGATACTCACTTGTGTTGTGAGTGGAGCTCTTATGGAACTCACATCACTTTCTCGTGTCCTTCTTTGACTTCACATTGTTGTTCTTTTCTTGCATCTTTGGAAAGTTATCTTGGGCCGCCCCCCCTTGGCTTTTTCCTTTGTTCTTTGGTTTGGGGGCACCTTTCCCTTGCTTCTGATTCATATATTCAAAGTCTCAATTATTCCGTTTGAAATTTTGCTCAATATTCGCAGCATCCTGATATTTTGTGCCAAGTGAGGAGATGTCAAGGAACTCCATTTCCTAATGAATGTATATGTGCAGACAACTATAGTACTTCAGCACCAAATGTTTCTCTGAATCTTTGATACCCAATTTTGTGCGCAGGTTATGGAACAGATTCATCAGTTCATGCACATCTTGATCCCATTGTTGTCGTAACATAGTCCATTGTATGTACTTTTCCTCATAGCTCCCCATGGGATAATATTGTTCCTTGACGGCATATCAGAAATAATTCCAAGTGGGTGTGGCCAAAAACAGAGAGGGTTACCTCTCTTCTATTTTCTCACAGTAGGTTTCCCACATGTCCTTGACATGGGGGGTGGCTTTGAGGAGTGAAAAAGTAATATTTTCCAAGTTGGAAAAGTCATGAACCGATAAATACCCTTATAATAGATTCAACCATATATCTACAACGTATGCATCTATTTTTCCCTCAAATGTGGGAATGTCAAAGTTTACTTGTACCTTAAAAGGATTTGTGCCTCTAGAATTGTTGTTGGATGTAGATGCTCTGCTGGTGGGAAGTTGTTGAAGGATCCGAGAAAAGTTATCGATCATCACGTTCCTTTGTTTCTCGAGGGCCTCCTCGAGAAATATTTTGATAGGATATCATGCTTCCTCATATTTCTTTTCATCCCCCATGGGTGGTCGTCGGGGTTCATGAGGCTAATCCTGCAAAGGTTCAACTACATTGAGCCCTAACTCCTTATACGACGACCTCATTGGGGACATGCAAATAAGGATCGAGAAAGAGAAAACTGCTCTGATATCACTTATCCGGACTTATGTAGGAATTCAATAAAATACAATATAAATACATATAAACGCATAGATGCAGCAGAAATAAGACTTCATTTCATTAATATCACATAACTGAAATATGCTTACAGACATAATGGAAATAAACTAGCCAGGGCACTGGTAGCTTATCTTTGAGAAGACATGTGGCGGCTACAGGCCTCTGAACTATGTTATAATGAGGCTCAAGGGAATTTTTATTAGTCAACCACATGGGAAAACCATAAGAATCCAAAATCATAACCCTAGGAGATGAAGCACCAAAACTATGGGCCCTATTTGGGTAAATTGGTACATCAACTTCTCGAGGATGTAACTTTGGCATACAATCTTTGTTTGATGTGCACAATACCTCGTTATAAATATCTATCTGAGGACTACAACTTTTGTGTGACCATCATTAGCCAATAACCCTTGATGGTCACAGATTTCCAAAAAAACATTTTTTAGGGCCTCAAAACGGCTTCGGAAGTTTAGGACCCAAAAAACTACCAAAAATAGTAATTCGTGCTACAATTAAGGAAACTGAAGCACCGAAAGAAACAATGGTGGGGCCCCAAGTGGAATAGGTGGGTGGCCACCAATATCCACCTGGATCACTTGGAATTCAAATTTGATTGGTCAAATAGATACCTCAATCCACAATTATAACTCATCAATACAAACCTCCTACCAAGAATATAGTGGTTCCACATCCTCAATGCATGGATGATCGCTTCCAACTCAATATTATGTGTGGAATAATTCTGCTCATTCTCATTCAATTTTCGTGACTCATAACATATTATCTATCCTTCTTACATAAGGACTCCACCAATTCCTCTCTTGCAATCATATGTACACACCACAAACTCTTTGTTTGGATCTGCAATCTTTAACTATAGATCATTCGTCAACAACAACTTCAACTATTCAAAACTTGCTGCACATTCCTCTGTCAATTCAAATTTCTTACCTTGCCTATACATTGACTTAATAGGATTGTTGAGAGAAGTTCCTGATGAACCTCTTGTAGTAACCTTCTATTCCCATGAATGATCTTACCTCATCCACGTTCCTAGGAGTTTCCCATTTCGTGATAGGCCTTATGGTTTATAGATCCACGGTTATTCCTTCCTTGGAAACAACATGTCTCAAGTAATGTACCCATGTGTGAAAGAAACTACATTTACTAAGATTAGCATACAATTGATGCTATCACATAAATCTCAATATTTCTGCTAAGTGTTTGTCATGCTCTTCCGCAGTCTTAGAATATATCAATATGTCATCAATGAATATAATAACAAACTTATCCCGATAAGGACACAACACACTATTCATCAAGCACATAAAGGTAGTTTGAGAATTAGTCAAACCAAACGGAACTACAACAAAGTCATAATGCACATATATAGTATGGAAAGTTTTCTTGTATATGTCCTCTTCCTTAATGTGTACCTGATGATATCTTGATCTCAAGTCAATCTCCGAGAACATTGTTGATCCTTTCAACCAATCAAAAAAGTCGCTAGTCCTCGAAAACGAATATATGTTCTTCATGGTAACCTTGTTCAATGGGCCTGTAATCAATGCATAACCTAAGAGTACCATCCTTCTTCTTTACAGATAACACTAGTGCACTCCAAAGTGATACACTTGGCCTAATGTATCCCTTGTCAAGAATTTCCTTCAACTACAAATTCAACTCTACTAATTTTGGAGTGCTCATCCTGTATGTTGCCTTCAATGTTGGTGCTACCCCTAGTACCAACTTAATGGAAAATTTCACTTCTCTATGAGGCAGAAAATCTGAAATCTCTACTAGAAACACAACCTCAAACTGCTACAATATTGGGTAGATTTTTATTATCTTAGCATCCTCATCCTCCTTACCTTTATCACTAGAAATATTCATTGCAAATAACACACACCCTTTTTTGTGACTGCGCTTTTCCTACATAGTTGTCGCCATTCTAATCAATGTTTCCTTCTTCTTACCCTACGAGACTCTCTATTCTCCATTGTCATCCAAGCACTTAATCGCCTTATCATAAAAATACACCTTAGTCTTGTGAAGATACAACCAGTCCATACCCAACAACATATTGTATGATCCCAATAGAATTACATTAAAATGTGTTGATTTAGGCATACCATTCAACTCAAATGCACAAGCTCATACCCAATGATGAACTATTTTCTTTGTACTTGTATCCAACTACCCTAACCAATATTTTGCATGCACTTATTTATTCAAACCACACTTATCCACCAAGTCAGGGTTAACATAACTATAATTATATCCAGAGTCAATCAAAATAGAAATAACTTTATCACAAAGCTTACCGTCCATCTCAGTAATAGATGCCTAGTGATTTTCCTACCTACGATCCAACATTGCATAGATATGAGGAATGCTTTGCCCAACATCCCCAACTGTATGTGCTTCCTATGCACCATATATCTGAGGCCTACCAACATGATTCTGTGTAAAACCTCTCTTGAGATGCTCCTTATCACATATACAATGATGCAATGGTCTCATACCATCACCTATATTCAGCTACCCTCCAGGCTATGACCCATGTCCCTGTTTAACTATGTAGAACTTCCTGTGAGGTGCAACATTTTCTTTCTCTTCTACATTCTGAGGTCTTGTTCTTTTCGTATGCCATTTACCTTTAGCTTTATATTTCCCTTTCCAAACTTTCTAAGATTATATCTTACACTTTTATTGTTCATAACAGTGCTTATATTTCCCAATAACTTCCTCAAGAGACCGAGACTCATCATACTCAATCTGAACTATAAATTTTAATGGAAACCCAATGAAAAATCTATGAACTTTACATTTTTCATCCTTAATATATGGTACATACCTCGGTATCTTCATCACTCCTCTTGTAAGGATGATAATGATGATGATAATAGTGCTTGTCAGAACCAAAACTAGAATAGAACATGTGTCCATCACCTCTCCTATCCAGAGTATCCAAGAGCCTACCATCTCCAATCATGTCATCCCTATCTGACCTTTTTCCACCATGAGTTATACTTCCATATGCCCCATTAGTCCTATCCTTCTGCCCATGGTTGATCCCAAGTGGTCCCTATCTCTGCAATTCTAACAAACTCTAAAGTATTGTTGCATTAACTTCTGGTTGTTTCTCATGTTCCTAAATGATTGTGTCATTATCTACCTTTCAAATTCTTATTTATGCCTTCAAAATTCTCAATGTGTCTACTAAATCAGAAGAATTCCCCCCACCATGTTGCTCATATTATCCATAGGGAGAATCTCATGAATTGTATTCTACCATCTTCATAGTCATTTTGATCTCTTTCCTGCAAGTATACCTTCTCAGGTTAAACCAAAACATAACATAATCAACATACCTAGGTATAAATCAGGGGAGGATATTTCATCTACGAGATCAACCAGATTAGTCTGATACATTTATAATCATAATCATAATAGTACATAAATAACATTTCAACCATTATACAGTTGTCAGTGCATGACCATACCAACCACATATCACGACCTCATGCACGGAAACTATCACCATGTCAATGTATGCATAACAATATATAAACACTGACATGCATAACCAATGCATAACAGACATACACTCATGGTGACCACATCCAACAACAACACTGTCAACTTTCACATGGTGAAATAATTGCAAACATGGCCACTACCATGCATACAAGATAAGAACATATACCACAAGCATAAATAACACACATGAAATCGACATGTATGCATGACCAACACACCACCCATCCAGTCCAATGGGTGAACCATGCTCTGATACCACTCTGTAACACCCTCCTCCCACATTTACCCAAGCTAACTTGTCCACTAGGGTAAACATGTGACAAGAGGATACTATGATGTGATTTGAATCCCCATGTACGGTTAAGGAAGTGGAACTGACAAAAAAACAACCATTTTTACCTTCCTCATGAGTTACAGACCCTCCAAGAGGCAACCAACTTTTCCAGGTGCTTAACCCCTAAGACAACTTATCATTTTTTTGATTTGAACCCTCTGTTTCTCCCATGATAATATATGCATGCAATTGATGTATTACATTCACTCCCACAGCAATGCATTCCATCGACTATGTACTTTCCTAGGAAGTTCTGAGCCAGCGACCTCAGATTTTGAACCACTTTTTTAGGTCTAGGTCTCAAGCCACTGCCTAGAACTTCATGAAACTTTCAAAAATTATAAATAACAATGGAATAAGGCTACTAATTCAATCATTGGTACAAATACTTGATATGATCCCTACTAGCCATGACAGGCATTTCATCAAACATATCACAAATATGCAATCTACAAGTCATAAAAATAGATCTGAGCATAGGGGTCTCATACTTATCTAAAATTTGTAATGAAGCATTAATGCCTTATCACAATGGTAATTGAAGTATCATCTATTATTTCATATATTCATTGTACATTTAGCTTCTAATAAAAACATGATGATATCCATACATCAAGTATGTCATAAAACATACTCATAACTAGCATATAACCAACAGAAATAATAAGGATATAACAGCCATAAACCACATATTAACTAGTACATTACACATGAAATACCAAGGAGAAGTAGTTCTTATTCATGAATTCATAATCCAACCATGTCTAGGAATTCCAAAAACCACCCGACCATATATTGGGGTGAACCAAATATTTCTTTCATCCAGTCACACTCGTTCCATATTCCAAGCATGAATTTAGGACTCACAAAAAACCATCCAGGGCTTCCTCGAGCTATACCATATATCCCACTAAGGTATTCCTTGGTCGAAGCCCTCATCAGTACGACCATGTTTTACCCCAATCCCCACCAAATCATTAGGCCATAAAAAATCATGGATTCCTTCAGATCTCTCCAACTAAAACGTGAGGAACTTGTTTATCTCAACCTCACGACTTTACTGTGTATCCTACCATTATCGGTCAAGGGATTCCTAGGCCTATGAGGTCTCCACCCTCTAAGATTTATCGTGTATCCCACCATTACCAGTCAAAGGATTCCTAGACCCATTGAAGGGTATTCCCCTCTAAGCTTTAGAGTGTATCCGTACATTCATCGGTCGAGGATTCCTAGGCTCAATAAAGGGTATTCACCTATGAGTTTTATCATGTATCCCTCTAGTCACCAGTCGAGGATTTATAGGCTCAATCAAGGTGATCACAAATAGCCTTTACCATGTATCCAATCTCAGGATTCCTAGGCCTTGTGAATAATCTTAAGACCACCCCACTTAGCTTCAGATCCATCCGGCAATCCAACTCAACCAAATAAAAGAGAACCCACCATGCCATTGTTATCCAAAAATGGTAAGGCAAGGCTGAAATCCACTATCACACTTGGAAACACCCATGCCAACGATAACAAGAGAACCAAATCCACACATGCATGTACCATGCATGCCAAATCTAGTAAGGAAATCACACCTGAAAATTGATACCTACAATTAATTATGTTTTAGTTGATTTGTTCTGCTCTTCCTTGCTTGATCTTTGCTTCCCTTTGTCTTATTTTCTCTTCATTTTCTTTCTTTGATCCAATGCTCAGAGTGCTCCAAGAATTCTCTAAGTGTCCAATACTTTTTGTGAGAGAGAGAGAGAGATCCAAATTAGAACTTATCCTCAAAATAATTTTTATTAATGAGGCCTCTATTTTCTTCATTTTCCATTATTTTCCTTCATTTTTCTCCTCACATGCAACCTATGAGCTTTCACCTTCATTTTCTTCTAATTTCCATTATTTTCGTAAAACAAATTCCAATTATTTCCTCATGCCTTTCCAAAGCCTTTACCATTTCCTTTTCCAGTGACAGCAAAAGAACTGAGAACACACATGCATGTACCTTGCATGCCACATCTAGCAAGGAAATCACACATGAAAATCGATACCTACAAGTAATCCCATTGCAGTTTCTTGATGCTGCTCTTCCTTGCTTGATATTTGCTTCCCTTTGCCTTCTTTTCTCTTCCTTTGCTTTTCTTGATCCAATACTAAAGTGCTCCAAGAATTATCTAAGTTTCTAGGAATGTGTGAGACAGAGAGTACAGAGAAAAAACTCCACCCAAAACTTTCAAAAAGTTAACAATTGATCCTCAAAAGCCTTTTTATAAATTAGGGCTCTAGTTTCTTCATTTTCTATTATTTTCTTTCATTTTCCTCCTCACATTAAAATTGAGACCTTTCACTTTCATTTTCCCCTAATTTCCATTGTTTTCATAAATAAAATTCCAATTAATTCCTCATGTCTTTCCAAACCCTTTTCCATTTTCTTTGCCAATTTCCTTTGCCATAATAAACCAAATGAACACCCACTAGGATGTTTTCCCAACATTCAGCTTGGAATAAGTGTCCCATGACCTTTGTTATTATTTTTCCTTCATTAACTTTATTTACATGGAATATTTTACCAAGGTTGTTATAATCTTATTCCTTCTTGTCTTGGATAACACTAGGACTGATCCATTCAACTTCATCAACTAGAAATATGAGACTCGTAGCTAAAAATTTATCTATCTCCTTCTTAACTTTATCTTTGACTTGTGGATTCAAGCAGTATGGTCAATGTTTGATTGGCCTTGCATCGGGTTTTATATCAATTTTCATTTCTCCCAAATCTCCTTTATACCTTTAAGCTTCGAAACTGACATGGGAAATAGATCTTCATATTCCTTTAGTAAATATAAAAATTTATTTGGTTGTATATTCATCCCAATAGTCACTAATGGAAGTTAACTTGAGTTTCTCTTTAGTTCTAATATTTTGCTTACGTAAATTGATTTTGCGGGAGTGTTACCTTCATTATCATGAACATGCCATTAATATTCTTTATCATCCATCGATCTCCTTATTCATTCTCAAAACCTTCTTTATTCCATGTTGCTATACACCAAGCAAAGATTTCAACCATGATTATAGAAACCACCTCAATTTGTCTTCTGGTGTAGCATGAGTGCATGCTAATTCCCTATTTTGGGGGAAGGGTTGCTATGTATGATGAATGATTTCTTATTTCTTCCTCATTTTTGTATATCCTTAAAACTATCAACTGGATTCTTGTGATTTTTGGATAACAAAGAGGTATCATTAAACCCAGAAATTTTCAAGCTAAACCAATTTGTAAATTCCAAAAATTTATGCATTGTTATCTATAACCATTTTGTTGACATATTGAAATCCGTTCATTGCATTGATTTGATTTTTGGATTGGAGAAGCATTGATATAGTATAAATTTGTTTACAAAATTTCAGAAAAATCTGGTTTGTAATGAAGTTTTTTTTTTACTTGTATCATACTTTGTTGCAACTTCATATACATATGGTTGAAATTAAATATGAAATTTGTTTTAAGGAAGAATTTGGAGAAGAAGCCTTCTCTTCCATCAATATCATGTGTTGGGGTGAGCATTTTGATTATTGTATCACAACTTGGTTAATACAAGGCATTGGGATGCATGGGGACATGCAACATGTTCAATTTGGGGGAGATGTTGGGCCACTAAATTTTCATTCTTATTACCATTTATTAACATATATTTCATCCATTCCTACCATTATTTTATCACATTATTTATCATAATTTATCATTTAATCTCATTTCATAATTATTTATGCTCTTATGGATAAGTAATATTTATTCTCCTTTATTTTAATAAATTGAATATTATTATGAATTATTTTGTAAATGATGATTTATTAATGAATTTGTTATAAATCATGATTTTAGCCTCCAAGATCTCTTTCAGATTGCAAATCTGATCTTCAGTTCATAATTAAATATTCCAACTCAGAAATTCATTGGGATAACAAGAGACAATTTTTCATTGAATGTTTCGGGAAAACAAAGAAGAATCCTGAAAATCCGAAACATGGTTTTTGTGCAGAACGGACCAAATTGGTTTTTTTGTGTAGTTTTCCAAAATTCGGCCTTGATTGAGAGAAATAAAAGGTTCTTGGAAGGAAATATTCACATATTTTCTGTTGTGACCGTTTTTCAAATTGCCTAATTGTAATTTCCAGATTCGACTTGTTCTAGCTAAAGCATGATGGAAAGATCTTTCAGATCTCATCTTTCTTAGTGATATTTTGTAATCATTTTATTTCCCTTTATTTTTTTTATATTTAAAAGGACACAAATCATAGAGAAAGGGAGATAACGCAGATAGGGTTGGTAATGTAAGGAATTGACCTGTGTAACATACCATTATTTTATCAAGTTAATCCAAGCTTAATTTCATGTTACTTATGTGAGTTGTGAGCATATTGCAACCCTGATCTGAGAGTTGGGCCCACTCTCTGATCAGGTGCTACGTATTTCCTGTATATTGTTATTTATATTTCCTCTTTTGTATAAATTGCAATTGTTGTGATAGTAGGCATAATTTCTGATATTATTATTGTTGTGAATGCATTAGAAGCTTTATGATTATTACTGCTATTTCTTTCTTAGTTGTTACAGTGATTTTTTATTTGCTTAATACCGAATCCGTGATTAATATAGAATTGTGTTATTGTCATCTGCATATATTGTGTGCATTAGCCTTTCAATAACCAACACACCTGGAACATGGTTGTAACATAGATTCAATAAAAAATCGCGCGCAAACTGCTCTCCTCTGCAGGCGGCGATTAGGTCAGTGGTCGAAGCGAGGTCTGTGCCGCCGCCATGGGTGCGCCAGGGGGTGGGGAGCCCTCTCCCACCCCTCCAACTTCCTCTGCAGTTGCCTTTCGTAATATTCTTTCGCAGAAGGGGAAAAAACGTCCAAATCCTGACGTCCCGAAGTTCATCAAAAAACTTGAAGAAATCCCAGAGATTGCTCTGCCTAAAGAACAACCGATCAAAATCACTCTTACCTTGGCTGACAGAGGTTTGGTCGGGCAATTTATGGGTCGATGGCCATCAACAAAATTGACTGATGACTGGGTTCAACGAAACTGGAGGCCTCTGCTGACTAACAACGTGATCTGTTATGCTGTCGGTAGAGGATATTTCATTTTCGAATTCACTACAAAGGAATACCGTGACCTGGTGTTCAGAAATGGGCCGTATTTCATGGGAAATCAAGGCCTTTACCTGAATAAATGGACCCCTGACTTCGATCCTTCAGTCGATGTCCCAAAGGAGGTTCCTGTTTGGGTCCGGCTCCCCAACCTGTCAATCCACTGCTGGAGCTTCCACTCCCTGCAAAAGATTGGAAATGGGTTGGGCTGATTCATTGACAAAGCTGATAACAGGGGCCAATACACCTGCGTAAGAATCTGCGTGGAAGTTGACTTGGAAGCTGGTCTGCCGGAAGCCGTTAAACTTACAGTTGGATATTGGCATCACTTCCAGAAACTGGACTACGAGCAATTGCCTTTTAAGTGCAGAATCTGTCATGAACATGGTCACTTCCAAAGAAACTTCCCTAAAGCCCCATCAGGGGACAAGGTGGAAGAAGAAGGATGGAAAGAGATAAAAAAAGGGAAAGGTAGTCTCAAAGCCCACTGAGCAGAAAAAATCTGGAACAATGGGGAAACCCCAGTCCAATTCACAGACCAAACCAAGCTCAAAAGAAGGCCCCTCCTCAGGTGAAAAGGTGGATGCCGCAGAGAACCAAGAAGAAACTGAAGATCAGTCGAAGAAAGTGAAAGAAACCGAAGAAGAAACAACTGTCCCTCTAGCAGATGTTGATCATGGGGGAAACGAAGGCAATGAGGAGCACATCATCCTAGCCTCTGACTCTGGGGGTGAATCAGAAGAGAGAGACTCTGAATTAGACAGCTCGCAAATCACTCCTATCAAGTCGGCCAGGGGTCAGAAATCCAAGAAGAAACAGAGACATGAGAAAACTGTTAAGTCCCTATATTAATAGTGTAGCCCCTTATTATGTTAGTGTATCCCCCCTTATTGTTATTATTGTACCCTTGTAACCCCCATTTTGTTATTATTGTTCCCTTAAATTATTATTGTTAGGTCGGCTAGGATTACATGTGGCCCACGAGGATTACATCATGGCCCCATGGACTCCTATATATAGAAAGGAGGTTTTGTAAATTGTATCATCCAAGAATTGTTCATTTATGTAATGTATTGGAGGTTTCCCCCTCGAAGTGGCTCATTTCTAAGGCGTTGATATCTCTTTTCTTCTCTTTTTGGAGCTGGTTACACAACATTTGGTATCAGAGCTTTGGATTCTAGGGTTTTTCTGCTCCAATCAGGTCAGACCTGTGGCATTCAAAAGATAATTCAGAGGGATACGTTGGTACATAAATTTAGATATTGAAGTGCTTTAATCACAGATATAATCCAATTTCAATATCGAGCTCCTCAAAAGCAAGAAAAAGGTGTGTATTTTTTTTCCGAATTGCATAAATCTTGTTTGAAAAATCGGTTTGAAGTGATTCCAAGGGCCTATTGAGCATATATTTCAGTATTGGGTTCCGAAATGCCTCCTAAAAAGAATTCAACACCCATTAAGCCCTCAGAAATCTATACTATGACGCATGAAGAGGAAGAATTGCAGGATGAGATATCAAAATTACGGTACCAAGTGCAACAAGTTTCGATCTTACGAAGAGAAATTGAAGATGAAATAGATGGTTTAAAAGCAGAAATGGGGGCTAAGTTGGATGGTTTTAAGGATCAAATAATAGCAAATATGGATGACAAATTAGTGGAAGATCACATCGAGCATCAACAACAAGTTCTCCAACTCTCAAAAGATAACCCAACTTTGGTGCAGAATCTAATGAAACAACAAGAAGATCAACATGACATCGAAAGAAGTTATGAAGCAATCATAGAAACAAGAACTCGACAAGTACGATCAATTTCAAAGTATCTCATCAAGTGGAAGAACTTTCCTGTAGAAGATTTCACATGGGAGGATGAGAATTTTATACAGAAGCATCAAGAAATAATCAAGCGTTGAGGACAACACTTGTTTGAAGGAGAGGGGCATGTTAAGTCCCTATATTAATAGTGTAGCCCTTATTATGTTAGTGTAGCCCCCCTTATTGTTATTATTGTACCCCTGTAACCCCCATATTGTTATTATTGTGCCCTTACATTATTATTGTTAGGTCGGCTAGGATTACATTGTGGCCCACTAGGATTACATCATGGCCCCATGGACTCCTATATATAGAAAGGAGGTTTTGTAAATTGTATCATCCAAGAATTGTTCATTTATGTAATGTATTGGAGGTTGCCCCCTCGAAGTGGCTCATTTCTAAGGCGTTGATATCTCTTTTCTTCTCTTTTTGGAGCTGGTTACACAACAAAAACATATCTAGATGTACTCCAAGGCTCCCAGAAAAATCTCAAAGGAATGATGAACACCAGATCCGGGCCCAAGCACAGCAGGGCTCTAAAAGGAGCCACAACCCCCCAAGCCAGTAAATAATGAAGTACGTCTCTTGGAATTGCAGAGGGTTAGGCAGCAGGCTGAAAGAAGAAGCCCTGAAAGACATTGTGAGGATGCACTCGCCTGAAATCCTTCTCATCCAGGAGACTAAGCGGGAGGATATTCTTCTCCTCCAAACTAGCAAGACATTCTGGCGCAAAGGTCCTGGAAGAGCTGTCAGTGCTAGAGGCGCCTCTGGCGGGATTGCCTCCTTCTGGGACAGCTCCAAATATGACTTGATTCACGAAGAAAGTTTCCCTCACTGGATTTTCACTCAGCTCCTCCACAAAGATTCTGGTCAACAAGTAAGTATGTTCAATCTTTATGCTCCGGTCTTACCAGCGGAGAAAAAATTTTGTTGGGACTCGCTCCAGTCCTTTCTTTTATTGCACAATCCAGAAAACATCATTATTGCAGGTGATCTGAATGTTACTCTTACCATTGAAGATAAAAATGGGGGCTCCCCAGTTAGGGACCCAGTTAGAGAATGGGTTGAAGACATAATGCTTGGCTGGGATCTGGAGGATATCAAGCCTTCTGCTGGGAAATATACTTGGTCGAACAAAAGATTAGGACCCAACCACATAGCTGCTCGTCTGGACAGATTCCTCGTCCAAACCTCTTTCCTTACATGTGGTCTATTGGCCTCTTCTAAAATCCTTCCAAACTGCACTTCTGATCATAAACCCATTAGCCTCGAGCTCTCCCTGGATGGAAACCTAGGTCCCATTCCTTTTAGATTCAGTCCTCTGTGGATTCAGCAAGATGGTTTCCATGAGGTGGTTTCAGAAGCCTGGAATCGGCATGTCCTAGGATCCCCTTTCTATGTGTGGGAAGAAAAATTGAGGGGTCTTAAAAGAAGGCTCAAGGAGTGGGCTAAAACTCTGAAAACACCCACTACCAAGAGAAAAGAGTCCTTAGAAAACCTTGTTGTCCATCAATCAGCAATGGAGAACTCTGCTGTTACCCAAATTTTGCTTCAAAAAGAAGTTGAGTTGCAAAAAGCCCTCCATAGAGCTAGTAGGGAAGAAGAGGAGTACTGGAGACAAAAATCCAGAAAATTATGGTTACAGGCCGGCGAAAAAAATACCAGATTTTTCCATAAACAAGCCAAAGCTCGCAAGAAATTCAAAACTGTTTCAGAAATTCGCTCCCAAGATGCTGTGGTTAAAGATTTTGAAGGCATCAAGAGAGTTGCATTCACTTTTTTCAAAGAGCTCTATACAGCGCCTGAAGACCCTCCTATAGATTCTCAAGCCTACCCGTTTGATCTAATCCCTCACTGTGTTCATGATTCTGTTAATACTATGCTGACTGCTCCGATCATCATGGATGAGCTCAAGAAGGCTTTGGATTGCATGGAGCCGGATAAAGCTCCTGGGCCTGATGGGTTCATTGCTAGGTTTTTTTAGACTTGCTGGTCAAAAATAAATAAAGACCTTCTAAGAATGGTCAGGAAGTCTCAATCATGTTCCAAGATAGGAGGCAGCATCAACTCGGCCTTCCTAGCCCTGATTCCGAAAGACAAAGGTGCTTCCGATTTTAGTAGATTCCGTCCCATTTCTCTATGTAATACAAGTTATAAATTGATCACCAAAACAGTAGCCAACCGTCTCAAGAATATTTTTCCGGACATCTTTCCGGAAAACCAAGGAGGTTTCATCAAAGGGAGAAAGATTCTGGACAATATTGTGCTGATGCAAGAGGCAGTTCATTCAAGTTGCCACCAAAAAGAGAAAGGAATGGTGATAAAGCTCGATTTGGAAAATGCCTTTGACAAGGTGAGACATGATTTCATGTTTGCTGTTATGCAGAAATTGGGCTTCTCAATAATATTCATAAATTGGGTGAAAGCCTGCATTGCCTCCCCTTGGATTGCGCCGTTGGTGAATGGCCGATCAACTGATTTTTTCAATGCCTCAAGGGGTTTAAGACAAGGTTGCCCGCTGTCCCCACTCCTCTATGCTATTCAAGCCTCTGTGCTTAGCTTCCAACTTGACTACTGTCAACAAATCCAACCTCTTCCAGGCCTCAAAATGGTTCCCAATGTTAAATACATAAATCATGCCCAATTTGCCGATGATACTCTGCTGCTTGGAGGAGCGAGCATATACTCTGCAAGATCCTTTAAGAAGGATTTGGACATTTATAAGGAGGTCTCGGGCAGCAAGATAAACTATTTAAAAAGCACTATCTTCGGCTGGAACTGCTCGGTCAAGGATCTGACTGACATTGCAAGGCTCTTAGAGATGAAAGGAATTCAGACCTGGGAGTCTTTTAAATATCTTGGGATTCCAATCTTCAAATCCATTCCGAAATTTTCCCACTGGATGCCCCTGCTTGACAAGCTAAAGATCAAAATTCAAGCTTGGGGAGCCTCTTGGCTGAACAACGCTGGGAAGTTTATCCTTATGAAATCTGTCCTCATAAGTATGCCTCTTTATCAACACTCCATTCTGCTTGCTCCCAAAACCTTCCTCAGTAAAATGGATAGTCTGCTGAGAAGATTCCTGTGGGAAGGGGGGGAAATAATGAAAGAAGACTTCGTTTAGTTAAATGGGACACTATTAAGAGGCCAAACTTGGAAGGAGGTCTTCAAATGAGAGATTTGGCTGCCCAAAATCTCGCCCTGGGCTCCAAAATTTTGTGGAACATTGTCGCTGGAAATTCTAGCTGGAGTAAGAGATTCATGTGGAAGAAATATTTCCATGGACAGCGTTTGAGGTGTTTGGATCAGCCCCAAAAAGCCACCAAAGATTCTCCGGTTTTCAAACTTTGTCTTTCTGCTATGGAGCATTTCAGTCACAATCTTTACTGGATCCCAGGTAATGGGAAAAAAATCAGAATCTGGGAAGATCCGATCCTAGGTGACCAGCGTTTGAACCATGTTGAAGGTCTGGAAAATATTAAAATTTGGCTACAGTCCAAAAATCTAAAAACCCTGTGGGACATTTCCACCTAGACGAATGACTCTGGAAGACGGTGGGACAGTTGGTACCTGGGAGAGGTCCCCCATCGGCTGCAGGCTGAAGCCTCGTTACTTTTATATAAGCTTCAAGGAAAATCTCCAACTAAGGCAACAACTAAGGACAAAAGAGGGTGGGGCTCCCTCTCTGGATCTTTCTCAGATTCTAAAGGTTACAAAGGTATGACAACTGTTCCAAATGTCCCTCCTGATCCAACTCAATGGAAATTTATTTGGGCCTTCCCTTCGCTCCCCAAAGTTGACTTCTTTTGTTGGACGTTAGCTCATAACAGCATTCTCACTAGAGATAATCTGAGAAAATGTGGCATGGAAGGGCCCTCCAGATGCCCTCTGTGTGTGTCGGAGGAAGAATCAGCTACTCATCTATTGTTACTGTGCCCCTTTGCCCAAGATGTATGGACGGGGGTCCTGATGTCAGGGGTTAACAAAGTTGAGCTTCCAGGTAATATTCCAAACCTGCTTCACAACAGGGCCAATTTATCTTCGTTCTGTCTCACTAAAAAAAGCCTTCTCAAGACAGCCTGGATGTGGATCCCTAAATTCACCTGCTGGAAGCTATGGTTGGAGAGGAACAATAGACTGTTCAGGGATGAAAAATGTACACCTGCCAAAGTTATCACTAAAATCCAAGCTCTATTGGGTGAGACTTTTGATGCTAAACCTGCAATAAGGAATGAAGCATCTTTGGACAGTGAGGAGGAGCTTTGGCTCAAATATCTTGCACCAAATTATAAAAACAATCCAATTCCCCCTGCAATTTCCCATGCTAATTGGGAAATTCACCTAGATGAACAGGTGTTTATTAAGTGGCGGTCAGCATTAGATGATCACTGTCTCTTCTTCGACGGGGCCTCTAAAGGCAACCCTGGGGCTACGGGCGGGGGTGGGGTTCTACTGAATCCGGGGGGATCAACCGAGTTTCAGTTTCAATGGGGCTGGGCATCGAATCAAATAACAGAGCTGAGGCTCTGGCTCTGTGGCAGGGGCTAAATCTGGCTATCAACAGGAAATTTCTTTCTCTGTCGGTATTTGGAGACTCCAGGCTTATCATGCAAGCGTTTAATTCCATTTCGAACCCTTCGCAGATTCATTTAGTCCCCATTCTCAAGAAAATCAGGTCTACTCTGGCCCAGTTCCGAAAAATTTCCTTTTTCCATATATTGAGGCATCTGAATTCTCAAGCCAACCTGGAAGCCAATCTTGGCTCTGCCCATAGCCGAAGATCCCTGTTAGTCAACTCTGTTGAGTCTAATTGCATCATCCCTTAATCTCCTGATGGTCGACCTGTATAACAATAATTTTCAATCTCCTGTCCTGTTAGATTGCTCCAGCCCTTGCATTCAACGGCTTTTGATCCCGGCCTCTCTCTGGCTAGCCTCCTCTTTGCCCTTTCCATCTTTCTTTACCCTTTGTTGTCTCAGAAGCCGGGCAAGAAATGGGCGGGCTATATCGACTGATACTAAGGGTGATGTTAATTTGCATTGGACGCCCGTCAAAGTAAAAGCGCAATATTATGGCTCTGGGCTGGGCCTCGCTCGTTTTCCCGGATGGCTCAATGATCATGTTAAGGGCCTTCAATGCCGACTTAACATCCCAGCGCAAAGCTCTCATGGAAGGCTCAAAGAATCCTTCATCAGAACCCATTTTTTCAATCTGGAAGAATCACAGGCTATAATGGACTTTCAAGACTACCTCTGCACTCTTAAAGTATTTCCAGTTAAGGTATTAAACATCTTGAGGCTCGATCTCCACGGAGACCTCCCTAGCTGCATCAAAGGCCGAGATCCTTCTCTGTGTAACAGGAATTTCAATCTTAGACAGTGTTGTAATGCTCCAGTTCGCGGCAACTGGTTTCCGCTCTTTAATACAATTAACCGTTATCGTCTAAAAAAAATAACCAACACACCCGGATTGATAATTAATGTGGGAAAGGGTTTGAATATTCATTCACACTTGGACACCAACATTTTGGTGTCATTGTCGAGGAGGCTCACAAAGGTGCAAGAACATGATTCATATTGATCTAAGGATAAATCTCTCATCCTAGGGAGGGAAATGATACCCTGCTCTAGGTCCTATGGCTTATTCATTTTTCTTTTCTTTTATTTCTGTTGATTTCTTAGGAACCAATCTCTCGTCCTAGGGAGGGAAATGATACCCTGCTCTAGGTCTTAAGCATTAGTCATTTTTCTTTGCTTTTATTTCTGCTGATTTCTTATGAACCAATCTCGTCCTAGGGAGGGAAATGCTACCCTGCTCTAGGTCCTAAGCATTAGTCGTTTTTCTTTGCTTTTCTTTATGCTGATTTCTTAGGACCCAATTTCTCATCCTGGAGAGGGAAATGCTACCCTACTCCAGGTCCTGAGCTTAATATTTCATTGATTTTCTTTCTTTCTTTGTGTTTAAACAACCAATCTCTCATCCTGGGGAGGGAAGTTTCACCCTTCTCCAGGTCCCGAGCTTTAAGAATTGTTTGAATTTTTTTTTCTCCTTCCTCCAATTATATGAACAAAGATATTAAAAAAAAGGCAGAGGAAGACCCCCAAAACTCACAAGATGAGGTCAAGGAAGAAAGCATCCACACAATCTGGAACTCATTCAAGGAACTTCAGGATGTGACAAATATGGGAAATCAAGGCTATATTGAAGGTTGGTTTCACTCTGTTGTTTTCTTGCAACATCACTCCACACTTCAGCAACTCTTGGCACCATCCTTAACAGGGAAGTTGGTCTCTCATACATGTGTATTTATTAACATACATCTTTAAATTATGGGTATGTGCATACTTGAAGCCTTATTTCAAAAATGGCTTCATTGGAGGTACTCTTATACGTAAGTATATTTTATTTTTCAAGGTAGAGTAGTGTAGTGTAGAAAATAGAATAAATGAAGAGATAAATAAATAAATTTCTTTATATGTAAAAATAGTTGTTTTTGTTGCAACATGCTCTGAAAATTAACATCGGTAATCAATATTTGAAATTTCTAAAAACAATCATATTCATTTTGGTCACCTTCTTGGAAAAAATCCTTGATTATCATATCTTATGGCTTCTGGGCTTGATGAAAATTCTAGAAAAATAGTCGAGATAGTCATGTTTTGAGGGACCAGATGGGAATATTTTCAAGACCTATTTCTATCATACATATCCCTTTATGTATACTTTCTAGTCCAATTTAAATTACTCAATTTGGATTTGAAATGAAAAATTTATGACCAAAACAATGATAGGATGTCAAGTAGGCAGCTCAAGAACAGAGTTAGGACAGTCCGTTTTTGGAGGCCTAAATTACTAGATTTTGGACACCTATTTCTATGGTATATCCCCCTATAAATATAGTTTACAACATAATTTGAATCATTTTATTTCGATATCTTATGAGGAATTTATGACCAAAATACTGACTATTTATCGTAAATCAGCACTCGAAACTTTGTTTTCCCTGTTGTTCACTAGTGGATTTGACCCATCAATTCTTATTTCCGTCAAAACCTATTACTATTGGGGATAGCTACATGAATATAATTAAATCTTCAATTTTAATAAGTTGGAAAATGAAAATGACTTTTTTATGCAGGTTGTTCTATGCAGATTTAACATACCATTACATGGAATTTTTAAAACCTATTCCTATTGGGGACATCTCTCTAAATTCAGTTTCATTTGGCTTTGGAATCACTCAAATCAGACTAAAAAAGAAGAAGTTATGATTGAAACACTGCTGGTTAGTATGGTTGGCCACCACTCTCTCACAGGTAATAAATTAATTTTACTTTGTTATTTTTTTCCATGGATTTGTTTTATAGAGTAACTACTTGTTTTTTTTGCATATTTCTTGGATTAGGAGAGCCTGATCACCACTCTTCTTCCATGATTTCATGTTTTATTATAGGTAGACACTCGTTTTTTTTGCAGGTCCTAGGAGAATAAATGAGGTCAATTTATGAACAAGTCATTCTTGAAGGCAATGATAATGAAATAAAAACATTTTCAAAGATGTTTCCTCACATGGAGAAAACAACATGAATACTTTTCATCAATTAACGGATTTATAACGTGAGAAATGGGGAATTGATTTCTATTTGAAGATCCAAGTCATTTCTGAAAAAGCATTTTTCCATTCATTCACCATTCACAAACAACATTGTTGCAACAAAAATCATAACCATTGTAACTTAAGTTATTTATTTATTTATTGATTTTCAATAAAGAGTCGTTTCTTTTCTGATTTCTCTTATGTTTTTATGGTTCGGGTATTTTTTACTTCAAATTCACATTTTTTTTTGTTTTGTTCTCAAAATAACAGAAGCAAGTTTTTAAGTTTCACAGTGTTGTTACTCTATAAAATTTTCTAAGTTTCATGATGATGTTACTCCAGAAATTTTTCCTTAGTGTTGGATGTTGTTACTACGTCAGTGCTGTGACTCTATCACTACTGTTACTCTGTCATTATTGTTACACCGTCAGTGCTATTACTTTGTCATTGTTGTTACTTCATCACTGTTGTTACATCGTCAGTGTTGTTACTTCGTTACTGTTGTTACTCTGTCAGTGTTGTTACTCTGTCGGTGTTGTGACTCCGTCGGTGTTGTGACTCCATCAGTGATGTTACTCTATCAGTGTTGTTACTCCAGAAAATTTTAAAAGTGTCCGGTGTTGTTACTCCTTTGGTGTTGTTACTCCGTAAAATTTTCTAAGTACCCGGTGTTGTTACTCCTCCGATGCTGTTACTCCGGAAACTTTTCAAGTGTCTGGTGCTATTACTCCGGAAAATTTTCTAAGTATCTAGTGTTGTTACTCCTCCGGTGCTATTACTCCTTAAAATTTTCTAAGTACCTGATGTTGTTACTCCGGAAAATTTTCTAACTGTCCGATGTTGTTACTCCTTCGGTGTTGTTACTCCTCCAATGTTGTTACTCCTTAGATGTTGTTACTCTAGAAAATTTTCTAAAGAGTCTGGTGTTGTTACTCCTTCAGTGTTGTTACTCCTCCGGTGATGTTAATCTGTAAAATTTTCTAAGTACCCGGTGTTGTTACTCCTTCGATGTTGTTACTCTGGGAAAAAAATTTCTAAGTGTCTGGTACTGTTACTCCAGAAAATTTTCTAAGTATCCAAAGTTGTTACTCCTTCGGTGTTGTTACTCCTCTGGTGCTATTACTCTGAAAAAAAAATTTAAGTATCTGGTGTTGTTACTCCTCCGATGTTTTTACTCCAGAAAATTTTCTAAGTGTCCAATGTTGTTACTCCAGGAAATTTTCTGAGTGTCCGGTGTTGTTACTGCTTTGATGTTGTTACTCCTCCGGTGATGTTACTCCATGGTGATATTTTTCTAATTACTTGGTGTTGTTACTCCTCCAATGTTGTTACTCCGCAAAGGTAAGTCACCAGGTACGTTCTCGACTGACTCCATGGATTTAATTGGTATTTTACTTATGACGTGACCAACTATGACCGATGACAGTCATACTTTGGTTCAGGGGAGGTCTCATATTTAAAAGATGATTATTATGGTAAGTCTTGTAAGGAATGATTCACTCTTAATTCCTCAATATTTTGTAAAGTGACTAATTATCCTTCATGTCACCTTCCTAACATCATTCTTTTTCTCCTTTCCCTCTTATTACCTAAGTCATGTTTGATGTTACCTCAGCCACAACTATTGTTTTTGTCAAATTTTCACATTGAAATCAACATATGTATGTCTTTCTGATTTGTTTTTCTCTTTGGTGAATGGGAAATACTTTTAATGGTCTAGGCCCTCTTTGACATAATGATTGGGTAATCAATTTATCTTTGTTTATCTATAAACATAATCTTATTTTTAAGGAATAATTATGCAAAGATGATTTCATCATGTCAGCTTTCAACCTTCTTAATTGGTCAAGTCCCTGATCTTGTAAAATTTATGATGATTGTATTTAAATCTTTCCGCCATTATCTAATGAATTTTTCCTCAACCCCAATCTCAACAATGAAAAATATATTTATCAGAATTTATTTGAAGGTTATTATTTTTTGAGAAGCAAAACTATCAAAGTTGAAAATAGTTACTACACAACTTTTTACGTCATCCCTAGCTCTTAAGGAGCTGACCTGCCACCCCATATATTAAGTAATATTTTATTGATTAACAATAACCATAGTTGAATTTTAAACATAAATAGTCAACTAGAGGATAGGAGGTCTCATCATGAGCTGACATACCATGATCATAGGTCCTAATAAAGTGACATTACCATTGCTAGTCACCAAGCCACGGTAATGGCCTTCGGTCATAAAACTAAAGGACAAGAGGTCTCATCACAAGTCGAATTTTCCACTTTTATTATCTCTCGTGAATGGCATTGTTATTAACTAGTTACCACGCTAGAAAAATGATCTTTAGTTGACATCTAAGTAAATTGAAAGGCTTTTGTAACTATGTACTCATTTCTAATAGATGGGACACTAGCATCTCAATGGGTTAAAAAGGCATCCCTGTCGAGGCTATGGACGTCTGCTGGTAGTAGTAGATATGCCTATGGTATAGAAGTTAATTTAATACTATAATCTACTTGGTTACCTTATTTTCTCAAAGCTAATTTTCGATAAATCTGATTGTTGCATATACAAGGTTTTCCAGAACTCATGGTTCATGGGGTAATATTTAATCACTTCTTAGATGCTGGTGGATATGGTTTATATTTATTATTGAGTTATAAATATTTACTTTACATGTCAGGGATGAAACTTTTAGGATATTGGATATTTGACATTTTGTATCATCTAATCCATCATTCCTTTATTCTACAAGTATCATATCTTTAACCAAATATAGGTGTTTTTCCCAATCAATCGCCATTTATTTATAGCTTAACAACACCACTACTATTTTGAGGTAGAATAAAGAGGCCTAATTCTTATTTTGAATCCTAGGTAATTGGATAGACCTTGAGAAGCAAAGACTGAGATAACTAATTCTCATAATCTTTATGCTCATAACAACCAAATCTTATGGGTATAGGGAATGCATCTTTTCTCTTCTTATCCATTATTATCCCATGTCATTCAGAATATGATTATATCACTTTTATATGTAATGAGGTAATTGAGGTGATGAATTATTGATTAAGGATACTCATGAGATATTTTATAGATGACAGGGAAACTAATCAGTTTGGTGGAAGGAAACCGTGCTACAATTTCTGATTACTTTTTTTTCAGCTTGCATGGCTTCCACCTTCCGCATCACTTTCAGCATCATCTCAACCTACAACAACTTCAAGAAATGTCAATCCATATATGTAATTCCACATTTTATGGAGGTAAAACTTGAGGTAAAATAGCATAAGGTTTTGATTTATTAAAACTTTAGGAAAATGTCATGAAAAACCATTGAGCATTATTCACTCATATTTTTCAACCATTATTTCCCCTTCTTTACACTTCCCTTTTTTCAGAGACACAAAATCTTTCAGTTTGGGAGAGTGTTACTTTCATTATCATGAACATGCCACTAATATTCTTTATTATCCATTGATCTCCTTATTCATTCTCAAAATCTCCTTTATTCCATGTTGTTATACACCAAGCAAAGATTTCAGCCATGATTATAGAAACCACCTCAATTTGTCTTCTAGTGTAGCATGAGGGCATGCTAATTTTGTAGTTTGGGGGAAGGGTTGCTATTCATGATGAATGGTTTCTCATTTCTTCCTCTTTTTTGTATATCCTTAAAAATATCAACTGGATTCTTGTGATTTTTGGATAACAAAGAGGTATCATTAAACCTAGAAATTTTCAAGCTAAACCAATTTGTAAATTCCAAAAAATTATGCATTTTACCTATAACCATTTTGCTGACATATTTAAATCTGTTCATTGCATTGATTTGATTTTCGGATTGGAGAAGCATTGATATAGTATAAATTTGCTTACAAAATTTCAGCAAAATCTGGTTTGTAATGAAGGTATTTTTTACTTGTATCATACTTTGTTGCAAATTCATATACATATGGTTGAAAGTAAATATGAAAATTGTTTTAAGGAAGCATTTGGGGAAGAAGCCTTCTCTTCCATCAATATCATGCACTGGGGTGAGAATTTTGATTATTGTATCACAACTTGGTTAGTACAAAGGCATTGGGGTGCATGGGGACATGCATGAACATGTTCAGTTTGGGGGAGATATTGGGCCACTAAATTTTCATTCTTATTACCATTTCTTAACATATATTTCATCCATTCCTACCATTCTTTTATCACATTATTTATCATAATTTATCATTTAATCCCATTTCATAATTATTTATGCTCTTATGGATAAGTAATATTTATTCTCCTTTATTTTTAATAGATAGAATATTATTATGAATTATTTTGTAAATGATGGTTTATTAATGAATTTTTTATAACTCATTATTTTAGCCTCCAAGATTTCTTTCAGATTGTAAATCTGATCTTCAGTTCATAATTAAATCTTCCAACTCAGAAATTCATTGGGATAACAAGAGACTGTTTTTTCGTTGAATGTTTCGGGAAAACGAAGAAGAATCCTGAAAATCCAAAACATGGGTTTTGTGCATAATATACTAAATTATTTTTCTATTGAGAATTTTTCCAAAATTCGGCCTTGATTGAGAGAAACGCAAGGTTCTTCGAAGGAAAGATTCACATATTTTCTATTGTGGCCATTTTCCAAATTGCCCCAATTGTAATTTCCAGATTCGACTTGTGCCAGCTGAATCATGATGGAAATATCTTTCGGATCTCATATTTCATATTGATATTTTGTAATCAGATTATTTCCCTTTGTTTTTTGTATATTTAAAAGGGCACAAATCAGAGAGAAAGGGAGATAACGTAGATAGGGTTGGTAATGTAAGGAATTGAGTTGTGTAACAGGCCATTATTTTCTCAAGATAATGCAAGTTTAATTTATTGTTACTTCTGTGAGTTGTGAGCATATCACAGCCCTGATCCGAGAGTTGAACCCACTCTCTGATTAGGTGTTGCATATTTCCTGTATATTGTTATTTCTATTTCATGTTTTGTATAAATTGCAATTATTGTGACAGCAGGCGTAATTGATGATATTCTTATTGTTTTGAATGCATTAGAAGCTTTATGATTATTACTGTTATTTCTTTATTGGTTGTTACAGTGATTTTTTCTTTGCTTAATATAAAATCCTCTAGTAATATAGAATTGTGCTATTTCCATCTGCATATATTGTGCACGTTAGACTTGAAATAACCAACATACCTAGATTGATAATTAATGTGGGAAAGGGTTTGAATATTCATTCACACTTGGACACCAACGCAAATAGCACTGCAAATTTGGACATGCTTTTGAGGACTAGTATAACCCTCATATACATGAACAACATCTGAACTCTTTTCAGGAATAGTGAATTGGCACAACATAGAAGGCTAAACTAAGTCCCAGTTCTAAAATGGGTTGTGATGAGATCCCCACAATGTTATAGTGTTTTCTTGTAAAGAAATATATAGCAAGGGAATTATTTGCATTAGAGAAATTTTGAGGTAAAAAATGGGCCTCAAAACAAAAATGTACAACCAAAATAAAAATTATCAGACCAATAGGATTCAAGATGATGATGTCAACCACGTGGGATGATTCACCATTTCTGGAGTAAAAAATAAAAACCACCCTTTCAACTCATATTTCCTATATATCTCCCTACGGTTTTACGCGAATTTTGAGTAGGGACACTCATTGGATGTGTAATTTAATTCCTCATCCAAAGAGTACCCATGTTGCATACTTTTGATCGACCCTGCTACATTAGGCCCCAAATCTAACATTGCATCTTTGATTTGGTATCCATCGATTTGTGCATCAATATGAAACTCCCTTCCTATTCTTCTCTTCTTACATTGGACACATCTTGATTGACGCTCTAGACAATTAGCAAAAATAGGTCATTCCAAAAACTATTCATACTTTACAATAGTTGTAATCTTCTTTCGCAACTAGCCGAATAATTTCTCATCACTCATAATATGAATAAATAATTTAAACCACTCCACGATAGGATGAGAGGACTATTGTGGAGATCAAGGACTCTTCATCTGTCCCATTTATTTTTGTTATGCTCAAGGACTATAAGAGAAAATCATTTTCTTGAAGATTTCAACAACATCCTTGTAATACTCGTTCTATTGAATAGGGTCATAATACTTCTTTGGAGATGCAATATGTATTTCAACAGGTTGCTCAAGTACCTCTTTGTAAGCTCTAATACATTAAATATCTCCTCTAGTAATAATGTTAATCTTGGGTTGAGGAACTAATTCAGTCTCTCTAGGCTCTGTGTTAATTAAATTGGCACCCCTTTGTTTGTTACGCTCTTCCCAGCAAACAATTAATTCTAGACAATCTTCATTAGCATGAGTGTTTACTCAGCTATGAGAACACTAGGGCCTCCTTCGAAATGGACAATCACAAGAAAAATGTCCCTCTTGATCATAATTATAGCACCAAACTGAACTTCCACCTCTATTTATTCCTCTCCTTAAGCCGCCTCCTACTCATCCTCAAGGAGCTTCATTAACCCAGAATGTGGTATGATCAAGGTGATCAGTCAGATGGAAACATGATAATTAGTGCACCAAACATGTGTATGTGAATTTATCACAATGTTCATATCATTTAATCTATTAGTTAGATCCATAATATGATGTTTTAAATCGATAATATCAGGATTAGTGGAAGAATTTCCTGCACTATAATCATGAGGATATTCTTCCATTTCCTCAATCTTCATGGCATGCTCCAAGGCATATTTTAATATGTCAATATTATATTGCATAAATGGAACTTTAGTTAATGGTATTGACACTTTAATAAACCAATCCTTTTAATTATTTGGATGAATAGAATAAGTCAATTTCCCAATTGCATCTTTAAAATGTTGCATGCATTCACATGTAGTCTCTCCTTCTCATTGTCTAATTTCTCATAAGTCAGCTAAACCTTACTTCTTTATTTGAGGAAGATTATGTTCCTTAATAAATTATTGGTTAACTAAATCAAGAGTTGGATTCTTATTTACAGTTGACCACTTAATGAACCATCAGAGCACTCTATCTCACAGAGTTGTCTAGAACTCGATAATCTTAGAGGCATCTAGGGCTTGTCTAGCTCTCCACATGGATTCACATAGGTACCAGTGTTGTTCTACATATTCATCTCCTCGACCAACAAATTTGAGATAGTGGGTGAATGATCTTGCTACATTCCCAACCATTGGTATATGGCCAGGCAGAACTAGAAGAAAACTTTGTGAACCATATTGCGAAAAAGTTGTAGACTACAGCTAAATGCTAACACTAGAACTACAAGAACCACTAGAGCTACTAGTTTCATATACTCTATCAGAACATTCTGAAACTTCAATTTTTTAACTATTTTTTAAACAAAATTGATAGAATTTCGATAAAGTACTAGGGGGAGGTTAGGGAGAGAACTAGTTTCACCACTATATTTCAGAATGTTTCTTGTGGGAAATGAATCATCCTCGAGAAATAATCATCCCATTACGAAATTCATCTCTTCATCCATGGGAGTACCATGATCAATCATCATGACTAACCATCATGGACTCTCTAGTGTCCATATTACTTTTGACTCATGGTGGGCTCCACTCTCTCTATTTTACTCTCTTATCCCATCTCTTCTAGCTCATCCTATTTCACTAGAATTAGATCATTCACCTACTCCAATATTGCACAATTCTAGGCTACTCAACGCTTCTACTATTTGATGCAGTTCTCTCTTTCTTCTCCTAATATCTTGAAACTTATTTTCCTACACTCGTCAATTATCCATGTTCTCTAAGTGCCCTAAAATATCGTGCCCTTTGCAACTCTTCTACATCCATCGCAACTTCCCCTCATCTTCCACAACTATCCAACATATATCCCATAAACTCTAACCCTGGTACAAAGGTTTTATGAAGCTATATTAGTGTTACATAGTAATTTGTCACCATCCCTACCATTCTGATTCCGCAATGGAGGACCCATTATGTGACCTGTGAGCAATGTCATGCCTTGAAACCATCATCATTGCATTCCTCTAAGCATGAGCTTCATTTTCCCTAAAGACATCTCCTTGCAAAAAACCATGAAAACATCTCCTTTTTCATTGGTGCGGGCAGCCAGTTCATCACTCGCGCCAATGGGGAAAATACTACAAAGAGGCCGCGCCAACTGGCGCTCTGTCCCAGAGCAGTAGTTGCGCTAGCCAATTTAAGGAGTGTTTTTTAAATAAAGATTGCGGAAGTTGTGTTTCAACCAACTCAGAAACCATTGCCTATCTTGAGTTGGAGGTTTGGCTACGGGAGTTCTATGGAAGGGAAGTGGTTTTCCACCTTTCATGGAACCTTCCTTCATGATAGGGCCAATCCCACAATAATAGGGATCCCAACTCCCTCCTTCCCCATCTATTAAAGCTTGCTGATTGCCATTGCAAGCTAGTTTTGAAGTGCCTAAGCTTTGAATCTCCAAATTCCCAAGAGCCTTTGTGCTGTAAGAACCCTCTTTCTTCCAAAAAGGCCGACTCAAGTAAGGAGACTATCGTCGAGAGACTCACGAGAGGTTTGCCCTTTCCCTGGCGAGCTTTGCGAGACATGAACGACTGGGGACCCTTTCGAAGGAGATCACGGCATCAGAACATTGGTTGTACTCTCTTTCGATTGTTATTTAATGAATGATTATGGTTATAGTTCCACTCTGTTTTCACTTATGTTAATGTGAGTTATATCCTTTCTGACTGATATATAGTTGCGCATTCTGGATTCTAGGCTTGTATTCGTGTTGTTTCTTGCATGTGTAGGTGTCCATCCGCTGAGATCATGGAGGGATTGTTTCTTACGTAATACGGTGTCCTTCCCCATCTATAAAAGCTTGCCTATTGCCATTGCAAGCTAGTCTTGAAGTGCCTAAGCTTTGAATCTCCAAATTCCCAAGAGCCTTTGTGCTGTAAGAGCCCTCTTTCTTCCCTTAAGGCCGACTCAAGTAAGGAGACTATCGTCGAGAGACTCTGGAAAGGTTTGCCTTTTCCCTGGCGAGCTTTGCGATACGTGAACGACTGGAGACCCATCCGAAGGAGACCACGACGTCAGAACATTGGTTGTACTCTCTTTCGATTGTTATTTAATGAATGATTACGGTTATGGTTCCACTCTGTTTTCACTTATGTTAATATGAGTTATATCCTTTCTGACTGATATATAGTTGCGTATTCTGGATTTTGTGCTTGTATTCGTGTTGTTTCTTTCATGTGCAGGTGTCCATCCACGGAGATCGTGGGAGGATCGTGATCTGCCGAGGCTGAGGAACGGGAACACTCTCTTCTATGGATCATAGCATTGGATTCCAGGTAGGCCTCCATCTTTGGTATTTTATTCGTAACTAGGAACTTGCGCTGTAACATTTGATGATTGTTGCTAGACCCCTGCTGGGCTAGTAGGGATCGCCTCTGTCCGCAGAGGGGATTTACCTCCTCAACAATTTGGCGACTCCATTGGGGATCGTCTAGATTTCACTGTCTCGTTTGGATTGTCTCGTTTTGATTGTTTTATGATTTTCCTTGCTTGGTTAGCCTTCTGGGTTGGGTTCTTTTGCTTTTTTTTGCTTCTTGGTTTTCTTAGTTTACATTGATCTGCTTCTGGAGTAGTTCTTTTTTATTTTTGGCTGAGAAACTCGACTGGCGCGCTTTTTAGCCCGACAGTCGCGCCAATTGGCGCATGTTGCTTTTGTATTGCCCGCGCCAATTGCTTGCTGGCGCCAGTTGCAGCCTTACAGTCGCGCCACTCCTGTAGGGTATTTGAGTTTGCTCAGTTTTGAGCTCTCTAGGTCTGGTCAGTGTTTTTCTTCTTGATTTTTCGACTACCTGAGTGTGTTGGAGTCCTGTTTGACTAGGAATTTGCCTTCGCCCTTTGGTTGTTTGCTTTTCTCCATCGATTTCACGTCTTAAGCCCTAGGGCATCTAGTGGCTTTGTGTATCAAGCCCTCCTTGGGAGTTTTGGTGTTTCGTTTATCCAGTCAACTCTCTGATTGCTCCTCCACATTCTCTTAGTAGTTGTTCACTGTTTTGTTGCGATTTTTGGGTGATTGCTCGTTTCTTCATTCAAATTTCGTTTGGTCTTGCTTTGGACCCAGATCACATGGTCCATTGGAGCCTTTGAGTCTTTTTCTTGGTTTTGAGAGACTTTTGGTCGATTTGAGATCTGATTGTGGTGTCATTGAGTGAAATTGGTTTGTTTTGCTCTCTCAATACCGTTTCTCAAGTTGTCCCGTTTGTTTTCAGTTTGTTTAAGTGCATCTAGCCATCAAACATTGAAAATTTAAAAAAAAAAATCTCTTTTTCTTTTGGTTGATTAGTGCAAATTGTAATCTTTTCGATTTTACTAGTGATTAGTGATTTGAATGAAAAGTTTTCAATTTCATTAGTTGCATTAGAGATATCATTGTTTGTCTTCCGATCATTTTGTTTGTGTAAAAGCTCTCAACTCTTCTGTAGCTAGTTTTCATCGAACAAAGTGATGTACTGTGGCATGTAGCTTTGCATTTAGGAGTCTTTTAAGACATTACATACGATAGGGCCTGAAAACTGAAACCTAATTGAAGATCAACCATAAAATTTATTCAATTAACCTAAGGCAGCATTGAAATCTAACGAAACACATTTTAGAGGTCTAGGCTAGAGACGTGTTCCGGCGTCTTTAAACCTAGCAGCTGTCGCTCGCCTTTTGGCTTTAGACAGCGCTAGTACGGACTTGTGCTCCCCGTACCGTCGCGTATATAAAGGGAGACCCCTCTAGGTTTTCAATCCTTTATCCACAGGAAGCCGAGTCCGCCGCCCTATACCCGTGATACACCGAACACAGCATTCGGGGAGACTACCTGCATGTACGGAAAGTCCTTGGTCGATTTTTGTTTCATTTTTGAAACCAAGGTGTATATTGCAGTTCACGGATATTTGGTACACCCTTTGTGCCTAGTTTTTCCTGAGCAGTCATTTGGTCTTTTCTGACTCCCTAAACTTGAAAATACCGTCGAGCGCTTGTCCTTTCACGCTTGTATCAAATCTGAAAGAGATAGAGTCATATTTCTATTGTTTCTCGACTCTTAAAATATGAAACGATAGAGTTTCTTACTTTACAATGTGGTAAAATTAATCTCCCACGATTACACACCCGTTTAGACATTGCTTGTTGACCGTTTGATCGTGTGCCTTGACTCTTTTTCGGCCCGTGTGTGGTTTGAGTTTTGATGGCAACTTTTTCAGAGTTTACCAACCAAGGAATCCCCTCAGAAGGGAATCCTGGTCATTTTCCTCCTTTTGGAAATGTTGGTGCTCCTTACATGGCGACGTTGTCCCTTCCTGGGTTAATTGTTGGGTTGCCTGTTTGGTTGTTCTCAACCTCTGTAGTCCCAAATGTCTCCACTACTATTCAATCAGTTCCTCCGCCGGAACAACATCATGTTGATTCCAAGGTGGACCTCTCCCCTTCTTCGCCTATTTCTGCGTCCTCGTCCTCTACTTCGCCTGGTGAAAGTCTGGATTCGAGTAACCAGGGGGTTAAGAAGAAGAAGAAGACAAAGAAGAAGAAGTCTAATAAGCGAGAGGCTAAAAGTGAAACCACTGTTCCTGAAATATCTCCTCTTGATAAACCTTCCAACCCTCCACGGAAAGTCAAGTTCCCTTGCCTGTTGTGCACGGGAGACCATCTTCTTCGAGACTGCCCTGGCATTCCCAAGGTGCTCGAAACATGGTCCGACAGCCGACCGCCGTTGCCTTTGACTTCCGGGAGCCAGGTTGGGGGCACGTATTTAACTGGTACTGATAAGACTCCTAAGAAGCAGGGTAAGATCACCAATCCCTGCAAGTTGTGTGAAGGGCACCATGCCATTCACATTTTTTCATATATGGATGAAGCCAAGCGAGTTTTGGACAACTCGGCTGTTTCTGAGCCATGCCTTCCGGCTGGTTACACACAGCTTTCTTTGAGTCCTCCACTAGCTGATCCTACGATTAGTCAAGAGTCATCCTTGGTCAATCCCACTCCCCCGAAAATTCAAATTCAGGAATCCATCCCCGACCAATCATTGGTCGTGGGATCGGTTGAGCTAGTCCCCTCTATGGTGCACCAGGTCTTTTCCGTCGAGAGTGGATCTCACACCCCTTAGGTTCTTCTTGTTTCTTCATATTCTTCGGACTTGGAGAAATATTATCCTATCCCTATACCTCAAGAAGCTTCTCCTCCACCTCCCATGATGGAGATCCCGGAGGATACTCCTCCCACCTTCGAGATGGAGGTTGTGGGGGATGCTCCTTCTTCTTTCGTAACACCAGGGGAAGACCATCTTGGTTTGATGGTAGCCCCTCCGAGTAGTTTGGTCACTTCCTTTGATTGGAATCGATTTGCGGGATACCACCTTCCGTCTTATGTGCCTTTCGAGATCACAGTACAGGCTTTTGGTACAGTCGTACCCAACACCATTGTAGACGAATAGACGAGGGCGCCTCTGTTAGTGTTCTATCCTCAACTACTTGGCAAGCTTTCGGTTCACGGCAGCTTACTGTTACGCGAATACGGTGACATTTAACGAAGAACGAGTCAACGGGTGAGGATCATCGAGGTTACATATTGCTTTGGGAGGTAAAACCGTCCATATGGACGTGATGGTCATTCCAGGCCCCTTGGATTTCAATCTGCTCCTGGGGCGCGATTACACCTATGCCATGGGAGCACTCGTCTCCTCCCTTTTTCGTGTGGCCTGTTTTCCGCATGAAGGACAGATCGTGACCATTGATCAGCTTTCGTTCTTTGGTCCTAATGTGGCAACTGGTCCGCCATCACCCCCTCCTAGTTTTTATCCACCCGTTGTATCTGCCCCACCACAGGTCAACTATGTGGCTACCTACCCCGTGCCTGTGCTCAGTGATGATGCCGTTGTGCATAATGTGCTGGGGGCATTGGGTCCTGACTTCCAGGATGTTTTCCTTCCACCGGGAGTGGAACTCTTGGAAGCACTGCCTTCTTGTTCATTTTGATATAAGTCGGTTAGAGCACGGTTTCCTCCCTGTGTAAAGCTCTTTAAAAAATGAAACCAGGTTCTCGGAGCATAGTTCCTCCACTTGTGTCAAGCTCCTAAAAAACAATGAAACAAGCCTTGGGTGTGAATGAGTTCCTTGTCTAGTGTCGAAGCTCCTTAAAAAATGAAACAAGGTTGTCGGAAGCGAGTTCCTTGTCTTGTGTCAAGCTCCCTTAAAAAACGAAACAAGGTTGTCGGAGCGAGGAGTTCCTTGTCCAATTATAAAACTCCTTAAAAAATGAAACAAAGGTGTCATGAGGATAGTTCTTTTGATGTGTCAACCTCGTTAAAACAATGAAACATGTTGCTGTTCAATTCGAGTCTTTGATAAGTTCTCGTAAAATACCAGTCGAGTCTTTAGATCTCGTAATTTGAACCTTCACTCCCTCCACCTATTTACTCAGGTGCATGGACTGAAGCTTGGGGGGCATGTACCTCGAATTGAGTCAACATGCTGGGGGCATGCTTACTGTTTCAAGCATGGTTTATCTTTTTTTCAAGCTTGTGTAAAAATGAAAACAACTTCAAGCAGAGTTTCCTGATTTCAAGCTTGTGTAAAAATGAAACCTTTTCCTTTTATCCCTTGTGATTGCCATTTTATCAGCCCGCTTTTGCCAGATGAGCCTTGGTTTTTCACTCCATTGTCACTATCTGCTTGGCCGATCATATGCCTTCACTTGGTTGTTTTACCCGTTCCTGAGGAACCGCTGCTATGAGTGGTCTTTATTGCTTGACCTCTTAACCTTTATCTTGTTGGACATAAGTTCCATCATTACGGAACCAATTGCTTCCCTTTATACCACTCGTTTCTCCGGGAGGAGTCACCTTTCGACTCTTTTCGACTCTCTAAACATGAAAAGATTGAGGCCCTTGTCATTTTCGATCTCGTTAAAGTGGACACGAATGAGCATCTACCCGATATATGTTTACCCCTTTTTCGGGCTGGGATGGATTGATTACGAAAAAAGGAATACCCTAGCCTATCGCGACTAGGAGGTTTTCTCGGATATTGTTTTCTACCTTTTCGGATCTGAGGAACTATTTACGAAAAGGGACCTGTGGAGTTTACTTTTTTGCTGTCTTTTCAAACTCTCTAAACATGAAAAGACGCCGAGTTCTCCCTTTGTCAGACTCGTTAAACCCTGATGACATCGGATCCAGTCGAAATGATGTTCTCCGAGTTCCTCCTTCCTAGGACTCGTTAAATGCACTAGGATGGATTTGCCCGAAGGGCGGACTTATATTACAAGCATATGCTATCCCCTTCAAGCTTGTTATCAAAAATAATTGGGGTACTCGCCAGAAATGGTGGGGGGAAAATGGAACCGTAATCATTGTCGTGTCGGCAGTATGTCGCTCTTGAACATGGCACTTGTCTGCATTCGTGTCGGGTTGGGGACATCTCATCTCGTTTTTTCACTTGCTTCCGTGGGTTTGGGTAATCCTTTTTGACCTCTCCTCTGCTCATTGCCTTGTCACCATGACCTCTGATCCGTTGATGTCAAATACTGCCAAAACCACTATTAGTGCCGTTACATGTTCAAGAGAAGTTGGCCTCTGCGAATATCAACCTTTCCTCTGATTCTCATACGATCCTGATTCACAACAAAACATCATGTTCCTCTGTCTCGTGTCGATGATGTGGGAAACATTATGGCCCACCTTCGATCAAGGTCACTTCCTGTCGACTTCAGCTCATTATCCAGGAAGTTGATCTAGAGACTCCTTTATGGTACCTTGGAGCCTGCATGCCTCAATGGCAGGTTCGTCGCATTTGACGAGGGGTTTTCATCATTGGCCTCCGATCGAGTGATTCTACGGGTGTTCGACACCAGCTCATTGATTCACACGCCGTAGATTGTACCTGTAGTACCTTGAGGGCCATTGTCATTATTGGTGGTTCCTCTCGCGTCTGTTAACAGCTCTCATCATTGGTTGGTAATCAGACGATGTTCTTGCATGTTCGACTTCAGCTCACATATTCGCATGCTTGAACTTGTACTTTGTTTGGGTCGAGATGGAGCGCAAGACCCTGGATTGTGTCTGTTGTAATCCAGGCTGTGATTGTGGATTATTATCATTTTGTACATGACTCACTGATTGGATGGCTGCGACCATACCTGAGTCTATTTATTTTGATCCTTGCTGGATGGCTGCGCCCATACCCTGGATCCAGATTATAGTGTACTCTGTTTCGGATGGCTACGCCCATACCGCATATACATCATGTACTTGAGATATCAGTTGTATTTTTCTACGCAGGTTTTCCGACGGCGGGGCTTCAGTTGAACATGTTCTCGTAAAGCATTTCACCCCTCTCTCTCTCGGGCCTCATACTTTAGGGGGAATCTGTTACACAGTAATTTTTCACCGTCCCTACCATTCCCCGTCCCGCACAATGGAGGACCCATTATGTGACTTGTGAGCAATGTCATGCCTTGAAACCATCATCATTGCATTCCTCTAAGCATCAACTTCATTTTCCCTAAACACATCTCCTTGAAAAAAATCATGAAAACATCTCCTTTTGCATTGGCGCGGGCAGCCAGTTCATCACTCGCGCCAATGGGAAAAATCCTACAAAGAGGCCACTCCAGCTGGCACTCTGTCCCAGAGCAGCAATCGCGCCAGCCAATTTAAGGAGTGTTTTTTAAATAAAGATTGCGTAAGTTGTGTTCTAACCAACTCAGAAACCATTGCCTATCTTGAGTTGGAGGTTTGGCTACGGGAGTTCTATGGAAGGGAAGTGGTTTGCCACCTTTCATGGAACCTTCCTTCATGATAGGGCCAATCCCACAATAATAGGGATCCCAACTCCCTCCTTCCCCATCTATAAAAGCCTGCTCAATTCCATGGCAAGCTAGTCTTGAAGTGCCTAAGCTTTGAATCTCCAAATTTCCAAGAGCCTTTGTGCTGTAAGAGCCCTCTTTCTTCCCTTAAGGCCGACTCAAGTAAGGAGACTATCGTCGAGAGACTCTGGAGAGGTTTGCCCTTTCCCTGGCGAGCTTTGCGAGACGTGAACGACTAGAGACCCATCCGAAGGAGACCGCGACGTCAGAACATTGGTTGTACTCTCTTTCGATTGTTATTTAATGAATGATTATGGTTATGGTTCCACTCTGTTTTCACTTATGTTAATATGAGTTATATCCTTTCTGACTGATATCTAGTTGCGTATTCTGGATTTTATGCTTGTATTCGTGTTGTTTCTTGCATGTGCAGGTGTCCATCCACGGAGATCATGGAGGGATTGTGATCTGCCGAGGCTGAAGAACGGGAACGCTCTCTTCTACAGATCATAGCATTGGATTCCAGGTAGGCCTCCATCTTTGGTCTTTTATCCGTAACTAGGAACTAGGAAACTGCGCTATAACATTTTACTATTGTTGCTAGAACAGACCCCCGCTAGGCTAGTAGGGATCGCTCTCGTCCGAAGAGGGGATTTACTCTCCTCAAAAATTAGAAAATAATCTCTTATACCATAAGAACCTTGATACATAAGGGAAATTATTTTAACAATATTCCTTGCAACCCATATTTAAACATTATTTCATATTTGGAGAAGGACTGATGATTCTCCCCAAAAAATTCAATGATGTATCCTTCCAAATTTTCTTACCCACAGAAATAAACAGCTCTAGTTTATTCGGTATCTATTATGTGCAAATTAGACAAATCAGTTGTAGTCCAGGTTCTGAAAATCCATTTGAGGTTCCTCGATCCCTTTTTGATATGAAATTTACTCAACAATTGATATAATTCATTGATGAATTTTCACCAAAAAATTTCATATTGATCACACACGGGTTCTCCAAATAGGATCGTGTGAACCCAATCTAAGTTATTCTATCTTAAGTGAGCTTGTTTAAGAACAAATAATTCAATATTTTATTCCCACCATTCACGAATTCTACTCTTGAAAATCCTAGTCACCATGATCTAGAACCCCACTTGATTTTCAGTGTCCTAACAACAGAACCATTTGTTGGAAAAATGTTTTACCATAAAGACCTAGGGTTCAAGCACTGGTTGTCGACAAAAAAATTCATTGTAGTCTAGCACAACGTCAACGATTTCATTCTTTTGTGAAGGAGAAAAGTCTCACCTCAGGAATGATGAGACTTCTAGGTGTTATGAGGGAAATTTAGACAATGAAAAGATTTGAATTATTTCTTTAAGTATACATCAGTTTCTTAGTTATTCAGAGATCCTCAAACAACCTTGTGCAAGACACATAGATGTGTACCAAATAATAAAACATTACAAAAAAATTAAAGGGGTACACAACACGACACCATTCGATCACTAACACAAAAGAGAAAACCCTGCAACCTTCGTCTTATATTATGTCAAAGCATCAAGTTATTACAATGTATATCTGCAGAGATTGAGCGGGATATTCTCAGAGTTCTCTCAAGATTATATAGAAACAAGACTAGATTACATCATATTACACACAGAAATATCTCATATCTCATTCTGACAGCATGTCATCTTATTTCCTTCTCTCCTTCCTATATCTCAATCTACATTAGAGAAATTTAGAGGTCTAAAATGGACCTCAAAACAAAAATGTACAACCAAAATCAAATTTATAAGAAGATGATGATGTAAACAATCAGGGATGATTCATCATTTTTGGAGTAAAAAAGTAAGGGATTAAAAAATTAAAAAACTACTTTTCAACTCATATTTTCAACTTATCTCCCTACAATTTTACTCAAATTTCAAGTGAGAGAACTTTTTGGATACATAATTTAATTCACCATCCAAGGAGTACTCATGTTACATACTTTTGATGGACCCTACTACATGAAAAATGAGAAATTCATGAAAATTTTGATTCCAATCACATTTTTTCATGTATTTCTCATTTTTCATGTAGTAGGGTCCATAAAAAGTATGCAACATCAGTACTCCTAATATGAGGAATTAAATTTCGCATCCAATGAGTTCTCCCACTTGAAATTTGAGTAAAATCGTAGGGAGATAAGTTTAAAATATGAGTTGAAAAATAGTTTTTTATTTCCCTCTAAAATTTGATGATGTAATATTATCTTTTTTTGTTTTTCAAGTTGTCTATGATCCTCCAGGCTAGACCTATGGCTTGAGGAGCCATGACCCAAGGGAATCTAATCCATCAAAGTCACCCAGTGATCACACCCGACCTAGGTCGCAGTAGGCCTAAGCTAACTGGATTTTTTAGCATGTCTCCTCTCCTTAGCATAGGGCACAACCACCCCCCATGAGGTTTGATCTTGGGTAGCCTTGCTAATGAGGCCCATCCTCAACTGGTTGTGTAGTGAGAGTTGACATCTAATTTTATTTTACTATTTCCACTATTATTTTATAATATTTCTTAGGAGGCACATTTTAGACCTCAAATTTTTTCTATTGTATGTCATTATATAGGTTTTTCTACTTTGATTTGCACTACTTGATTTGGTTCAACTTAACCCCTTTGACGAGATCCAATCGCTTTGGTCCACTTCTGCTTGGTTCTTTCAAAACTGGCATATCGATCCTTCATTTGTGGCATTGAAAATTCTCAATGTAACTACTGTCTTTCTTCACTTTCTGCTTTCTACTTTATGTTCCTACTCTCTGACTTGTTTTACCTTTTTCTTTTCCTTCTTTTTTTGCTCATCTCCACAGTTCTTTTCTGGAAAATTTGATCAAAATTTCTCCAAAAATGAAGGTCCAAACACTTAACCTCTGCGATGCTTGGAATTATCAAATTCTCACCCTTTCTTTCTTTTCCTCCTTTTCCTTTCATAATATTTTTAGTTCTCCATGATGTTTCATATTTTCCCATGTTTCCCATTATTCTCTTGTCAGAATTTGGCCTTGAGATCCATATTAGCATTATTTGTTTACAACATTTAAAACTTAGTTTCCATGTACATAGCCTACATGAATGATAAAATTCCATAATATATGTTCAATATTACATATCCAAATACATATAAAACAAGACATCAAGGTGGGGTGTTACGTTCTTTATAATTATATCATCCAATTGGTAATGATGATGATTTGATTCGGTGGCTGAAAAACAAGTTGTCTAATGAATTTAAGATAAAATATTTGGGTGCTTTTATTATTTCCTTTAAAAATGATGGGGAATGATAAAGATCAACATATTTTTACTTTAACCAAGTATGCAACAAAGGTTTTGAGAGAATTTAGAATGTAAGACTATAATATGACTTATATGCCTATGGATTCTTCTATCAAATTGCACATATATGACTCACTTAAATATTTTAATACCACATTATATCCTTAATTGATTGGCGGTCTTTGGTACTTGTCTAATACTCATTCTAACTTATCCTAAGTAGTGCATAACTTGAGTCCATTCGTTGTGAGCTCAAAATATGTGCAATGGCACAATTATGAGAAAAATTTAGTGTTTGAGTGGTACAATCTCATATAGTTTTAAATATGTGAAGGGAAAATATGTTTTATCATATAACTTTTTAGATATAAATTTGGAAAGTGATGTGAATTCCATGAAATTCATTACAAATTATTCTTTTCATTGGGTTTATAAGTGGTTCTTGGAGCCAAGAGTATTAGAGTTTTGTTTCACTATCATATACTAACATTGAATATATTTTCACAACTACCAGTGGATGTGAAGCAATATGGTTGATGAAGTTTCTTAATTTTGGAGCGATGGAGGAGAATCTTACTCTTCCTTAGTGCATGAACCAATCTTGTATCAAACTTGCACCCAATCATGTGTTTCAGTATAAGTTTAAACACATTGATACCAAGGACCTTTTCATTCAAGACTTAATAAAAGGAAAGAAAGTGTATGAAAATGTGGTCATCATACTCACAAAATCCCTATTGAAGATTAAATTTGAATATGTACCATGAATTCCACTATAAGTTTTTGTCTTTCATTATTTTTTGCCGTAGTTTCTTGGTGCAATGAGGTAGAATTGCCTTATTATCCACTAATGCTTAATATAGTGTTGTGGATAATTTTAATGGTGAAGTAATATGTTTAACAAAGTTGCTTCTTAAGTTAGAAGTGATGGAGGAGATTCTAATGTTCTTTAGTGGGTGAACCAGTTTTCAGTCAATTTAATTACTTAAATCCTATACATTAAATCGTCAATATGGAAGCTCTTAAACTTATGAGATTCAAGAAAAATATATGCAGGATCAAACCTTATCCTATCCTATCCTAAAAAATAAATGTTTGAAACTACTTTACAATCCAATTGAAATCAAATTGAATTAAATGCATTCATATCAAATGCTACAAATATCTCACTCACTAGATGAAAAACTCAAAAAAAGGTTTTTTGGGGCACAAGAGATAGTATTTTACTCAGTCATAATCTTGTTCCTATCTTAATTATAAAACAAATCTAGAGCCCAATCTTTAGTGAAACTTAGCCTATTGTAGTTTCTATCAAAGGAAAGGCATACATGTAAATGCCAAGACTAAATTCAATCTATGAGATGTTTAATCACCAAGGTGTCAACACAAAGCCTCTTAACAACCACAGGTTGCAATTATTTCACAATGATTTACAAAGTTTTCATGCAACAAGCAAAGAGTTACAATGTGTATCTCATCACTTCAATGAGGGATCTCACCTCTGCAAACAAGCTACAAATTTTAAGCAATAAAAAAATTCATGAATAGAGAAATGAATATACTGATTATGGATTCAAATGAAACAAACTATAGTCTAACTATGAATTCAAAGGGAACGAAATATGGTATAATAATTATGCTAAGCTACACTACATTTCAATGGAAACAAAACAATGTGGTATGATTTGGTGGGTCCCCCCAACTGGTGCCACGCTGCCTAAAAAGATACATAATCATGAACAATTCACACCATGAATAATCCTAGAAGCACCAACATAACACTCGGTATTAAGATAAATCTCATAAATACATAATTGAAACCAACATTTCCTTAATGATCTGATCAGTTGATACTGTCAAAAAAAATTTGAAGATAAATTATAATTTGACAACCCCTTACTACTCCCTACTTTTTTCTCTATGTGTGAAATTCTAAAGAGAGGAAATGGGGTGAATTGAACCTGATTCACCAAAATCAAAGTTTTCAAACAAGTTATAAGATATGGTTTTTTTTTTGGTAAATATTGATTGAAGAGGCAACTCAAGATTTGATTGTAGATCATTTTCCTAACATAAAACCATATGGAAATAGCTCAGTTTCGATTTCCTTGTTGATTGGATGCTCTAATTGGGACATGGTTTATAAAATGGCCACAATAGGAAAATTCATGTTTAAATAAATGCACATAGATCCAAACCATGCATTTAATGGGAAATATGCTCATCTGGCACCTAATTGGGAACATTCTACATAGAACCCATGTCATGGAATCTTCAAAAAAATCATTGATTTGGAAATCATGTATGAATATCATTGCTCATTTCTTCCTAGCAATTTGACAAAAAAATTATTCATGAGCTAAATGCTTATGGAATCTACCAAAGTATAAACTAGAAAACATAAAACAGTGTTAATGGGTTTAGGAACAAAACCCATGTTCTGGAATTTCACTTGGAGTTGTATAGATATGCCAACCTTAGAGGTCAATTACAGGAACCACATAAGAGCTATAAGAAATAATATTAAGCATAACCATCATTAATAAGATTATTCCAAATCCCATCTAATTCATTAAAAAAAAAAAAGAAATTATGAGAATAAGCAACTTTTAGCTTGTAACAATAACACTTAGCTTCAAAAGTATGAAAAAATATTATGAGAAAAATTGTAACCAGGTATAGTAATAGGAAAAAATATCCAAAAGGAGGACTAATTGATGGAGTAAAACATGTCAAAACAGTGTCCTAACACTAATATTATATAAAATATGCAATCAAGCTTGTGTTTCAAGATAATACTAAACACATTGAGTAACAAGGACCATTCTATTTGAGACATGATCAAAGAGGAGGTGTACAATGAGCATTGTTCTACATAAAACAATGTACCCTACATATTCATGAAATCCTTAAGCCAAAATTTGAAGAATGAAGATATATACTTGGCTTGCATGTAGCTAGCACATTCCTCGATAGCAAGCACTACAATGCATGTGAATCTAGCACTAACATATGTTTTATTATTGTTTAAAATTCTTATTGATTTTCTACATTATATATAGTTGTCTTATTCATTTATGATTTGGTTCATGTTGAGTCTTGGTTGTGATATTTACTCCAAAAATACTTGTTTACTTTAAAGTGTGTGGAAAAATTACTCCCCAATGGTGGTTTTGGTCAAATTGCTCATACATATTCAAACCAAGAATTGCATTTGTAAATGTACGTTGAGATTAATAAAAAATATTTGTGACACATACGTATTCTCTTCAATTATTTTTCTCATATCAAACCTCAAATTGGTTTTAGTTTAGTCTCAAATCTGATATTTACTATACAAATAAAATTTACTTCAAAATGTGTGGTTGAAATTCTCTGAAGTGATGGCCATGATTAAGCCTTAAAAAAATTGCATGCCCATCCTCAAACCAAGACCCATTTATAAATATACATACATTAAGATTAAATAAGTATTACTTCATTGTGTTATTTATGTCTTCTTTTCAATTACTTGTTTCATATCATGTCTCGAATTTGTTAAATTTCTTTGGTTTGACAGTCAATTAATATTTTTTTTAAATTAAGGTTGTAATTTTCACTATGTGCGATATTAAGCTCCTATCATTTCATTATATGGTTATGAAAATCATGTATTCATAGCTCATAACCCCTCTTTGGGGAAAGCACCCTACCCTTTAAGTTGTGTACAGATACGCCAATTCTCCTTTATATCATTCACTCATACCATTCATACATTTGTTGATAAAGTGATTAGCCTACAAACACCATAAGTATTTCATTATGTATTACATTGGTTATTTCCTATTGGGCATTCTCTCTTATGCTTTGGTATTATTTCCTCTTCTGAGTTCACTTGTGCTTGGATTTTATTGTAAAATTGGGTTTATTCCTAGTTCCATTTGATTCTCTTGTTGTCACCTCTAAATATCAACATCATATCAAATTAATTTTGAACCCAACCAAATCTAGTGGTTTGTCTAAAGACTTTTTTAAAGTGGCATCTCTCAAAGTTCGGTTGTAACGATGGAATGAGGGTTCTCTTAGATCATTTATTTCTAATTTTTTTAGGGTTTCTTCCCAGTGTTACCTTCTTTTAAGTCCAGTGCCTTTTTTTTGGGTTTAAACACTCCTCTAAGGCCAATGCCTCTTATTGTAGGTTTCATATGGTTTACACTCTCTTCCAAGGCTATTGCCTCTCTTTCCAAGATCTCTTGGCTCTATGAATTCAAAACTTTAAAGATTACATTCCTTAATAAAAATACAACTTGTTTTTCTTCTTTATACCTAATGGGATCAAAATGGATGTTTTCCCAATGAAATGGGGTTTATTATTATATTTTGGTAAATCAAATCATTGACTCTTTTAGAGAAAATTTGTATGGGTGTGGCTATAAAAAACCCCTTCCCGCTACTATTGAGGATGTAATTACCTTGTGTCTAAAGCAAAATGAAGCTCGCATAAAAATCATATTTTATGTCAAACAATATTTGATTCATTATACAATAAATGTGTAAAAAAAATCTAAGATACCTTCAAGGCACTCTTCGGAAGAGTGAATACCTATTAGGTCAAGAGATTTGAAATCAGGCCAATATGGACATCTTTGATAGTGTCGAGTGCATTGGAGGGTTTAAAAACCTAAGCAATGACATTATTACTTCAAAAGGAAAGGGAAAAAAAATATCTACACTATGTAAGTATTATTCATGAATAATATTTCTCCAGCATTCAAATTATTTTCTTTTATATTTTATAATATCGCTCTATTTGTCAAGGGTTACAAAACTCCTCTTAAGGAGGCCTTTGCTACAAATAACGTCAGGTTATTTCAAGGAATGTGGATAAATTACCCCCCATAAGATCAAGCCAATCCAAAGGATATCTTGACCGAGCCTTTTAAGTAAGAGTCCAAAACAACTATCTTTACACTGCACACATTTGGATGTGAACACTACCTATTGATCCTTCTCTTTTTAGCGAGAATGGATTGTTGATTGTGGCAATATCATCAAACATCAACACCTTCACTCTAAGTATCCATGGTGACACAATGGAGATAAAGTGGCTACTAGTGACAACTTAACCTTAAATATTTCATGTTTTGGTGATGTCATTATCAACATTGTGAATTTTGGAGATTACATTCATGCTCTAGGAGTTGGATTGAATCTTGTTTCTATTTATTGTATTACAAATACCAAAAAAAGGTAAAATCATGACAGATATCAAGGGGTTATAAAGGACTTATGTAAGTGTATGAATGTAAGAATGTGAGAGAACATAATTAATAATCATCAATAATAAAACACATAGCAACAAAACACCATGCTTATCTTGAAAACCATTAACTGGAAAACCAATTCATAAGATATCTATTACTCTTGGCTAGAAGGCATCTTACAATGGAATCATAATGTTATAAATATGTTATATGGCATCAAATACCATGGCAAAAACCATGGGATACTGAAACCCTGGGCTTGTAAACGACCCACAGTAAACTCAATATTTATTGTATCAAAATGATTATGAATTAGTCAAGTTTAGTCTAACAATATGTGATAGTTTTAAAATGGTTTCATCAAAAAACCATGATGAATCTAATCATATATACATGCTAGGGAATACGTGTCTTTCCTCAAACCAAAAATAATGCTCTATTTTGTATCCAATTCCCATAACACTACCAGCCTATACTATCAACCTCTAGGTCATAAAAAACTCAATTTCTGATTTTATGTAGATTTTCACCCTTATTCATATTGTAAGATGAATTTTTGGAAAAGAATTATGTTTTAAAATTTAGTTTGGCCAACATTTCGGGTGGAAACTCCACCCATCATCAAAGACACAAAATCTTTGAGATAATGTGAATAGGTGTTGCCAAGAGAATAACTATAATGGGGAGAAAATTAGCCATAATGAAAAATTGAATTAATTATTAAAAATTAGTCAAATTTCTTGAAAAGAAAAATCAAAGGGAGAAAAGGAAGGAATTGGTCAAAAGTTATAGGAGAATAAAATACTAAAAATATGAGAGGGTGGGGTAAAAGGTCCTACAATTAAGATTTTAAAAATACTTTTAAATATTAAAAAATAAACTTATATAGATTATTTAAAATAAAAATAAAAATAAGAATTAGAAAATAATAATGAATTTAAAAATATTTAAATAGAGAATTGAAATTCATAAAAACTTTGAGATGATATGAACAGGTTTGTGAGGAGAATAAATAGAATGGGGGGATTAGCCATAATGAAAAAAACAAACAAGCAAACTATTAAAATTATTAAAAATGAGTCAAATTTCTTGAGAAAAAAAAACAAAATTCAAATGAAGGGGGAATGAAATGATCAAGAATTATAGGAGAAGAATTATAGGGCAAGGTTAAAGGTCCAAAAAATAAGATTTTAGAAATACTTATAAATATTAAAAATCAAAGTTTTAATTTAATTTAAAAAAACAAAAGGAAATATTAGAAAATAATAGTGAATTTAAAAATATTTAAATAGAGAATTGAAATTCAATATTTAAATATTTGTAAATTGATAATTAAAATTGCAATGTAGAATTAAAAATATACAATTTTACAATGTACAATGTAAAATTAATAAAATATGACAAACCAAAGAAAGGAATTATTGGGATAGGTGATGGATAACAGGCTTCGAAGACTAGCTTAACCTGTAACCATCTTTCCTATTGAACTTCTTAGGGTTCTTTTTTATTTCAATACCTTCCTGAATTATTTGAGGATTATGATAAGGAACAAATTCTAAGATCTTATCTTGATCGAAAAAGATAAGATGATGAGTTTAGAATCAATGCTCGACAATCACTGACTTAGAGATGTGATTATGGACGGTATCTATTATGTGTTATTTGAGGTTGGCCCAGAAAGATCAACCAGTTTTACCGATGTAGGATTTACAATAGGAACGGGGAACCTCGAAACACCAAAATATTGAAAGGGGATTATATCCTTGGCTTACTGAAATAAGTGTTTAAAATTTTTGTAGGGTTTAACTATGACTAAACCCTACAAAACCCTTAAACACTTGTTTCAGTAAGCCAAGTATAATCAAAACCCTTTCAATCTTCTCGTGTTTACTAGGTTCCTTGTTCCTATGATAAATCCTACATTAATCAAATTGGTTAATATTTTTGGGCCAACCTCAAATAAACCCTACAAAACCCTTAAACACTTATTCCAGTAGGCCAAGGATAAATCATACCCCCTTCAATATTATGGTGTTTATCGACTTCCATATTCCTTTGGTAAATCTTACATCAGTCAAACGGGAAGATCCTTTCGAGCCTGGCTCAAAGAGCACATAGCAAGTACCACCCGCAATCGCATCTCTAGGTCATCCATTACCAAACACTCATTCAAAACTCAAAATTTTATCTATTTAAATCAACATAAGATCTTAGCATATGCTCTTTATCATAATCCTCAAATAATTTAGGAAAATCTTGAAATAAAAAATAACCCTAACAATTTCAATAGGGAAGATGGTTACAGGCTAAGCTAGGCTTGGAATATTGTTATCTATCAACTATCCAGATAATTCCTCTTTTTGGTTTGTCGCATTTTTTTTTACCCCCCACCCTATGTTTAACCTATTTATATTTCTATTTAATTTCAATCCTTAATCATTTTTTTATTTCCTTTTAAATTTTGTATTTATTATTTTTCCTTTTTTTTATCAATTTTTTTGTGATCATCTAGGCTTGACCTGTGGTTTGAGGAGTTGTGACCCATGGGCATCTAATCTCTCAAATTCACATGGGGATCACACCCAGTCTGGTCCACACTAGCCCTATGTTGACTTAGCATGTCTCCTCCCCCTAACAAAGGGCACAACCACCCCCCATGAGGTTTGATCATGTGTCGCCTTTCTAACGAGGCTCATCCTCAACTAGTTATGCTAGTGGGACTTGACAAGTTTTGCATTTATTATACTTCTCTTTTTTGTTACCTTTTTCCATTATATATATATATATATATATATATATATATATATATATATATATATATATATATATATATATATATATATATATTCTAAATTCTAAATTTAATTGATTACCCTGAATTTCAATTCTCTATTTAAATATTTTTAACTTCACTATTATTCTCTAATTCTTATTTTTGTTTTTAAATTAAATTAAAAGTTTCTTTTTTATTATGTAATGTTTTTTAATTAAATTACGAGTTAATTTTTAATATTTATAAGTATTTTTTAAATCTTAACTTTAAGGCCTTTTACCCTGTCCTATCATATTCTTATTATTTTCTTCTCCTATAATTTTTTATTGATTCATTCTTCCCCTTCCTTTGAATTTTATTTCCTTTTTTAAAGAAATTTAAATATTTTTATTAATTTTAATAATAAATGATAAATAAAAATCAAATCAGCTAAATTCCTCCCCATACTATTTATTCTCCTCACGGCACTGGTTCACATCATCTCAATGCTTTTATGAATTTAAATTATCTATTTAAATATTTTTAAATTCACTATTATTTTATAATTATTCTTTTTAAATTAAATTAAGAATTTTATTTTAAATTTGTATAAGCTTCTTTTTAAATTAAATTATAAGTTTAATTTTAAATTTGTATAAGTTTCTTTTTAAATTAAATTAAAAGTTTAAAATTAATATTTACAAGTAGCTTTAAATTTTAAATTTTAGGGTCAAAGGACAATAGCTCGACTGGTAGCTAGTGAGTTTAATTCCCCCTCCAGTTGGGTTCCATTCTTTGGAGACATGTTAGCATTCGTGGCAAAAAATTTGAACATCTTGAAAATCATGACTAGCAATTCTTATAAGCCCGAAGGGGCAAGAAAAAATGAATAATTTGATATTGAAGTGAATAGTGGGATTCATTTTGATTTAATCATTGGTCTTTTCCATAACAACCCTCTGAATTTAGTGATTCACTAATTATGATTTTTTTTAAAATGGTTTTATGACCTTTTACCCTGCCATAACATATCTTTAATATTTTCTTCTCCTATAACTCTTAACAATTTCCTTCATCCTCTTCTTCTGATTTTGTTTCATTTTTTCAAGAAATTTAACTCATATTTAATAATCAATTCATTTTTTCATAACAACTAGTTTCCTCCTCATTCTATTTATTCTCCTCATATGACCCATTAACATCATCTCAAAGCATTTACCTCCCTGATGATGGGTGGTTTTTCCTCCCGAAACATTGTAAAAACTAAATTTTCAAACACGATTCTTTTCCAAAAAATCATCTTACCAATTATATCTATCTTATTCATTAGTTCCACCTGTGATAATATATATGTGGGAAATAAATTACTTGGTAGTTTTTACTATGCCTCCTGTTATCACTCTGCTAGATCTCTAATGCTGAAGAAGAAATCCAAACAGAGGTAACCACAAACCAATATTTTGGCTTGGTATCTAGCCCTACCAAGTTGGAGAGAGCTCTCTCCACAAAAATCATAGCCAAGAGGGTTGGATGAAAATGTTGTAGGCTAGCTATGAAATGCAGAAGGTTTGGTTTGTTTTGATTGGGTTTGTTGAATGAGGATTAGGTAAAAGAGGCTAGGTCAGCGAAAATAAGATGGAAAATGCAATCCATTCAATGGGGCAAGGTAGGTATAAATCTTAGCACTTTAAGGTTATTTTTTGAGATGGTTTCAAATTGATGAGGATCTAGGAAGAGCATAAGAGATGTCTTCTTCCTAAACTGTAGAAAATGGACAAATTATGAAGACTTTCTAAAAACAGAGCATGAAGAACATGTATTATGCCTATCAACTTGAAAATCATCATATAATAGACATGAAATGGTTTATGAGCTTACAAAACATTCATATAAATGAAACAGGAGAAGAAACAATGCCAATGATCCATACCACAGGTATCCCAAAGAAATATTTGCAACACTTCATTAATTTCTGGCCAAACTGATTACACTATAGTATTTAATCAATACAACAACATCCAACTAATTCCAACCTCTGAAAATGAGTCAAAAAGTATAACATATAGACCTCAAACAACCTCTCCCAACCTCAGGGGTCGAATCCCTAAGTTGAGGATCTGTTCCACCAAAAACAAAACTGCATACCTAGATTGTAGGGAGGTCCAAGTGACTCATCCCTAATTACAATGAAATTGATTCAGTTGACTTGATGATAACATTTACACAAGGAATTTACCCCTACGTAACTCATCCACATGATATTTATATTTACCTTCATCAATGATCATTTCCCAATATAAAAGTCAAAAATGTAGTGAAAATTACAAAATATCAGACATTTGTCAAGTGCGCCATTTTTGTGTCAGGCGTGTCCTCTCTTTTCCAGGAGCGCTCTCCATGTTACAGCTTGATTTTGGATGGATTTCAGGTGGCCAACTTGGGTTTAGGATAGCTCATTGGAAATCGTATCCTGTATAATTTCCATATATATGCTTGGTTTGGAAAATGGACTTGATTTGACCCCTAAAACCCTCATTCTCCCAAGACTGCTCAATGCGCCATTTTTGTGTGAGGTGTGCAACGCCAGTGCGCCCTCCAACTTTCAGGCCACATTTTTAGGGCCTTCCCGGTGTCCAAATTAAGCTCAATATATCTAAATGGAATGATCTATCTCTTTTATACACAATGGACCTGTTAAGCACTAAAAATGATCAGTTATAGCCCCTCAAAAATCAATTCTCCCAAGACTGGTCAAAAAGTGTAGAATGAGGGTGAAAAAATGAAGTGTGCTCTTGCAGGAAACTTTTTGAGGCCTTACTAAACTCCAAATTGAGTTCATGATATATCATTTTAAATATCTTCCATTATAGTTATCACTTGAATCATTTGGACACTCCAGCTAGGAGAAAATTTAATTTTCCCAATGTCACTCCATAAGTGCAGTAACTCTCTTGTAGCAATTGTATTTTTTACATTTCTCCAAAACCATGACACCTATGAAAAAACTGAAGGAGGTTTTTATTCCTTGGCCTATGGTGTATAAAAAAATCTCTCATTTTGTTCAAATTCATCTCGGTTTGGTCATATACACAGTTTTAAGACAAACTAGCCCTATGTGTGGCAAATGATTTGTCCCTTGGAATGAATTCTTGAAAAATGATGGAGACATGATGTTTATGAGTTGGAATGGCCTCATACTTTCTAAAATTACTTCCTTTATTCCTCCTCTACTTAGATGTCTTTGATTCCATAGCAAATCATATCTTAGTGGGAGAGGAAATTAGGGTTTGGTGTAGAAAAACAAGAGATTTGAGAAATTTATAGGAATGAAGGGAAATAAAGGGGGGCTTCTAAATTCTTAGGAAAATTTTTGGAGGTAAGGATTGATGTTAGGAAGTAGGGGAAAGTGGAATTTCAAGTATTGAGTGAGGGGAAGGGGTCCAAAATGGAAAAATATAGCCCTAACCTAGGAAGATGTCAAAAGTGTAGCAATAGGCTCGGGTTTGTAGTAAAGTGAGGGAAATGAGAGGAATGGGCTTGGTAAAAGTTTATGGGAGGTATATGGAGTGTAGGTGAGGGTGATATTGATGGCTTAGAGAGAAAATGAGTGCCTCTTTGATGTTTTAATGGCCTTTGTACTTGATGGATTGAATGAATTATTTCTTGGAACCCACTTTGCTATGTTCAAATTCACCTTTCAACTTCACAATTTAAACCCTTTCACTTTGATTTCTTTTCTTTGAAAATTAATAATTTTGATGGAACAGGAACTCTTTGCACTTTGATATTTTCTTTGTTGGTATGTGGAACTCTGAGTTTGCAGGTTGGGAACCGTGTACTTATTACATTTAAATGACATAAAATTACAAAATTAAAATTAAAAATATTACATTTGAACTCAAAATTACATTATGAAATAATCATTTCTCTTTACAAATCATCTTCACATGGTGAAGATATGGTATTTTAACACCCTTTACTTTCTGGTCTTACAAATGGAATGGAGTTTTATTGGAACCTTGGAAACTCTAATAACCTAATGGGACCTTGAAAAACCCTAATAGACCTAATGAGACCTTGAAGGACTGAATTTCAAGATGACATGACTGATATTGATTTTATGAATGATGTACAGTCAACAAGGTATGAAGATATTCTAGCAAGTAATCAAATTTGTGTAAGAGTGATGATTTTTTGACTTGGGGCTACCATTAGTGACTAGTTTTTTGCATGACCTAGTGGAATGATAAAAAAATTCTGTGTGGGACTCCTAAAATGATATGAAGAGAGGATTATGATCACTGATGGTAGGATGCAAATACTAACACTAACACCTCATGTAGAAATATCTTTTATATGATAACTCTATCTAAGAAAGGAAATAAATGAAATCCAACCTATAATGGGAGGAAAGGAACGTTATCCAATTCCATGGATAGGTAATATTTTGATCTTTCTAGTCATATACATATGTCCAATGATATCTTACACTTGAATCACTTAGTGGTGTTTATTAAGGGTGTGTGTTGGAAAAAAAAAATTAAGAGTAAATTCCTAAGGACAAAGTGAAGTAAGCTTCTTGACATCTTGAGTTGATTCATAGTGATATGTATGGGCCTATTCCCCACTATTTTCTTGTGGTAGCTAAGTGCTTCCTCACCATCATTGATGAATTTTCTCACTTCCCTTGAATATAGACCATTCAATCCAAGGATGAAATGTTTGGGAAATTTGGTAAATATTTAAATAAACATTAGCATAAGAGAAGGATTAAGTCTATCACCATTCAAGGTTGAGGATAATATATCAAAAATGACTTCAAATAAGCATTTATCACTTTCCAAGCCCCCGGGTTTCAGCTCAATTAGCGATGGCTTTGAAAATGAAGTGTTATGCGGGAGGAGGTTTGAATTCAAAATCCCATGATTTACTTGTTCTTGTCGAAGGGGCATACGTAGGCACCTGGAGGTTATATTGGTAGCGATTGGAATCAACCTTTTGTCACGTGATTATGAGACCATCCCAGTTGCTAATTCCACTAGATACGAAAAAAAATCATTTTTCACTTCCCATGGCATCCCTTCATAGTGAAACATTTCCTACACACTCCGTAATGAAACAAAATAGTTAACTGGAATAATACAATGATGATATATATGTCTTTATATTTTCTTCTCTCCAAGAAAATGTTGTGTCATCAATTGGACCATTACTCATGGTGTTCAAGATATAACCCACATAAGAAACTGTATGGACATAAATGGTAAGTTTTGAACTTTTGAATTTTTAGATCAAGTGCATAGGCCCATGCCTCTAATGAAAGTAAAACCTCTCAAAGCTAAAAAATAATACTTTGGTCGGATATGACAACATTTTCCATTCCCAATGTATCTGAATGTCAAGAGCCTATATTTCTTGAATTTCCTATTCAGAATTTGTCAATACCTTTTCGCTACTTATAGAAAATTCACATATTAATGATTTTGAACATTTTTAGTAGATTCCTCTCCTTCACATTCTTACATCGATCATCCTATTACAAGTGTTTCCTTAAGAACTCCTACCATTGTTACAACTAAATCCAACAAATTTCATTAATGAGGATGTTATTGATGACTCTTATCATCCTATTGTGAGGGAGGTTTCTTCTTCTAAATAAGAAACTAATTCTAACACTCCTCTCTTAGTGGATGAAAAATTCAAAGATACATATGAAAAATCCTTAATTAATCCATATTATAAAATGAATTCATGGCCTTTTCCCAAGTGGCCATATATATTTCCCATGAATTGAGGCATCCTCTAAATTCCTTCACTAAGAGCTCTTCTCTCCATGGTTAATGACACATATATCTAGTTGAAGTTTAATCCACATTTATCACCCTACAGCATGATATTTACTACTATATATCCATGGGATATATGAAAGAGTGATATGGTATCTAATAATATCAATGTGTGGCGCTTGTTCAACATTAAAGGGGAATGTGATCTCAAGAAGTAGTGTACTCTCTTTGTGCCCCCTATTCAAATAATTAGATTAAGGATGTAATATTAACCTTTGGTGACGCCAATAAATATTTATCATTATTGAATTTATAATTATTTCTAAGGCAAAATTGGTATAGCACACTCCTAACCCCTCGTAGGGAACTATTCCTTAGCCTTCAATTGTGCATACACCAAATCTCATGTGTATCATTCACGTAAGTGATTCACTTGTCCAGTCATAAAGTGATTAGCCTATGAGCACCATAAGCATTGCACTCTCTTGTACTTTGGTTCTTTTGAATTAGTGCACTCTCTTATGTTTGATTTTCTTTTTAATATTTATAGTGCACTTGTGCTTTCACTCTCTAGTGTACATGTAATTGGTTATTATTGCAAAATCTACTTTTTTTCTTGATTCCATTCCATTGTCTTATTATCACTTGTGAATCTCAAACCCAAAAATATCCAATGGGATTGAAGAGAATACCAACCAAAGAAATATTTTGTGGCCAATATTTTCAAAACAAATATCATTTTCTCAATTGATAAATAAAAGACCAACCAAATCATAGACGTTCCAATCAAACAATAGCACAACTAGAAAAGAGTGCATCAGTGTTGAAACACTCCATTATTTTTTATGGTAATAAGAAAGCATAAATTATAAAGCTAATATTGAATTAGCTTTGAGACACCAAAATTAAAACTATGTGTTACCTACACCTTATAAGGTCAAATTTTAAGGCTTCATAGTGCTAGTTTCACCTATGTATAGCCAATAATGTGCTTTAGCTATGGCGCATCTCTTGTTCCAACAAAGTAGATAAAAACAATGTATAATATTACAAAAATTGCTGTATAACGCTCCTTTATCAATGACATACAATGAGAAATATGGGGGTGCATGCATATGCAATCCTTTTGTCAATTCCAGTTTGAATGCTTTTTATTATAACAATTTAGTGCTAATTCAAAATTTTTATTTAATTAGATTTTGAATTCACAATGAGAGGGTGTAGTTCCCTAGTTCAACTAGGCATTCATACATGTTGATTACTAATATCAATTTGATCCAGGTGGATATAGGTAGTCACCCACCTCTTCCACTACTTCAACGGTTCTTTATCTTCTTGGAAGTTTTTTATGGTTTTTGGGTCTCAAAATTTTGGGGTTTGTTTCGATGCCCTAAATGATGTTTTTAGGAAATTCAGGGGGCTATAGGATGCCATGGCATACCCTAGCCCCAATAAAAAGTTGTATTCCTTGAAAATTTCTTTCCAAGGAGGTATTATGCACTACAAATGGACATTATATGCAAAATTTGTGCCCCCAAGAAGTTGATGTACCAACTAATGACCTTAGGGCCTGCAAACCTTTTGGTGTTTCATCTTCTAGGGTTAGGTTTTTGGACATATAGATTTATTTATTTATTTTTAAATATCATCCCTTCAACCTCATGTAATATCTTTTCTAAATGTGCATAGCCACCATATCTCTTTGTTCAAATATAGCTACCACCATTCTAGCCATGTTGTGTTCTACAATGTCTTTTTATTTCATTTATTAATAGAAGTTGGTTTTTCACCACATTATTGTAATCTGTACTATATTTCTATGTGTGTTTCATTTACTTTCTTTCATTTCATTTCGTTCCTTGTACAACTCGGATCACGATTAGCGGCATAGATATCTATGAGGATGTGTTCCTACATACTTTAGTTTATCCACAATATAGGCACAACTTACTTGGTTCTTCTATCCATGCAAGGAAGGAACATTAAGCTAAGGGCTTAATGCCTTAAATTGAAGAATAGTTGTGCATACATCCAAATTGATTATCTCTACTAGTATTCCTAGTTTATAAAAGAGAAGCAGGGTCTACCATTGAATGATTCAAGGGTTTTAGCTTTTAGTTTACAACATTGGCATTGTTTCAAATTTAATGTAAAATAAGTTTGAAAACATAGATTAGCAAGTTTTTCATTATAATTATTATCATGATTGTAGGTTAACATTCTTTATCACAACAAAATTTTATATGTGTTTTAAATTTTAGCTATCTAGGTTTTTAAGCTAACTTCTCAACTATAAAGTCTACATACAATGCTCTAATTTTTGACATGGTATCAAAGCATATTTTTTGAAACCTTCCAATAATCCATGTATGGATAGCATTATTTCTATTTGGGATAGAGAGGTTTAATTTCTCATCAATCAAACTAATTCATACTTAAGTAAATTTCCATATCATCAGTTAACGATCATTTTCAGATCAAGTGGTATCATAGCAGGTTTGACAGGATTTTCAAAGTGTGATAACCACGGGAATTGGGTTGAGAAGAGTTGGAAGTTTCATCTAGAACATTGTCCCAAGAAAGAAAAGAAGGTTATCCAAACACCTATGAAGGAAATGGTAGATGATAAAGTGTAAAACATTGTATCAATCCATGAAGTATCTCATGAAGAAGGTTAGCTAAAGAAATAGAACTCATTATCCTGGTTAGGTAAGAGATGGGTAAACTATTTGTATAACATTGATTTCTACATTTTTTGTAAATAACATGTTGTATATGAGACCCCACAGATGGGAAAAATTGTAAAGTGATGATTTTTATAATGATTTTTATAACACCTTCTATGTATGAAACAGAATGCGTTTTAGGCATTTTGTTGAGTAGAAAAGGGTATCAGAATTTTAAATTAGAGAGATAATTCTAAACCCTGTATGTAAACTTTTGGGGTCCAAAAGTTTTTTTTATGGGCAGAAGTGGATCTTTGAAACCAAGAAAAATTGACTTTCTCAAATTCTAGTGAAAATTATTCCATTGTGTAGTTATCACTGAGACGATTCCAATGCAACTTAAATGGGAAAAAACGGACTTCAAATAGAAACGTTATCACATTCTAAACTTTGTGAATAACTACAAAAATGTACGTTGAGTGGTGGATAATCATGCTAGCACTAGGGGTGGTTTGAATGGTCAGAAGGAAGGTGGTTTGAAAACCCCACCACAAAATAATATTAAAACATGCATTAAATGGATCATCCACACTGATCAAAATTCAAACAAACAATGTGCCTTATTTAAGCCACGGGATTTACCATTGCATCAAGGTGTTTTGAAGAAATTCAGGTGGAGTTTGTTTTTATTGCATGGTTTTTTCCTGGGCCATATTAACCCAAAGTTTCCATGCATCCTAAGGTGGGCCTTTACTTTTTTCATTGAATGCAAACCAAGATGGATTTTCTAATGGGAGGCGAGGAGGGATTTCTCATAATATGGTCAAGTTTACACTCAAAAGTTTCAATTTTTGGAGAGGAATTCATTTGCGATTCTTGCAACTCCATTTGGGAAGCATATTTGAAAATCAACCAAGATACCTCTTCCATTTTAGTGAAGACCATTCTCTTTTCACCCAAACATGGAAACTTGGGAGTTTTCTATTGCATTCTCAGTAACAGGTTTGAAGGTAGTTTTGAAACTTGTTTTGCATGGTTAAGAAGACTCATTTGATTCATGTTCTTTATAGCATGTTAGTTTCATAAATTTTATGTCTTCTTTAATCATGGAGCTTACAGAAATTTTTATTTTGCAAATAAGTGTTTTTGTGTGTGGAGCATGAAATAAGGCTTGTGTGAAGAGTGCAAGTAAGGCAAGAGAGAAAGAGCTTGTGACAAATTATTTTTTATTGACCAAGGAGAATGTCTCTTTGAAGGAGATAAGTTGTCACATGATGTAAAATTTTGATCCTGTTGTATTTTCAAAGTAGATTGTCTCTTTGAAGCAGAGACATTTCCCCAAGATGTGAGAGTTCAGTCCTTTTGTATTGTCAAAGGAGAGTGTATATTTGAAGGAGATATAATTAAGAATTTGGGAATATAGTATGCAAGACAATATGGTTTTTTTTTGAGACACAAAAAGTGTGTAATAATAAGTCAATACAATTTCATATATTCTTCAAGCAATTCGAAGAGCGAGAAGAGCTTGATCAACAACAACCTTCCTAAAAGCTAGTGGTTGAATCAAGGTTTCCTTATTATGTAATAAATAATGGTGGATGTTATGCATGAATATTAATAGAATGGTTGATCAATTGAGATGGCCTGAAGACGTAGTCCAAGATGGGTGAACTTTGTTAACAAATTTTTGTCTTCTTGTATTTCTCTTGTTGGGTGTGGAGCCTGATTATCTTGTTTATTTTGTATCACGGCGTTGGACCCCTGTACCTTAATGGAACGACAACGACGCCCGCAATTAAACACTGCCTGGGGGGTCCAGGGGGGGGCGCTGCGACTTTAAGGAGCCCCCTCTTGGCGGGGGGTTTCGGGGGCAGCGCCCCTGAAGCTAAAAATAGATGTAAAATTTCCTTGTAAAAGTATAGTAATTTCTAGTCAATCTAGGTAGTTCATTAAGCGGATGATTTGACGATAGAAGTTATGTTTATTTTAGGGTTTTTTTACCTAGAAGGAAATCCCTCGCTTGAATGAGGGTATTGTATTGTGGCTGTGTATTGTAGGTGTATTCTCGGAACGAGAAATAGATAAGGAGACTGTGAGAGAGAACAGAGGATATTACAGTGGATCTTTTGTAGGTTGCGTCTCTTCATTTTGCTGGATAGTATAAGGAAGGACAGGCTATTCGGGGTGGACGTAGCCCAAACTGGGTGAACCACGTATATCTATGTCTCTCTAGTTTTATGTGTTTTGTGTGCTTATGTTTTCCGCATATTTTATGTGTTTTATTGCTCTGTAATATATATAATTTTCTAACAACTGGTATCAGATCCAAAGGTCTATTTGTCTGATAAACTCGCAGGAAAGAAGGGTTCTTGGTTTGAGTGGGAGAAATGGAAAAAGATGGTAAGTTTAGGGTTGAGAAATTTAACGGCCAAAACTTCCCGCTGTGGAAGATGCAGATGCAATATTATCTGTTTCAGAAATATTTTTACCTTTCATTGAGCGGAAAAACAAAGCAGCCGATGGCTATGATAGACACAGAATGGGATATTCTCGATAGAAAGGCACTTGGAATAGTACGGTTGTGCCTCACGGTGTCATTAGCCTTCAATATTTCAAAGGAAACAACAACAGAGGGTTTTATTAAGGTGTTGGCAAAATTATGTGAAAAAACCTCGGCCTCAAACAAGGTATTTCTTATGAAAAATTTATTTAATATGAAGATGTCGGAAGGTGGATCTGTTGCAGACCATTTAAATGATTTTAATACAGTTACCAGTCAAACGTTAAGTTCTTTAGGGGTAAAATTTGATGATGAAGTTAGAGCTATGTTATTTTTGTGCTCATTTCCAGAAATCTGGAATGGTTTAGTTATGGCCATTAGTAACTCTGTCTTTGGATCTAGTACTTTAAAGTTTGATGATGTTGTCGGTGTTATCCTTAGCGAGGAAATGCGACAGAAAAGCTCCGGTGAGACATCGAGTAATGCTTTGAGTGTAGAGTCTAAGGGAAGAAAAATGGAAAGAGGAAAGAGCTCAGTATATCGTAGTAAATCAAGGAAAGGTAGATCCAATTCCAGATCAGGGATAGTGTGCTTGAAATGCGGAAAGAAAGGACACCTGAAGAAAGACTGTAGATCTCGGAAGGGAAAAGAATGAGACGCACAGTAAGAAAAAAATCATGAAGCAAATGTGACAGGTGATGTGTTACAAGATGATTTGATTCTTTCTTTCGAAAATGTTATTGATTCTTGGGTTGTAGATTCAGGGGCCTCATTCCATGCCACACCTGATAAGAAATATTTTGATGACTATGTTCAAGGAGATTTTGGACAAGTCCATTTGGGTGATGATAAACCCTGTAAAATTGTTGGAATGGGTAAGGTTCTTGTAAAAAAACAGAATGGAAACCAATGGCTATTAAAGGAGGTAAGGCATGTTCCAGATCTGAAGAAAATTTTGATTTCAACAGGGCAGTTAGGCGGTGAAGGCTGTGTGACAACTTTCACAGATAAAACTTGGAAGGTCACCAAAGGAGCCTTGGTAATAGAAAAAGGCGAAAAGGTTGGTACATTGTATTTATGCAATGGAATTTCTAACTCTATTAATGCTTTAACTTCCAAAGGAGCAGATGCAGAATTATGGCATCATAGGCTCGGACACATGAGTGAGAAGGGGATGAAGATTCTTCACTCAAGAAATTTGTTGTCAGATTTGAAGAATGTTGATTTGGATTTCTATGAGAATTTCATTTATGGAAAACAGAAGAGAGTCAGATTTCTCAGAGTTGGGAAAGAAAAGAAGAGCGAAAAATTAGAGCTTGTGCATACAGATGTATGGGGACCTGCTCAGGTATCATCTCTTGGTGGCTCCCGTTATTATGTTACTTTTATTGATGATGAAACTAGAAAAACTTGGATTTATTGTATTCAAAATAAATCTGATGTATTTGATACTTTCAAGAAATGGAAAGCTTTGGTTAAGATTGAGACAGGAAAGAAGTTGAAGTGTCTCAGATCAAACAATGGAGGTGAATATTGCAGCAAAGAGTTTGATAGGTACTGTTCAGAGCATGGAATTCGCAGAGAGAAGATAGTTCCAAGAACACCACAAGAAAATGGTGTGTCAAAAAGGATGAACAGAACAATCATGGAGCATGCAAGGTGCATGAGATTGCATGTAGGATTGCCTTTACAATTTTGGGTAGATGTTGTAGATACTATTATTTATCTAATAAACATAGGGCCTTCAAGTTCCTTGGATGGTGGTATTCCAGAGGAAGCATGGACAGGTAAAAAGGTAAACTACTCTTTTTTAAAGCCTTTTGGTTGTGAGGCCTTTGTCCATATTAATAAAGAAAATAGAGCAAAGCTTGAGGCAAAATCAAAGAAATGTACCTTTATTGGATATGGTGTTAATGATTTTGGTTATCGCTTATATGATTATGAAAATCACAAAATCATTAGGAGCAGAGATGTAATATTCAATGAAAATGTATTGTATAAGAATCAGTTGTAGGAAAAGAAACAGGAAAAAGAAAATAAAGAATACACAGTTCTTGATGAGATCACATAAAAGGTAAAGGTGTCTAAAAATAATAATAATCAAGAGACACAACAACAGCAACAGGCACCTCAAACACCTGAAAGTGGTGTTAGAAGATCTACCAGGATAAGTAGACCCCCTGAACGATACTCTCCTTCATTATATTATTTATTGTTGACTGATTCTGGTGAACCTGAATGTTATGAAGAAACAATGCAGGTTGAAAGCAAGAAGAAGTGGGAGCTAGCCATGGAAGAAGAGATAGACTCCTTAATGCATAACCAGACTTGGGACTTAGTCAAGTTGCCTGCAGGTAAAACTACATTGCAGAATAAATGGGTTTACAGGCTGAAGGAAGAAGATGGAGGAAAATAGAGGTACAAAGCTAGACTTGTGGTGAAGGGGTTTGCACAAAATAAAGGTATTGATTTTGATGAAATATTTTCTCCTGTTGTTAAGATGAATTCAATCAGAACTATCTTAAGTCATGTAGCAGTGGAAGATTTACATCTTGAACAGTTAGATGTAAAGACAACATTTCTCCATGGAGATTTGGAGGAAGAGATATACATGCAGCAACCAGAAGGATATGAGGTAAAAGGGAAAGAAAAATTGGTGTGCAGGTTAAAGAAGAGCTTTTATGGCTTAAAACAGGCCCCAAGGCAGTGGTATCTAAAATTTGACAAGTTTATGTCTGAACAAGGTTATACTAGATGTCACTCTGATCATTGTGTTTATCTGAAAAGGAAAAATGATGGAAGCTATATTATATTGTTATTGTATGTAGATGACATGCTTATTGCAGGGTCTAACATGCAAGAAATAAATGTGCTCAAAAGAAAATTGGCAAATTCATTTGCAATGAAGGATTTGGGAGCTGCAAAACAAATCCTTGGTATGAGAATAACTAGAGACAGGAAAATTCGCAAATTAACACTATCTCAGAATGAGTACATACAAAAGGTGTTGAAAATATTTAATATGCAGAATGCAAAACCAGTTAGTACACGTTTTGCTAACCATTTCAAACTTAGTAAGGAGATATGCCCCAAGACCCAAGAAGAAATGGACTATATGTCTAAAGTTCCATATGCATCAGCAGTTGGAAGCTTAATGTATGCAATGGTCTGCACAAGGCCTGATATTGCACATGCAGTGGGAGTTGTAAGCAGGTACATGAACAATCCAGGAAAAGAACATTGGATGGCAGTAAAATGGATTCTCATATATTTGAGAGGTACCACAAATCAAGCATTATGCTTTGGTGGTTCAAACATTTCTCTACAGGGATATGTTGATGCATATATGGCAGGTGACAGAAATAACAGGAGGATCACTACAGGGTATGTATTTACTGTAGGTGGAAAATTTGTCAGTTGGGTTTCCAAAATCCAAAGTGTTGTTGCACTTTCAACAACAGAAGCAGAATATGTAGCTGCTATAGAGGCTAGTAAATAAATGATTTGGTTACAAAGTTTTATGGATGAACTGGGTAAGAAGCATGATATGAGCATGTTATACAGTGATATCCAAAGTGTCATTCATCTTGCAAGGAACTCAACATTTCATTCTAGGACTAAACACATACAGCTCAAGTACCATTTCATACGGTCGATATTGAAAGATGGAGAGTTGAAGCTGGAAAAGATACACACTAACCAGAATCCTGCAGATATGCTAACAAAAGTTGTAACCAGGGAGAAACTGAGATTATGCTCAGTTTCAAATGGTATTCAAGGATGATGATGAATATGAGAAACAACCAGGTCCAAAGAGGAGTCATTGTCCAGCAAATGAAGCAGCAGTGGAGTTGCTACAATCAGTCTCCAAGTGGGAGATTGTTGGGTGTGGAGCCTGATTATCTTGTTTATTTTGTATCACAGCGTTGGAACCCTGTACCTTAATGGGGCAGCAACACCGCCCGTAATTAAACGTTTCCTGGGGGGTCCAAGGGGGGGAACCCCCCCCTGGCGGGGGGTTTCGGGGGCAACGCCCCCGAAGCTAAAAACAGATGTAAATTTGCCTTGTAAAAGTATATTAATTTCTAGTCAATATGGGTCGTTCATTAGGTGGATGATCTAACGATAGAAGTTGTGTTTATTTTAGGGTTTTTTGCCCTAGAAGGAAACCCCTCGCTTGTATGAGGGTATTGTATTGCGGCTGTGTATTGTAGGTGTATTATCGGAACGAGAAACAAATAGGGAGACTGTGAGAGAGAACAGAGGATATTACAGTGGATCTGTTGTAGGTTGTGTCTCTTTATTTTGCTGGATAATAGAAAGGAAGCACTGGTTGTTCAGGGTGGACATAGCCCAAACTCGGTGAACCTGGTTTTATGTGTTTTATGTGCTTGTGTTTTCCGCATATTTTATGTGTTTCATTGCTCTATAATATATATAATTTTCTAACATCTCTATCTTCTACATTATTTCTTCAATTCTCGTTTTCATTGTTCATCAAGTAAATTCATTCATACTTAAGTAAATTTTAAAATCATCAATTAACGATAATTTTTAGATAACTGTGGGTGGTTTCACCCAAGGATACCAAAAAAAATCATTCTTGTGGGTATAAATAAAGAAGCATAGAATCTAACCTTAATGAACAAGATGAAGAGCCACAAGAAATTAGGACCCAAAAACGGTTAAGAGGAAAAAAGAGGATTTAAGTTCCTCTATTAAAGGGGAAAGAAGGGCTTGAGCCACATAAAAAGTTTCAATTGTTATAACGTTGGTCATTTTTCTTCTCATTTTCAAGAGAAGAATGTGAAGGGAAAGCAATAGTGATGGAAAAATAAGTAGTGTGCAAAGAGAGAAAAAATATTTAATGGAGTGGGTGATATTTTATACAAGCTTGATACAAATTTCTCCATATTCACATGCCTTTCATATAAAATTGTCTCTATTGGTAAATGGATGTGGATAACAGAGCCTCCAAATATATGATGTTTATCTTGAGTGCATTGAACAAACTTTACACACATGATAGAAGGATAAAGGTGGAGTTTGGTGATGATGCCACATATCCAATGGGATTTATTTTAATCCAAATGTCATCAATGGATATCCTTGAGCTCAATGGTGTTATAATGTATATTTAACTAATAATCCCCTGTTTTATCTATTACAAATCTTGGATGCATTACTAAGTTTAATTATCAATGGTTCATCATCCAAAAGATATGCCTAGAACCTGGTCAAGTTTTGGCAAGGGATATTTTAGAGGGTTTTTATACAAGTTGAAAAGAGTACTTGTAAGAACCCTAGTTCATGGAAATGAAAACTTGTGTGAGCTTCAACATGAGATACTAGGTCACTTGCACTATGTAATGATTTCAATCCTATATGACACAATGCAAGAATTATTGAATTTTAATTTTGAGAAGAAAGGAGTGGGAAAGGATTTTCCACACAAGAAGCATGCCAATGTTTCTTTTCCTAGCAATAAGAATAGGTTAAGATAGAATCTTGACCAAATCCACCTAAATGTGTGTGGACCTATGACTTCAATCTCTTTATCAAGACACAATAATTATCTTTCATTTATTGTTTATTTCTCTAGGAACCCTAGATTTACTTCAAGAATAATAAGGATAAGGTATTCATGGTAATTTCAAGACTTTTAATCTCTTGTGGAAAATTAGATAGGAAAGAATATTAAGGTGTTTATATCTAACAATATAATAGAATATGCCTGTAAGGATTTTGACAACATTTCTGGGCACACATGAATCAAGAAAACACTAAAGTACCCTACAACCCTAAACAAAACACAGTTGCAGAGAGGAAGAACACATCCATCATAGAGAGAGCTAAATCTATGATTCATGGTCTTTATTTGTCCATGTGTCTCTAGTTAGAACCATTACTTAGAATTATCTATAGCATAAATATAGGTCCTCACAAAGTATTTTTAAAAAATACCAAAGGAGGAATTCACAAGGAAGACACCTCGAGTATCGCACTTTCATGCTTGCTATTATCGTATTATATCCATATTCCTAATGAGAAAACGGATACACTACATCCTTCTACTTTAAAGAGTACATTTTGTGGGTTGCAATGAGAAATTTAGATCTTATAGAGTTGTTCATCCATCTTAGTGAAAATTAGTGAGAAATATCTCAAGTTTGATGAGGATGCATGGTCCTCCAAATATCATACACCTAGAAAATGAATTAAGTAGTTAGAGGATCTCATTGCCTCAAAGGTTGGTTCACATATTTTAAAATATATATATATATATATATATATATATATATATGTGAGCCTAAAGGGGTGTAAAGGATGCCTCTTTTCCTTTCGATGCAACAATAAACCCTAGGTGGTTTACCTAGACATTAAAGGATGGACCAAAGCAGGTTGAAGCTCCTAAAAACTCATTTAAATTAATTCATCCTAACAATAATTTTTTATATTATGTGAAATTGATGCCTACCATCATTGATGTAGATCCTTCTACTTTTGAAGACGCATGTTTGGTAGTATGCCATGATGGAGGAGTACAACCCCATCTTAAAATTTTATTGTAGGAGATTATGCGTAGCCCAAAGGAGATGTTAGTGATTGACTCCAAGGGTTATACAAGGTTAAAAATGCAACATATGATAAGATTGGTAAGTTCTAAGCACTATTTGTAGCTAAAGGGTTCTCCCATAAAGAGGGATTTCACTATAAGAAAACTTGCACTCCTATTGCCAAGTATCCTTCAATCAAAATTAATTATGTCTTTAGCATCAGTGTCTAGTTGGTTTTTATATCAAATGAATGTAATGGCATCATTTCTTAATGCAATGATATAAGGGGAGGTGTATATAAATCAGCCAAAGGGATTTAAGATGCATGGACATTAAAAAGATGTTTGAAAGACAAATTAAATCCTTTATGGTGTAAAGTAGGCAATGAATTCATGGTACTCCTGGGATCAATGCATTCTTTTTAGCCTTCAGTTTTTGTAAAATAGAGAAAATTCCAATGTTTATTATTTTTTTAGTGATTCTAATTTTTTTTTTTTAGTTATCTACGTATATAATCTTATCAAAATTTTAAAAAAAATGTCCAATTTAATAAAGGGAACTACCACGATGCAATCATTCTTAGGTCTAGCAGTGCAAAAAAATCCACTTGTGGGTTTCCTAAAATAAAGTATGTGATTGATATTTTGAAGATATTACAAATTATGGACAATAAATGCATGGTTACTCCTATCATATAAAATTTAAATCATTTATTCATTCAATTTTACATTGATTGAATTTTCTATGGGTAATAAATTGATAGATTCCCACTTGCACTTGGTAAATACCAACCCTAACATTTTATTGTAACCAACACCTTCATCTAATGTATGGTGGATCCCAAATAGGGACATTGGATTGCTACAAAACAACGATTAATCTATAAACTCCTATAGATATACCACTAGAATGGGTCTTCACTATAGACCTTACAATATGTTGAAATCTTATATTATATAATGTATTACTTTAGATCTTAAATTTAATACAATATTCTGAAATATTTTATAATGTTACTAGGATAATGCTTGAAATTATGAAAATAGCTAACACTAAAATGAAAAAAAAATGAACACATCATTAATACAAATGAATGAAAAATGTGACCTAAAAGACCTAATACAAGAGAAAACTCAACTAGAATGAAATACCTATGCTTTACTCTCGTTTTCTTAGTTATGTAATGCAAATACAAAGAAAATGGCATTCACTTTGGAGTTACTATGGACTTGATGGCCTAAATCATTTACAACATAAATTTTCTACAAATTAGTTATTCTTCAAAAACCCACCCCTAGATGCTTTGCTCAATTATGGAGTAGTAATAATACCAAAGGGATGAAACCCATTCATTTCCTAATGGTAAATAATTTAACATAACCTAGTAGTTTTTTGTGGTTAGGATTAGGGTTTTTGCATGCTCAACTCTCAATTAGTGTTAAGGTTTGAACCTTGTAGAATTTTTTTGAAAGTCCCCACATGACTAGCCACTCATAGGTGGGTAAATAGGGGTTAATGTTGCATCCACTCAATACCATGGTGATTAACAAGTTAGATCAATTTGTAGGATGTGTAACTTCCTAATACAAACTTTGATTAAGGTGATTATTATACAATTGGAAAATTTTTGATGTGTAGAACAATATTAAAGGATATAGAATTAAACTCAAAAAAATTTGACCCAAAATGATCTTGTTTGATTCCTTAAACCAACTTTGAAATTTTTCAAACATCGATCACAAAGTTGGGACCTACCCCTAAAATGGGCTACACTAGCCAATAAAGCGATGGACCGGTGCAGATGGATGGTTCTAGGGTGAACACAGTCGAAGCAATCGAAGAAAAGGCAATGATTGTACATGAGCATCTTGAGCTTGTAGTTTTAGAATAGGTTTGAGTGGTGTATCTCCCTCCTTTGGCACGTTGATTCCAAGAGAATGGTTGAGTTGGTTGCTAGCAAGGGATCCCTTTCTATGGACTATTTATTCCCTAATAAAGAGGAATTTATTGATGCACAGGTCGAACCCATCATACCATATCGAGCCTCAAACCAACTCTGAAATCTTTCAAACCCCAATCACAAAGTTGGGACCTACCCCTAAAATGGGCCATGCTATCCAATTCTTCCAACAATTTCACCCAAAACATACCAAGATATATGAAAATTTATATAATGATACATTTGAAATCACGCGTGCTTTGATATTAGTACAAAAAAATGCATCTTGCTCTAAAATATGTTAGTGATATAGAGGTAGTGCTACATTGGTTTAAGTACTCTAATTACATAGGCAATTTTAAAAAAAATGAGATCACTTCAAGGTGTTGTTTAACTTTCTGTTTAGGTAGGATTTCCTAGCTCATCAAGGAGTAAGCATCAGTTTCACTTACTTTAATAGAGATAAAGTACAAAGTAACCATTTTTGCTAGTTGTAAAGCCAACTAGCTTTGAAACCGCCCACCATGATCTAGTGTAACAAACAAACTTACATCAAACCATATAAAAAATTAGTTTTTCATGATTAATCCAAACAATTGAGATCACATACCACTTTAGAAACATAGGACCAAAAGGGAAAATCAGTTTCTCAATACATTTCTACAAATCAATAGTTGTTGATATCTTGACAAAATTCATGGTAAAGGGAAACTTTGAAATGTTGAGGGATACATGATGTGATGGATATCACATTAGAAAAAGTTTGGAGGTGTAAAACTAGCCTGAAGGAAAAAAATATAGTATTAGTTAAAGTAATAAAATAAGAGACAATTTTTGAAAGGGAAAAATACTAATACATATAAATAAAAAATTGTTTTAATTATATATGTTACTTATATCCTTATATGTTTACTCAAATTTTAAATATAGATACGTGTTGGGTACATAATTAAATTACATATCTAATAACAACCTACTCTGCATATTTTTGATACATCACAATGAGATACATTGGAAATACATGAAAAACATGTGTTTCTTAACAATGAAAATACATGGAAAAATGCATGTTTCTTGAAACTAAAAATATATGAAAACAACATACGTACAACAGGTAATTGTTGAATACATAATTTAATTATGTTCCCAATGAGTATCAACCCTTAAAATTTGAGTAGACATATAAAAGGATAAATCCAATAGAACTAAAAATAGTAAATTTTTCTTTCCATCGAAAACTATTTACTGTTATGATTGACATCATCATTTAATTCCTACTACATCTATAAAAGTTGATGTTGATAGTATATTTTTTGTTTTCATTCCATTTTTTACCTCAAAATTCCTTATTTTTTTTCTCAATAAGGTGAAGTGTTAACATTACCTATGTGTAGCTCATATAATGTTGTAGAGATGGCATCTTTCTTCTTCCAGTGAGGTAGATAGTAATTGTGTAAAACAATACAATAATTTCATACAATTCTCCAATAATTTTGTACTATATTGATGAGAGTGCAAGAGATTTTATAGAGACAAATATAAATTATATATGCACTATTAGTTTTTTCACACACAATTAGAGTTACAAACAAAATTTTAGTTAAACTAGGAAATCATGCATGTGGATTCCCAATCTAAATTAAGGGCACATATCTATAATATGACATATGCTTTGCATGCCTCAATTTATCATAAATATGTGTTTGTAAGTTAACATACTTCATTACAATAATTTTTATTAGTGTTTTCAATTTTAACATTTAAATTAATTCCATAGCGTAAAATCCACTTACCCGGTTCTAATTTTTAACATAAAACGCTCTTTCCAAGAATTGGGATAAAGTTGTGTCTTTCCAACTCTACTCAATAACCAAGATTGGCACCCCCCACATTCGATATTGTAAGATTTAATTTTGATTCTACACATACTTGTTAATTTTTGAAGACATATGCAATAGGGAGATTTCAAAATTTTAAGTTAAATAAAATAATAGTGAATAGCAACATGTCTCGACTTGGCTTTGATGAAAATCCATATTCACGATACTACATAAAATAAACAAGTGGGATAGAGGGATAGTTGCATAGTAGCATACTCTCCGCCTCTTTTGGTAGTTATTGGTTTTATAGTGTGATTAAGGCAGTGCTTTTGTCCTTATTCAAAATCAGATTTTTGTACATGATAATACTTATTTTCTATACAATTTGTTGTGATGGATACTGGCTACAGAGCCCTGTAGACCTTATTGATTTGTTAACCCATGTATTTCAAAATTTATTCATGGACTACACAATGCTTCAAAATGAATGATATTAAACACCTTAATGATGTTCTGATTACACGTTGATTTATTCAATAAATGTTGAAAATACTTATATTTACCAACATATGAGTTTGTGTTAAACATGGTATTAATCCTTAATTAATTTTTTAATATACACAAAATATCAATTAAATTTAATCTGCAACCCTGGAGGTTGCTTTTCATGGCGAAATAGGAAAATATGTGTGTCAACGAACGTTAAAATTAATGTTTTGCTCTTTTTAATTAACATAAGTCTTAATATTAAGAGTAGTGAAGAACGAGTAATGAGGATAAGGAGATGGAAAAATATTACAATAAGTAACATGGATTTTACCATTGGGATGTGGGATTGTTCTATAGTGTGCTTTGTGAGTTCCTGGCATGATCGATAGAGGTGCGAGACAGGAATTAAATATGTTAATTGTTGGGAAATTTCTTGTCGCGATACAAGATGTTGTTAATGACATGATTTTTAAGTTTTTTTTGGCCATCTAATGGAAGGAGAGTAATTTATGTCATGGAGGATGGGAGAAAGACCATTAGGTGATGATGGATTTTTGCAATATTTCCAAGGGATTATGAAGATAGGGTTTTGAAGATAGGAAAAGGAGAGCGATGAAAGCCAACATAAGAAATGGATTCCTATAAAAAATGGTGAGGTTGTTCTCTTATGAGAACAATCCTTTAAATTCATCAAATTTGAACCTTAAAATCATTTCATATAGCTATACAATAGTTAATATGTGTAGAATTTCCCATCTAATAACAATTGTAGCGGTTATATCCGATGAATGGTATCATGTTTAAACAATGCATATGTTGGAGCCCGATATCAAATAAGGCCAAGAAACATCAACAATTATGGTGGTGACCAAGCAACCCATCGAGTTGCTCGACACATTTAATCTCTTTCCTAATTTACACCTGATATATATTGTCCACCGCTATGTTGTTTCACTCAAATCAACAAACTTTAGCACATGTCACTACAGCAGGGGTTACATGTCAATATCATATCCATATCATTTGTCCACGTCATATAATAAAATAATATTCACGTTGTGTCATATCATTCCAAATGATCCTCACATACACACTCATAGAGATGGTGTTGGTGTAACATTAGTGTTAGTGCCTACGATTAAAGCATTAACACATGTACTTTAAGAATTAACACGGTTAATTAAGGATAATCAACTTTAGCATCGTTAAAGTGTATATTGGGGGTAATTTCATGTTTAAATGAAATTAAACACCACATATATTCAACAAATATTTGGGTGCCCACCATATTTTCATACCTTAATGGCAAGTATTATCAATATAATAAGCATTTGTACCATAGTAGTGGTGAAATGATTGAGTATTTACGACTTATGTCCAATGAATATCTATTAAATTTCGCTAGTGGTTCTTCTTTGTTCATACAGTAGAGTTATAGCATTATTACATTTTTTATGCCAAAAACATGGAAAGATGGGCTAAATTAATTCAAGGTTGCAAATGATATAGGAGAAAGAATCTCAATGCAAGTAGTTTTATTGTTACTGTTGTATTGACAGCAATAGCTGACAATTTTTCTTTGTTAAGCACATTGGAAGAAGAAATTATAACAAGTTCTTCTCATCTAAACACTCTCTATGTTAAAATGGATAATAGAGCACAAGTCAACCAAATATGGACTCTCATTGAGAATACAAAAGTGAAATGGAAGGTGAAGCCTAAGTATTCTGTTGGAATTGTTGTCATTGATGGCAAAGGAGATGACAAAGGAGGAGCACCTGAAACATCATTCAAGGGGCAGAAAGACAGCAGAGACATCAGAGGAAACATAGACAAAGAGAGATAGCAAAAGAGAGGCAGTTTTAGAGGAGCTTCAGGAGCAAGGAGCAGCATCAGACAAGGAAAAGAGGCAGGCTAGGAAGTTGAAGGTCAGCAGAGAAGAACAGAGGAAGAGTACATTTACAGAGACAGGGCAGCAAAAAGAGAGGCAACAGAGAAAGCAGCAGACAAGGAAAAGAGGCAGAGAGGAAGTTGAATAATGATTCACCAGTGATATTTAAACTCTGGCCAGCAAAAATTTTGTAAGTTAATTCATTGTATAATGAGGAAGCTGTTTCAGGATTATTGTGCATCTATCGAGTTAAACCCCGTGTGAACATATGAGTTCTAGATGAATGATAGTTGATTTCTGTACAACCAAGTTGATAGTGATTCTGCATGGGATTGGAATAAATTGATGTCAGTGAAATTATCTAGTATGCCTAGCCATACCTATAGAAGAAATTAGAGGGATTGTTATTTATTGGGATAACACTGTGAAACTATATTTACCCTGGCGCCATAGTACACGCTTTTGTATATCTAGTGAATATTTAATGGTCGTGCGAGGAAAGACCGACCATATCAGAATTGGTATGAATCCTTGTGAGGGATTATGAAGGTCCGTTGAAAATTGAAGGAGATAATATAGAGGGAGGCGTTTCCGTCGAAGATGGAGGTTGTATAACAGAGGCACAGAAGAAATACAAGTGGGCAGAGTTAAGTGGAAATGGTGTATTGAGGAGTAGAAACGGAAACATGAGAGCGGAACCGTGACCGAGAGGAACAGTGAGCGTGGTTTGGAGTGAACAGTGACGTTGGTTTCTGGTTTACATCGCACTTCTTTTTTGGAGCAAGCGGTTTTCCCCATTCGCGAGTGATTCCATAGAAAGCTCGACACGTGGCGTCAAGCGAAGTTCCAAAATCGTTGTTCAATGCGCGCCATTGCGCATTAACCATCGACCAAAGATGCGGAGCAATATTGACACAAGTCATCGATTTGGAGGGAAGCGATCTGACGGTGATCATATTGGGAAGTAGCACGGATTTTAACCAAAGGTACAGGCATATGTATTCCATTGAAGTCCCGCCAATCGTATATGTGGGCCTGAAGCCAAAGGAATGTTATAAGCGGTTCAACTGAACTATAACTCGAGATATATATATTTAAAATTCCCAAGGTCTGAAACATATATATGTGCTGATATATATATATGTAAAATATCAAATCTTGTATGATGCATCCATATGCGAATTTATTAATCATTGGAACCTTAGTTATAAGGTTCAATGATAGAATAAAAGTCCAGAATACATTAAAGATGTTTATTTAAGGGTTGTTGGGTTATTAAAATAAGGTGGGGAGATTAAGGTTGGAAGGTGGCGCACTCGTACTGTAGCCGAATTGTACTGTGGGGAATACATTGAATTAAAAAGTTGTGGAAAATATTTAATTATCTACTTGAAGAAATGTGGAAGACCTGGGGAAAACGGGACTGTGCAGAGTTACCGCTATCAATGAGTTGATAATTAAACTTTGTGTTTTCTATATTTACCAAATTTGGACTTCTACAAAAGGGAGCTATTCCTTGTGACCCGAATCCTTACAAGTGTATTGACAAAGATTCAGCATGCAAAGGTTTCCACTACAGAAATTGAAATTATTGAAATTTCCCAGCAGTGATATTAAAAGACAGTTATATGTACCACAGTTATACAACTGCAATGAAGAAGAGAGCCTACAAGAACGAAAGGGACAGAAACAGTAGCAAAAAAGACAAATCCAGTCAAGCCAAAATCCAGAAAAGAAGCTAAGTGAAATTGAAGTGTGTAACTGAAAATCTGAAGGTAAATGTTGTAATTAAATTTTTTATTGTTTGTGATGCATTGGCAAGTATCCTAAGGAAAAGAAAAAATCCCACTGTGGCATGAAAATTTGTACATATTGTGATAAATCTAAAATGAGTTAAATAAAAGGAATGAATAGACAAAAGCCAAAGAGTCATGACTGTTCAATCAAAATTCCTTGTGAAATACAAACAGTCATGTGAGGAACTCTATAAATAATATCAACTGGATATGCTGAAAGAGGTTAGAGAGAAAGAGTAAATATAGAGAAGGCAGAGTATAGAAGAGGTAGGCAAAGAAGATTAAGAAAAGAAAAGCAGAAAGAGAAGCTACAGAACAGAGCTGATATCTGAGGTAAATCAACAAACATTTAGTTTGACAAATTGAGGAAGTTGGAGCTTCCCTATCAAGTTGCAACTTGATAGTTGTCATTTGTAGCTGACTGAGGTTGGAGCCTCCTGTAGGTTGGTGCCTGCAGAAAATTGAAGGGATTTGGTGATTCCTTGCAAGTTGTAGCTTGCAGAATTGAGGATTGGAGCCTCCTGTAGGTTGGTGCCTGCAGAAAAACAGTGGTGAGAGGGAGTTGGAGCTTGCCTTTGCATCAAAACAATAATAAGATGTGGTTTTCTCCCTTTATGGGTTTCCACTTATATCTGGTGTCTGTGTGCATGATATTGATGTGTTGATCTGATTTATATTTTCTACGTAATACCTGCTGCTCTCATATTAATTCTACTGTTATATTATATTAACACTTGTTGCTCACATTCTAAGATTACTCACATATTAAGTTGGACATGAAATGAAGTCGTAAATAAGTTTTAATGAAAAGTTTGAAAATTCCATGAATGTGTTAAACTGATTCACCCCCCCCTCTCAGTTTAATTAAGGGTTCAACAATTGGTATCAGATTCGGTTCCTTTGTACCAGTCTAACAACTGAAAGGAGATCCTAGGTTCCCAAGATGGCTAGTAAAGAAGGATGCTCAACCAATAAAGCCCCTTTTTTCACTGGTGAAAATCATGCTTTCTGGAAAATCAAAATGAGGACATACATCATGTCTCTAGGAATAGAAGTCTGGGCTACTATGGAATTAGGATATGCCCCAAAGACAACTGACATAGAAAAAGAAACAAAACAAGATTTTGTGGCTAATGCAAAAGCCATGAATGCCATCTTGAATGGATTGTGTGAAGCAAATTTTATTAAAGTAATGCACAAATACACTGCCAAAGAAATGTGGGATACTCTAGAGAACATCCATGAGGGGGACAAGAAAGTAAATACTGCCAAACTTCAAGTCTATAGAGCCCAGTTTGAGAACTTAAAAATTAATGATGATGAAGACATTGCCAATTTCTTCCTAAAAGTTCCAGAAATTGTTAAAAATATGAAAGCTCTTGGAGAAACCATGCCAGAAAGTATAATTGTGCAAAGGATTCTAAGATCTCTTCTATCCAGGTTTAATCCCAAGGTGTCTACAATAGAAAAATCTCTTATAGAGGATTCCGGGCCATGAACTTGAGCTACTTGGAATTCTAACAACATATGGAGATAGGCTCCCACGAGAAGGAGTCGAAGTGGGGAGGCATCCTTTAAAACGAAAAAGAAGAAATAAGAAAGAGGGAAATATTCTCTTGCTCGGATGAAGAAGAGGCAAAATTTGTCGAGGGTGGATAGAGGCTCAGGTAAATATTAGGGTAAACTTCCATTCAAATGCTTTAACTATGGAAGAGTTGGACACTATGCGGCTAAGTGTCCTCATAAGAAAGCAAGGAATCAGGCTCATGAATTAGAGAAAACTACATCAAGGAACTGGCAGAAAGGAAAGAAATTCAATAGAAAATCTTACTATGTTTAACAAGACAGTAGTGCATCTGAAGACTCAAATGAACCCTCAAATGAAGAAGGAACCTCTGAATTTTTATTGATGGCCATAGAAGAACTTGAAGGACTCCTTCTAGAAGATTAAGAAGAAGGTGAAGTTGACCTTGAGGGGGAGCTAAGAAGTGCCTTGGAGGAGATTGACAGACTCAAACTGAAATGCAGAAAACAAAAGGACATTCTTCTCAAGTATGTAAGAGAAGAGAAAAATTCAGAAGTACTCATGTAGTTGAAGGTATAGCTTGAAGAAGCCAAGAAGATAGAAGACATGTTACTTAAGCAAATCAAGGATAAACTCAGGAACAAGAGAAGTTGGAAGAAGAAGTAGTATGTCTCAGGAAGAAATTAGAAAATTCTCAAAGGAAAGTGGTTATAAACTCTTCTCAAACAACAAGCTCTAGTAAGTTGAATGAAATTATGGTTGCTCAAAGATCGCCTATGATAAAAAATGGAATAGGCTATGAAGGAGAATCAAGTAAAAACAAAGAAAAAGAAAACAAAAAGATTATTTTTGTAAAAGCAAAGAAGGATGATGAAGCAAATAAAATAGTGCCTACAAAAGAAGAAGCACACATACAATAAGGAAGACGAGAGATCGGGGAAGAAATCCTTTCGGTAGCAAAAAATATAATAAATACTAAAACCCCACGAAGTATGTAACATTTGGAAACCATCAAAGGGGATTCTTCCATCCTATGAAGAATGCCACCTGTTATGTCTGCCACAAGCTAGGACACATTGTTGCATATTGTCATGCAAGGAGGAGTAATTCAAACCAGCAAAAGATGAAAACATTGAACGGACAACCATCCAAAGGAGTATGTAAATAAGTTTCTATAAGTTCTGCTGACCATTTTTTATTGTAAGGAATTTGGTCATAAAATCATTGAGTGTAGAAAGTATGGACAAAGGTTAATGTTTAACACCTCAAGGAGGTTTATGAATAAAATAAATTCTGTTCATACTCATAATTCTACAAAAAGTATGATCAAATGTTGTGTATGCAATCAAATTGGACATATACCTTCCAAATGTCCTCTAAGAAAATATAGTTTGTCTCCTCACAAAATATACCAAGCAAAAGGGCGCTTATAGTGGATAAATAAGGTGAATAAATGTGACACAGCTCCTACTTGCTCAAGATGCGAAAACGATGGTATTTGAATGATCATTTTGCTCTAAACACATGACAAGAGACAAAAGCAAGTTTATAACTCTTGATGAAAATAAATCTGGAAATGTTACTTTTGGCAATGATAAATCAGGTAAGATCAAGGGAAAAGGCTTAATCAGCATAGACAATGGTAGAGGAAAGGCCCAAGATGTACTATTTGTAGATGGGCTGAAAGCAAATTTACTAAGTGTCAGTCAGATGAATCTACTAAGTGTCGGTCAAATGTGTGACAAAGGGTACAGCGAAGTTCTTTTTGGGGGAAACCTGGTGTGAAGTCGGATCGAAGCACCACGGTAGGGCTACACTCAAAGGAGTTCGGAGACAGGAGAGTAATGTTTACATTGTGAAAGAGGAAGATCGACATGTCATCTTAGCAAACTAGAAGAGTCATGGTTATGGCATAAAAGGTTGGGACATCTCAGCTTCGATCACATCATCAGACTAAGCAAGAAGAAAGCTGTCAGAGACATGCTAGAAATAAAGAGGCCTTCTAATACCATATGCAAAGCATGTCAATTAGGCAAACAGACTCGTACATCCTTCAAGGCCAAAGATGAGTTATCAACAAGAAGACCTCTACATCTTGTGCACATGGATTTGTGTGGATCCGCAAGAACCAAAACTCCAAGTGGAGAATCCTACTTCATGCTGATAATAGATGATTTCTCCAGAATGATATGGGTTGCATTTCTCAAGAATAAATCAGAAGCTTTGGAAAAATTTAAGATCTTGAAAGCATTAGCAGAAAATCAAACAGAATACAAGCTTAAATGCATCAGATCAGACAGAGGAGGTGAATTTATAGATTATGACTTTGCTGACCTATGCAATGAACATGGGATAAAGCAACAATTTAATATTGCAAGAACACTTCAGCAAAATGGAGTAGTAGAGAGACAAAATAGGTCTGTTCAAAAAATTTCCAGAGCCATGATGCAAGAGAATAATATTGCTCAAACCTTCTGGGTAGAACCAGTGCACACAGCAGTACATATCCTTAATAAAGCTCACTTAAGGCCAAGCAGTGACAAGACTCCCTATGAACTGTGGCATGGAAAGCTAGCTTCAATCAAACATTTCAGAATATTTGGAAGCAAGTGTTACATAAAGAAAAATGATGAAAATCTTGGAAAATTTGATGCAAAAGAAGATGAAGGAATATTTCTAGGATATGCATCAAAAAGTAAAGGGTACAGATGCTACAACAAGACTCTTCGAAAAATAGTAGAAAGTATTGATGTGAGATTTGATGAAGAACTTCCAAACAATGCAAGAGATACGAGGCTAGCTGCGGAGTCCACGAGACAACCATGAAGAAGAAAACCAAGATGATGAGGAAACAAGCAAGACAACATAAGATACAGAGCTGAGTTCTAAAGCTCCCTCAAGATATACTCAGAAGAACCATCCTGAAGATCAGATCATAGGAGACAAGAAGGTATGGGTCCAAACAAGAAGGCAGCTAACAGAACAAACTGAAGAGGTATACATAGCCATGTTATCACAGATAGAGCCAAAGAGATTTGAAGAAGCCAACAAGGACAAGTATTGGGTGAAGGCAATGAATGAAGAATTGGACCAAATTGAGAAGAACAATACCTGGGAACTGGTTCCTAGACCAATTGAGAAAAATATCATTGGCTCAAAATGGGTATTCAAGAATAAAATGAATGAGCAAGGATAGGTAATCAAGAATAAAGCCAGACTAGTTTGCAAAGGATATTCACAAATTGAAGGACTTGATTATGATGAAAAATTTGCTCCTGTAGCCAGAATGGAAGCCATCAGAATGTTTCTGGCCTTTGCTTGCTACCAAAACTTCAAAGTATATCAAATGGATGTGAAATCTGCATTTCTGAATGGAGATCTAGAAGAAGAAGTCTAGATGGAACAACCAGAAGGTTTCTCTTTAACAGACAAAGAAGACTATGTGCGGAGTGAAGAAGGCTCTATATGGTGCAAAAACGAACCACCAAATTGTAGTACTCGAAGGCTGGACAAATATTTGCAAAAACAAGGCTTTAAGAGAGCTGGAGTAGACAACAATCTATACATAAAAGCCCATGAAAATGAACTCCTGATTGTTGTAGTATATGTTGATGACATTATGTTTGGAAGCAACAAAGATGAACTAGCAAAAGGGTTTGCAGAAGAGATGAAATCAGAGTTTGAAATGTCCATGATTGGAGAGCTCTATTTCTACTTAGGACTTCAAATTCAGCAAAAGAACACAAGCACATTCATCTTACAGGAAAAGTACCTAAAAGAAATGTTGAAAAATTTCAAAATGGAGGACTGCAAGCCTGTGTCAACTCCCATGATCACGGGATGCAAGTTGTGTGCTGATGATGGATCCGCTGATATAGACCAAAAACTCTACAAATCCATGATAGGAAGTCTATTGTATCTGACAGCATCAAGACCAGACATCATGCTAGCGGTAGGATTAGTGGCTAGATATCAAGCAACACCTAAACAAAACCATCTTCTGGCAGTCAAAAGAATATTTAGATATCTACAAGGAACAACACAGTATGGACTTTGGTATCCTAAAAGAAAAAGCTTCACTTTGACAGCATACACAGATGCAGATTGGACCAGCTATTTGGATGACAGAAAAAGCACAAGTGGAGGTGCATTCTATCTAGGAGAATGCGGTGGCATGGTTAAGCAAGAAACAAACATCTATCTCTTTATCTACAGCAGAATCAGAATATATAGCAGCAACAACATGTTGTATACAAGTCATGTGGATGAAGCAAACTCTCCAAGACATGAAGGTAAGCATTGATGAACCTATCTCAATAAAATGTGATAATACAAGTGCTATAAGTATATCTAAAAATCATGTGCTTCACTAAAAAACTAAGCATATCCCAATCAAGTATCATTTTCTCCGAGAACAAGTGGCTCGGAAGATAGTAAAGCTGGAGTATGTGCCAACAAAAGAACAAACAACAGATATATTTACCAAACCTCTTGCTAGAGAACCATTTGAATATTTGAGAGACAGACTAGGGGCAGTATCTGTAAATGCTACTCTCTGATATAAAGAGAAAGCACAGTTTCAGGGGGAGAACAAAAACGAAAATATCATTCCACGGGGAGATCAGCCAACAAGGAAACCATGAAACAGGTCCTCAGGATCAAAGGCTTATGGAAAGAATACATCCAACATACAAGATTCAATGAAAAGGCTAAAGGATCAGGATTTTAGATTTAATCCAAAGTTTGGAGCGACGGGGTACAAATTCGGAAGGTCTCGGAAGAGAGGAAATGCGAGAAAGCACATTGGGAAATGTGGAACCCTCTTCCATTGATGTCGAAAGGGGGAGGAAAAGTAGATAGGTAGAGTAAGCATTGGATTATTGGTGGATGTGTTGCCATCGATATGCCAAAGGGGAGATTGTTGGAATTGTTGTCATTGATGGAAAAAGGAGATGATGAGGAGGAGCACGAAACATCATTCGAGGGCGGAAAGGTAAACGGAGACATCGAGAGGAAATAGAGACAAAAAGAGATGAAAAGAGAGCGGGTTTTAGAGGGCTTCGGGAGCAGGAAGCATAGGACAAGGGAAAAGGCGAGCGGTGAGGAAGTTGAAGGTCGACGGAAGGCCGGAGAAGAGTACATTTACGAGGAGACGGGCGGCAAAGAAGCACACGGAAAGAAAATGAGACAAAGAAAAGAGGTAGACTAGGAAGCTGAATAATGATTCACCAGTGATGTTTAAACTCTGGCCAGCAAAAATTTTGTAAGTTAATTCACTGTATAATGAGGAAGCTGTTTCGGGATTATTGTGAATCTATTGAGTTAAACCCTGTGTGAACATATGAGTTCTGGATGAATGATAGTTGATTTTCGTACAACCAAGTTGATAGTGATTCTGCATGGGATTGGAATAAATTGATGTCAGTGAAATTATCTAGTATGCCTAGCCATACCTGTAGAAGAAATTAGAGGGATTGTTATTTATTGGGATAAGACTGTGAAACTATATTTACCTTGGCGCCACAGTACACGCTTTTGTATATATAGTGAATATTTAATGGTCGTGCGAGGAAAGACCAACCATATCAGAATTGGTATGAATCCTCGTGAGGGATTATGAAGGTACGTTGAAAATTGAAGGAGACAATATAGAGGGAGGCTTTCCATCGAAGATGGAGGTTGTATAACAGAGGCGCAGAAGAAATACAAGTGGGCAGAGCTAAGTCAAAATGGTGTATTGCGGAGTAGAACCGGAACCATGAGAGCGGAACCGTGACCGAGAGGAACAGTGAGCGTGGTTTGGAGTGAACAGTGACGACGGTTTCCGGTTTACATCGCATCGCTTTTGTGGAGCAAGCGGTTTTCCCCATTCGCAAGCGATTCCATAGAAAGCTCGACACGTGGCATCGGGCGAAGTTCCAAAACCGTTGTTGAATGCGTGCCATCGCGCATTAACCATCGACCAAAGACACGGAACGATATTGACACAAGCCGTCGATCTAGAGGGAAGCGATCTGACGGTGATCATATTGGGAAGTAGCACGGATTTTAACCAAAGGTATGGGCATATTTATTCCATTGAAGTCCCGCCAATCGTATATGTGGGCCCGAAGCCAAAGGAATGTTATAAGCGGTTCAACTGAATTATAACTCGAGATATATATTTAAAATTCCCAAGGTCCGAAACATATATATGTCCTGATATATATATAAATGTAAAATATCAGAATCTTCTATGATGCATCTATATGCAGTTTATTAACCATTGGAACCTCTTAGTCATAAGGTTCAACGATAGAATAAAAGTCCAGAATACGTTAAAGATGTTTATTTAAGGGTTGCTGGGTTATTAAAATAAGGTGGGGAGATTAAGGTTGGAAGGTGGCACACTCGTACTGTAGCCGAATTGTACTGTGGGGAATACATTGAATTAAAAAGTTGTGGAAAATATTGAATTATCTACCGGAAGAAATGTGGAAGACCTGGGGAAAACGGGACTGTGCAGAGTTACCGCTATCAATGAGTTGATAATTAAACTTTGTGTTTTCTATATTTACCAAATTTGGACTTCTACAAAAAGGAGCTATTCCTTGTGACCCGAATCCTTACAAGTCTATTGACAAAGATTCAGCATGCAAAGGTTGCCACTGCAGAAATTGAAAGTATTGAAATTGCCTAGCAGTGATATTAAAAGACAGTTATATGTACCACAGTTATACAACTGCAATGAAGAAGAGAGCCTGCAAGAACGAAAGGGAGAGAAACATCAGCAGAAAAGACAAATCCAGTCAAGCCAAAATCCAAAAAAGAAGCTGAGTGAAATTGAAGTGTGTAACTGAAAATCTGAATGTAAATGTTGTAATTAAATTTTCTATTGTTTGTGATGCATTGGCAAGTATCCTAAGGAAAATAAAAAATCCCACTGTGGCATGAAAAATTGTACATATTGTTATAAATCTAAAATGAGTTAAATAAAATGAATGAATAGACAGAAGCCAAAGAGTCATGACTGTTCACTCAAAATTCCTTGTGAAATACAAACAGTCATGTGAGGAACTCTATAAATAATATCAACTGGATATGCAGAAGGAAGTAAGAGAGAGTAAATATAGAGAAGGCAGAGTATAGGAGAGACAGGCAGAGAATATTAAGAAAAGAAAAGCAGAAAGAGAAGCTACAGAATAGAGCTGATATCTGAGGTAAATCAGTAAACATTCAGTTTGATAAATTGAAGAAGTTGGAGCTTCCTTATCAAGTTGCAGCTTTATAACTGTCAATTGTAGCTGACTGAGGTTGGAGCCTCCTGTAGGTTGGTGCCTGCAGAAAATTGAAGGGATTCAGTGCTTCCTTGCAATTTTTAGCTTGCAGAATTTAGGATTGGAGCCTCCTGTAGGTTGGTGCCTGAAGAAAAACAGTGGTGAGAGGGAGTTGGAGCTTGCCTTTGCATCACAACAATAATAAGATGTGGTTTTCTCCCTTTATGGGTTTCCACTTATATCTGGTGTCTCTGTGCATGATTTTTATGTGTTTATCTTATTTATATCTTCTGCTTAATACCTGTTGCTCTCATATTAAGTCTATTGTTATATTATATTAACACTTGCTGCTCACATTCTAAGATTACTCATATATTAAGTTGGACATGAAATGAAGGCATAAACAAGTTTTAATGAAAATTTTTAAAAGTCCATGAATGTGTTAAACTGATTCACCCTCACCCCCCCCCCCCCCCTCTCATTTTAACTAAGGGTTCAACATATTCTTGTCTCAGTGCTATAAGAAGAAGCATTGGATACATGCACCACTGAATAAACCCATAATCTCTATGACATCAAAGGATCATTTTTAGCACACAAAAAGGTATGAAACAAAAATTTCAATTAAAACTCATCACTTGCATATGCGCTCTTTATTACAAGAGCAATTAAGGTACTTTGGTTCATCTTATTTGCTCAGTAAGGAACTTATTGTGAATGAGGATGATTAAGAAGCTAAGAGACCTATGTAATGAAATAAGAAAAGAGTTATGTAGTTGTGATTGTATCTTTGAAAGAATTAGATAGCAAAGTGGTAGAAACAAATCTCTAATACTCAAGGGTAACGGTCATTTATGGAATGGAGTAACAACGGCTCTAGAATTCTTTTGAAGGAATATGTATGTCTGGAGTATTATTTTCTTACCTCATTTATATAATAATTTAATATTTTGAGAGAAATAAGTGAGTAGGCCTCCATATGAGAAAAAAATTCTCAAGAGAGTCAAGGTGGTCGCCCCAGGAGTTGTAAATATGGATCAAGAAAGGTTGTGTTAAAAACAACCTAAAAATACTTGGTTAAATTGCAAAAATCAGTGAAATGATTATTAATAATTTCTAGTTGTTCTGTAGCCAATGTTGAAAAAGAATTGTCCAATGCACTCTCCATATGGAGACGAAAAACTACGTAACCAATAGGATGATGCCAAAATCAATTTGAAATTGCATAAACTCTTTTATTTTCAGTTAAATTTGGAATTATTAGCATGAAATGGGGAACAAACTTTCATTTTGTGGAACTATTTAAAGAATAGAGGATACCCAGAAAAGGATTCCAATTTTGTCATAGAATCACATAAAATGTAGTGAAGTAGTAATTGCATCATGATCACTCCAGTATGAATGTGAAATATTGAAATGACATTTTTCAACAGGAAAATTTTTCCAAATGTGATCATTTATCACTTTTGTGTTTTAGAACAAAGTCATTTTTTATTTGTTATAATTGTGTTGATTACATGTATTCTAGAAATTGTTTACCTTTTGATAGTTATTTAATTCCAATTTTTTCTTATGCAAATTCATATTTGATGGTGTAAAGTTTCCATACTTATGTTGGATACAAATAATTAGAATTGAGAGTAGTTAAAAATTATCCCCATAAATTTCCGTTAGCAATTCTGAATACTTTATATATGCTATTGTTAGCTAAGAAAGACAATTCCAATATGCGATGGTCATTTTGACCAATATTAATCAAAGGATGACTAACTCATTTTAATTTAATGCTGGAATCAATGCACTTCTCAGCATCGTTGTCATCTTAGGACTGACGAGCTTAACCTATATGGAAAAGGATCTATCACCTACACCCACATAAACACTACTATAGACGTGTAATTTATTCTTGCTAATTTTATCAAGATTACATATTTTTAGAATATCCCTGAATCCAATAAACATTTCATTTGCAAATACGTAAATTTAAAACTAAAATAATATATAATTATTTACAATTTAAAAAAAAAAAAAAAATTGAAAATTTTCATTTATTAATATATTTAAATTCTTGTTATAACATTTTAAGATGCATAACGCCATGTATATAATTGTCTGGAGTTGAGCGGAAGAAGTGTTGTGTGGGAGGTGTGGTAGGTACAAAAGTGTGAATGTCTCTTCTACATGTTCCTCCGTGCACACACATTCCCCCCTCTGCACACTTTTTACGTGCACCTCCATCCAAAACAACACTTCTTCTAAACACGCATGAACTCTTTTTAATGTGATGCATGAAAAAACACACTCAATAAAACCAGAAAAGCAGAAAGTCCAAGTATAAATTATTTTCTTATTTTTTAATTCAATTTATTATCTTCTATTCTTATTTACAAATTATATTATATTCTCATAGTTCCTTACATATTAATTAATTAATTAGTAGTTATTCTAGCTTTATTAAATGACAATAACATAACGCATTCATTTAATAGAAATCGTGGGAAATTTTTTCTTCTGCTTTGCCTCATAAATAACTAGGTTCGAGGACACCAACAATAAGAATAAAACACATTATTAACTTGAATCAAGTGTAGATGGTTATTTAGTTGAATCCATTATATTGCATATTAACTCCCCCCACCTCCACCTTCATGAAGGTGGGAAACCTTCAATGACTTAAACTTTTCCTACTTGCCAACAAAGTTCAATGTTTCTTGTATTTTCAATTGAATTTTATCCAATCGAGCATCCTTCCTATGATCCGGAACATGAAATTCATGGTAATTATATTGATTTCACATGTTAAGTTATGTTATAACTCTTCTATTTTATGGATTCATCATTTTCCACATTCACTCTCTTGTTGTCTCTATTAACACATGACAAATTTTGGAAAATGTACACCCTGGGCATACATAGTTTGGAATGCAGATTTTCAAGTTCATTGGTGAAAGTCGGACAAATTAGAAATGGCTCTTTTTGCCTTGTCAGATTTTATTCAAAGAAAAAATAATTTTATTTGAGATATAGAATTAATTAATTTAGTTCTATATTTTAAATAAAATTAATATTTTAGTAAACCTCATGCATGTTTTGCTTATTGGTGACGAGCAAAGGATGAAATTGATGGTTCAAATCAATTTCATGCCCCTTCTATGTTTTGAAGTATAATGGAGGAAGGGGGTCCGAAAAAATGATGTTTTCACAAACAATATAGGATCATGTGGCAAGTGGAGGTTAATTCTGCACTCCCCCTCACAATATGACTCACCATTGATACCCCCTCCCGAAATTCGGTTTTTAATTTCGCATGGCAACCTAGCTGTCTCAGTGGCTATGCAGGAAAGTGGGTCCAATCAGAAATAGATATAGTTGTAGGTGTTGTTTCAGTTGGCTATTACGAAGCTCATAAATGATGGTATTTCATTTTCGAAATGTTGGTTATTGGGCAAGCTTTCGTGTATTACTGCAGAGCCTGGATGTCTCAGAAAGGGTTTGATAGGCTCAAAAATCAGAATTTCATATGGAAGATTGATTAAATAGTCATGTTCGTTGTAAAAACAATCCTAAGATATCTTGGATATTATGCAGCAATTCTCTCAGAAGAAGAGATTGAGACACATACCATTACTGCTTGGAAAGATCAAAATATGTTTATTAAGAGACAACAATATAATCATTCTATGCCACCATTTCATAGATCTCTTGTATATGTAAGTCCTGGTGATTCTCTGAAGGATGTGGCACAGAGAATTTTGCAAAATGAGGTTGCTACAGTACCTGTCATAAATTATTCAATGCAAGATGGCTCATTGTCAAAACTACTGCGACTTGCACCTCTTTCTGAAATACTAAAATGTATATGTAGACATTTCAGACATGTTGCTAGCTCTATGGCACTCCTGCAACAACCCATTTATGTGTTTCCCATAGGTACATAGATACTAGAAATTGGGAATGGATGTGGTCGCCCTTTGGCAATGCTTCGGCCAATTGAATACCTTAATTCTGCTCTTTCTCTTTTACTTGAAGCTTGTGTTAGTGAAATTCCAATAGTTAATGACAATGGTTCACTATTGGATATATATTCTATAAGTGGCATTTCATCTTTGGAAAAATATAGTGTATATGCCCAAGTGCAACCTGACAAAATGAATATTCATCAGGCATTGCAATTAGGGCAAGATAGAAGTATGTATGGTGGATTGAGATTCCATATGTGCTTACGCTGTGACACCCTTCAAAAAGTGATGGAGTGTTTAGCTAACCCTGGTGTCCAGCGGCTCATATGTGTGGAAGCTAGAAGTAACCGCGTTGAAGGAATTATCTCTTTAAGTGACATTTTTAAATTTATTCTGGTCTAGTTTCACATTTTATTCTTTGAATCGGGATGTTCAAAATGTAATTTCATTTTTTTCTGTCATAAGTGGTTGAGAGGCTATTTTTGGGGCATTGTGATTCCATGGTTTATGAACCAAGTTCTTATGTCTGCCTTTATTTTAACTTCTCTTCTTGAGAAGGCTCTGATGCTATTTTGATTGATGTCAGCTTTATTTATCAATTGTATTGTCCCAATGGATTAAATGTCAATATCTCTTGAAAAGTATTGCAGGAAGGATTTGCAAATCATGGAGTCGTATGTTTCCCCAATCACATCATTATCACAGAGATGCATGTGAAATAAGTGTACAAAATTTAAATATGGAAGAGGGAATGTATGCTTTACTTGGAGCTGAATTATTCTTGGAGGACCCATGGCTAAATGATTCGACTTCGGTCACAAGGACATTTCATGGAAAATTCGCCTTCGCTTTGAAATGGACATGATCACCTCTCCAACATTTGAAGAATTCACAGGGTTGAACCATTACTGAAGCAGTCGGTGAATCAATTTGTACATAATCGAGCCCGTATTGAGGTCATTTTTGTTGGTTTAAATGTTGTATGGGAAATATGTCTATGAATGCCATTGTTGATGACTGAGGATTTACTTCGTAACCTGGACCTCTATAAGAAATCTCGTGAAAAAATAGTATCATCAGTAGCTCGTTCTCTCATTGGCATCTTCAGACATATATTCCCATCATTATTGAATAAGAAATATCGTGGGCGTGGAGAAGATACAAAAGTAAGACCAAAAGCATTTAGGAAAAATATTTTATTAGTAGTGTTCTCAGTGCTGAATTATTACTTATAAATTAGGGTTCATCTAGTGATAGTGGCAGTGATGATGAAGATGCAACAGATATTGATACTATGAAGTCATTTTCTGGTAGAGTTGGCAATAGATTCCGATGAAGAGGGAGAAGCCTATGTTTTCCGAATCATAATGAGATTGAATTTCGAGTTCACACATCTGAAGATTTCATCTCTGTTTATTGTCCTCTAAATTGTAGAGTAACTCTATTTCCATCCTATTACTAGATTTATTATCTCTACTAATGAAGAGTTCTAATCTTTGCAGCTTCTATTTCTCATTTTAGTGGATATTGGTCAAGAGTTATGGCAGCTCTAGCATTTGGAATCCAAGAAATACACAACACGTTCTCTTCAATTATTTTAAATAATCCATATCATATGTGGTTAATATTCGATAATTGCAGTTGATTATTTGAAGGAACATTCGAGAGTGCAGAGGTATAGTTGGCATAGCTTCAAGGCACAAAATCAGCAGCTACAGGATATGGTGGAGCATCGGTTAGAGATATCAGGAAGGATATACCGTATAGAAATCATTTGTTGGAGACAGTTTTTAATAATCAACGTTGGCATGTTTTGAAAATTTATGGCGTAATTATGAATTGGTAGTTTCATAACTAAAACTCTCTCATGTAATAGACTTATAAATACAGTTTTGAAACATTAAACAGGCCCTTTGAAGAAAAATCCCTCTGTATTGTAGAAATACTTGTTTATTTTTTTGAAAACTAATGTAGAAGCTATCTTTTTGACCTGAGATTCATCGCAGTGTTGATTTTCAGTATGTTTTCCTATATTTTATTTTCATGAGTGTGTTTCTCTACTAGTTATAATCTTTAAGTAATATAAGGAATTCATCTTGTTGGTGCTCCTTCTTACATTGATTATTTTTTCTTATCAGTTTATTGGTTTCTAGTTCAGAATTCACCCTTAATTGGTGTTATGTTTTCGGTAGCTAGCCCTTTTTCTCTTTATTCTAAAGCTATATCAAGTGATTCATACCCTTTAGATGCCTCTTGTCATAGTTGGTTTTCCTTTCTTTCCAACTGCCATCACATATTTTTATTTAGCTGAACACAATGCTTACTTGCCTCATAGTTTTAAAAAGAAACATGCTATTCATTAATTTAAAATCATTAGATTCAAGTTCTGACTCCATACTTCAAGGATATTTCTCTAAAAATCTGTCCCACCATGATCAAATTAAAAACTCTTACCCTATTGATGATCTAGTCATTGAGCTAAGTGTACAACCTCTCATTCTTGATTGAGTTTTTTATGAGGGATCCCCCTCTGAGTTTGGAAGGACTAGCTTCCTGCTCTAAAGTGGTTTTGTGGTTACCTAGGTTAGTCTCCATCACAACCTTGGCATACTGGTTTAGTGATAACAGTCTCAACTATTTTTGCAATTTCTCTTCTTGTTGTTATAATTGTTTCTCTAATTGTAGGTTTTTAGCATCTTTTTCCTTAATAAATTTCACCAATATGGTGACATGGAACATATTGGAATTTCCATGCACTACAATGGAATAAGCCAATTCTTGGGCTCTTTGTTTTTCATTTAATTCAGGGCCATCCCAAACAATTTTCCCACAAGCCTTTGTGGCTTTCTTTTGATTTTCATATTTTATATCATTTCTACTTCTTTTAATTACAACATTATTTTAAGGTTGAAATAGGAATCGAGTGGGAATATATTTCATCTCAATGGTGAACAAATAAATAACCATCATCTCTTCATATATCTTGGTAACAAGAAGTGTATTGATGGGAGTTTTCACCATCACTTTGAACATAACAAGTATTAGTATGTGTGTAAAAAACCATCAAATAATGAAAAATATTATACCAGGAAATATCTTTAATGATAATAAGTGATCTAGAATCAATTAATGGTGTTGAATAGAAAACATGCAAGAAAGGACAAATGTGAGAAAGCAATTGTATGAAATAGTTCATGTGTAGAAGAGGTGGTGTGCATGGTTAAGATGTATGGAAGAAGTTGCAGAGGTGAAAATGTGGAATGTGCGGAAGAAGAAGTGTTGTAAGATAGAAGGATGTACAGAATTAAATACTACGTGAAAGAAAGGAATGTGTAAGGAAAATTTTGATGGATGTGAATGAATAAAACATCCTTCTAATAAAATAACTTGAAACACTTGTATTCCCAATTATAAGGTAGGTTCTCAATTAAAAAATATGGGATGTCCTTGCATAACCTCTTAAAGTACTTTCCATACAATGGGTTTCTTATCTTGAATCATGCTTTTAGTAGCAATTAGGTTGGGAGAAATATATCGTCCATTGAGACTACGAACTAAAAATGTTTTAAAAAACTCAAAAAAAATTATATATGATATCTTAGATACATGTAACACAAAAATCGAGTCGAGAATGGTAAATTCGATTTAAATTTATGCTAATTATATAATTGGAAAAACTTATTAAATTTGGTAAATTCCACTCAGAAAAATTCCCAATGTTATTTGTGTGAGAGAAATATGTACGTAGTTATAGACTATGTGGATCCAATGCATGTGCAAAAGTAAATTCTATCCAGAAATAAACTATGTGTGAAGGAAAAGTGATTTCTATTTTTTTCTCCAATAATAGGGTTTGAAATTTTGATAAATTGATAAGACAATGCAATGAATTCCATTGCATAATAAAATATTGCATAACACAATGACCTAACTACAATTTTTTTATAGATTCCATGGATCTAAAAACATGGAAAAGGAAACATAGTATATGGATGAAAAGTATGGAGCAATAAACATAATTTTTAAGCTGCAAAAAACCATCAAATAATGATATATATTAGATCATGAAATCTCTATAATAACGATAAATGGCGTAAAAGAAGTTGATAGTGTTAAGTATGAAAGCGTGTGAGAAAGGACAAATGTGAAAAAACAATTGTTCGGAGTAGTGCATGTACAAAAGAAGTGGGGTATAGGATGGAGATATATGGAAGAAGTATGTGGAGGTGGAAATTTTTATGTAGAAGAATGATATACAAAGTTAAAGACTATGTTGAAGTAAAACAGGTATGAAGGGGACATCTATGCAGAAATAAACGCGTTGTAGACGTAGAGCATGTGCAATACTAAAAGTATAAGTATCATTTGATTGCTTCCATAATATTGCAAAAGCATGGATAAATCATAAAATTTTATATATTGGAATAGGTTAATAATATTATTGATAATAATTATTTGATTGGAATAACTTATTAGATTTGAAAATTTCCACTCAAAAATTATTTCCAATGCCATTTATATATAAACAAAGTGTAAAGTCAACAATGTTAATTAATAATAGTGTTGGAAAAGGAATGTAGGTATTTATATGTGGGTGTAAATATTAAATAATAAAGTTATGATGAATAAATTACATAAAACTATATGTTCTAACTAGTGAATTAAGGGAACTATATGTTACTAGTTATGCAGATCCTACAATTTATATAAGGGCTCCATCTTTCAAAATCCCTTCAATCATTACACGTAAGATAAATTTAATAGGAAACAACAAAATGTATGTCTATTATTTATACATTAATATAATGATACACAACAACCAACCCAGCCATAGTAGAAAGAACTCAATCCAAATTTAAATCCCAATTATGATCATCGTCATTAAAATCTATGGTACACATGGAACACACATCTGAGACCCAAATTTATTGTCAAACCTTTATATTCATATTTTATTTTGTTTTAAAGCTCGATGTGAGAAAAGAAAACTATGGTAGAAGTTCATAGGATTTGAAAATGTGATAGAAGGAGAACACAATGCAAAAAATAATATTTAACAAGTAAACACGGCATAACACAATGAGCTACTTGGAAATTTTAGGCAAAAATAAATATTGTATATGGATCACAGGCATAGAATACTAAACATAATATATTTTATGTATTAAAAACCATCATACAATGATAAATATTATAAGGTGAAATCTTTGTAATCGCGACGAGTGGTGTAAAATCAGTTAATATGGTTGACTAGAAAAGCATGCAAAGGACAAATGCGGGGAAGAAAGTGTGAGGAGTAGTGTGCATGTGGAAAAAAATTTGTATGGGATGTAAGTACACCGAAGAAATATGGGAAGTTGGGAATGGATGTGGACATACAGAAGTGATAATGTGTTTCGAAGGGGAAGTGTTATGTCACAGAAGAATGTGTGGATCCAAAGACTTACTGAACCATGTGTAGAGGTAAAGCATGTGCATATGTAAAGGTGTAAATATCATTTGACGACTTCTGCAATATTGCAAAAGCATAAAGAAGTTATTTCTTACACCTGATTGAAGCATGCACCAAAAACATAGAACCAAAAGTAGTAAATTCAGTCTAAATTCACATTAATTATGTTCATAGAGGAATTTACTAAATTTGATTATTTGCATAAAAACTAAATGTAAATTCAGTAATCACACTCTCCCTCGTTTTCTAATGTCTATAAATCATTGTTATAAGTCTTCTCGCATGAAAAATATTAGACAACAACCAACAAATTTATATAGAAGAATTGAATCCATATTTAAATCTTAATCATCATAACCATGATTAAAATCAATACTACACATGTAACACATATCTCAGACCCAAAACTCATGTCAAATCTTTATTATCACATTCATCAATAATAGAACATTAGATATAATATAGAAGCTTAAAACAAAACCTGTAAAACTCATGCTCAATTAATGTTTTGTGGCCAATTCCATACAATTTATACCCATAGAATATTTTAGGTAAAACTTTATCTCATAATTATTGACAACATTGGTCAAAAAAATCAGAATTAGATCAAAGTAATCAAGCAACAAAAGAATGAAACTGAATTTCCATCAAAGCATTAGATATAGAATTGACAACAGACTTTGGAGCTCCTGATTTGCAGTAGTTAACCTTTTTATCCTGGAGATTACTCAGATAGGAAATCATAATCTTTTTCCAGCTCATCCTACCAACTCACCCACTGTCATTTTTGCATGTTCCCTCCTTAATTTTTCGCCACTCCATTCTAAAAAATAACTAGAAAGTGAAAGCCATAATACGTAGTTCAAATATTTAATTATCACCAAGATCAAAGTAAATGATAAACTTCCATGTAAGTGATAAATAATAAATTTGTGGTTAATAAATTAAGTAGAGGAAATAAATGGTTATTTATCTGTGAAGGAAATGCATGTGCAGAAGGGAAGGCATGTGTGGATGGAATCCATAATATAAATGAACTTAGATTTAGATACAAATGATATCCAATGTTTTGGATATCGACAATAATGTTTGGTTCCTAAAGCACTCATAAAAACATTAATACATAATCGAAAAATTAAACACATTTGTCTCATTGGGGACTAGGATTTGGCTCTCGTAAAGTGTAATGTGAAGAAGCTACATGCAAGGAAAAATAAGAAATTGCATCAAGAAATTGGCTTAAGTCATGATAACACAATCAAAAAACCCGAATCATCAAATGATGGAAAGAAGAAAAGAAAATGCTTCAATATTTAAGAATACTCACAGAATGTGAAAGCATGGATTGTGATTGTGTGAGTTTTAGTTGTCTTTCGAATTCATGATTTCTTGGGGGGATTTCTCTAACCAAATTTGAATGTAATATTTTATCATAGGGGTTGTAATGTCCATTCTATCACGTTAATTGAATATCTCCTCCTCAAAATTTCCAGAGTCTCTTCCTATAATTGCGCAGTCCAGACAGATTGCTCTTCATTAACCTAAACAAAAGTAACTACCCATTTTATAATTTCCTCCTCTATAAAATCAATTATATAATCAAACTCTACTCCCATTAACTGTTTTAAATTTTCCAATTCATCTACTATCACCCCTTTTGAAATTAATTCAGTCATTTTTCATATCTGAACCATATATATCTCCAACAATTTTTAGCGCTTTGAAAAAGGCATCATTTTTTCTATCTTCTATCTTCTTAAATTCAAAATAGATCTCTTCTAGTATCTCGATTTTTGCATACCATCCAACTTTGATCTACTTTATTTGGCTAGAAATTAGGAGTTATTGTTGTTTTCTCTCTACATCAATGAGTGAATCAACCTTCTAAATAAAAGTACATAAATAATTATTTAGGAAATGCAAGTCCAAATGAAAATAATTTTTAATCAAATTAACATACTATGTAATCCTCTGTGCTAAATAGTTTAGATGGAAAAAATTTCCCCATGCATCTTCAATCATTTTCAATATTTTTTTTCATATTAGTGATAATATACAACTTTACTCCATTAAGGAAGTTTCCTTCTTTATTAATTCTATTAGGTGTGTCGGTGTTAGAAATTGTTGATGTTAGTGCTTGTATTACCAATGGAGTCAGAAATAAAGGAACCATATTTTGATTTTATTCTAGCTCTTTTATTCTTGCTTTCAACCTCAAGTTTTATGCTTCTTGTTTAGTACCAATCTGGTAGTGCCTCACCAGTATTTTGATACAAATTTATGAGCCCAATGGCTCCAACCCCAGACACATAAACATCAATTTATACTTTATCAATGACATTTTTACTATCAACCTTTACTTTTACAATTTTTAACTTTTTATTGCCTCTGTCATAGATTTCATTTTTCAGTGTGGCGGGGCAGTCATCAAAAGTGATGAATTCGTCTGCAATTTTTTCCATTAATTTCTAATTTTATATTAAACAATCACTAACCAATTGAGTGGTCTCGTGCTATCAACTTACAACTTCACAACTTCTTTGATATTTTTTGTTTTTTAGGCACTTTTGACTTTGGTTGTTTCAGTCATGTGTGCTCTATCTGGAGTGATTCTCAAAGGGGCTCTTCCTCATATTTTCCACTTGATATCCCATCATTAATCATTCCTCCACTTGATGAATCCTTTCTCTTCGTTTGACTGGAATATGAACTGAAACTAGTATTAGGTGTATAGGGTGGAGGTTTTTACGTAGAGTTTGTGACTTTCCGCTTGTATCTTCCTTCCATACTAACGTTGGTTTCTTCACCAATTTCTCAGTGTCTATTGCCAACTCTTGATTTCTACATGGGGTTGTGTGACTCTAATCACTTTCCTCTTTAATTTTGTAAGCAAGTTGTCATACCTAAGAATAACTGGGTGTTTGGAAAATATCCCATCTAGATCAAACCCTTGAACGACTTCAACTTCATGTAAGTTAAAATAATTCAAGCTTTACAAGGTGAGCCACATTCTTCACAGTGACTTATCCAACAAAAAAAGGTAAAGAAATAAATTTTTGTCTTTATGTGTTCAAATAAAAGTAGCCATGAATGGTATTTCCTACAGAATTTAGCAAAAAAATACCTATCTATAGCAAATTTTGGCAGCAGCAATGGCTTAACTTGAAATCCATAAATTCAAACAAGGGTATTACTTTCTCTTTCTTCATGCACCCCTTTGTCCCACATAAAAACTTGGGCCTGTGTTGATATTTTGGTGGGTTGTTTTCCAGTTATCATGTAATTGACTTTGCTTACAAAGGAATCTTGGATTTGACAAAAATTAAAGAAGCATCATGATTCCAAAATATGTGATACCATAACTAAGTTGGTTCTTCATTCTGGTTGAAATTAGATTTTGGGGATAAGTCTTGAAATACATGGTTGGACACGAGGGATTTTATCATATACGCCATCATGAGGAATCTATTTCTCTGGAAAATTTTGACTAACTGAAAATCTAATTCATTAGAAATGAGGTCAAACAAGTCGAATAAAAAAATTATTTAGTAAGAGTGGTAGAGAACATAGAGTATGGGTTTTGGGACATTTTTTTAGCTTCTCACCCCATCATGTGGGTTAAAATCCAAGATAAGGATCTAAATGATTGTATATACAAATAATTACCTAGAAGGGAAATATCACAAGAAACTTGGGAAGTTCGCGAAATGAATTCTTGAATAATTCTCATCTTGTTCGCTTGTAACTGTAGGAAATTGTTTACTTCCCACAATTTTAGGAACTTTTTCGGGTCTGGTAGCTTGAATATCCTTTTGAATTCCTTTGGAGTGAGAGGAATTTAGGTTTTCCTCACTCCTAGCATGATTTTTCTTTTTGTTGAATCAATTTTTTTGCACATAAATAAACAATTTCTCTGAAATCAAAAACCTTTGGAACACATGTAGTTTTCACCAATACGCTTGTCCAAATTTTTTTCTTGTTATTTTTTTTGGTTATAAGCTTCATATACAAATTATTCGTAATTACCTAGTGAAATTTCTCATTGATACGAGTAAGTGACTTGATTGTAGCACTACAAAGAGCTTTTGTCCTTCCTCTGCAGACAATTTCCACTTTGCACTTAAAAATACCTGATTAATCAACAATGTTCTCAATGTTCTTTTACTTTAGGTTTCTTATTTTCCTATATGATCATCAACCGTTACTATTTCGTGTGTGAAGTATATTATACAAGACACACTAAATAGATATCAATTTAAGATACTAAAATTGGTATTTACGGGAAATACTTGAAATAAATCTCAAAATTCCACAAGCATCTATTCCATTTACTTCGCAACTCGCTCTTGTTTTAATATTATCAATATAGGTACCCCAAGTGACAGAAATTTATGGAGTGAAATAAAAATGAAATCGTTGTGATGATGTAATTTGATGTACAAGAAGTTATTAAATGACACTAAGTCAAAAAGCGTGCGAGGACAAGTGTGAGAAATATTTTGCGGAGTAGTGTGTGGGAAGAGGTAACGTTCTATGGAAGTGGTGTTGTGCGCAATGGAGAATTGATGAAAGAGTTATGTGCAGAGGTGTCTATGCACATAGAACTGAACATGAAAATTACGTGCACCATTCGCCTTGAAATCAAAAACCTAAGAAATGTATTCATCATTCGCTAATCATTGCAAATTGCTTCTCTCCTTCCTCTGTCAACAATATTATGTTTGTTCTTATAAATATGTGATGTATTACCAATGTACTCAATGCCACTTACCCCTAAATTTGACACTTTCCTATATAATTACCCATTTTTATTATCTCGCGTGTAGCTTTCCTTCACCATAAAAAGCTAATAAATAGAAACTTAATAGATTAAGCACTCCAGTGGTAGATAGTGGAAATAAACCTCAAAGTTTTAAAACGATCTTATTCATTAATTCGAATATTTATTCATTTTCAAGTTTCTTTATACTAGCACCATTAAATAATAGTGAAAGTTAATGAAATGAGATCAATATTGTGTCTCGAAATTTTGTGATCATAAAAAATTGAATGCATGAAATCAATAATAGTGAGTGGGAGAAAGTGTGAGAAGTGGCATGTGCAAAAGAAATAGCTGTGTGAAATAATAAATATGTGGAGTCAAAGACGTCTCTAAAATAAAGAATTTTGCAAGAGATAATATGTGTAGGAAAACATGTTTACACATGAAACTTGACTAAGTATAATAAAGAACTTAAGAAAGAAATTTTAAGGGTCAACACTCACAAATTAATGCCAAACAAAACGATATGTTGATGTGAATGTGGGTCGAAAAAACTACTTTAGGAAAAATTACAGGTTATTTATTAATTGTTTAATTTAACTCATAAGGAGTGAAAAATATATAAGAACGATGAATGAAAATGATGAAATTGCATTTATGAGCTTATAATTAGTGGAACAATGAGAAAATTTTGGTAACAAGAGGATCCATTCAGCTAATTCTCAATGATGGCATCAGGGTACCCCTCACAATTCACGAGAAGCATGGATCTTAGCAAGTAAAGCCTCTTCCCTTAGATTGAGGGGAAGGAACTTGATGGTGGAGCCTTGAATATGGACCTCCCCTCCCCCTCCTTGTTGATTTCACGTGAGTGGGAGACCCTGCAATCACTATGATCTACTGATTTTAACGGGAAATAGAAATCATTAAATCAATGAGGACCCACACCGAGTCATAGGTATAGCACACACACACACACGGATATATATATATATATATATATATTATATATATATATATATATATATATATATATATATAATATATTATCAGCAAGGGGCATTAATCATGATTAACTAGGGTAATTGAATTGAATTGGAGGTGCAAGTTTGCTCTAGCATTAATGCTAGTTGGGGAGCAATACGTTATTGAATTGTCAAATCAAAGAGATCTTGGTCATTAAATGCCATCTGAGTGCACGTACATTTTAAACCCCCCATGGTAGTGGGAGTGTGACATGCATCTAGGTCGTCCAATCAAAGAATTTTTTGTCATTGGATCTAGAAGGATCGCCACTGTAATAAAATATGGAAAGTGGAATGACCTATTAGTTATGCCTCCTTAGCAAGATGATGAAAGAAAACATTAATAGTAGCAAGTATAGTTTATGGATTTAAAATCATTATTTCACACTGTTGATTTGATGTGTTGAGTGAGTGTGAGAGTGGAGAAGAGTGTGCAAGCTGTGTGAGGGTTGTGTGATGCAGATTTCCTCAAGCAGTTTGCAGGTGTTGTAGCAGTTAGTTGAAGTATGTTTCAGCCAGTATTTTTTGTAGCAAGTGAGGGAGTGATTGAAGTTTGACTGCAGTATTATTTGGAGATTGTTTTCTCCTGGCATGTTCTTCAGTTTATTGTTAGTGTGCATGAGCCATTTGAGAAAAATTTTACTTGATGCAGAGAGGGTTTTATTTAATGTATTGATAAAATTATTTTATGCAGTGTGTGGAGATATTTTGTTGTATTTTGTGGTGTGAATTTGGTTTTTCATTATGTGCCTCGATGATACATTGTTGTAGTGCTCGTGTTGAGAATTTCTCGGCTCCAGTATGAAAATGTATGAAACAAGAACCATGCAGAGCAGTGGATTTGGAGGAAATTGGTGAAATAAATATAAGATACCAATTTTCTCAATCCAATGGTAGTTGGATGGTTTAGAAGAAACTGGGTGAGGCTTGTTGGTCGTGGAGACTTCCAGCAGATAGGAGTCTATAGATTCAATTGATAGTTTAGGAGTAACTAAGCGAGGAGCGTTGTTCATGGTGGATTCCAATGGATGGTATTTCGTAGATCCGCATGGGAAAGAGATCTCCATTTGATAGTGGTGATGGGCCTCCAAGTTAGACACAATTTAAGGCCCATCTGACAATCCTTCATCACATTAAACCTATTTTTTTGCATTAGATGACATATTTTTATCTTTAATTTGTTCATTAGGAAGGTTTAGAGATAATTTCATATTTGTGCCTAATATTATTTATTTTTGTAGAATATTGTGAGAATATTGGGCAAATTATTAAGATTTAGAGGATGAGATAATCTAGGGACTTGATCCCTGTTATAGGAGGACCAAGATTGGATAATAAATTAATAGGATACTATGAAATTATTGCACAAATTATGGAGCTCTAGTGATTGAGAAAATCTAGGAATGTGATCCCTGTCATTTAATGCAAACTCCTAGTGTTGAGAACCAGATCCATTATTTGAGGGATTTTGGAGGGGAAATGTTAGGTCCTTATAATACTAGTATATTCCCCTTATTTTTATTATTAGTGTATCCCCCTATTGTTATTATTGTTCCCTTACATTATTATTGATATGTAGGCTTGGATTATATTGTGACCCCTTAGACCCTTGTATATACCAAGGAGGTATTATCATTTGTATCATCCGAGAATTGTTAATTTATGTAATGTAAAGGAGGTTTCCCCCTCAAAGAGGATAAATTTCAAGTCGTTGATCTATATTTTATTATATTGTGTGAGGTGGTTGCATAACATTTGGTATCAATGCTTTGGATTCTAGGGTTTTGCTATTGTAAAAAGGACATCTTGGAATTATCGTTATAACTTGTTTTCTACGAAAGTTCGAAAGCTAAAATTTTGACCACCTAGAGCCAAAATCTTGAAGAAAATCCTCTAAATATTTCAAATCTTGGTTCGCTAGTTTTTCTAAGATATGGTCTGGAGAATTTAGGTTTTTTTCATGCTCCAAAATGTCATCTCAAATAGGAGACCTTGGGAAATTTATCATAACTTCCTCTGCAAGCATCAGATTTGAATTTCATAAAAATTGGTCGAAAGTGCACATAATTTAGTATTTTTTGTATCATTTTCAAGGCTAAAGGTAGAAAAATGATGCATGGAACTCCATACAAGTTCGTTCTATTGAACCAGTCCATAATCATGTCTTCGTGGGAGATTGGGCATAAATTTATCTTGAAGAATACATATTTGGTATGATCTGTGCAATTAGAAAGAAGACATAGAGGGATACCACAGTATTGAATTGTGGTTCTTGGAGATCCAAAATCCCAGAGATACAATAGTTTCAATATCGAGCTCCTAAAAAGCAAGAAAAAGGTGTGTATTTTTTTAATTTAATTCGAGTTAAATTACTTACATGAATTATCAACCAGGGCTAGTATATTGATGAAATGTATGTGCATTTTATGTGCTAGGAGTCCTTATTACTCAAACAATTCCTAAGTTAAATTGAGATATATAGATGCACATGTTAACTATGAAAGTGAATATGTAACTCTTAAAATGAAAATGATCACACTTGCTTAAAATAATTATTTGCAAAATAAAGTCACCATAATTATCACACTTTCCTAAGGAACATTAAACTATAACTATCACACTTGCTCAAAATAAATATCACATTTGCATAAATAAATATGACTCTTGCTCAAAATAAAATCACACACTTGCTTCACTCTTTCTTGAAATGAAATCACGCTTTCTTGCAAGAAAACTTGATAATGAAACTATATTTAAATTTCTTTTGACAGAAAGAAAGATTAACTTTATATTCAGATTAAAATCCTATTCACACAACTATAATGTAAAAAATATACTGCAAATCTATATCAATCTATACTATGTCCATGTGTACAAGAGATCTCGGCTTCACTCTACAGCAAAATGATTAAAAAATCCTAAGCATTCATTGAAAAACCAAAATTTAAGTAGTTAGATAGACTAATGAAATGCTACAAAAAAACATAGAATTGAAATCCTATCTGAAAATAATGAAAACCTTAAAACTCGAGGGGGCCCTCTTGCGAGAAGTAGGTGTCAACACAATTCCTTCAAAAGATTAAATATGCATTCATAAATCGCACAGAAAAAGAATGAAATGAAAACAGAGTTTTTCATATAGTAATTGGAGTATGTGACTGTCATGACGAGAGGCAGATTTATAATCTCTTATGCATAATTTTTTTAGATTATTACGACCCTATATTACTTGACAGTGACTAAAATTAACATAAATAGATAGCATATCGTGATTTTATCATGATTTTCTATCAGCGAAGAAAATCATGAGGTTGAATATTTGCATATATTGATTTCTCGCTCGCCTGGTTTGCCTTCCACTATGGTTTACTTTCGCTTTGACTAAGCTGCTACAGTGCTTTCCTTATCGATCCAAGTTATTACGATAGGTAAAAATCATTATGACAGTTATTTTCCACCTTCCCATATTCCTTGTTCTTTTGTTGAAGCTACGAAACCCATCGAACCTTCAACTTCATTGTAGAATCAGACATTAGCTGCAGAATCGTTGTAATTGAGTATCTCATGTAAATATTGAGTTACATAATAAATAAAAATGACATTTATGAAACAAAAGATGAGTATGTACTTTTTATTCCATAAACCTTGCAAATTTATGACTAATTAGATTTATTAGGGTCAAAAAGAAGGTGGTTGGAGTGTCTGAGGGTTTTCAAAAAGAAGCAATTTTGGAGTTCAACATTCCCCCACAGAGAAGATATTACATGTCCTCATGCAAAATTTCAAAATTTGTTATCCTTCTCTATCACTAAGCTTTTCAGAGGCCTGAGCAAGAACATCCAAGTTATTCCTTCTTGCTTTCTTGATAGTGACTGTCATCCTCGATTTCTTCATCAATATTATGTGTTGCAGACTTATGAGCTTCCTTTTAAGAAATGTGTTTTTGGATTTCAATTTATTATTTTTCTTATACCATAAACCAAGATGTAACAAGATGTTATCATTCTCAGTTTTCTTGATTTCATTTTTCACTTTTATATTTTCATGTTCATGTTTCAAATGTTTATTCAATACCTCCAATTCATAGATTTCAAGTTTGATAGTCTTTACAATTCAGGGTTCTTTTGGAAGATCAAAATGAATACCTTCATCTAAAATTTCTTCTCGGTTTGAGGATGATTCAATCGTTTTGCATGTAGCTATTTTTTCCAAAGACTCTATGTAGTCATATATCTCTTGTTGGATAGGATCTATTTCTGGAGTTTTTCTAGCTGGACTGGAAACTGGTGATGGAATTCTCAATTCATCTTCTTCCTCTAAGTTTATGAATCATGGGGACTAGCAAGACTATCCATGCACTGGTTTTTTCAGCCTTATGGTTCTTCTTATAGTGTATGATGGTTTTTCAGTAGTAAGGGGTTGTTTCTTAACTTTCTCTTGCTTTGTTTTCTCTTTGGATGAACTTTCTCCTTTATTGTTGGCTATCTTTATTCTAAAATTTCTATTTTTAAGAGTCTCCAACACACTTTCAAGATTTTCATCTTATGAATACTGCTCTTGTTGTGGAAGTGATCTATTCTTAGGTTTTAAAGGAAACTTCCTTCTACTCTTCCTTGTTTTATCACTACGTTCTCCTTATTCTACTTTATTAAAATGATTTCTAATTAATAAATCCTCCCAGATGTCTCTTTTTTTTCAGATGGGCTTCAATCAACATTTTCACTAATCCATGATGGTATAAGGCATTATCTATGAACTTTGTTTTTCTTTGAATGTTTCCAGCCTTTTTTCTCAGACTATGAAGTAGGAAATATGGTAAATTAATTTCATTTCCTTCGAGAAAAATCATATGATTAAGCATGCATGGAAAAGACATGTTTCCAAACCTACCTTCACAAGTTATAAATTTTTGAATGATCAATAGAAAATTCCTCCATTTATTCTTCAAGTTTGTGACTGGAATTCCCTTTTTAAACACAAAAATATGCATACTTGGATTCTTGAGGAAGACTTTCCACTCTTTCTCTTCAATCTTTCGGTTCTTGAACCAGATCTCTTTGATTCTTGGAAATCTGGTAGCCTCTGCTACGAATGAATCTGTCAAAACTAATTTCACATCCCTAATCTCTACTTCTATGTCATTGTATTCTCGAGTGAATTATTTTGTCACTTCTTTCTCATGCCCATCAATTTTTTCCACAAAATCTAACCACCGCACTTGTTGCAACAACTGTTTGACTTGTGGGTATCCTTCAAGGAATTTATCCCCATTCGGCTTTGAGCGTACAATGACTCCCATGCTGGAGAAACCTTATCCCTTAATTTCTCTTTTAATAAGGTTATTGTTTAAATAATATTTTTATGGAGTGGGTCGAAGAAACAGAGTTTAGGTAAAAGAAGGTTTAGGCAATGAAACGGGGTTGAGTGAAATGGGTATGATGAAAGAACTATGGATGAAGTGGAATGATATACAGAGAGAAGGAAATGAATTTAAATTATACCAAGCTTTCATGACGGGTTTGGTTGACAAGACATAGATATTTTCGTTAAAACCAAAGTCGTGTGAGTAATGACAGTAATCATTATTCAGAATGGTTGTAGTAACGGTCATTCATCTTTTATTTCATAATTAAAATGTTTTTACCTTTATTATCTAACTAATATCTACATACCTTATATATTTTCCTTACTGATTTTTTTCCCTTTTTTACGTTGTATGCAGGTTGCTTTAGCTATAATATTCATTCAATTTGTTTTTTCCATGATCTTCATTTTTCATGTTTATATAAAATGTTATTTTCATCATTTATTTATTTTTCATGTTATATATATATATATATATATATATATATAATTTTAAAAAAGAAAGTAGAAGGCTAAGTTGGAGAGGAAGAAGAATCTTCCTTGCCCAACTTCAAATTAAGATTATCTTGCATATTTATTATGAACTCTTCCTTTATTCGTAGTCTATGACCATTTACAAGGAAAGTTACTTTTTCTTCATCAATTTTTTTATTCTAACTGCTCCATTATCAAAGACAATTTCAATCTCATAAGGACCAAGCCAATGAGTTTGAAATTTTCCTTGAAAATATTTAAACTTTGAATAAAAAAGCAATACCCAAACACTAGGCTAGAATTTTTTTTCCTTGAAAATCTTATCATGCCACCTTGAGCTTTTTTTTTGAGCTGTATTGGTCCTATGAATAGCATATTTTCATATCTCATCAATTTCATTCAATTTCTCCATTCTTTGTCTTTGTGTTTCTGATAGATCAAGACCTAATTTTACTGTTGTTTTAAAGGTATTTATCTGGAACTCAATATGAAATAAGACTTTCTTTCCATAACCAAGTTCATAAGGAGTATGTCATGTTGTATTTATTCATGTGGTACGATATGCCCAGAAAAATTCTGAAATCTTTTCTACCCAATCCTTTCTATGCAGATGAACAATCTTGGTAAGAATTGCTTCAATTAATTTATTGGTAGATTCAACTTGTCCATTTGCTCATGGTGATATGGAGTGGATTTCCGATGTTTGATTTTGTATTCCTCCATTATCTTTTGTACCAACTTGGATGTAAATTTAGTACCTTGATCTGTCACAATTTCCCTTAAGACACCAAAACGAGTGAAAATATCCTCAAAAAGAAATGAAACTACAGAATTTTCAGTACAAAAGGGAAGTGCTTTAGCTTCGACCCATTTTGTGACATAATCTGTATAGACAAGAATGCACATTTTTAGTCTTAATGGTGGATTGATTGGACCAACAAAATATAAACCCCATTTTTCAAAAGGTTCAATAAGTACAAGAGGTTGTAGAGGAATTTCATCTTAAGGAACAGACTTTCCCATTCTTTGAAAACTATCACATCTTTTAACATATTCTTTGGAAACCTTAAAAAGAGAAGTTCAACAATATCCCAAGCAAGGGATTTTGTAAGTGGATCGTTTATTAGCAAAAAAAATTCCACATGGTTCATCATGACAATCCTTTAGGATTTCTGGTATTTCATCCTCTCCGACACATTTTCGAATGATTAGATCAGGCCCTGATTTGTACAATTCTTCATTTATCCATAAATAAGATGCACTAGTTTGAATAACCTTCATTTTTTCCCGAGGAAACAAGTATGATGGTAACTTCCTTGTAGCCAAATAATTAGCAATATATGCAAACCAAGGAGATTTAATATATACTGCAAAAATATATTCATCGGGAAAATTATCTTCTACAGGAATAGTTTTATTATCATTTTGGATTCTAGATAGAAAATCAGCAACTGTATTCTGCTTTCCAGGTCTATCCAAAATAGTAATATTGAATTCTTGTAATAAAAATAATCATCTTGTAATTCTGCCACTAGTAATTGATTTATTCATTAAATATTTAATGGCAGAATGATCTGTGTGAATGAAGGTTTCCTAACCAGTGATATAATGTTTGAATTTATTGATTGCATGCATATCAGCTAAAAACTCTTTTTCTGTAACATTGTAATTCAACTTTGCAGGGGTAAAATTTTTGCTTGTATAATAAATGGGATAAGGAGTCAAATATTTTTGTCCTAATACAACCCCTAAAGTTGTATCTGAGGCATCAGTTGAAATATGAAAAGGTATTTTCTAGTTTGGTTCTCTCAAAATGGGTGCTTCAGATTTTTTTCTTTCAATGTTTCAAAAGCTTTCTAGCAGTCATAATTCAAAATGAGTTCACAATATTTTGTAAGCAATTTGAAAAGTGGAGCGGAAATATTTAAAAAAAATTCTATAAACATTCTATAATAGCCAGTAAAACCAAGAAAACTTCTAACATCCCTCTCACAAGTAGGAATTGATAATTTAGATATGATTTCTAATTTAGATTCATCCACTTGGATTCCATCTCCTAAAATATGGTTGTCTAAAACAATTCCCTCAGTAAACATGATAAAACATTTTTCATGGCTTAACGAGAGATTTGCTTCTTTACACCTAATGAGAACTTTTTTCAAATTTTTAAGAGCTTCTTCAAAAAAGTTTCTATAGATAGTAAAATCATCCATGTAAACTTCCACACAATCATAAATTAGATCAGAAAAAATTTCTAGAACTGCGCTTTGGAATGTTATGGGTGCATTACATAACCCAAAATAAAGTACTCGATAAGCATAAGTTCCCCATGGACATGTAAAGGTTATTTTATCTTGATCTTATAGAGCCACTTAGATTTCATTATATCCACTAAAACCATCCAAGAATGAAAAATATTTTTTCCCTGCCAACGTATCAAGGACTTGATCTATAAAAGGAAGTGGAAAATGATATTTTAAAGTAGCTTTATTCAATTCCCTATAATCAATGCATACTCTTCATTTTCCATTCTTCTCCGGAACAATTACCAATGCTGAGACCCACTGGTTGTCTAATATTGGATAAATTAAATTCACATAACAACTTTTGTAGTTCTTCTTTAACAATTTCCCTTAGGTTTGGATTCATCCTCCTCTGGGTTTATTGAATTGGTCTAGACTTTTCTTCAATGTAGATATGATGCATACAACTGTTAGTGTCAATTCCTTTAATATCAGTGTATTCACATTCATAGCCAAAGGAGTGTTCTTGTAACATCTTCACTAATTCCTTCTTTTGAAATTATTTTACATTATCATTGATATCCAAAGTTTTCCCTGGAAAATTTAATATTAAATATTTGCCAAATTTCTCCATAGAATGTAAAGCCATTTGATGAGATGATAGATATTCAATTACATTTTTCTTCAAAAGTTTTATTTTGTTCAAAATATGAGGAAGATTCATTATTTTCCATTAAATTCAAAATATGATCTTCTTCATCTATTTGTGAAGTAGCAAAAATTAGTCATATATAAAAAATTTCATTATCATCATATATCCCTTCTTAACTTTCTACTTCTATTGTTGTTTTTCCGGAGGATATAATGTGAATTTCTTTGTCAAACTTCCATCAAAGATAAACATATCACCATATCTACAACTTATAAAAGCATCAATTGTAGCTAACCATGGTTTACCTATAATTAATGGATGTCCTCCTAGAGTATTCTTGGGTGTTAAGATCATGAATTCAACAGGATATTCCCAATAATATAAGGATAAAAACACATATTCCTACACACCATCAGGTTTGATAATAGATCTATCTACTAATTGCAACAGTGTAAGTGTATATTGAAGATTAGGAAGTTTCAATTGATCCATATTTTATTTATTCATGATATTGATAGTTTCTCCTAAGTCAATTAGTGTATTTGGAATGTCAATACCATTAATATGGTTTTCACAATGGGACTTCGTGAACCTAGATATTTCTAAATTTTTGTATTTCCCATCATGATATCATGATTTTTTCCAGCTAACTAGATTCTTTTAACTTATTTTATTTTTCTTCTTGCTTTCTTAATACTTAACTTCCTAATTCTCTTTGCAAATATTGGTATTTCCTTGATATCTTGTAACAAAGGAATTTGTATAAAAACATTCTTCAGTTCATCTATCATGTCGTAATCTGGAAATACAATCTATTTCTCTACCCCTTTATCAATTTTCAATCTTTCAAGAAAGGGTGGATTTTGAACAGAAACTGAAGTTTGTTCTATAATGGGATTTAATTTTATTGGAGTATCATCGAAATGTACAGGAGTGGTTTTTTTATTAGGGTATTCCTCTTGATGAAGAGATGTCTCTTTCTTGGAGAGGTCATACTTCTCAGATTCCTAGATAATAGTAGATGGTGACTTCTTTTCCAATGCTCTACCATATCGAACATTTTTTAGATCTAATGGAGTTATCATGTAAGTTTTGAAATATTTCCCTTCTACGTTGTAAACAAGTTGTGACTTTTTATTATTTGGATTTGGAAGTGGATGGGCAGGTAGTTGGTTTGGATTTTGTGGAAATGGTAATGAAAGTTGTGGATTTGGATTTTGAGTTTTAGAGGGTTGAACAGGCTGAGGAAAATATTGTGGTGGAAAAACATGGTAAGGTTGTTGAAATTGAGGGTATTTAGGTTACTTTCCATAAGTATTTTTCCATTCTTGTGCCCATGGTTGAGGCAAAGGTTGCCAAGGCATGGGTGTAGTCCAATTTCTTTGTGGTGGTTGTGCATATGTTTTAGTGTTGAAACCTTGAGTCATATTTTATTGTGGATTTTTCCATGGTCTCTTAGCAATAAAACAAAGAGGTTCTATTTTATTTGATATTACTTCCTCTTGATAAACATATTTAAGACCTGGTATTGAAGGGAATTCCTTTGTATCATGATTTTTTTCACATATAACACAGGTTTCTACAATTTTTAAGTCAAGAGGACATCCTTTCAAGTCATGCTTCTTTCTACATTTTGGACAAACAATAGATAATTCAACATTTTCGGCCTTTTACGTGTTTTGTATTTTAAGGGTATCTATTTGTTCACTAAGACTCCCCAAAATAGTTTTTTTGAAATTGTCAAGCAAGTTTCCTATTTCTACTCTAATTATTGTTCCAGCTGCAGATTTATTAATCCTAGACATAACAAGATCTCTTGGATTTATTTATTTTTCAGTTCTAGCCTTACCTCTTGAAATATGTGTACAAAGTTCACAAATGTCTCTAAATGATAATTATGAAACATCTCCTTTACCCATTAAATTGAGAGATATATCCACTCATATCTAATGGATTTTATCAAAAGAGATTTCAAAGTTTCATCATCTATATTATGCATTCTAGCCCTTCTAACATTGTAAGCAAATCTTTCAACCAAATCCTCAAGGATTTCATCCTCTTTTTGTATCATTTTAAAGACGTCAACTTTAAGGTTATGAGTCATACAATAATATTTTTATTTTTCTAAGAACACAACTTTCATTCCCTCCCATGTTCTTATGGTATGTGTTCCTAATCCCATAAACCATTTTATTGTTTCATCTTTATGAGTGGCTAGAAACAATTTCATTTTTTGAGTATCAACCAAGTAATCATAGGATCGACACAAAACTTCAAACTCAAAGATAAATGTTTTAGGATCCTCATTTCTTAATCCATAGAAATTAGGGAGGATAGAGGGTGAGATATTTTTCATTGTGTTTGCAGTATCTTCATCAAAGATGGGAAATCCAAAAGGTTTTGGATCTCCTCTACCACCTCCTCTTACTCTTCATCCACCTCTTCCACCTCTTCTTCTACCTCCAATCCTATATTTTTCACCATTCACATTGTGTACTTCTCCTTCCCCTTCTCCTACCATTGTATATTCTTCAGAGTTAATATAAGGTTTCAAAAATGGATTTTTCAGTTCCCCCTCTGGTTCTTCTTTTAATGGAAAGTTAAAATAGTTTTCTTCTTCCTCCTCAATATGGATTTCTAGTTCTTATACTATAAGTTGTTCTTCAATTTAAGATAGAAATATTACTCCTTTTGTTGGAGATGTAATACCTTCTTCTCCTATTGCACCTTCAGTAGAGGAATTTGGTGAATCTCTAGATTGGATTTCAGATCTAAGCACATCAGGAAGCCTATGCATGCCTACAATTGAGGGAATACGAGTTTTGATGGATGGTGTGGCACTACGAGGTCTTGATGGTGTGAGTGGTGATGTTGGAACTAAACTCCTACCTCTTAAAAACCTACCTCTAGAATCTCTTTCCTGATGCATATCATTTCTTTTTCTTTTTCTTTTTTTTAATGAAAAGGAAAAGACTCCTATATACACTTCCCTGGCAACGGTGCCAAAAATTTTGGTAATTTAATTCTAGTTAAATTACTTACATGAATTATCAACCAGGGCTAGTATATTGATGAAATGCATGTGCATTGTATGTGTTAGGAGTCCTTATTACTCAAACAATTCCTAAGTTAAATTGAGATATCGAGATTCACATTTTTACTATGAAATTAAATATGTCACTCTTAAAATGAAAATGATCACACTTGCTTAAAATAATTATTTTCAAACTAAAATCACCATAAAATTATCCCACTTACATAAGGAATATTACACTAGAACTATCACACGCTCAAAATAAAGAGCATACTTGCAAAAATAAATATCACTCTTGCTCAAAAGAAAATCTCACACTTGCGTCACTCTTGCTTGAAATAAATCACACTTGATTGAAATGAAATCACACTTTCTTGCAAGAAAACTTGATAATGAAACTAGATTTAAATTTCTTTCGACAGAACGAAATATTAACTCTATATTCAAATTAAAATCCTATTCGTGCAACTATAATGTAAAAACTATACTGCAAATCTATATCAATTTATACTTTGTCCATGTGTAGAAGAGATCTCCGCTTCACTCTACAGCAAAATTATTAAACAATCATGCTATAAAAATAATCTTAAGCATTCATTCAAAATCCAAAACTTAAGTAGTTAGATATACTAATGAAATGCTACATAAAACACAAAATTGAAATGCTATCTTGAAATAATAAAAACCTTACAACTCGAGGGGGCCCTCCTACAAGAAGTAGGCATCAACAGAACGCCTTCACGAGATTAAATACGCATTGATAAATCGCACAACAAAGGAATGAAACAAAAACAGAGATTGTATTTTCAAAAACGGAGTTTTTCAAACAGTAATTCCAGTTTGTGACTGTCATGTCGAGAGGCATATTTATAATCTCTCAAGCATAACCATTGCAGAGTATTACGACCCTACCCTACTAGAAAATGACTAAAATTAACATAAATATATAACATATCATTATTTTCTCATGATTTTCTATGAGCGAAGAAAACCATGAGGCTAAATATCTACATCGATTAATTTCTCGCTCGCCTGGTTCGCCTTCCACTATGGTTGACTTTTTCTTTCATTGATTTGCTATGGTGCTTTCCTTATCGATCCAGGTTATGTGGATAGGTAAAAATAATTGTGCCAGCTACTTTCCACCTGCCCCTATGCCTTTTTCTTTGGCCGGAGCTTCAAAACCCATCAAACCTTCAACTTCACTGCAGAATCAGACTTTCGTTGCAGAATCAATGTTATTCAGTAGCTCATGTAAATATTGATTTAAATAATAAATAATTATGAAAATTATGAAATAGAAGATGATTATGTACATGTTATGCTATAAACCTTGTAAACTGATGTCGAATTAGAGTTATTAGGGTCGAAACGAAGGGGGGTGGAGTGTAAGAGGGTTTTCAAAAAGAAGCAATTTTGGGGTTCAACAGTAGTTTTTAATTTTGCACAAATTTTGTTTCAAAATTCATTTTGAAGTGATTCAAAGGGAATATTGAAGAACATATATCATTATTTGGCTCTAAAATTCCTCCAAAACAAAATAATTCTACACCCATTAAGCCCCCGTAAATCTCTATTATGAAGCATGAAGAGGAAGGATTCCAACATGATATATCAAAGTTATGGGACCAAGTGCAAAAAATTCCGCTCTCACAAAGAGAAACCAATATGACATGGATGTTATAAAAGGAAACATGGGGGTTTTTAAAGTAGACATGGATGTGATGAATGTCAAGTTGGAAATTTTGACAAATTTGTTGCAAGAAAGGATTCCCGGTGGTGACAATGTCATCCATGAAAATCATGATGAGGACAAAAGAAATATGAACTATGATTTTAGAGACTCCAATGTGGGGTATAAGTGTTGAATTTCCATGACCCTAGTCCTAGGATAAAATCTTAGAATATATGACACTACCAAACCAAGAATCTCAACAGAGATACTTTGACAAACAGAATATAAACAATAGTAAATCACACTCGCACAAGTATAGACAACTTTTTACAAAATATTGTACAAATATGTACAACAACCCAATCTTCGTTATATTAAACCAATTGAATAATGCAATGGTCTATGGCTCCCATACAAGGGATAATGGCCCTCAATTATCCACAAGTACAAGAATATAAGATACAATGACAATCTCATTGAAGCCTCTATGTCGTATCTCATCTTGTCGGTCCTTCGCTCTCAATATTCTCTATAGTGCCCCTTAGTCCATCAAGCGACAACACATAGATTCCCCAGGAGGGTTTCCACCTATCACTAGTGTAAGATGCTTCTACTACAATGAAAATGGATTGATCCAATCTACTCTTCTAGGCTGGCCAACACCTGAGCTCAAATCTTCCAATCTAGTAGCTTCTTTTGTTCATCAAAGAGCTACACATTAGGCTCTATTATTCACCCAACCTTCAATTTCCACACTCCCTTTAGGACAACTTGTCAAGGGCTACCTTGGGTTTTCAACATGCTACCCTCCACCATTCCAATGGCACCCAATCCAATCATTGTAGGATATGCTCCCAGATAGGTTTTCTTATTACCCAAGACAACCCTACCACATGGATCCACAGGCTACAATAAATGTTTCCAAACATGGCCCATCCACCTAGAAACAAATTCAAAACCAATTCAACAATCACACATACCTTTGATTGCTCTTAGAATTGAGTAAATTGTTGTTGATGAGGCTTCCTAGTTAAGTCTTCCAACAGCTATCTCTCAGCCCTCTTTTCCACCTCCAAATTACCTCATACAACTATGGCATAACCTCCTTTCCTTGTTACTAACCCTCACTGAAATATTGGGCTAAATTCTTGCCTCCAAAATTACCCAGCAACCCTTTGTTCTGAGCTTAGTCTCCCTATTCATACACCTGTATAGTATGCATCCCTAAAAAAACAAATAATTATGCCACAAATAATTCCCAAAAAAACCCACATTTATCCTTGATTCTTCGGCCTACTTTTGTTCCTACTCATCCCTTAAAGAAGCACCAAATTAGACCCAAAGGACTTCCTTTCTCCAACTTCGGCCTCCTTTCTGAACTGCAGATACCTCAGGTGATTGTTTCCTTTAAATTGTTGAACATGGGATGCTCTAAATTAGCCTCACACACCTTATATTTATATCACTCAATGAGGGCTTCAATGAATCCTTTTCAACTATCAACAAATCCTTCTAAAAACAATCTGACTTGCACAAAACATGACAGTGAGAAGAAAAAAATTAATATCTCTTGATCTAGAGCTCTAATTTGAGTGATTTTTGATGTGTTGGTTTTATCTCGACATTCTCTATCACCTAACATTTTCTAATTCTCAAATTACTCGTGGTTTTGCATAACTCCTTTGGGTACAAAATCCCAACTTTGGGTTCCAAGCTCCAAGTCACTCTTGTGGCACTTCACCCTCCAATCCCTGAACCCTGGGGCTTGGAGTTCCTCCCAAACTACTCAAAAATAAGCACTCCCTCTTAGCAAGGGAGGTACTTCCAAGTTTAGTAAGTAGCTCATCATCATCATCACTACTCAAAACATTCACTCAATTCGTGGTGCTCACCACTACATTAATCCCTGTAGTATGAACTACGCCTCTCTCAGAAGTGTCATTATCACTAGAAGAATCCTGCTTCTTATTCTGCTCCTGGAGTGTCTTTCACTCTCTCTATGGTTCCTTCTTGGAAGTTGTAGGATCACCCCTACTCTCCACTGGCCACATGCTCTTCTTGGGCTTCAAAGTCTCCCTCTGAATCTACAATCTCCCCCACTAGAACTTGACTATGTCTAAGCCTCTGGAACTTGATTCTTACCTTCCTATCCTAGAATAAGACCTAAAACCCCTTCTTCTCGATCATCGAGACAGATATCATGCTATATCCAAGTCCTGGTACAAATAGTACATCTTGGACCCACATCAATTGTCCTCTCTACATCCTAAATAGCACAACTCTCGATCCTCAAATTTCCTTCTGACTCTTGTCGCCCAAATAGAGTCTCAAAAATCTCTTGTGACCCTAACATATGTTTAGACGCACCATTTTCCGTGTACCATACATTATCATCGATAGTACCTTGTGAGAAATGAGACATCATAACAAATTCATCCTCCTCCAATCTCCCCTTGAGAGCTTCTATCTCATCATAAGTGGCAACATTGGTGACCTCCTTACCTTTCTTCTTCTCGTCATCTCCCTTCTTCTTCATCAGACATATCGACAAAAAATGACCCACCTCACCATAGTTGAAACACTTGACTTTACTCAAGTCCTTCTGCTTACCCTTCATTCGTGTTGCAAGTGTCATGTCACCATCTAAAGCCCTCTTCTTCGGATGAAGAACTTCGTCTCGTAACTCCTCCTGAATGAATTCATCCCACATCCTATTCGAGTCTGGAAACTTTTATATGGAAATTATCCCTTTGATAAAGGGCTTCCATTCCTTGGTGAACCCTTTCAAATAAGTCCTCACCATATCATTCTCTGAAATAGTCACACCGATGGCAGCAAGCTCATCTTTGACTTGCGGCAATCTCGTCAGATACGAAGTCACTCCTTCATCCTGCATCATCTTGGTGGATTTCAACTTATCCTCCAATACCAGTGTCGGATTCTCGTTCTTATTCGGGGAAAAATTCTATAGAGACATCCACATCTCATGTGCAGTGTTCTTCCCGGAAAAATGAGGTATTAGGGATTCCTTCACAGCATTAAGGATGATAAATATCGCCCTTGTATCCAAATCCTTGTACAATTGCAGCTCCTTTGTGTCAGTATGCTTCTTGATGGCTTTCTCGTCTAACTCCTAGATCTTGTTGACATGCAAGACCAACTTGATCCTTTCCTTCCATGGAATATAGTTGGACAACCCCTCAAACTTGTCCTCATACTGGAGACCAGCATGCAAATTCAACATTGTAGTCATCCCTTCACCTATAATGTGACCAACTCCCTCTTAAGTTTTACTTCTCTATGCACTTTAATGATTCACTATATTCCAAAGTAGATCAAGCACGCTCTGGTACCATTTTAAATTTCCATGACCCTAGTGCTAGAACATAATATTAGAATATCTAAAGCTACCAATCCAAAAATCTCAGCAAAGCTAATTTGCATAGTAGAATATAAACAACAGTAAATCACACATGCACAAGTATAGACAAATTTTTACAAACTATTGTAAAATTATGTACAACAACCCAATCTTCGTTATATTAAACCAACTGAATAATACAATAGTATAGGGCTCCAATACATGGGATAATGGCCCTCAATTTTCCACAAGTACAAGAATACAATATGCAATGACAATCTCGCTACATATTTTATGTCGCATCTCATCCTGTTGGTCCTTCACTCTCGATATGCTCTCTAGTGCCCCTTAGTCCATCAAGAGACAAAACATAGAGTCTCCAGGAGGGCTGCCACCTATCACTGCTACAAGTCGCTTCTGCTACAATGAACATGGCTTGATCCAATTTACTCTTCTACGCTAGCCAACACCTGGGATCTGATCTTCCAATCTAATATATATATTTTTTTTCATCAAAGAGATACACATTAGGATCAATTCTTCACCTAACCTTTAGTTGTCACACTCCCTTTAGGACATATTTTCAAGGGCTACTTTGGGTTGCTAACATGCTTCCCTCCACCAGTCCAATGGCACCCAATACAATCACTGTAGGATTTTCTCCTATATAGGGTTTCTTATCACCCAATACAACCCTACTACATGGCTCCATAGGCTACAATAAATTTTTCCAAACATGGATCATCCACCTAGCAATAAATTCAACACTAATAATCACACATACCTTTGACTACTCTTGGACTGGAGTAAATTATTGTTGATGAGGCTTCTTGGTTAGGGATTCCAATAGCTACTTTAAATCTCTATTTTCCACCTCCAAATTTCCTCCTAAAGCTACAGCATAACCCACTTTCCTTGTTGTTTACCCTTGCTGAGATGTTGGGCTAAATTCTAGCCTCTGAACTTACCCAACAACCCTATGTTATGAGCTATTTCTTCTTATTCATACACCTATACATTATTCATCCCTCAAACAACAAAAATGTATGCCAAAAATACTTCCCAAACCAGCCCATATTTTTCCTTGAGGCTTTGACCTACTTTTTTTCCTACTCATCCCTTGAAGCACCAAATCAAACCCAAACATCTTCCTTTCTCCAACTTCAAACTCCTTTCTGAATTGCGGCTACCTCGGGTGATTATTTCCTATGAATTGTTGCACATGGGATGTTGTAAAGGAGCCTCACACACCTCATATTTATATCACCCAATGAGGGCTTCAATGAATCCTTGTCAACTGTCAGCAAGTCCTTCTAAATCTAAGCCAACTTGCACAAAACATGAAAGTGACAAAAAAAAATTGATATCTCTTGATCTAGAGCTCCAATTTGAGTTATTTTTGATGCGTTGGTTGTGTATCGACATCCTCTATCACCTAAAATTTTCTCATTATCAAATTACTCATGGTTTTAGCCCACCTCCTTTGGGTAAAAAACCCCAATCTTCGGTTCCAAGCCCACAAGTGACTGTTGTGGTGCTTCACCCTATGAAGCCTGAACCCTGGGGCTTGGAGTACCTCCTAAGGTACTAAAAAAATAACAATATTAACCACCACATTCCAAATATAGATATAAGGAAGTTTGATGGAAAGGACCTGGTAACATGGATACTACATATGGAGCAATGATTTGATCTATAGGATGTGCAACCCTCACAAAATGTACATATTTCATGTTTATATTTGGAACCCAATATATTTGTATGGTATATATGTATTTGTTCTCATAAACCAATTTTCACCTAGTCAAGTTTTGCGGAGGAAATGATAGCACATTATGAAGATACAAAGAGCAAAACCTTCTTTAGCCAATTGATTAATCTCAAACAAAATGGTTCAATTGTGAAGCACATTGAAAACTTCAAAAAATTGAATAGTAGGGGAACCAATATTTCAGAGGAGAATAGGATTTATTTCTTCATGGGAACTTTAAAATATAACATCCAACATGAGTTTCGCCTTCGGGAACTTGATTCATTAGAGAAGGCATTCAGGGTGGCAAGAAAAGTTGAAAGAAAAATCATGGAAACAAGGAAGTCTAGCACTTACAACTATCATATTAGGGGAATTTTGAGGTCTAAAATGGGCCTCCTAAGGAAATTATAAGATAATATTGGAAATAATAAAATATATTAACTTACATCATCAAATTTTAGAGGTAAAAAAGAAAAAACTATTTTTTCAACTCGTATTTTCAACTTATCTCCCTATGGGTTTACTCAAAGTTTGAGAGGAAAGACTCATTGGATGAAGAATTTGATTCCTCATCCAAGGATTACCATGTTGCATACTTTCGATGGACCCTACTACAGGAAAAATAAGAAATAAATTAAAAATGTTATTGTATTCACATTTTGTCATGTATTTCTAATTTTTCATGTAGCAAGGTCCATCGAAAGTATGCAACATGGGTACTCCTTGGATGAGGAATTAAATTCCACATCCAATGAGTACTACCACTTTTAGGTCCCCCTATTACTAGTGTAGTCCTTTATTTTTGTTAATGTAACCCACTTATTGTTATTTTTGTACCCCTGTAACCCCCATATTGTTATTATTGTGCCCTTACATTATTATTGTTAGGTCAGCTAGGATTATATTGTGACCCCATGGACTCCTATCTATAGAAGGAGGTTTTCTCATTTGTATCATCCAAAAAAATTTCATTTATGTAATGTCAAGGAGTTTTCCCCCTCAAATTGGATGAATTATAAGGCATTGATCTCTCTTTTCTTCTATTTTTGGAGTTGGTTTCATAAAATTTGGTATCAGAGCTTTCGATTCTAGGGTTTTGCTGCTCCAAACAGGTCATCGTGTAATTTTTGCTATAATTTTTTTCTACGAAGGTTTAGAAGCTGAAATTTTTAACACACGAAGCCAAAATCCTGAGGAACGTCATGTAAAAATTTCAAATCTTGGTTCGTAACATTTTCGGAGATATGACCTGTGGAAGTTAGGGTTTTTGCAGCCTCCTGAATCTCATCTAAAAGAGATGACCTTGGGGAAATCGTCATAACTCTCTCTCTGAGAATCAGATTGGAATTCTGTAAAATGTGGTCGAAAGTGCACGGACTTTAGCTTTATGTTTATCAATTTTAGTGCCGAAGGAGGAAACAGTGACACGTGGTACGTCATACAAGTTCACTCTATTGAACTGGTCCATAATTATGACACTGTGGGAGATTGGGCATAACTTTGTCTTGAAGCATCAGAATCAGGTCATACCTATGGCATTCGAAAGAAGATTTAGAGGGCTACTATAGGACTAAATTTAAAATATTGAAGATTTGAAATCACAGAGATAATTCAATTCCAATATCAAGCTCCTCAAAAGCAAGAAAAAGGTGTGTATTTTTGTTCCCAAATTGCATAAGTCTTATTTGAAAAATCATTTTGAAGTGATTCCAAGGGCATATTGAAGCATAGATATCATTATTGGGCTTTAAAATTCCCCCCTAAAAATAATTCAACACCCATTAAGCCCTCAGAATACTCTACTATGACTCATGAAGATGAAAAAGTGCAACATGATATATCAAAATAACAAGAGCAAGTGCACCAAATTTTTCTCTCGCAAAGAGGAACAAAAAATGAAATGGAATTTTTGAAGAAAAGTGTGGAAGATAAAATGGATGTTTTGAAGAAGGGCATGGAAGCTAATATGGATGGTTTGAAGAAAGGCATGATCAATGGTTTGAATAATGACATGGAAGACATGGAAGCTAAGATCAAATAAAAAATGAAAGACAACATGGAAGACATGAAGAATTATCTAAAAGTAGACATGGAAGGTTTGAACATGGGTTTGAAAAAGTTGATACAAGAAATGATTCCTAATGGAGAAAATATAGTAGAGAAAACTCATTATGAGAACAAAATAAATGTTAATCTTCATTTCATAAACTCGAATTTTGGATGGAAGAACCACCATATTCCAAAGATTGATATGAGGAATTTTTATGGCAAGGATCTCGTAACATGGATATTATAGATGGAGAAATATTTTGATCTCAATAATGTGAAAAACACACAAAAGGTACGCATTGCAACTTTATATTTAGAACAGAATACATTTATATGGTATCAATGGCTTTTCTCCCGTAAAACTATTATCACTTGGTCAATTTTTACAAAGGAAATGATAGCACATTATGAGGATACAAAGAGAAACACCTTCTTTAGCCAATCGATAAATCTCAAAAAAAAGGGTTCAATGGTGGAGCACATTGAGGACTTCCAAAAATTGAATATAAGGGTAACTCATATTCCAGAGGAACATGGGATTGATGTCTTCATAGGCACTTTAAAGGATAACATCCAACATGAGGTTCACGTTTGGGAACCTGATTCATTGCAGAAGGCATTCAGGTTAGCAAGAAAATTTGAATTTAAAATTATGGCAACAGGGAAGCCTACCACTCACATCTATGACTATGGAAGTGTTGCTACTCCCAAACTTCCTCAACCTACAAGGTTGACACCACAACAATTGGAAGAAAAAAGAGCAAAGGGCTTTGCTACAGTTGTGATAGAAAATACACTAAAGGTCATAAGTGTGCTGAGAATAAATTATTTTACATATATTGTGAAGAGGAGGAAGAAAATTAACAAGAAACTTTAAAAGAAGAGGATATACACCAGGAACCAACCCTAGAGAAAGAAGAAATGAGTCTGGCCATATCGTGTAATGCATTGGTAGGCATTACCACTCCTCAAACACTCAAGATAGAAGGACATATCGAGAAGAAAAAGGTAATAGTGTTGATTGATTCGGGTAGTACCCATAATTTTATTCATTGTAAGGTATCCAAGGAATTGAATTGCTTCCTATACCCAGCACCAGAATGTCAAGTGATGGTTGCAAATGGAGGAACTATAAATTTCTCTGGAAAATTCCATAATATCAAGCTAACCATGGGGGAATAAGTATTGAATAGTCAAATTCTTTCTATTCCAATAGGAGGTGTTGATGTTGTACTAGGAGTACAATGGTTACAATATTTGGGGATGGTAGCTTTTAATTTTCAAGAACTTTTCTTGAAATTTTTTTCGGAAGGAAAGGAAGTCAAATTACAGGGTATCGCAGGGAAGCCAGGAAAGATAATAAGCTCTAATGTCATGCCAAAGCTTCTGAATAAAGAACAACAAGGTGTAATTGCAAAATTATGCTCACTAGAAGTTCCAACATAAAAATCATCTATTTCTCAATATCTCCAAAAATTCTTGGACAATCATTCTAAGGTGTTTGAAACTCCCAAAGGGCTCCCACCTATTCGTGATCATGATCATGCTATTCATTTGATTATGGGAATTTTTCCTCCAAACATTAGGCCTTAAAGATATCCTTATGTTCAAAAGATCGAAATTGAACGTATGATTGCAGAAATGTTAGAGGTTGGTATAATTCAACCTAGTCAAAGTTCTTTCTCTGCTCTAGTAGTATTGGTGCACAAGAAGGATGGATCATGGCGCATGTGTTTGGATTATAGGGAGCTCAATAAGCTCACTATTAGAGATAAATTTCCCATTCCTGTGATTGATGAATTAATGGATGAATTACATGGAGCAATTTATTTTACCAAGTTGGATCTTCGTTCGGGATATAATCAAATTAGAAGAAGAATGAATATATTCTGAAAACAGAATTTTGAACTCATGACGTTCATTATGAATTTTTGGTCTTGCCTTTTGGCCTTACCAATGCACCTTCTACATTTAAAGGGTTTATGAATTATATTTTCAAACCCTTCCTTAAAAAAAAATTTGTTAGTATTTTTTGATGATATACTAATATACAACAAGTCTTGGAAGGATCATGTTCAACATGTTGACAGGGTGCTCAAACTATTGGAGGAGAAACAATTATATGCAAAAACCTCCAAATGTTTCTTTGGAGCACAAGAGGTGGAATATTTGGGTCATATTGTATCCCACAAGGGTGTTAAGGTAGACCCTAACAAAATTAAAGCCATTAAGGAATCAAAATTCCCCACAACCATAAAGCAGTTGTGAGGATTTCTCGGGTTAAAAGAGTATTATCACAAGTTTGTTAAGAATTATGGGAGAATAGCAGCACCTCTAACAACATTATTGAAGAAAGATACATTTTCATGGACTCCTGAAGCAACTAAGGCCTTTGAATATCTTAAAGAGGAAATGTGCCTAGCACCGGTCTTAGCTACGCCAAACTTCCCAAAATCATTTATTGTGGAATGAGATGCCTCAAGAAATGGAATTGGTGTTGTTTTAATGCAAGAAGGAAGACCCATTGCTTTTGAAAGTCATCCGATCAAAGGAAAGTATTTACAGAAATCTATTTATGAGAAGGAAATGTTGGAAATACTACATGCACTAAAGAAATGGTGACCTTACCTAATGGGAAGACACTTCAAGGTAAGAACTAATCATGATAGTCTTAAACACTTTTTGGAACAAAGACTTTCTTCAGAAGAGCAACAAGAATGGGTCACAAAGATGTTAGGTTGTGACTTTGAAATCATCTACAAAAAAGGGAAGCTAAATGTTGTGGCAGATACACTCTCAGGAAAGGATGAAGAGGTGGACGCATTGCTTTGTGCCATTTCTATTATCCAACCAGATTGGATAACCAAAGCAGGGGATGAATGGCAAAAGGACGAAGAAGTGTGGACACTCATTCAAAATTTGCGACAAGATCCTAGTACATAGGATACATTTAGTTGGAAAAATTATTCCTTATGGTACAAAGATCGCTTATATCTTTGCAAGATTTCCAAACTAAAACAAAAGATTCTTTTGGAATTGCACACTTCTCCTTTACGAGGACACTCAGGATTTTTAAAAACTTACCACATGGTGAAGAAATAATTTTTTTGGGATGGCCTTAAATCTGATATTCAAAATTTTGTGGCGAAATGTTTGGTTTGCTAGAAAAATAAAGTTGAGACAATTAGGACCCCGAGTCTTCTACATCCTTTATCCATTCCAAGTCAATGCTTGGAGGAGATTTCAATGGATTTTATCACAGGTTTACCTAAGTCCAAAGGAAAGAGTGTCATCATGGTGGTAGTTGATAGACTTACCAAGTATGCACACTTTTGTGAATTATCTCATCCATTTAAAGAAAGTACAGTTGCTACTCTATTTATGGAAACAATTCAAAATCTACATGGAAACCCAAAGATTATTGTAAGCAACATAGACCCCATTTTACTGGAAATTTTTGGACGGAATTATTTTCTTGTTTGGGTACTCAACTAGATCATATATCATCTTATCATCCTCAATCCGATGGTCAAAATGAGATAGTGAGCAAATTTTTGGAAGGATATCTTCATTGTTTTCTATCTGAAAAACAAACACAATGGGTCAAGTGGTTACCTTTGGCTGAATGGTGGTATAACACTTCCTTCCATACTGCAACAAAAATGACCCCATTTATGGAACTTTATGGTTATCATCCATCGTCCATCAGATCATCTTTAAGAGAAAATTATAAGGTTCAAGCAGTGGAAGATCACATCGAGCATTAACAACAAGTCATCCAAATGTTAAAGGATAACCTAAATTTGGCATAAAATCGAATGAAACAACAAGCATATAAACATCGCAGCGAGAGAATTTTTGATGTAGGAGACTGGGTATACTTACGGCTAACCCCATACAAACAAATGTCCCTCAAGAAAGCTAATGAGGATAATAAATTATCTCCAAATTACTATTGTCCTTACAAGGTGTTGCAAAAGATTGGTACTATGACATACAAATTGGAGCTTCCTGCTTCTTCTCGAGTGCATCCAATTTTCCATGTTTCATGCTTAAATAAGGTTATAGGTGACAAACTTCTAGTTCAAACAATATTTCCAGAACTTGATGAGGAAGGAAAAATAATATTGGAACCTAAAGCAGTCACGGAAACAAGAACTTGACAGCTACGAAATCGATCAATTTAAAAGTATCTCATCAAGTGGAATAACTTACCCACTAAAGATTCTACATGGGAGGATGAGAATTTTATACAGAAGCATCTAGAGCTACTCAAGCATTGAGGAAAACACTTTTTTGAAGGAGAGGGGCATGTTGGAATTCACTGAATTTACAGTATGAAACCCTTGCGCTTGTTGTCCCTTTGATTGTTGTCCCTTTGTAACCCCCATTATTGTTATTGTTGTACCCTGTAACCCCCATATTGTTATTATTGTCTTAGTTACATTATTATTGTTAGGTCGGCTAGGATTATATTATGACCCCATAGACTCCTATATATAGAAGGAGGTTTTTTCATTTGTATCATCGAAGAATTTTTCATTTATGTAATGTAAAGGAGGTTTCCCCCTCCAAGTGGTCGAATTCTAAGGTGTTTATATCTCTTTTCTTATATTTTTAGAGCCGGTTACATAACAACCACTCGAAGTTTGAGTAAAACCTTGGGAGATAAGTTGAAAATACGAGTTGAAAAAGCAGTTTTATTATTTTATTATTTTTTAATATTTTTACTTTTTTACTCCAAAAATGGTGAATCATCCCCCATGGTTAACATCACCATCTTGAATCCTATTGATTCTTATAAATTTTATTTTGATTGTGAATTTTTCTTAGGAGGCCCATTTTAGACCTTAAAATTTCTCTAATTGAAATATTGACTTGTTGTTGCTCCTAGTCTTCCAGAATCTACAAGGTTGATACCACAATAATTGGAGGAAAAAAGAGAGAAGGGCTTTGTTACAGTTGTGATATAAAATACACTAAGGGTCATAAGTGTACTGAGAAGAAATTACTCTACATAGATTGCAAAGAGGGGGAAGAAAAGGAACAAGAAACATCAAAATAGGAGGATATAAAATAGGAACCAACCCTAGAGAAAGAAGAAATGAATATGACCATATCTTGTGATGCATTGGAAGGAATTATCACTCCTCAAACTCTTAATATAGAAGGATATATCAAGAAGAAAAAGGTAATAGTTATGATTGATTCAGGTAGTACCCATAATTTTATTCATTGTAAGATAGCCAAGGAAATGAATTGCTTCCTATATCTAGCACCATAGTGTTGAGTGATGGTTTTAAATGGAGGAACTATACATTTCTCTATAAAGAGCCATAATATCAAGCTAACCATGGGGGAATATGTATTCAATAGTTCAATGCTTTCCATTCCAATGGGTGGCTTCGATGTTGTACCAGGATTCCAATGGTTAAAATATTTAGTTCTCCTCTAAACATCAGACCCTACAAATATCCATGTGCCCAAAAGAGTGAAATTGAATGTATGGTTGCAGAAATGCTAGATGTTGTTATAATTCAACCTATTCAAAGTTCTTTCTCTACTCCAGTATTATTGGTACACAAGAAGGATGGATCATGGTGGTGTCTGAATTATAGGGAGCTCAACAAGCTCACTATTAAAGATAAATTTCTCATTCTTGGCATTGATGAATTACATGGAGAAATTTAATTCACCAAGCTGGATATTCGTTTAGGATATCATAAAATTAGAATGAAGGCTGAAAACAGCATTTAGAACTCATGAGGGTCATTATGAATTTTTGTTCATGCCTTCTGGCCTTACTAATGCACCTTCCACATTTCAAGGTTTGATGAATTCCATTTCAAACCCTTCCTAGAAAATTTGTGTTAGTATTTTTTGATAATATAGTAATCTATAGAAATTATTGGAAGGATCATGTTCAACATGTTGACAGGGTGCTCAAACTATTGGAGGAGAAAAAAGTATATGCAAAAACCTTCAAATGTTTCTTTGGAGTATAGTAGGTGGAATATTTGGGTCATATTGTATATCATTAGGGTTTTAAGGTACACCCTAACAAAATTAAATCCATTAAGGAATGGAAAATACCCACAACCATAAAGAATCTTCAAGGATTTCTCGGGTTGACAGGGTATTATCGCAAGTTTGCTAAGAATTATGGGAGAATAGCAGCACCTCTAAAAACATTAATGAAGAAATATCAATTTTCTTGGACACCGGAAGTAGCTAAGGCCTTTGAACATATTAAAGAGGCAATGTGCCAAGCATCAGTCTTATTTATGCCAGACTTCATAAAAACCTTTATTGTGGAACGTGATTCCTCATGAAATGGAATTTGTGTTGTTTTAATGCAAGAAGGAAGACCTATTTCTTTTGAAATTCATCAAATCAAAGTAAAGTATTTACACAAACCTATTTATGAGAAGGAAATGTTGGAAATGCTACATGCACTAAATGAATGGAGACCTTACCTAATGCGAAGACACTTCAAGGTAAAAAAAATCATGATAATCTTAAATACTTTTTGGAATAAATATTATCTTGAGAAGAGCAGAAAAAATGGTTCACAAAGATGTTGGGTTATGACTTTGAAATAATCTACAAAAAATGGAAGAAAAATGTTGTTATAAATGCACTCTCAAGAAAGGATGAGGATTTGGAAGCATTTCTTTGTTCCATTTCTAATATCCAACCTGATTGGATAATTGAAATAAGGGATGAATGGAATAATGATGAAGAAATGTGGACACTCATTCAAAATTGCAGCAAGTTCCCAGTACATCTTATACATTTATCTAGAAAAATGATTCATTATGGTACAAATATCACATATATTTTTAAGAATTCCCAACTCAAGCAAAATTTTCTTTTGGAATCTCACACCTCCCCTTTAGGAGGGTTCTCGGGATTTTTAAAAACTTACCACAAGGTCAAGAAGGATTTTTTTTGGGATGGCATTAAATATTATATTCAGAAGTTTGTGGCAGAATGTTTGGTTTTCCAACAAAGCAAAGTTGAGACAATTAAGACCCCAGTCCGTTACAACCTTTAGCCATTCCAAGTCAGCATTGGGAGAGCATCTCAATGGATTTTATCACATGTTTACCCAATTCTGAAGGAAAGATTTTCATCATGGTGGTAGTTGATATACTTACCAAGTATGCACACTTTTGTGCATTATCTAATCCTTTTAAAGCTAGTACAATTTCTACTACATTTGTGGAAACAATTCAAAAGCTACATGGAAACCCAAAGATTATTGTAAGTGACAGAGATCCCATTTTCACTGGAAATTTTTAGACGGAATTTTTTTCTTTTCTTGGTAATAAATTAGCTCATAACTCATCTTATCATCCTCAAAGTGACAAGAAAATTGAGATAGTGAACAAATGTTTGGAAGGATACCTTTGTTGCTTTGTATTTGATTAAAAAAACACAATGGGTCAAGTGGTTACCTCTAATTGAATGGTGGTATAACACTTCCTTCCATACTACAGCAAAAATGATGCCATTTATGGAACTTATTGGATATCATACACCATCCATCACATCATCTTTAAGAGAAAATTCTAAGGTTCAATCAGTGAAATATCACATCTAACATCAACAACAAGTTCTACAATTCTTAAACGATAGCCTCACTCTGGCGCAAAAACGAATGAAACAATAGGCATATCAGCATCATAGTGAAAGAATTTTTTATCTAGGGAACTGGTTATTTTTATGGCTACAACCATAAAAACAAATGTCCCTCAAGCAAGCTAAGAAGGATAATAAATTATCACCCAATTATTATGGTGCTTACAAGATGTTGCAAAATATTGGTACTATGGCATGCAAATTGGAGTTGCATGCATCTACCCAAATACACTTATTTTTCCATGTTTCATGCTTAAAGAAGGTTATCGGTGACAAGCTCCCAGTTCAAACAATGTTGCTAGAACTTGATGAAGAAGGAAAAATCATATTTGAGCCTGAAGCAGTAAGGGAAACAAGAACTTGACAGCTATAGAATCGATTAATTGCATAGTATCTCATTAAGTGGAAGAACTGACCCGCTAAAGATTCCACATAGGAGGATGAGAATTTTATACAGAAGCATTTGAAACTACTCAAGAGTTGAGGACAACACTTTTTTGAAGGAGAGGGACATGTTAGGTCCCTATAATACTAGTATATTCCCCATATTGTTATTGTTAGTGTAGCCCCTTATTGTTATTCGTGTGCCCTTACATAATTATTATTATGTAGGCTCTAATTATATTGTGACCCCTTAGATCCCTATATATACCAAGGAGGTATTATCATTTGTATCATCAAATAATTGTTCATTTATGTAATGTTTTGTACCTTAAGAGACAATCCCTTGGCTGTATTAAAGAATCATTGCTTAATACATTTCTACGTGCATGTCACAGAATTTAAATATCAAAGGTCCCTGATTAACCACCTTCAGATGTTTTGTTATTAAACCCTCAAGAATCAAATGCAATAAACGCTTTGCAATGAAATTATTTGTTGATATCAAATGGAATGATGAGAAGAATATGAAGGAAGCCTAAATTGATATGCTGATAAACAGTGTCTATCGCTTTAAACTTCAGAAGAATTATATGACAAAAGATTAATTAAAATGAAGGAGCGCCCATTAAGGATTTTAACTCTTGTTCACATATGTAAAAAGAGACCCGCAGCTTCATTACTTCATTTTATTCAAGAACAGAAAATACAAAATGTAAACTAGAAAACATATCAATATCAACAAATGCCATAAACTTGCTTTTCATACATTAATCATTTGAAAACTGAGTACAAAATTTGCAGTTTGAAGGTCCAAAAACTCGGAACCTTTTTCTTTCTTGTCTATCTCCTTAAAATACAATAGAAAGCAATTTGTAACTGCTGGAACTAATCCTAACTGATTCAACTACTTAGGACTTCATCAACTACCTATTACATGTCATCAAAAATGTCTTATTACAATTACATTCTCTTTAAAAGAGGAAAATAACATGAAACATAAATCCTAATCTATTTGCTAAATGTGAACTGATGATGATGATGTTGCATTTCCTTGACTGGTTGGTTTATATTTCTTTGAAGTCGAGGGATCCTTTGGTAGATCTGTCATCCAGGCTCTGCATTTCTTCCATATCTCAATGTTTGTCTTAGGTAAATGAACCAGCTTGTGATATTCCAATATCAAGGCAGTGATTATGTTGAATGATGGCTTCTTTGTAAATAAAGTCTTCACTAACCACAATAGCTGAAAATGTCTTTGAAGGAAATTTATCATTGTTGCTCCTTTAAGAATCTGAGTCTTTTCATGAGTATTGTCTACCTTGATTTTTGCCAACACCAGTAAGGGTTCATAAGAATCCCATGATAAAATACTACCTCCAAGACCCCAACATGATGGAAAACCTACTCTTGCTATTTTGTCAAATAAATTATCAAACTGGCTCACTGCCTCCTTAAGCTCAATCAACTTCTTCTCTATAGACTTCCTGCAATCATTTTTGACAATCATCTTATTAATTTCCATAGCATATAAAATCTTGTCTTTAATCTCATTCTCTTCCAACTCTTCATCAGTTTTAGAATCAATGAATCTTCTTGCCCAAATGGCTCTGTTAATTTCCTTTTTCTTGTCTGCCATTACTTGTTCTTAAAAATCCCTGATAATACTTCTTCCCTCTGCTACAACAGTCAGAAAACCACAAATTGCTTTCATTTCTGCAATGATATCATTCCAGATGATATCCTTAGATTTTATTAGGGATATATTTCCCTTCAATTTTTCCTTGAGATATTAATCTCAGCATCAGCAGTCTGGCAATCCGTTCTGTATTAACTGAATTCCCACTCTTTGGCTTGTATGATCTTTGTTGTTGTCTCCAAATCAGCATGTGCCTTTTTGCTATCTCTCTCTGCCATCTTATATTCAGTGGTCAATTGAGATATTTTTGCTACTGGATCTTCATTACCAGATGGAAAAAATAAAGTAAAAGTATGAGATTCAATGTGATTCTGCAATGATAATGCAGTTTGCTTTAATTTGGTGATTTCTTCTTCCTTTTGCAAGAACTGTTGAAGAAGTTTCTCTTTCTCATTTTCTACTTCTGCAACCTCTACTGCCATGTGTTACACAGCATTTTGTCACTATCCCTGCAATCCCCATCCCGCACATTGGAGGGTCATTTATGTGACTTATAAGAAGTGTCATGCCTTGCAAATACCATCATTACATTCCTTTTCATGAGAGTAACATTCCTCTTGTTGACAATTCCCTAAGCAGGACTATAAAAACCCTTGTTTTTTCCTTGGCGCGAGTAGCCAGTTACACTCCTGCACCGAGCTAGAAAATTAACACTAATCCCTTGCCAGTTGGCACTCTGTCCCAGTTAAGTGCCCGTGCCAATCTGTTTATGGAATATTTTTTAAAAATAGGGGCGGAGGTTCCATCCCAACCACCTCGAGGATGAGTCATTGGGAGTGGTTGAACTGAAACAACCATGGACTCCCTCCTTTAGTTAGTAGTTTCCACCTCCCCTGGAACTCTCCTAAAGGATAGGACTCCCTCCCACCTTTGTAGGGATCCCAACCTCCTCCTTTTCCTCTATAAAAGAAAATATCTATCTTCTCATCAACTAGCTGAACTTGGAGAACTGATACTATAGCTAAATAACTTAGCATAGGTTGAAGAGTTGCATTGAGAAAGAGATGGAGCAAGAAGAAACTTCGTTGAGAGATTTTGAGGCCCTCATCCCATCCAAATCCCTTGACAAGTTCTGAGACGAGCTTCGGTTGAACCCCGCTGGAGGAGACTGCAACGTCAAAGCATCAGTTGTACCTCTTCCTTCTACACATATATATACATGACTATCATTTGGGTTCTTGTCTTGTGTTATATTCGTTTGATTTAATACAACATGCTATCCCTCTTTGACTGGTTAGTGATTGCAAAATAAATTATTATGTTGTATGCTTCTCTTGTGTACTGTGTTATGTGCAAGTATCCGAGCGTGACTATGAGCGGATTGTGACTTGCCAAGGCAAGAGCGAGAGGTCACCACCATCACCACTGCAACAACAGCATTGGACCACAGGTAGGTCGATCTACCGTGTCTTATTTCATTTTGTAGTTAGGAACCTACGTTCTAGCATGTCTCCTTGGTTCTAGACCCACCCTAGGGCTAGAGGGATCGTCTCTGTCCGCAGAGAGGATTTACCTGCAGAACAAATTGGCGACTCCGCTGGGGAACAATGTGATTTTGTCATCTTGGCTTTTTGGGTCATTTTTTCGGTTGATTGGTTCACTTGTTTGTCTTTTTATGGTTTGTTAACTTGCTTTCCATCCTCTGTTCAGCTCCAGAGTGTCAGATTTGAACTCTTCTCATTGGATTTGCCTTGTTTCTATAGTTATCTGGCTTGGCGCTCTTTTCATTTGAACAGTCGCACCAATTGGCACAGATTTCTCTTGGTGCAGTCGCGCCAACCTCTGTTTGGCGCTGAATACAGCGTTACAGTCGCGCCCATTCCGGTAGATGTAGGTTTACCCCCTTTTGATGAGTTTTTGGTCAATTTTTCTTGCCTCTTGGTTTTTTGTTGAGCGTAATTAAGCCTTTGAGATTGTTGTTATCATTATAGGATTGTCTTTTCTCAGTCGTCTTTCCATCTTCTTATCGGTGCAGTTTAAGGCCTTAGGGTTTCTACGTGTCTTTTGCACTGAGCCTTCTACCTGAAGATCAAGTCTCTTTGATTGTTGTCACTCTCGTTTTGGGTCGATTGTGCTGAGTTTTCGTGATCCTTTTGAGTGTTTTTTTGGTTGAATGGTCTTTTCGTTTTTTCGATTGATCCTTCCCCTTATTGCTCCAGGCATCGATTACATTGCTTGTGTTGGGTCGTTTCAGAAAAATCTCTCCTTTTTATTGGACGATTGCATCATTCGTTTGAGTATTCTTTTGTGTTCATTTTTTATTTGGTTGAGCTATTCAATTCCAAGTCCTACATTCACATACTCAAGCTCATGCTTATTTTTCATTGGATTAGTCCATTGTGTGCTTTGTTTCATTTCAAAAATTAAAAAAAAAATATGTTTTGCATTCTTTGCATCGAAATTGAGATGTTCTTTTGCATAACTAGTATTTGTTAAATCTAGGAAAGGATTTCATTTTCGATTAATTGCATTAGAGGCATTAGAAGTTTTCTTCGTATATTTTCCTTGTTTGTTATTGTTTGAAAGATTTCCATCCTTCTCATAACTAGCATTCATAAAATTGGAAAATATGTTCATTTGCATATAGTTTGCATCTAGGAAGTTGAGCTCCACATTCGATAGGGCCTTATAATTGAAACATAATCCAAGATCAACTGTTAAAGTTCATTCAATGAACCTAAGACAACATTGACACCTAACGCAACATTTCTAGTGGTTTAGGCTAGAGACGTGTTCTGGTGTCTTAAAACCTAGTAGCCGTCGTTCACCTTTTGGCTTTAAACAGCGCTAGTACGGACTTGTGCTCCCCATACCGTCGTGTATATAAAGGGAGACCCCTCTAGGTTGCAATCCTTTATCCACAGGAAGTCGAGTCTACCGCCTTATAACTGTGATACACCGAACACAGCATTCGGGGAGACTACCTACACGTACGTTAAGCCCTTGGTCATTTCTCTTTCATTTGATCACCAAGGTGTATATGGCAGTTCACGGAAACCTGGTACACCCTCTTGCTTAGAGTACCTGAGAAGTCATTTTGATCTTTTTGTGACTCTTTAAATAAGAGAAGAGATAATCGAGAACTTGTCCTTTCACGCTCATTTTCAAATTGAAAGTGACTAGAGTCATCTTTTGACTGTTTCTCGACTCTTAAAACATGAAACATTGGATTTTGGTTTCAATGTCTTAAAATAAATCACCTATGATTACACGCCCATTAAAATTTTTTATACTTGACCTATTCTTGTTTTCCGTAGTTTTGATCTTGGAGTCTTCGATTGGTTTTCTCTTTTCCTTCCTATTTTGATATACAGTCAAAGTGGCGGAACCTCTAGTTTCTTCGTCCTCACTACCTCCTAGTGGTGGTTCTTTTCTAGACACTTCTTTTGAAACCCCTCCGTCAGCTAGGTCTATTGAGTTTTCGCAGCATATTCTCCCATCTATCCAACCTCTTGCTACTCGATCTCCGCTTGACGAGCCAGTTGATTTTAATTGGCCTCCTTCAAGTGCTTGGTTTGGTTTTGGGGAAGAAGGATAATTTCCTCCTCTTACGTCAGGATCACCATTTATTTTTGTTTCAATACCTCCTAGTCCCCGTAGTATTTTTGAAGATCTTATAGCAAAGTCAAACATGGATTCTTCGAGTCCAGTTGGCAATGGAGAAATGCATGTTTCCTCAAGAGAATATCATCTTTTTCCTGAAGATCTCCCTCATGTCTCAATCCAATCTTCTCCATCATTGGTGTCACTTCCACTTGGATATAGGTCATTGAGTCAGATTATGTCTGGTGTTGCTTCCATCGCACAATCCAGCACAGTGACTCCTCCTCGAAGTTCAGTCCTCCCTTCATTAGGATTGTCACCTTCTGCATTATATCCTTCGGTGATTGTTACGTCTGTCCCAGTTCAACCTACTGTCTGTGTGGTTTCGTCTACACTGGTTGTCACATCTCAGTCGTCTGTATCTTTTCACACTCACAGGTCCATTAATCCTGACCCGGGCAGATCACAACCCTGCCCCGTAGAAACCCCACTTACTTTGGTTTCTACCTATGAGTTTGATGAGCAGATGTTAGATATTCATCGACGTTATGATTCCTCCACAGAGGCCACACCTGCTTCTATTGTTGTTTCCACTACCCCCGTGATTCCAGGCGGCCTTACTTTTGAAGAGTATCTGTTGGATGTTCAGCAGCCGAGCTCTCAGGGTTTTCAGCAGTCTCATACTCTTGGAAATCCTATTTTTCATCACTATGATGTTGTTGGTAACCCTGTTTATTCATTTCCACTTCATTATGATGAACATGGTAATCTTGTTTATTTGCCTCTCATTGATCCTCAACCGATCGTTTCTTAGTTTAGACCTACTCTACATATGAAACCCTCTAGCTTGCAAGGACAACCCTCTATGGGACAACCTTTAGCTTAGCAGGGCCCTACCTTTGGTCCATAGGGAAAACCATACAGTCCATAAGGCCAACCTTTACAAGGACAACCTTTGGTCCAAGATGGACAACCCTCCGGTCTTTCGTTTCAACCTCTGAATCAGTCAGGTCCATCCTATGGTCCCAGGGGGGAAATATATCCACCACAGGGATAACTTGTTGCACCTCAATCACAGCCACACGTTCAGTATGGCTCCAAATTTGTGCAACCAGGACAACCCTACAGTCCTGCTCCAGGTCAACCTGGTTATCAGGGACAACCTAGTTCATCGCAACCTTCGGGCCATCCTTTCCCACAAGGGCAACCTAGTGGTCCTCAATATCCGATTCAACAGCCGTTTCAACCTGCCCACCAGCAAATTCCTTTGGTTCCGCAGCCGGTTCTACCTATTTACCCTATTCAGTCAAGTCCACTTGCGCAGCCTTCTCAACCTGCTCCGCAAAGTCAACCTGCCCAACTACAAGGCGTTTATTACCCTCAAAGTCAATCTCAACCAGTATATAATGCGCACCAAGGTTTTTACCATTCAAATCAACCGCAGAGCCATGATTACATTCCACAAAAAAATCCTTACTTTTCTCACCCAGAGCCTCAATGGTCTCCTCAGACTTCATATCCTGGTCCTCAACCCTAGTATCAACAGACTTATCCTGCTTCCAACCCTTATGGTCAGAATCCTTATAGAAAGAATCCCTGGGGGAAAAATTTCTCTTGAACTGGGTGTAATGCGAATACAGGTCCTTATCAGAGACCCCCCATGACTTTCAACCCTCAATTACCATTTCTTGCCACATTGGAATTACCAGATGTGTCAAAGTTAAAGAATTATCCTATTCTCCATAACTCGTATTGGCCTCCGGTTCTGACCAAGATTTCTGGTGATTTCCTAAATTCGAGGGTAAGCCTGGCGAAGACCCCCAAGCACATGTTATGACTTACCACTTGTGGTGTTCTTCTAACTCTTGGGTTGATGATTCTATTCGGCTCCATCTTTTCCAGCGAACTCTTACTGGTGCCGCTGCAAAGTGGTACATTGAGCTGTCTCGTGGAGTTTTCCAAGATTTCAATTCCTTAGCCATGGCATTCCTTACACATTTTTAGTTACCGATCCACTATGAGATTGGGACACATCTCCTCACTTCATCGAAACAGGACCGAGCTACTCATATCTCGGATAATATTCATGAGTGGCGGCGTTGTCGTCGCATGATCAAATTCGAAATTTCGGATCAGATTCTGACTCATTGGTTCACTACCTCCTTTGTCAATCAAATTTCAAAAGACATAGCTATGGGGGCATGTGTAACCGAGGAACAAGCCATTGCTTACGCCTAGTACCTTGATCTTGTGTACTCTCAGTCCGGTGCATTATATGATATCTTTCCTGATGCCCCTTGACCTGGAACCTCTAAACCACCAATGACTCCATCCATCGATGGTATTATTGGTTTCGTATATCAGACTTCTTAGAAGTCTTCTTCATCCAACTCTGGGAAGTAGAAGTCTACTTCTTCCAATAATGTTGCTTCTCAGCCAACTTCGAAATCTGGTAAACTCGCAGAGGTGAATGTCGTTCAAGAAAATCCTACGGATAACACTTCTAAAGGTAAGAATAAGGGTAAAGGTAAGGCCAAAGCCGATACCTCGAAACAGGATTATCCAAAACCTCGTAATGCTGATAGTTCTCAACGTAAACCAAAGTTTCCTTGTCTTATTTGTGATGAAGAGCACTTCACCAAAGACTGTCCTTGACAGTCCAAGGTGAGCCGATTTCTCAAAGGCACCCAAGGAGCTTCAACCATTCTTAAATAACCTTTCCCACAGCAAACCCAAATGGTAGAGCAACCTTATTCCTCTGCCCCTTTTAGCTCTCACGTGTTCATGATGAACGGTTCTGCACCCGTTTCCATTGCTACTCGATCGAAAGATTATTCCAGCTCGCGTCAGGCAACGAGGAAGGAGATCGTTGATGATCCTCCTCCTCCACCTACTTCTGGCCCTCTTGAGATTGAATGGCCTAGCACCGAATCTATTGTATGGCTGCTTTCCAAAGTTGTACTCCGTGAGTCTTCTTACAATCCTAACGCCCATGTTGCTCAACATTATAGTATTGTTGAGGATTTTTCTCAGGTGCCATTTGCTATGTCTGCTCTAGAAGTACTTCAGAGTTGTCTGTGTCAACGGAAGGCTTTGTTATCCGCGATAGGTGGGGTTGATCCTGCCAATACTAGCCTTCTGGCTTTCGATTTAGAGAATTTCATCCCATGAATTCCGCACCAAATTTCACTCCTTGTCCAAGTTGGTATTAATGATTTGAATATTCACCGGACGGTTGTGGATGAGGGTGCATCTACCTGTGTCATGTCATCTTCTTGTTGGAAAGCCATTGGTTCTCCAGCTCTTACTTCTTCACCTAATGCCCTTGAAGCATTCGATGGAAGAGAATCTAAGCCTCTTGGTGTTCTCGCCAGTTTACCTATTACATTGGAAGGGAAGATAGTCAATGTCGAGGTCGAATTCATTGATGCTAAAATCAATTATAATCTTCTCCTCGGACACAGTTGGACTCATGCCATGTTGTGTGTTTTGTCCACTCTCTTTCATGTTCTGAAATTTCCGCATGAAGGAAAGATTATTACTGTTGATGAATTATATTTTTTCACTTCAACTTCTGAGAACAATGTTCCATATGTGGATAATATTCCTACTCCCTATGAGAGCGTAGGGTCGGGCCTTTTCAAGGACCCTACCCTCATGGGTATTTTTCCCCTTCCACCACCAAATAATGTTCAGGTCAACATGATTTCTCACACCGATGACCCATGGGTTATCCCTTCACCTGAACAGATTGATTCTTTTGTAGATTCGATGTCGTTGAGTCCGATTGAAATTGCTTCTTGTGAACTCATAGCAGCTTCGGATACTCCGCCTTCTAATTGTGCTCTGTTGAGCATGTCTCTTGACGCTTATTCTCAATCCCCTTGGCTTGGTGATTCTGAGTCACCTGGTCCTTTGAAAGAAGTGTTTCCTTCTGATGAGGCCATCATGGAAACCATGTCTCTTGAAGATCTCCCATGGGACAATGGTCCTCATCGTTCCTCGTTTCTGCCAAGTCTCGGGGCCATGTCTACCTGTCTTGAGAAGTTTGCTTCTTAGGTTACCTCTCCTCCTCTTCAAACACCTATTTAGATACATGAAGTATTTTCAGAAGGTAGCTTGAGCAACATTACACAGACGATGCCTATTGACATTTTCGTTAAACTAGGAATCGTTGAGAACATCCATCTTGGGCTCACTTGTGCTTCCGATGAAGTACAAGTTTATACTAGCCTTTTCCTCAAATTCCATGATGTCTTTGCATGGTCCTACGAGGAAATACCTGGCATTGATCCTAGTATCATGGTACATGAGATTCCTACCTACCCCGGTTCAAAACCTGTTTGCCAGCATCTTCATCCGGTACATCCTAGGAAAGTTGCTACCATTAAGGTTGAAGTTGAAAAGCTTCTTAAAGTTGGTTTCATTTATCTGATTCCATTGACAGAATGGGTTTCTAATATTGTTCCTGTAGATAAGAAATAGGGCACTATTCGTGTTTGCGTTGACTATCATGATATTAATCGTGCTTGTCTTAAGGATAATTATCCTACTCCCTTCATCGATCAAATCATTGACGACTGTGCCGGGAGCAATATTTTTTCCCTCATGGACGGTTTTTCTAGCTATAATGAGATTAACATTCTCCCAAATGATCAACACAAAATTGCCTTCATCTGTCCTTGGGGTACCTTCACATATAAGAAGCTTCCTTTTGGCTTAAATAATGGTGGGGCTACATTTCAACACGCAATTTCCTATGCCTTTCATGATATTCGTCACATCGTGCAGCCATATCTGATGACCTTCCGGCTCATTCAGCTAAGCATAGAGATCATCTTGACCATCTTCATTAGATTTTTCTTCATTGTAAACGCTACAATATTCAGCTTAATCCGCACAAGTGTGTATTCTGCATTGATTTTGGTAGACTCTTAGGGTTTATCCTATCTAAAGACGGAATTCGTCTCGATCCTCTCAAGGTTGAGGCTATTGTCAATCTCCCCTCTCCCTCCTCATTGCATCAGTTGCAGAGTCTACAAGGGAAGGCTAATTTTATACACCGTTTTATACCTAACTATGCTGAAGTAGCTAAAGGATTCACACGATTATTGAAGCAGGGCATCCCTTTCTGTTGGGATGAAATTGCTCAGAAATATTTTGATGCGTTGAAGACATTGCTTGTCAATGCTCCTCTACTCTTCCCTCCAAATACCATCGTGAATTTTCCCTCTATTTAGCTGCCACTTTCAGCACAATTTCCATGGTTTTGGTACAAGATGATGATGACGTTCAAAAGCATGTTATCTATTACTTGTCTCGTAACCTTCTCAACCCCGAAATGCGTTATGCTCATGTCGAGAAGTTAGCATTAGCTGTTGTTCCATCCGTCTAGCGTTTTCATCATTATATTCTTTTGCGTACAGTGATTGTGATTTCTGATTGCAACCCTATGACCTACATATTGTCTCGACAATTGCTAGGGGGGAATATTCAAAGTGGATTTTCATCCTCCAAGAGTTTGATTTGGAATTTACTGCTGCCAAGTCTAAGAAATCATTGGTCTTTGTTGATTTACTTTGTTCTCCTCCTTCTGACTTCGCTCCTTCTCGTTCTGAGGAATGCATTCCAGAAGATTCGATTTTATTGATTAGCACCCTTGATCCTTGGTACAGTAATATCATCGTGTATCTCCATACTTCATCTCTTAGATCTGAGTTGACGAAGGATGCCCGCCGACACATCTGCCATCAGTCGCAACCTTATCGTATAGTTGGAGATACGCTCTATCGCATCAGATTTGATTATGTACTTCTTTGATGTTTAACTCTCGAGGAGGCTGAGAAAGCCCTGAATGATTATCACAGTGGCACCTATGGCGGTCACATGTCTGGTTATGCTACTGCACAAAAAATTCTTCGTGTTGGTTATTTTTTGGCCTTTTATTTTCAAAGACTGCATTGTCGTGGTTCATAAATGCCATGATTTCCAGATTTACCAATACAAGATGTGTGCGCCACCATTCCTCTTCATCCTATCATTACCATTGGTCCCTTTGCGAAGTGGGGCATCGATTTTATTATGTGTAACCCTCACTCGGCTGGGGGGCATGCCTATATTATCGTAGCCGTGGACTACTTCACCAAATGGGCCGAATCAATGCCTACACTTTCCACCGACGGTAAAACAGTTGCTCAATTCATATTCAATCACATCATTTCTAGGTTTGGTGTCCCTCAAGCCATCGTTACCGATCATGGTTCTCATTTTCAGCATTATATGGTGGCAGAGTTAACTTCTAGGTTAGGTCTGCGTCACGACAGTTCAACGCCGTACTACCCTCAGGCCAATGGCCAGGTTGAAGCTGTGAACAAAGTTCTTGTCACCATGCTTCAACATACGATTGGGATCCACAAATCCAATTGGCATCTCATGTTATTTTCGGCTCTTTGGGCATATCGAACCTCAGTTAAGAACGTGACTGGATTCACTCCTTTTCAGTTGGTATATGGTCTCAAAGCTACGCTTCCGATTGAATTTGAAATACCTTCGCTTAAGTTGGCTGTTGAATTACTGCCAAATACTTCGCTAGAAGAAGAGTGTCTCCTTTATTTAGAAAGGTTGGATGAAACTCGCCACTTTGCTGCTTTGGTTATCGAGGCACAGAAAAATCGGGTCAAATCTCATTTTGACTAATTATTTTCCCCTCATTCCTTCATTGACGGAGATCTCATCCTCCTGTATGACCAAGCTCATGATAAGTTGGGGGCAGGAAAATTTCAACCCATGTGGCATGGGCCCTACATCGTTAAACGTGTATTGTAGAATGGGGCCTATGAGCTCATATATTATGAAGGTCATCCTCTTGAATAGCCCAGAAATGGGTTGTATCTTAAAAAATATTATGCGTGAGGCATTCATGTCTAGTTTGTGTACAGAGGTGTTGTTTTCATTTGTGTACTACATGTTGTTGGTTTGGTGTGCTTTGTGAGCGTTTTCCTGCTTATTGGGTTTTGCTTATTTTGCAGATGTCTATTACCCCTTATGTCGGTTTCGCTGATGGTGCTTCCCGCAGTACCAGGAATTTGTCTTCAGCAGCCTGGGTAATTTATGATCCCGCTAGTGATTTGATAGATCTGCAAGGTATTTTTCTAGGACACACTACAAACAATGTCACTGAATATAGCGTTTTCATTGAACTATTAACCGAGGCAATCAACCTCGGCATACACACATTGCTTGTAAATCTAGATTCACGGCTTGTCGTTTTTCAACTCAATGGTCATTATTTAGTTAGAAATCCGCATATTCTGAGATTGTATTTACGTATTCGTTTGTTGGAAATACATTTTTGTTTTATCACATATCAACATATTCCTAGACGAATGAATGCATTAACTGATACAGTGGCTAACATTGTATTAGATAGACATTTGCGTAATTTGTAAAGAAATCATAATATGTAAAATATCCACGTAGGAAAATAGATGTGTGTGTGTGTGTATATATATATGTGTGTGTGTGTGTGTGTGTGTGTGTGTGTGTGTCGATTGTTTTCATCAGTGTGCATCATAACTTAAAAAAATATGCATGTTTCTGTTACATCCTGAGACATCACGTCTCTCAAAATTTTCAGATAAAACCTAGGTGTCTAATCGGCATGATGCTCATGATAGCATGTCACTACCCGTACTAGCCACCTCAGCAAGCAGTGAATTCGGTTAGGCACCACTACGGTATGCCTCTGATAGGCACGAGGAACGTCTTCAAATCGTGCATAGTCCGGGACTCTGTGTATGATTCCCTCCAGATTGCACACGATCTCGTCTTCCTCGCCGCCCTCACCTTGAGGGCCGAAATCGCGAGGGATTCCTCTCGCTATCAATGACATGCCTGTGGGTCTCTCTAGGCCAACATTTGCAAACACATGGATTTAATGTCAGAACATGCATAAAAAAAAAAAAAAAATCATAATACTCATGAAAATTAAAAATGAGTCTCACCCAAATCTTCATCCTAATCCTCTCCCTCTGGGAGTGGAAGGTCTGGATCATCAGTGAAATCTGTACTAGAATAGGGCCAGTCCTCCACAACAATCAATTTTCAGCGGAGCCAATCAAAAAATTATGGTCTTCAGGACATCTATTGACCGCCCCCTTCCCTTGGCATCAGAGCTACCCATCGGGCCATCCGTGGTTCTCTAGCTGGTGGTGTCGGGACTATGACCTCCTGCCGCTGAAATATTGGTAGTCGTTCCAAGAAGAACGATACCATAATATACCCATAACCAAATTTCTTTAATTTTCCCTTCTTGCATTTTTTTAACTGGCGTTTCATGTTTATTGTCATGGCCTTTGCCCAGTTGTAGATGATCGGTGACAAGCAGTCTACAGCAAGAAGAAACTGTGCCTTTGTTGCTTCATGCGGTGCTTGTCATCCCGTAGCTTGTGTGATGGTATGTAACACTACTTTTAGTGTCAAGTCTGGGATAGTCTGGATATCAACTTTCCCACTGCCTGATCCTTTACGTGCTCCTGGACATACCCTGTCTATCACCATGGTCATGTTTTCCATGCAAGGCCGGGTGTCGATTAGGATTGGTGCTACTCCTCTCCGTGATAATCATATTATGAAATAGACGTCAGAGACTTCAATCTCAAGTTCCTGATCTCGAAGGATGAACTTTTCTTGATTTTCGTCCCATATGCTAATCAGATACTGCAGTAGCTCTGGTTAAGCTCAAAGGCATGGTGTTAGGAAGAAATTTTTCAGTCCACAGTTTCTGAGAACTTCCATGACTCTCTCATTTTCCATGGCAAGCTCATCTTCTTCGCTATGTTCCCATTCTTTCCATTCTATGACCATTTTGCTGCTTTATACCTGCAAAGATTGTTACATCGACATTGTTAGCCTAATAATAACATCAAAAATTGTGAAAATTTGGTCTATCACTTGGGATTTTTTACACGAAAATGGCTTGCACCAATGGGCGTGCCCCAGTGTGTAAAATTAGGTGATTGGTGCGACTCTGTGCTTGAAACCCGCGTCAACCGTTGTGCCCTAATTTTCACATTTTATCCCCCAGAATTCAAAATTGGAAATTGCAGGTAGAAAGGAATGACTCAAAATGAAGGGAAAGGTGTCGACTCTTACCTGGAACCAACGAAATCAAGATTGGCCTGTCAGATCGCCCATTATAGTCGCCACAAAATCACAGTGCTAAATTGGTAACTATTGCTCCACAAGAGGTAAAAAGCGAAAAGTAATTATTTTTACCATTTTTGGCATTTTATAACTTTGTCACAACCCTAGTTAGGTTTTAAGACATATCTTTCGATTATCTTGTGATATTATTTCGAAAAATGGGTTTTAGACGTGTCTCTTGTGCAGCAACAAGTTTTCACACAACAGTGATGAAGTAACAAGTTATATTTTATACTTTTTTGGACTCGGTAAAAACACGAAAAATTCACTACTGGAGTCATCTTTCAACTCTTTTCTAACTCTCTAAAATTGAAAATATTGCCGAGATTCTTGTCGTTTTGAACTCGTTAAATGGCTGCGAAATGATATCTTCCCAGTATACGTTTAACCCTTTTTTGGGCAAGGATGGATTATTTACGAAAAAGGAATACCTTAGCCTATCGCGACTAAGTGGTTCTCCCAGACACAGTTTTCTACCTTTTCGGATCTGTGAGACTACCTACGAAAAGGGACTGTTGGAGTTTTCTTTTCTGCCTTCTTTTCAAACTCTCTAAACATGAAAAGATGATGAGTTCTCCCTTTGTTAGACTTATTAAATCCTGATGACATCGGACTTCGTCACCATGACGTTACTCAAGTTCCTTCTTCCTAGGGCTCGTAAAATTTACTAGGTTGGATTTTTCCGAAGGAAAAACTTACAGTACCAGCAAATGCTATCCCCTTCAAGCTTGTTTTAAAAAATAATTTGGGTACTCACCAGAAATGGTGGGGGAAAATGGAACCCATTTTTGGTTATGTTGGCAGTATGTCACTCTTGAACATGACACTTGTCTGCATTCATGTCGGGTTGGGGACATCTCATTTCGTCATTTTTTTCCTTCATGGGTTTGGGTAATCTCTTTTGACCTCTCATTTTCTCTCTGACACGTCATCATGACCTTAGTTCCCTTGATGTCAAATACTGCCAAATCCAGTGTCGTGTCACTGATATGTTCAATAGAATTTTTTCCTCTTCAGTTGTCAACCTTCCTCTGATTCCCTGTTGGTCCTTATTCACTTTCATCATGTTCCTCTATCTCGTGTTGATGATGTGGGAAAAATTATGGCCCTCCTTCGACCAAGTCGCTTCCTGTCGACTTCAGCTCATTATCCAGGCAGCTGATCTAGAGACTCCCTTCTGGAACCTTGGAGCTTGCATGCCTCAATGGCAGGTTTTTCACATTCGACGCAAGGTTCACATCATTGGCCTTTGATCGAGTGATTCTGCGGGTGTTCGGCATCATATCACTATTCAAATTCTGTAGATTTTACCTTTTGTACCTTGAGGGCCACCGTCATCATTGGTGGTTTCTCTTGCATTTGTTAATGGATTTCATCATTGGTCGGTAATTAGACAATTTTCTTGCATGTTCGACTTCGGCTCATATATTCGCATGCTGGAAATTGTACTTGTTCGGGTCGAGATGGAGCGCAAGACCCTGGGTTTTGTCTTATAAAATCCAGGCTGTGGATTTTTATGGATTATCATGACTTATTACATGACTCTTTTGATTGGATGGTTGCGACCATACCTGAGTCTATTTATTGATCCTTACTGTTGGATGGCTGCGTCCATACCCCGGATCTCAGTTTTTATGTACTCTATTATGGATGGATGTGCCCATGCCACACATTCATGTATCACAGATATCAGTTATATTAGTAATTGCAATTTTTCCGACAGCGATGTTTGGTTCAAATGCATTCGCATAAAGAATTTCACCCCTCCCTCTCCCTCGAACCTCATGCTTTGGGGGACATCTGTTACACAGCATTTTTTCATTGTCCCTACAATCCCCATCCCGCACATTGGAGGGTCATTTATGTGACTTATAAGAAGTGTCATGCCTTGCAAATACCATCATTACATTCCTTTTCATGAGAGTAACATTCCTCCTGTTAACAATTCCCTAAGCAGGACTATAAAAACCCTTGTTTTTTCCTTGGCGCGAGTAGCCAGTTACACTCTTGCGCCGAGTTGGAAAATTAACACTAATCTCGCGCCAGTTGGCACTCTGTCCCAGTTAAGCGCCCACGCCAAGCTATTTATGGAATTTTTTTTTAAAATAGAGGCGGAGGTTCCATTCCAACCACCTCGAGGATGAGTCATTGGGAGTGGTTGAACTGAAACAACCACGGACTCCCTCCTTTAGCTAGTAATTTCCACCCCACTTGGAACTCTCCTAAAGGATAGGACTCCCTCCCACCTTTGTAGGGATCCCAACCTCCTCCTTTTCCTCTATAAAATAAACTATCTCTCTTCTCATCAACTAGCTGAACTTGGAGAACTGATACTATAGCTGAATAACTTACATAGATTGAAGAGCTGCATTGAGAAAGAGACTGAGCAAGGAGAAACTCCATTGAGAGAGCTTGAGGCCCTCATCCCGTCCGAATCCCTTGATAAGTTCTAAGATGCGCTTCGGCTGAACCCCACCGGAGGAGACTGCGACGTCAAAGCATTGGTTGTACCTCTTCCTTCTACACATATATATACATGACTAGCATTTGGGTTCCCGTCTTGTGTTATATCCGTTTGATTTAATACAACATGTTATCCCTCTTTGACTGGTTAGTGATTGCAAATGAAATTATTATTTTGTATGCTTCTCTTGTGTACTGTGTTATGTGCAGGTATCCGAGCGTGACTACGAGCGGATTGTGACTTGCCAAGGCAGGAGCGAGAGATCACCACCACCATCACTGCAACAATAGCATTGGACCACAGGTAGGTCGATCTACCGTGTCTTATTTCATTTTGTAGTTAGGAACCTACGTTCTAGCATGTCTCCTTGTTTCTAGACCCACCTTAGGGCTAGAGGGATCGTCTCAGTCTGCAGAGAGGATTTACCTGCATAACACCATGGAGTGATCTCTTGTAGGCAACTTCAAATTTTTCTTCAGCATAGAGATTTCTGATTTAGCACTTTGCAGAAGCTTCTGTACAATAGACCTATCATTGGGATCTACCCCAATATTCACAATAATATTTTTTATTTCTTCGTTTTGGATTGTTAAAGCCCTAGAATTTTCTTTCTCTACTTCAATTTCTTGATAAATTTTCCAAGCATGTTTTCAGCCTTGAGTTCCATTGCATTGGTTTTGGTTAAGTCACTGACAATCAGTTGACATGTTTGCATATGTAGATTTACTTTGTCAAGCAATGGAATTTTCTTTACATCTACAGTTAGATTCACAGTATTAAAATTATTGGATGAACCAATAGACATATCAAAGGGATGTGAAAGGGAAATATTAAATTGATCCTTTTCAAGATCCATTACAGTTAGCAGTCTTGTCTGATCTGGGGTTATCTGGTACTCAGCTTGAGCCTTCATGCTTGCCTTCATTTTCTGATTTCTTTCTGCAATCTAAGCAAACATTTGTTTAATTAAGGAAATTTTTTCCTGAGTGCTTTAATGTCTTCTTGGTGAAGCAAGTACATTTTGCTCATCTCCTAATTGTAGTGAGAAACCAGGTTGAGCATCTACAGAATCCTCATTGAGCTTTGTCCTCTTTTCGGTCCTCTGTTCTTCATCCTCTAAATCAATCACTGCTTCTTTACCTCTCTTATTTGCTTCTCTGATATGACAGGAGTTTGTACATTTGAGCTCATAGAACCGGCACAACCCTTATTTTCCATCTTTTCTATATCAGGTCTGCTTTCATGAATGAATGTTGAATACCCATTTTCAATTCTCCTATTATAAATCACACTATGAGGGTCATAAGACCACTTCCCTCCTAACAATAATTGAATTTCATCTAACATCTTAGTGACTTCATCGGTTTCCTATCTCATATTAACTATAAAAGGACCAACAGTTATTGGAAATTTAAACATATGACCTTTCTTCATAGGCACAAAATGTATTTGATCAAAATTTAAACTTTGCCTAATGAATTCCAAAGAAAATAATCTCATGGGCACAAATACTATAAGCCTATAAGGTTCCACAACAGTTCCATAGAGTCTAATTTCAGAATAATCTTCAAAGACATACCAATCACCAAACTTACAATTCGTCCCCAGTTGCAAGAAATCTTGAGCCTTTGGCAGGAAGCATGGGGGAGAGATTCCATTCAAAATTCTATATGCAGTAGATATAAAATGACTTACAAAGTCAAACAAACCTTCCTCATTCTGTTCTTTCCTTACTATGTCTGTCCAAAATACCACTGACTACCTCTTCTTATTCATATCCATTATATTTAACCCCAGATGGATGAATTCTTCTACATTTTGATATAAAAATAGATAAATAACAAGAGAGGGAAACCTGAATGAACCCATCAGTGATAAAATCATAAGCTGAGAATTGATAGCTTCTTGCCAATAAGAAGAAATATCCAGCACTACTCCTGGCTTCATCATCAAGGAAAACATTCCCAGAACTGATTTGTCTACTGTACTGTCATCATCTTTTCCCAAAATATTTGAAATGTACCTTAGCACTGGTCTGACTTCTACATCAAAAATCTCCATGGAGAATTCTTTATTGTCAGGTGCAAACTGCTTTGTATCTGCCTTTAGGAAAAATATGAATTGGTTGAACTCTTGACCTGCAAGACTATCATAGTGCACCATTAACAAATCATCAGTGAACTGGACATACGACTCTGACTCGGGGTAACATAGAGCTTGATGAATTAATTGGGCTGAGACTTGCAGAACATTTTCTCCTTGACAATTCATTACAAAACACTTTATTAGGTACATGACACACACTAGCTAATACACAAATTTAGTAAAAAGGTGTGTTCTTGGAATGCATGCAGACAATACACCAGTTTTAACCATGGCGGTGTAAATTGGAGAAGCTTTATCATTTAAGCAGACCTGTTAATAAAACGAAAGGTGGTCTAGAGAATAGACAGTATCCTAGATGTCCCTCTCAATGTCCATGAGAGGAATGTGACTAGAAGAACCTGAAAGGGATGGAAACTTAGCCATAATTCAGCTTGGGGTGACAAATAATCGACAGGGTGGCAGACAGTAGGGAAAGACACAGCGTAGACAAAACTTCAGATACAAACTAACAATAATAACCTTACAAAAATGAGAATCCATCTTAAATAGGTGGCATGGGCTTAATATTTAAATGTTGAAAAGATGCGCCAAAAGACCGTTAAAAATACCCCGACGTGGAGGATAGTTGTCACCAACTGGTTTCTTACGTCACCATGGGAGGTCTCGAGGTACGGAGAGCTTGTCGGGTTCATGCCCCCGAAGTGAATCTCGACCATTGATCTGGATCATCCCTACAATCAACAGGGTCAACTACGAAGGCACCCTCCTCGTTAACCCGCACACTGAAAGTGCCTGTAGGTTGACACTTGTATCCCTTGTCTGATGAATCATCGGATCCCGCTTCATAACATGCTCGCTATTTAGTTTGTGTACTGGGACCCACTTCCTCAAAAGCTTAAAGTATTAAACTTTAAACTTAATATAACGAATATTGAATTTTTATGCTAAAGTACAGGAAACTTTATACTTTAACATATATTTTGATAATTTTCTATTTTTTTGTATTTTTGAAATTTAAAAATAAAGGATATTGCAAATGAGCCACAACATAATGTAAGAGAGGTTTCCCCCTCGAAGAGGATAATTTTCAAGTTGTTGATATATATTTTCCTCTATTTTGTGAGATGGTTGCATAAAAGGAAAGCTTCCTCCTTTCAATGAGAATGTTTCCTCATCACTTTGTATAATTACAATTTGAATTAGTCTCTAGAGGCATGTATTCCTTAGTCTTCCTGTATAGAAAACTTATTATTTAATAGTTCCACTTTCATTTCTACAAGGGATGTACTTGGATGGATTCAAATAATGAATTTTTGTATCATTTTTACCTTATAAATCCTTGTTTCCTTCATAGGACTCTGAGTTTCCTTGGGCTTGGCCATCCCAGGGGCCTCAGATCCCTCTTGTACAATTTCTTTATGTCCTTTCAATGTCTTCAGTTGCATCTCTTATTTCGACATTTATTATTCATGCTTCTTTTGTTGTAGGTCATATTGGTTAAATTATTGAAGTGAATTGTTTTTAAGGTTATTTACAAATTCACAAGCATGATTCATCCTTAAAAAATCTTTGAAAAATCATATTCAGCATTGAGCTACTTGAATTGGTCTACTAGTTCACAAATCTAGAATTTCTTGAAATCCCTTGTAGCAAAATAGTAGTAATGTTATGATATTTTTTAGAATGTGTTAATTAAATTAATTTTAGTTTATTCCACTTGTATTTGGTCATAAAAACTTTCAAGTTAATGAAAAAATTCACCCCATAGGATTTTCATTTGATTAGGTTAGGAATTTGGTAGGTTAACTAGCTCACTAGTTCTTGAATTTCCAATTTCTATAGTAGTAATTTTATACTACTTTTTAGCACGTGTTAACAAGAATATTTTGGATTTATTCCAATTGAAATGTAGTCCTAAGGCATCCTACTTAATAACAAAAAAAAATTCATCCCATTTGAATTTTTATTTACTTGGGAACTCAGTAAGTTATCTCACTCTTGTAGCGAAACGAATCCTCCTTTAGTACCTCTTGTAGCACATGTAAACTTGACCACATCTGCTCCAAAAGCTTATTTTTCATCCCTTGTGCTTGAATAATGACCCCTAGGCTCTAAATCCATGATTGAGTAAGATGAAAAGACCTCTTAAGCCTTGCCTCTTATCCATTGCAATTCACCTCTTGAGTTTAGATTAGTGGACATATTCATGACTTGAAGAGCATAATGATGATTTCCATTATTACTTTATGAAGCACCTTGTGAAATCTATTAAGGAAATCTATCTGGAAAACAGTGATTGAAGAATGATTTCATACATCTTAAGTTATGGTTTCCATTTCCAACATTGTTGTTTCTATTGCATTGATTAGGCTTCCTTTTGATGTAGCATTTACAATCTCCAACTAAGTTAATGCTTACATTTCTACAAATAGGATTAACATTTACATTCATGAAAAGTAGAATAGTCTTTCCTTTCTGCAAAAGTAACTAGGATTTCCTCTCTGCAAAAGTAATTAGGTTTCCTTTCTGCAAATAGAGTAACATTTCCATTTCTAAAATTAGTTTAGGCTTGGATTCCATGGCATTCACTTCATTGCATCAGATTAATGAAAGAATGACACATTGCCTACTACACATATAGTGTCGACACCTCTTAAGTTTGTACAAACCCCGGGTTGATAATTTAAGTTGGTATCCTTGGGAGTTGCAACATTCTTGTTGCAATACTGGGGTTCATCGCTTTTTGGCATCATTGCTAGGGAGGTATCAAAGTATGCATTGTTTTATTCCATAATTGATTCATTTCTTTTACTTTCTGCAAGAACAAAAAATTACATTAGGCGTATTTCATTTCAATGACAAAGAAATTGCATTGCATTAGAATTTTCGTTCAAAAAAACTTATAACATCAAAAAATACATGTCCAACACCAGACCCCAAATTTGACCACTTGGTGTAGTAAGAGCCACATCAACATCCACTTTTGTAGGTAGAAGAAGAAGAGGTGGCAAAGAAGGTAGAATAAATGGATGGAGATGATGACAATGAAGAATATCCTCTTGGATTTCCCATTCAATATATTGATATAAATGTTCATATGAAGAACAACCCTCCATATTTCCTTCCCAACTTCCATGGTATGAATTCAGAGGATCCAGAAACCTTTCTCTTTGAATTTGAAATCCTTTGTAGATATTACGGTTACTTACTAAATACTAAAAACTTTAGATTATTTTTGGCAACATTGAAGGATAAAGATCCAAAATGGTTCATGAGTTTAGGGACTATTTCAATAAGATCATGGAATCATATGCAAAATATATTCCTAAAAAAATATAAATATCATGATCTTAAAGAAGAAAAATTTAGAATGACTCAAAGAGAAGATGATATCCTTGAGGATCGAATAGAGAAATTCATGTATAATGTTAAGAGGGGAAAATTACATCATTTAGGATTTGACACACTAAAAACCTTCTTACTTAGAACAATTAGGGATGGGTGGAATGATCTCTTTGATCTCATGAGTAGAGGTGATGTATACCAATTATATTTTGAAGAAATTTGTGAAACATGCAAGTGCATATCAAGAGTAAGTAAATCAACACCAAGATCGCTAAGTCAAGTTGAACTTGGAAATTTGCTTGGTAACTTTAAAACAGAAATTCTTGGAAACATAAATGAACAAATAAAAATTTTAAGAATGAAAAATGAGTAAAAAAAAGGATATTTGTATTTGTGTTATCCATGCAGAATCACATGCTACTAAATATTTCCCATCATTACCAAGATTGAAGGAATTTTACGAAGAAGATAATGGAGCAAGTAAATCACCAAAGCAACTATGTTATGTAGCTCCAAGAGGATTGTGGAAGCCTAGTCAACCTAATATGATGCAAGAACCTAATTCACAATTTCAAGGTTATGTAAATCCATCTCAAAGTAATTAGACACACCATTTCCTTGGAAAACTTGGACATCTCAACCCCAAAACCAATCTTGGCAATAAGTATGGCAAGAACCTTATGGGATAAATCCACAATAGCCTCAAAATTTTCCTCAATATCCTCCATAGCCAACTCCATGCTATCCCTACCATCCACCTCCACCACAACCACAACCTCAACCACATCCATCTCAAAGATCCACTCCCACTGAACTACCTATACCACCATTTCCAAACCCACACACGGAATTAGCTCAGCCCACTTACAATTTTGAGGTACAACACTTCCAAACATATCCTCTTGATCTAAATGATATTCATCTTAATTCAAGAAAGGTATTGCAAAAAATATATTTTCATGATGTCATTGAAGAACAACATCTAGAATAAGAATATCTAGAAGAATCATGTATCACATTTTGTGGAGAGAAACCATTGGAGCCTGAGATTGAAGAGTTTTTGTTATGCTTACCATCAGATCATTTATGTGTGCAAGGTACTAACTAGGAAAAAGTGAAAGATTTTAATGGCGCAAAAAAATAATACATGAAGAATGATCTAGATTAGAAAGTGAACCCAGGGCATCAAAACTATATTAAGGTTTGGTTCCAAAAAATCAATAATATGGAGCATCACTCTCTTCTTCAACATCTATTGATATCATCAAATTCAAAGAATTTGGTCTCTAATATTTAGGTACATGTCAAAGAATATGTTTCGAACCTAAAAATGAGTTTATTTGTCATCTTGTTATGCACATGGCTCCATTGGAAGTATTCATATATTTGAAAGAGATTTTTTTTTTCAAGTAGAGTAGGATATAAATAAAGAAATCAAAAAAATAAAAAATAAGGTGAAAACCCCCTTTGAGGCGCCTAAGATTGGCTCACTAATTGAAAACCTCCTTGAGGCGGTCAATGGGTTGGAAAGAAAAAAAGGAAAAAAAGCAAAATATCCTAGGTGAAAACCTCCTTTGAGGTGCCTAGGTAGACCTATTAGTTGAAAACCTCATTGAGGCAGCTAGTAGACCTAGGGGGAAAAAAAATGAAAAAGGAAAAGGAAAAAAAAAAATTCTCCATGTACATCTCTCTGATGAATGTAGGTTCTCTCTAACCTTTTCAAACAATAAGAACAATTTAGCACCAAAAAAAAATGTTTGAAAATATAGTCAAAGGAAGTCAAACTTGGGCTTTCTCCTCCTTTTTCCCAAATGCTCCAACAAGACCAAATCCATGTCAATCTCTCACCCTCATCCATTTCCAACATCCACCCATCATTTCCAAGCATTTCCCATTGATTTCCCTCACTATCCTAAAATTCTACAAGAAGGTTTTTTTTGCTACATGAGGCCAAACGACACACAGCAGAAAATTTTTTTACCATGTCTTGAAAACCTTGCATCAATTGGTCAATATATTGCATGGGGAGATGCATATGGATGATGGTAACATGCTCAAGGAATTTCAGCAAATTATAGTGCATACTTTCCGAGAAATTGGCCTCCATCACCTATATCTATTATTTAATTTTCTCAAGATTTGTGCATACGTTTGCCAAGGATTTTTATGGGTAGATGCATAAGGATTTTGGAAAAATTCTCACCAAATTTTAGGTCAATCCAATTTACCATTTTAAATATATGGATAAAACAATTCTGCTACAGAAACATTCCAGAATTGCTACAGGAGTGTGATTGGCATGGAAAAAGGGTTAGATATTATGTTTTTCATCTACGAACAAGAGGGGGGGGGTCCACCATAGCCTCGTAATTCATTTTCCACACAACTTGACTCTTCTCCACTCTCATTTTCACCCCTTCTTCCATCCCTTCCACCACAAAAAAATTCCTTTGATCCTTGTCAAAATATTACTCATGAATTATCAATCTGTTTAAAGGTATCACCTGAAGGAAATAATGATCCTAGGAAGGTCTATGTGACTACTACAGGAATACACACAGTCTTGTAGCAGTCTGCACATCCCCTATTAGACCACAACTACATCATCAAATTTATAATTCAGTCACCATGAGCACTTGAGGATTGAAATTTTGATCCTTCAGCAACCACGAGACCTCGTATCATTTGTTATAGGATTCTTGATCACCTAGAAAGAAGCAACAATTGATTCCAAAATCACCTGCACAAAAGACAAATGAACCGCATCATCAAGTTTCAGCTAGCAGAAAACAAAAATTGTTATACAAAGCAATGAACTCACATAAGACACTCAAAAATAGCCTCACCCATGTCCATATCATCCATGCAACCATCAAAGGATCATCACTAGCAACTTCAGAACCACCAAAAGTAGTTTTAAAATTCATATCAATAGCCTCAATATCACCTACAAAAATACATCAAGGGTAAGGCTCAGGTATGAAATCCCCTAAACCTTTCCTACGAACTTACTTTAGCTTGAAAAAATTTGCAAGTGTATGAAGGAAAATTTTTTTTATAGCCAAAATTAGTACCAGAGCAACCTCGGCCTTATCTAGAAGTTAGCTTCATTTTCTACAAGACACCTGCACGTGTAGGAGAAGAACAATAAAAAAGTGGAGAGGACTTGAGAAAGTGGGTTGTAATCATTTAGTCATAATGGAGGACAAGGAGTGTGAAGGGGTAAGTGAGGGCCAACTCAGTTAACAAAAATCACTCTGATTTTATTTTACATGCAATGAAAAAAAGAGAAAAAAAATTAAAAATATATATATATAAAAATGATATAAAATAATAATAATAATAATAATAAATGAGGACCTACCACCTCTTGGCATGCAAATATTAGTTGTTATAGGATTCGGGTTGTGTGTTACAGGAAGGAACAAAGTTGTTATAGGAGAAAACAGAGGTGCTATAGGAAGGAAGGAAGATGTTACAGGAAGAAAAAACATTGCTACAAGAAAGTATTTGAAAACTACAGGAAAAATGAAAGAGGCCACTAGGGCCATGAATGAGGCACAATTAGCTCACTAAGTTTCTTAGAGGATGAGCAACACTTTCAGTAGGAGGGTATGATGGGACTCTAAATTAGGCACAATTTAAGGCCCATCTGACCATCCTTCAACACATTAAACCTATATTTTTTCATTAGATGACATATTTTTAGCTTTAATATGTTAATTAGGAAGGTTTAGAGATAATTGCATATTTGTGCCTAATATTATTTATTTTTGTAGAATATTTTGAGAATATTGGGCAGATTTTGAAGATTTGGAGGATGAGATAATCTAGGGACTTTTATCCCTATTATAGGAAGACCAAGATTGGGTAATAAATCAACAGGATATTATGAAATTATTGCACAAATTGTGGAGCTCCATTGATTGAAAAAATCTAGGAATGTGTTATGTGTCATTTAATGCAGATTCCTAGTGTTGAGAACCAGATCCACTATTTAAGGGATTTTGGAGGGCAAAGCTTCCTCCTTTCAAGGAGAATGCTTCCTCATCACTTTTTATAAGTACCAATTCGAATTAGCCTCTAGATGCATGTATTTATTAGTCTTATTGTGGATAAAAGTTGTTATTTAACAACTCCACTTTCATTTCTAGCAGGGATGTACTCAGAGATGGATTCAAATAATGAAGTTTCATTACCATTGTCATCTTCTAAAGCTTAGTTTCCTTCATAGGAATCTGAGTTTCTTTGGTCTTCACCATCCCAGAGCCTCAGATCCCTCTTGTAAAATTTATTTATGTCCTTTGAATGTCTTTTTCACTTGCATCTCTTATTTTTCATTTACTACTCATGCTTCTTTTGTTGCATCTGTTATTTTTTCATTTACTATTCATGCTTCTTTTGTTGTAGTTCATATTGGTTAAATGATTGAAGTGGAAGAGGGATTATTTTGCCGGGTTTTTTTTCACAAAGAAAAAATTCGTAATTTTATTTATGAGAAAACAAAATTACATGTTGTATGAGCTGGTATATGTCCAAAGACATTCAAATGCCGCAAATAAAAAGTAAAGGAGATACAATTAATATTTTCTCCCCTTCTTCTTTTCAACCTTACGCCAAGCACCAAGTGTTGGCTCGGTCTCGATAAGGACAAGCTGATTTTATTCTGTTGGTGCTCCATTATCCTTATTAGATTCAGATGTGTCTGATGTATGTGTTCTTTTGTATCCCCCACTGTCTAGTGTTCCAGGTACCATATCCTGCTGAGTCTTTGTGGTGGTGTCGAGAGGATCTTGCATTTCCTGTTCTTGTGTGCCCAAGGAAGTATCTGTTTGTTGATTCTCATGTGGTGTTGGTTCCACCTCTTCTTCCTGTAGTTCTGGCTCTTCAGAGGGAAATTTCCAACCTTTTGCCGCTTTGCCCGTTTTCTTCTTTTTCCTGTTATCCCTTTTTGCTGCCGGGCATGATTTTTGTAGGTGGCCTGTGCACCTGCATATCCGACATCTGAAGGCTGTGTTCTCATAGTCTAAATGCCGTGTCCATCTCTGTTGTTTTTTGTTCAGCATAATGGACTCTGGGAGTCCCTTGCTCAAATCAACCTCCACACAGATTCGTGCGAAGGTGAATATGCGCTCTTCCAGTCGTTGAGTGTCTGTTTTAATGTATCTGCCTAGGGTGTTTCCAATGCAGCCAAGAACATTTTCATTCCAAAAATGTAGCGGGAGATTGTAGAGCCTTACCCAGACCGGCATTTTGGTCACCTCCATGGTGTTGGCATCAAAATTTGGGAACCATGGTGTAATGAAGAGTCCCGTGGAGCCCCAGAACCATGGTCCCTGGCTGATAATGTCATCTCTGGCCTCAGTGGATAAAAATTTGACAATGAAGAACCCCTTAAACATAGGTGTATTTCACATTCCATGGTCCAGTTTGTAAAAATCCAATGGAACAGCTCCATTGGTTTGGGCCAGAAGCAGTTGAATCTGCCTATAATTGCTTGGGATTCGTAGGCAGTTCTATGCATATCAATATCTAGACTGTCTATGTTTATTTCAGGCATGCTGTCCTGCAGTTCTACAATATATGGCTTGGGGGAAATTTCAGCAGGGGCGACAGGTACTGTGGGAATGTTTTTGTCCCCCTGTAATACATTCCTATATGAACCTTTTGTGGGTACTGTTTTGGATGCACCTGCTCCCATGGAGGATCCATGTGCCCTGTTTTGGCCCATCATTCCACCCCTCAGTCTGAGGTTGAGGCAGATGGAAGACCCAGTGACAATAGAGTAGTCATTAACAGAGCAATGGTCAGCTAAAGCTTTCCCCCCAAAAATCAGAGACTGTGAATGAACTGGGTAACCCACCATAGACTGGATTTCTTCCTTCAGATGTAGTATAGAATCTATTGTTCGAATCCATAGAATAAAGTTGTTACCTACAAGAGGCTTAATGAACACTTGATATGGAGTCGAGCCTACCTGAGAATCGATGTTGCAAATATGCTGGCTGCGATTTTTGTCCATAGGCACATCATCGTGGGCCTATTCCTGGCTCAGAAGGTCCGAGTGCAGCCACAGAGACCGCTTAAGGTCTGTAGTCCCTGTATCAGTTGCTTTGGAGAAGATAGCAGGCCTTTGCAGCCTCTGTTTTATATGCAGCTGTGGAGGCCGCAAGACAGTTAATCCAATACAGCAATGGCCCGAAGCCCAATAACCATCCATCATCGAGGCCCAGGGTGAGGATGTGAAGGCCGGCATGCCAAGGAAATAGACAAGCGGTATCTGATCCCAATAACAGAGAAATACTGAAGTCCCAGCATGAGCAACCGACCGAAAAAACAGAGTATTGCGCCCACTGGCACCGTGAGAGGTGCAGCAGAGCACATACCCCGGCGATGGTTCAAACCCAAAGCCACCAAAAAACAAATGGCGATCGCAGGGACTTATTCCACACCCTGCTATAGCATTTGATAGACTGATCAGGCACCAGTACCCCTTTCTGTTGGTTCTGCAGGGTATCCATGAACCTGCAACAGCAGAAATATAAAATCTCACAAGCGCGAATGGATTCCCAGCCCAAACAAAGTCACAAGGAGCAGCAATGGTAACGCAGAGTCTCATTCCATGGAGGCACCACCTGAGCATCGATCTCCAACCTGCGGCGACGATGGAGGACTGTAACCCTAGAACAAAAAAAATTTCTCCCGCGCGCGCTCATTAAGATTATTTTTGCGGTTGAATTTACTAAAAGTCATGAGAATTATGCATCCTTATAAAAACTTTGAAAATTCATGTTCATCATTGACCTACTTCAATTGGTCTACTAGTTCACAAATCTAGAATTTTTGGAAATCCCTTGTAGGAAAATAGTAGTAATTTTCTGCTATTTTTTATAACATGTTAATGAGTTCCATTTGAGTTTATTCCACTTGTTATCACACCCTAAATTTTCAAAGCATCATTGTGTGAACTCTGCTTTTGGTCATGGTTTCAAGTAGGTCTTGAGTCATTTTAAGTTTTTAGGGGTTAAGTGATAGGGTTAGAGTCTCATTTTCATTTACAACATAAAGTCCAACAACCTTATTTCATACCTTGAGTGTCTCATACCATGTTTAGAAAGTCAAGTTTTTAACCATTTTGAAAAAAATTTGGAATTAGCCATGAAACCACGTTTTCGTAGCGTAGACAGTGTAAAAAACTTGTTTTGCGCTACGAAAATGCTGCTATTTTCGTAGCGTGCTACGAAATGGCTGAAACAGCGTTTTTCAGCAAAAAACCTTGTTTTTCTACTTTAGGTAGTCAACTTCCATAGGGGTTCCTGAGAAACTAAAAACTCATTTTTAAAAATTGAAAGAGGTTTTTCTTCCTAACATACTTAAATACAAAAATGTCTTTCCGTTTCTTCAAATTCATTATGAGGTGGGAGAAATTGATGGTTTAACTTGAGCTACGAAACTGTTGAAAGTCATTGAGAGAAAAACTCGGTTTTCTGGTTTTAGCAGTTTTTTTCAAGATCAGTTTCTGGATACATGCAAAAGTATTTTGGAATTATGAAGGATTTTTCTCTTCATAAAATCTCCAGCTACAATAATCTATCTCACTTTTTTCATAAGTGTTACTAGTTGGGAGATACAAGGCTTTCTTTGAAACCATATTTTTAGAAATCAGAATTTTCCAGTTTCACACATGATGTTCAAAAACAATTTCTGAGCAGTAGGAGAGGTATTGCAAAAAAAAAAGAGAGGTTTTTGTTAAAGACAACATGGTTTTAAAAAGCCTCCTTCATTTTCTCAAAATAAATTTTGGATAAGGAGATAAAAGCTCTGTCTCAACACCTATTTTTCTGGTAAAAACAATGAGATAAAATGACCAATTCATAAATGGAAAATGAGGATTAAATTTTGTGAAGATTATGATTTTGGTTCATATAGCTAAGAGGCTATATTTATGAGAATTATAAATGTTAAGTTAAGGGCTACTAACAGGAGAATGAAGAGGCAGATGGAAGATCTTGAAATTCAATTGACAAAGTCTGAAAGTCGGCTACAGCAGAGATAAACAGAACAGTAAGTGACAATCCCTTAATACAATTTTGTTATGGAGAAGAACACCACTCTTGAAGACATTTTGAAGTCAGCTTGTTTTGCTTATTAAGATCTATGAAAATCATTAAAAGGTGAAAATATTCTTGAAGTCTGAAGATTGTGGAAAAACTGTGTAAAAAGACATACACAGCAGTTTTGTAGCACGTTACGAAACTGCTATAGGTGCAGTTTTGAGTATTATATAAGGGTTTCAAGAGGTAAAAACATCTGGTTTTTGAGTGTTGTTACTGTTGTAGGATGGAAAGGGTTCACAGATGAGAATTCAAGTGTCAAGGCAGAAGAAATTGGATGGTTAAGAGATGTTTACAAAGATATATATTTTGTGCTACGAAAACAACTTCTATTTTCGTAGCGCATACACATCATCTCTCTTTATACTTTTTCAAAGGCTTAATTTTTGTACAAGTGGAAAGGCATGGTTCCATGGAAATTATAACACATTTCACTTATCTCAAAAATTCAATATTTCCAACAAAAGGGTTCGAAGATCATCAATGAAGATAAAGGCTTAATTGCAGAAAACAGGTTTCCTGGTTTTTAGGGCAGTTAGGTCATGGAACAACAGGGTTCATAACAAGGTTGGAGGCATCACCAAATTTGACCTCATGAGGTTGTAGCTGTCAAAGGAAGCATTAAAGGTTTAGATAAGGTTGTTTTAGACATGATAAGGAGTTTCACTCCTATTTGTATTAGGACTCCTAAAGGGACAGTTAGCTGTCAGTTGTAATTAAGAGTTTGTTTTAGGAGTAGAATAGGTGTCAATAATAGAAATTTGAATTCTCTTGATGATGCATCATAGAATCCAATATTTTAAAAGCTATATATGAAGCAAGAGGTCGAATTAGCAAGAAGTTGAATACATTTTGGCCCAGTTGTTGTTTTATGCTATGAACTATAATCAGTAATGCGAGAGGTTTTCCTGAACAGATATGAGTTCTCATGGGATTAATGTTTTCTTGATTTATATGTTACTTTGAATCATTTGCAGTAGATCTTATTGCTATTACTCAAAATTCATAATCTTATGCTCTGACTTCCATTAGTAATGGGATGGCTGTGTTTTTTCTGTATCTTGTGTGTAAACTACCTTTGAAACACTAGCAGTAAATTTCATTGCTATTACTCAGAATTCACAACCATGTGCTCTGACTTCCTTTAGTAATGGAATTGTTGTGTTTAGCAGTAGATCTCATTGCTATTACTTATAATTCACAACCATGTGCTCTTACTTCCTTTAGAAATTAGATGACTGTGTTTTTTCTGCATTTTGTGAGTAAACTATCTTTGAACCACTAACAGTAAGTTTCATTGCTATTACTCAGAATTCATAACCCTATGCTCTGACTTCCTTTAGTAATGGAATTATTGTGTTGACCTATTTTCTTGAGTGAATTATCTTTGTTTGAAAACCTCATTTTCCTCAGCTTCCATGTCTAGAAACCTTGCCACTGAATCTACTGACTTGTTGACTCCATAGCCCAATGGTAGCAAGCCTTCATCTTTCAACCTATAAACATAAAAAATCACAAACCACAGAGTTATCCATCTATCTATAACTTATATCATTAACCCTTGAGAGAGCCCTCTCAGGCTGAGGAGGCTAAGCCTCAGCTAAAATATTGGTTTGAAATAGTTACACTGAGGTAGTCTGATCAGCAGCCTATCAGGTCCTATTTTGGTGATAACATTTTGGTGCGTCTGCCGGGAGTCTGAAGATATACATCTCCCGAAAAATCATGAAGTTGAACTCTTGAAGGTAGCAGGAGCTCAGAAATCTTTTCGAGGCTGCAAAACTACCTTGGCAACTCCATTGTTGAAGAATTCAAAATTCATATATTCTTGGTGATTCCACTGGACTTATGAAGAACTCAGATGTTGCCATTCTTATTTCAAGGTATGCATGCATAAATTTTTCAGGAATTCATCATTTCCCAAATCATTTTCCCAAGGATACATATTTTTTAAGGAATGGTCCAAAATTCAATGGAGAAGATTTGAGCTTAACTTTTAAGCATATATCAGATTTCTGTGATTTTATCGAGCTTCTTAGAGTCAAACATGAAGATGTTTGCATTATGTTTTTCTATGATTCATTTCAAGGGAAATGTAAACAGTGGATTGAAAGTTTTCCTGTCAAATCTATTAAGTCATTTGCAGACTTTTGGCTTATGTTTTTGGAGGAATGGATAGACAGAACAGATTTGGTGGCAAACTCTCCTTCAATTCAAGGTTTCAAACAATGGAATGATGATCATATTAATGAAGAAATAGATGTAAATTTTTCTTTGTCCTTATCTTCTTATCTAAAATCATTTGAGTGCAAGATAGAAGATAAGATGAAATTTTTGGATGAAGTTGCTAAGAACATTGAGAAAGATATTGAAGGTTTACAAGGTAAAATTCAATCATATAGTCTTCATGATCATGATCATTCTTTTCAAAAGCTTTTTATGGCAGAAGACAAAGAGAGGGTGTTGCTTCCTTTCTCTTTTGAGATTGAGGAAGAATACACTGTTTTTGAAGATCAGTTTGAACAACCAGAATGTTATGAGAATTATCAAATTAATCATGTCTTTTTTGACCCTATAGCTGACTACATGGAAAAGATTTACTATTCATATTTCCAGTTATATTTTCATCTTGAAGATCATTTACATTTCATGCTGCGATGGTTATTTTAGTAACATGTTTATTTTTGCTTCAAGCACAGTCAAGAGATTCAAGTGTCAGATCAGATCAATGACTGGCTTCATTGGACATTTCATGCTCCTTGAGCTACAAATGGAGATTGCAGCTGATAGGGTAGGTAGGAGTGTGTGAATAAGCTCAAAGTTGACTGAGCATTTTTTCAGTAGGTACAGATTTGTTTCTTATGTAGTGATCATCAAGCTTGAGCCTGAGGTGACGGCCATTAAATCTTGAGGAGAAGCTTGGAAAAATTTCAAAGTTTTATTCTATAGGATGGATAGCAGCACTAGAGCTACCGATTCTTAGTATACCACAGGGGCACACTATCCCAAGTGGAGCCATTATTATCACACCCTAAATTATCAAAGCATAATTGTGTCAACTCTGCTTTTGGTCATGGTTTCAAGTATGTCTTGAGTCATTTTAAGTTTTTAGGGGTTAAGTGATAAGGTTAGAGTCTCATTTTCATTTACAAAATAAAATCCAACAACGTTATTTCATACCTTGAGTGTCTCATACCATGTTTAGAAATTCAAATTTTTAACCATTTTGAAAAAAAATTGGAATTAGCCATGAAACCATGTTTTCGTAGCACAAACAGTGTAAAAACCCTATTTTTTGCTACGAAAACACTGCTATTTTCGTAGCGCACTACGAAATGGCTGAAACAACATTTTTCAGCAAAAAACCTTGTTTTTCTACTTTATGTAGTCAACTTCCAGAGGGGTTCCTGAGAAAATGAAAACTCATTTTTTAAACCTGAAAGAGGTTTTTCTTCCTAACATACTGAACTAATAAAACATCTTTTAGTTTCTTCAAATTCATTATGAGGTAGGAGAAATTGATGGTTTAACTTGGGCTACGAAACAGCTGAAAGTCATTGAGAGAAAACCTATGTTATCTGGTTTTAGAAGTCTTTTTCAAGATCAGTTTCTCGACACGTGAAAAATTATTTTCGAATTATGAAGGAGATTTCTCTTCATAAAATCTCCAGCTACAATAACCTATCTCACTTTTTTTCATAAGTGTTACTAGTTGGGAGATACAAGGATTTCTTTGAAACCATATTTTCAGAAATCAGAATTTTCCAGTTTCACACATGATGTTCAAAGACAGTTTCTGAGCAATGGGAGAGGTATTACAAAAAACCAAGTGAGGTTTTTGTTTAAGACAGAATGGTTTCCAAAAGCCTCCTTCATTTTCTCAAAATAAATTTTTGATAAGGAGATAAAAGCTCTGCCTCAACACCTATTTTTCAGGTAAAAATAGTGAGATAAAATGACCAATTCATAAATGGAAAATGAGGATTAAATTTTGTGAAGATTATGATTTTGGTTCATATAGCTAAGAGGCTAGATTTATGAGGATGATAAATGTTAAGTTAAGGGCTACTAAAAGGAGAATGAAGAGGCAGATGGAAGATCTTGAAATTCAGTTGACAAAGTCTGAAAGTCAACTACAGCGGAGATAAACAGAACAGTAAGTGAAAATCCCTTAATACAATTTTGTTATGGAGAAGAACACCACTCTTGAAGAAATTTCGAAGTCTGATTGTTTGTTTTATTAATATCTATGAAAATCATTAAAAGGTGCAAATATTCTTGAAGTCTAAAGATTGTGGAAAAACTGTGTGAAAAGACATACATAGCAATTTCGTAGCGCGCTACGAAACTGCTGTAGGTGCAGTTTTGAGTATTCTATAAGGGTTTCAAGAGGTAAAAACATCTGGTTTTTTAGTGTTGTTGCTGCTAGAGGATGGAAAGGGTTCACAGATGAGAATTCAAGTGTCAAGGCAGAAGAAATTGGATGGTTAAGAGATGTTTACAAAGATATAGATTTTGTGCTACGAAAACAACTTCTATTTTCGTAGCACATACACATCATCTCTCTTTATACTTTTTCAAAGGCTTAATTTTTGTACAAGTGGAAAGGCATGGTTCCATGGAAATGATAACACATTTCATTTATCTCAAAAATTCAATATTTCCAGCAAAAGGGTTCGAAGATCATCAATGAAGATAAAGGCTTAATAGCAGAAAACAGGTTTCCTGGTTTTTAGGGTAGTTAGGTTATGGAACAACAGTGTTCATAACAAGGCTGGAGGCATCACCAAATTTGACCTCATGAGGTTGTAGCTGTCAAAGGAAGCATTAAAGGTTTAGATAAGGTTGTTTTAGACATGATAAGGAGTTTCACTCCTATTTGTATTAGGACTCCTAAAGAGACAGTTAGCTGTTAGTTGTAATTAAGAGTCTGTTTTAGGAGTAGAATAGGTGTCAATAATAGAAATTCGAATTAACTTGATGATAGATCGTAGAATCCAATATTGTAAAAGCTATATATGAAGCAAGAGGTTGAAGACTTTTTGGCCCAGCTGTTGTTTTATGCTATGAACTATAATCAGTAATGCAGAGAGGTTTTCCTGAACAGATCTGAGTTCTCATGGGGTTAATGTTTTCTTGATTTATATGTTACTTTGAATCATTTACAGTAGATCTTATTGCTATTACTCAGAATTCATAATATTATGCTCTAAATTCCTTTAGTAATGGGATGGTTGTGTTTTTTCTGTATCTTGTGAGTAAACTACCTTTGAAACACTAGCAGTAAATTTCATTGCTATTACTAAGAATTCACAACCATGTGTTCTAACTTCCTTTAGTAATGGAATTGTTGTGTTTAGCAGTAGATCTCATTGCTATTACTCAAAATTCACAACCATGTGCTCTGACTTCCTTTAGAAATGAGATGACTGTGTTTTTTCTGCATTTTGTGATCCAGGTGGATATTGGTGGCCACCCGCCTATTCCACTTGGGCCCCCACCATTGTCTCTTTCAGTTTTTCAGTTTCGGCATAACTTACTATTTTTAGCAGTTTTTCGGGTCCTGAACTTCCGGAGCCGTTTTGAGGCCTAAACGGCGTTTTTGGGCATCTCTCCTCCGGTAAAAATGTTTATTTTATTTGTGGTAAAATTTGTAGTCCTCAAATAGAGCTTTCTAATGAGGTATCATGTGCGTCAAACGGAGATAGTATGCCAAAGTTACGTCCCTGGAAGTTGAAACACCAATTTACCCAAATGGGGCCCATAGTTTTAGCGTTTCATCTCCTAGGGTTAGGTTTTGGATTTTTAGGGTTCTCCATTGTTTCTCGATAATAGGCCCTTGAGCCTCACTTTTGTAACTCGGTAGAGGGCTGTAGCCGCCACATCTCTTCTCAGAGATAGCTACCATCGCCCTAGCTAGTTTTATTTCCATTCTGTCTGTAAGCAAATTTCAGTTCTTTGATATTAATGAATGAAGTGTTATTTCCACTGCATCTCTGTATTTATGGTTATATGTTTATTCTGTTGCGTTCCTGCATAAATCCGGATCATTTTGTGAGTAAACTATCTTTGAACCACTAACAGTAAGTTTCATTGCTATTACTCAGAATTCATAACCCTATGCTCTGACTTCCTTTAGTAATGGAATTACTGTGTTGACCTATTTTCTTGAGTGAATTATATTTGTTTGAAAACCCTATTTTCCTCAACTTCCATGTCTAGAAACCTTGCCACTGAATCTATTGACTTGTTGACTCCATAGCCCAATGGTAGCAAGCCTTCATCTTTCAACCTATAAACATACAAAATCACAAACCACAGAATTATCCATCTATCTATAACTTATATCATTAACCCTTGAGAGAGCCCTCTTAGGCTGAGGAGGCTAAGCCTCAGCTAAAAGATTGGTTTGAAATAGTTACACTAAGGTAGTCTGATCAGCAGCCTATGAGGTCCTATTTTGGTGATAACATTTTGGTGCATCTACCGAGAGTCTGAAGATATAAATCTCCCGAAAAATCATGAAGCTGAACTCTTGAAGGTAGCAGGAGCTCAGAAATATTTTTGACGTAGCAAAACTACCTTGGCGACTCCATTGTTGAAGAATTCAAAATTCATAGATTCTTGGTGATTCCTTTGGACTTATGAAGAACTCGGAAGCTGCCATTCTTATTTCAAGGTATGCATGCATAAATTTTTCAGGAATTCATGGTTTCCCAAATCATTTTCCCAAGGATACGTATTTTTTAAGGAATGGTCCAAAATTCAATGGAGAAGATTTGAGTTTAACTTTGAAGCTTATATCAGATTTATGTGATTTTACCGAGCTTCTTAGAGTCAAACATGAAGATGTTTGCATTATGTTGTTCTATGATTCATTTCAAGGGAAATGTAAACAGTGGATTGAAAGTTTTCCTGTCAGATCTATTAATTCATTTGCAGACTTTTGGCTTATGTTTTTGGAGGAATGGATAGACAGAACATATTTGGTGGCAAACTCTCCTTCAATTCAAGGTCTCAAACAATGGAATGATGATCATATTAATGAAGAAATAGATGTAAATTTTTCTTTGTCCTTATCTTCTTATCTAAAATCATTTGAGTGCAAGACATAAGATAAGACGAAATTTTTGGATGAAGTTGCTAAGAACATTGAGAAAGATATTGAAGGTTTACAAGGTAAAATTCAATCATATAGTCTTCATGATCATGATCATTCTTTTCAAAAGCTTTTTATGGAAAAAGGCAAAGAGAGGGTGTTGCTTCCTTTCTCTTTTGAGACTGAGGAAGAATACATTGTTTTTGAAGATCAGTTTGAACAGCCAGAATGTTATGAGAATTATCAAATTAATCATGTCTTTTTTTTACCCTATAGCTGACTACATGGAAAATATTTACAGTTCAGATTTCCAGTTATATTTTCATCTTGAAGATCAGTTACAGTTCATGTTGCCTCAGTTATTTTAGTATCATGTTTATTTTTTCTTCAAGCACAGTCAAGATATTCAAGTGTTAGATCAGATCAATGAATGGCTTCATTGGACGTTTCATGTTCCTTGAGCTACAAATGGAGATTGCAGCTGATAGGGTAGGTAGGAGTGTGTGAGTAAGCTCAAAGTTGACTGAGCATCTTTTCATTAGGTACAGATTTGTTTCTTATGTAGTGATCATCAAGCTTGAGCCCGAGGTGAAGGTCATTAAAGCTTGAGAAGAAGCTTGGCAAAATTTCAGAGTTTTATTCTAAAGGATGGATAGTAGCACTAGAGCTACCGATTCTTAGTATACCACAGGGGCACACTATCCCAAGTGGAGCCACTGTTATCACACCCTAAATTTTCAAAGCATCATTGTGTCAACTCTGCTTTTGGTCATGGTTTCAAGTAGGTCTTGAGTCATTTTAAGTTTTTAGGGGTTAATTGATAGGGTTAGAGTCTCATTTTCATTTACAAAATAAAATCCAACAACCTTATTTCATACCTTGAGTGTCTCATACCATGTTTAGAAAGTAAAGTTTTTAACCATTTTGAAAAAAATTTGGAATTAGCCATGAAACCACATTTTCGTAGCACAGACAGTGTAAAAAACCTATTTTGCACTACGAAAACGCTGCTATTTTCGTAGCGCGCTACGAAATGGCTAAAACAACCTTTTTTAGCAAAAAACCTTGTTTTCTACTTTATGTAGTCAACTTCCAGAGGGGTTCCTAAGAAACTGAAAACTCATTTTTGAAACCTGAAATAGGTTTTTCTTCCTAACATACTGAAATACAAAAACCTCTTTCAGTCTCTTCAAATTCATTATGAGGTGGAATAAATTGATGGTTTAACTTGCGCTACGAAACTGTTGAAAGTCATTGAGAGAAAAACTTTGTTTTCTGGTTTTAGCAGTCTTTTTCAAGATCAGTTTCTGGACACATGAAAAATTATTTTGGAATTCTGAAGGATATTTCTCTTCATAAAATCTCCAGCTACAATAACCTATCTCACTTTTTTTCATAAGTGTTACCAGTTGGGAGATACAAGGATTTCATTGAAACCATATTTTCAGAAATCAGAATTTTCCAATTTCACACATGATGTTCAAAGATAGTTTCTGAGTAGTGGGAGAGGTATTACAAAAAACCAAGAGATTTTTTTGTTCAAGACAACATGGTTTCCAAAAGCCTCCTTCAATTTCTCAAAATACATTTTTGATAAGGAGATAAAAGCTCTGTCTCAACACCTATTTTTCAGGTAAAAACAGTGAGATAAAATGACCAATTCATAAATGGAAAATGAGGATTAAATTTTGTGAAGATTATGATTTTGGTTCATATAGATAAGAGGCTAGATTTATGAGGATGATAAATTTTAAGTTAAGGGATACTAAAAGGAGAATGAAGAGGCAGATGGAAGATCTTGAAATTCAATTAACAAAGTCTGAAAGTCAGCTACAACGGAGATAAACATAACTATAAGTGACAATCCCTTAATACAATTTTGTTATGGAGAAGAACACCTCTCTTGAAGAGATTTCGAAGTCAGCTTGTTTTGTTTTTTAAGATCTATGAAAATCATTAAAATGTGCAAATATTCTTGAAGTCTGAGGATTGTGGAAAAACTGTGTAAAAAGACATACACAGCAGTGTGCTACCAAACTGTTGTAGGTGCAGTTTTGAGTATTCTATAAGGGTTTCAAGAGGTAAAAACATCTATTTTTTTAGTATTTTTGCTGCTAAAGGATGGAAAGGGTTAACATATGATAATTCAAGTGTCAAGGAAGAAGAAATTGGATGGTTAAGATATGTTTACAAAGATATAGATTATGCGCTACGAAAACAGCTTCTATTTTCGTAGCGCATACACATCATCTCTCTTTATAATTTTTCAAAGGCTTAATTTTTGTACAAGTGGAAAGGCATGGTTCCATGGAAATGATAACACATGTCACTTATCTCAAAAATTCAATATTTCCAGCAAAAGGGTTCAAATATCATCAATGAAGATAAAATCTTAATTGCAGAAAACAGGTTTCCTAGTTTTTAGGGCAGTTAGTTCATGGAACATCAGGGTTCATAACAAGGCTGGAGGCATCACCAAATTCGACCTCATGAGGTTGTAGCTGTCAAAGGAAGCATTAAAGGTTTATTTAAGGTTGTTTTAGACATGATAAGGAGTTTCACTCCTATTTGTATTAGGACTCCTAAAGAGACAGTTAGCTGTCAGTTGTAATTAAGAGTTTGTTTTAGGAGTAGAATAGGTGTCAATAATATAAATTTGAATTATCTTGATGATGGATCATAGAATCCAATATTTTAAAAGCTATATATGAAGCAAGAGGTCGAATTAGAAAGAGGTTGAGGAATTTTTGGCCCAACTGTTGTTTTATGCTATGAACTATAATCAGTAATGCAGAGAGGTTTTCCTGAACAGATCTGAGTTCTCATGGGGTTAATGTTTTCTTGATGTATATGTTACTTTGAATCATTTGCAGTAGATCTTATCGCTGTTACTCATAATTCATAATATTATGCTCTGACTTCCTTTAGTAATGGGATGGCTGTGTTTTTTCTGTATCTTGTGAGTAAACTACCTTTGAAACACTAGCAGTAAATTTCATTGCTATTACTAAGAATTCACAACCATGTGCTCTGACTTCCTTTAGTAATGTAATTTTTGTGTTAGCGATAGATCTCATTGCTATTACTCAAAATTCACAACCATGTGCTCTGACTTCCTTTAGAAATGAGATGACTGTGTTTTTTCTACACTTTGTGAGTAAACTATCTTTGAACCACTAACAGTAAGTTTCATTGCTATTATTCAGAATTCATAACCCTATGCTCTGACTTCATTTAGTAATGTAATTACTGTGTTGACCTATTTTCTTGAGTGAATTATCTTTGTTTGAAAACCCCATTTGCCTCAGCTTCCATGTCTAGAAACCTTGCCACTGAATCTACTGACTTGTTGACTCCATAGCCCAATGGTAGCAAGCCTTCATCTTTCAACCTATAAACATACAAAATCACAAACCACAGAGTTAGCCATCTATGTATAACTTATATCATTAACCCTTGAGAGAGCCCTCTCAGGCTGAGGAGGCTAAGTCTCAGCTAAAATATTGGTTTGAAATAGTTACACTAAGGTAGTCTGATCAGCAGCCTATCAGGTTCTATTTTGGTGATAACACCACTTTTATTGGATCATAAAAACATTCAATTTAATTAAAAAAATTACCCCATAGTATTTTCACTTGATCGGGTTAGGCATTTGGTAGGTTAACTATCTCACTAGTTCTTGAATTTCCTGTGTTTATAGTAGTAAGTTTCTGCTATTTTTTAGCACGTGTTAACAAGGGTATTTTGGAGTGATTTCACTTGGAATGGAGTATTAATACATCCTACTTAATAACAAAAATTTCTCCATCCCATTTTCATTTAATTTACTTAGGCATTGGACAAGTTATCTTGCTCTTGTATCAAAACAAGGTCTCTTTGTAGCACTCTTGTAGCACGTGTAAACTTAACCAGATATGCTCCAAAAGCTTATTTTTTGTCCCCTTAGGCTTGAATAATGACCCCTAGGCTCTAAATCCATGATTTATTAATATCAAAAGACCTCTTAGTCCTTGCCTCTTATCCATTTAAATTCACCTCTGGAGTTTGGATTATTGGTCAAAATCATGACTTGAAGAGCGTAATGATGATTTTCATGATAACTTTATATGGCACATTCTGAACTCTATTGAGAAAATATATATTGAATATAGTGATTGAAGAATGATTTCATACATCTTAAACTATGGTTTCCATTTCCAACATCATTATTACTATTGCTTAGATTAGGCTTCCTTTTGATGTACCATTTATAGTCTGCAAATAGGTTAATGTTTGCATTTCTACAAATAGGATTAATATTTACATTCATGCAAAGTAGAATAGCCTTTCCTTTCTGCAAAATTAACTAGGATTTCCTCTCTACAAAAGTAATTAGGTTTCCTTTCTGCAAATAGTGTAAAATTTCCATTTTTACAATTAGTTTAGCCTTGGATTTCAGGGCATTCAATTCATTGCATCAGATCAATGAAAGTATGACACATTTGATGATGCACATATAGTGTCTATGCCTCTTAAGTTTGTACGAACCTCAAGTTCATAATTTAAGTTGGTAGCCTTGGGAGTTGCATCATTCTTGTTGCAATAATGGAGCTCATCAAGTAGTCAATTGTAACTCTATGTAAATAATTTTCATAACATAATGAATATTTGAGCAGCACAGTAGCAACGGGTGGTTTTTTTCCATGGAGAGGGTTTTCCACCATAAATATGTGTGTCCCTTGTGTTGATTTCTTTCATGGTTTCATGTTTATATTTGATCCTCTGAGCTATGCTTTTGTGTTTCATTTTATGCATCATTAAAGAATAATAATTTGGAGAAAAATTTATTAGTGCCTTCACTACTGATTCACCCCCCCTCTCAATAGTGATATAGTTTCCAACAATTGGTATCAGAGCAGGGCTCTCAATTGCAGCTTGATCGCTGGAGAATGGATCTAGGAGTTTTGGCATAATTTTGCAAATATTTTGAGATGGATCAGCAAGGAATTCCATTACTTGGCAAAGGTAAATTTGCAACATGGAGGATGAAATTGGATTCATATTTTATGTTACACCATTTTTTGGTCATCTAACCTTTTATAATTAGATGGATCGAAGTACACCATGTAAGACCAATTTTACCATAGTAAAATTGCTTTCACTATAAGACATAGTTTAATAAACCATACTTTAGATCTAAGACTTTTGTGATCCATAATGTAGATAAATATCTTTCGTATTAATCACACAATTATGCTTTTGTCGACGTTTCGAACCATTTAATGTGGTTCATCCTCATGACAAGGTGAAGAAGGGAACCAACCTCATTGAATAAATATGAAGGATGCGTCGATCTCTAAGGTGGATCATTTCCATCATAGGAAGCTGAGGGAGGCTATTGAAATTGAGAGGCATCCTAAAAATATCAATGGAGATGATGGGTGGAAATTAAGTAAGATTTGGACTTCGGCCCTCTCCGGGTGATTTCTCCCCCTTGTGTTGGATTCCTTTTGCCTTTTCGTCTTTATTTTTTTTGTAATATTCCCAAATGGGAAAAGAAAGAATATAGTGCATAAAACTAGAAATAGCAATGTAAATCAACACATAAAATGTAAGAATATCATATAGCCATCATACTAAGATCATAGCAGAAAAATGTATACAAGTTCTTGAGGAAATAGTCACTCAAGTTAGGCAAAAACAAGCCTCAAGAGAACATGTACATGAAACATGAAGAACACTGCTACACAATAACACCCAAGGCTATAACAGCATAGTTTTATTAGAAATAAATGCTGCTGAAGAATTTCAATACATAGATCGTAATTTATATGGCTCAAATAATGCCAAGAACAGACATCTAAGCTCCCAAGCACATTTCCAAGATAACCCATAAAGGGTTTCCTGAAATACACAAAAATGCAGAAATACAAATATCCCCCTAGGGCTGAATAATCTCTGCAAATAGATAGATGATAGGAGGTTGCTAATATAATTTTGAAATGTATGAAAACTCCTCCTATAGATTCTCCAAATAAGAGGTTGATCCTCTCACTGAAAATCTATCTCCCCGAACTAGGGCTCCAAACACTCTACTGCAACTGCACACTAAAATAACGCAGTTTCTTCAGAAAAATGTGTTTTAATTGATAGCAACACCTTAGCCTGATGCTAGATGATGAAATAAGGCTCAAGGGTCCTCTTTTCTAGTCTCCCAATGGAAGGAAACTTTCCTCCAACTGAAATCAAGCAAGGAAGTGACCCAAATCAACTCTCCATTATTGCACCCTGCAACACAACACAATACTCTGCAAAAATTGTGTTGTACAACAAACATGTAGCTTGGCCTGATGCCGGATAGTGGAAAATGTAGTTCAATACTCTTCCAAGATGCCTCTCAAGGAAAGAGGTGGGATTCCCGACCGGGAACACCCTGTGCTAAATAACACTGCAAACTTAGCTAAAGAGCTTAAGAGAGCACAAGTCTAAACAGAGCATATACAAAATAATAATCTCATAAATGTTGGAAATGTTGTCATTGATGGAAATGGAAGTGGAAAAGAAGGAGCATCTGATCAGCAACAAGGCAAAGAGAGATAGCAGAAGCAGCAAAGAGATCAGCAGAAAGAGCAAAGAAGTAGAGAGGAAGCAAGGCAGATAAGGAACTGAGGTAGCAAACAACGCAGAGACAGTGAATAGAAGTAGAGTGCATAATTGAAGCAGAATTGTCCAGAGACAGAAATCAAGAACTTGAATGTACAGTTAGAAGCAGAACTGTGACAAGATAGCACTCCGAACATGAAATGGAAGGTTTATATATTATATATATCATAGCAGAATTAAAGACAGAATGACATTGAATTGTCTCGAGATGATGTTTGTAAGGAAATCTCGAATTGTTCGAACAAACTCTGTTGAATTCATTCCCCTCATAAAGGAAGCCTGCGTATAACTAACTCTATCCTAATGGTAGTGAAAATCCTCGGAAGAGAACTACATTTGTTCATTGTTTATTGAAATCCTGCCGAAGATAGACCAAGTAAGAAGGATAGCGCAAACCCAGACTAACCCTTTGGAATCATGAACGGAACCTAGAAGGAAAGAGGTAGAACGTAACAAAAGGAAGTACAGACGAAACCTTGAGCGAAGGGTGGAACCACAAAGGAGGAACAGTACAAGCGGTTTATGGTTTTCATCGCACCACCTATGCGGAGTGAGCGGTATTTGAGGAGTTGGGAGTGATTCCATAAATCATTCGACACGTGGCAAGGAGGACCCATGGAAAACCGCTTGTCACTGTGCGCCATTGCGCGTTATAGTTCGACCCAGGATGCCCAACGATATTGCTGTGCGCCGTTGATTTGGAGGGAAGCCATCGGACGGTGGTCATTTGATAAATTTGCGCGGAGGCTAACCAAGGTACAGCAGGCCATCGCACGTTAACGTTCGGCATCGGAGGTTGAGCGATATGCATATACGCCGTTGATCTAGAAGCTTGCTAATCTAACGGTGATTGGACGCTGGACTTGCGCGAAATTTACTTATGGTACTGTGCGCATATTGGATTGGCTATTGACTATATTTGTGGGCCCGGGGTCAAAGGTTTATCATATTTTTTGAAAGCGTTAAAATGCGAAGGGATAACCTTAATCCTAAATTTAAGTTCAAAAATATTAAATTAATTATTTAATTACCAAGATCAATAGAACAGTATGAGTTATGGAGACCCCGCTGGATTATCTATTTTGACCCCGTCCAGGAATACCAATAGTAATTGAATGGTTTTGACCCATGGTTTCAATAAAGACGAAAACTATATAAGGTGATGAGAATCATAGTACGAGGTGTGTATGCGAAAGGGTTGGTAATAAACGAATCTCTTTTAGAGATATCTGTATGAATAAAATCTGATATATCTGAATCTATGGTGCACCTGTGAAAATGATGATTGATCAAGATCTATAGATCAGATGATGATTAATTCTTGGTTTAATCGACTGACGAAATCATGAAGAATGTATGCATGAGTAAAGATTGTGAATGAATAAATTTCTCTAAGGAATATCTGCATGGGCGAACTATGTTCTTAACTAATAAATCTGAATCTACGATGCACCCATGGATATAATGATCTGACGATGATGAATCCCTGGTTTGAACGACGGACGAAATCATGAAGAACTGGTGTGAGTGTACTGAATGAATAAATCTGGTGGCCTGCAAGGTATGTCATGTGGAAACTGGTGGATCCAGTATGAAAATTGATGAAACGTGGTCTGCAGTGGTGCTGAGGGTCGAAGCCTTCAGTGAGGGGGTTGTAGCTCCCTTCTAGTGGTAGTTGATAAACAAGAACAGGGGGTTGTAGCTCCCTTCCAGGAAAGGCTGGTAAACGAGAGAAGGTTGTAACCTTTTGCAGGTGGGTGCCTGCGTGCTGATATAAGTCTACGCCAGCATAAAATTGTAAGAATTTTTCTCTATAATAAATTTTGAAGACTGAGATAACAACAGCGGTGGTTTTCTCCCGAATTGGGTTTCCACCTTAAATCCTGGTGTTCATATGTGTTGCTTATGTTTGATGGTTTTTACTGTTATTTCTATTCATGCTTGCTGCTTATCTGATGAATAAATGATGCAATGATCTAAGTAAAGACATAATAAGATCTCTAGACATACAAGTTGGATGCCGTAATGTAACATATGGTTTTAAGATAAAGGAAAACTAAAAATTGTCAGTCAGCTCTAAATATTGATTCACCCCCCCCCCCCCCCTCTCAGTATTTTTCCAACAATAAATACCCCATATGGTTGCCATCCTCTTCCTTATATAAGTGATGAGCTTCCTTACCCTTGGCCCCACTCAATTAGGTCACTACTTCCATGCATTCAATCTCCCTCCAAAACTGCACTATCTCACCATGAATGCCACTCCTCCATAACAGCGTTGTTGATTTGGTCAAAGTTGACCCAGTCTTCATGCTCCAACCCCTTTTCACACCTAATGGTCTTCAATATAGCTTTTAATATGACCTCCATTCACACTAGGAGTGTCTTTATTCCTACTAATAATATTTATGGGTCTCCATACACTCTTATTCCTCTATCTAGGAGCAAAATCAAAATTTAATATTCCATTTAGCTGTGTGCTAATTTAGGAATATTAAAATCCTCCCCTCCCAAATGTTTTTTGTCCTCAAGAAACTGCAAGGATAGAACTAAAGAGCCTCTCCTCTTCCTCCTGTAGCATCTTCATATGGTAAGTTCCTCCAATGAACAAGATGCTCTCTCATCAATTTGTCCTCAAGTTGCTCCTCCCAAATGTATAAGTATGCCTTTGGTGAAAAATCCAAATGGTTCTCATCATGAACAAGTGGGATATCCATGGAGGAAATCATATGTGGTCTAGAGGCCTTCTTGAGACATGGGATCAGCAATTGATTTGGAATCTTCCTTCCCATGTGAAGCTCCAAGCCCCAAGCTATCATCCACACAAAATGAGTCACCCTCCAAAATGGTAACTCATAGAAATACTCCTCCACCTTAGGCTCCTACAAAGTAGGTGGGCTGCATTGCTAAACTTGATAGACAAAATTGTCTATCCCATGTTTTCTCTCTCTCCACTTATGATAAGTTTAGAGTAGTTGTTGATTTTGGGTTGCGATAATGTTTCCTTCACGAGGCAAGAAGAAAACTATATCTTCAATGACCCTTTCTCTAGAGTCATGAATCATGATGGCCCAAACCACCCCATATATGATGAATAGGACATCATCACCATATAGCATCCACATGAGAAATATACTGAAGGTTTCATGTAGTGATGGAAGGTACCAATAGTTTCCCAAATGGCCACAGCGTAGTTTTTCTAACTGATGTTTCAAAACATAACATGGCAAGTTGTCTCCCAACAAGTTGCTAGTTGTGCATGTCATCTCATCTACTAGAAAATATTAAATGGCATTGTTTATCAACTGAGCATACAAATAATAGTACAAAAATTGCCCCAAGCCATTCAATAGATGGCTATCCCCATCACTGATGTTAGTCCAAAAATGACCATGAAGCTCAAATAGAGGCTTTCCCTCTTGTGGAGCAATGCATTGTATAGAGATGGTAAGAAAATGAAAATACTGTGTTAGATAATCAATAAATGCAAAAACACAACTCTTAACATGTACTGAAATTAGGTTGATAGTAAGATCCATGAATGATCCCTCCATAGTGGTATGGCATATCTCTATGAAAAGGAATGAACCATGTGTTGCATGCAAAGCATTCTTCTTATGATAGGAGATCCAAGTCAAGAAGATCATATCATGGTAATAGATGTCTCTATCCACTACTCCATCACTCTCATCTCCTACTTGTCCATCAAGTGCATCATATGTGAAGTGATCTTGGGAACACTCCATCAACAAACCCAAGCTCCCAAGTGACAGTGTTGTTGGCCTTTTTAATAAGGCTCCTGTCATTTCATAGCTCCATTATTTGACATGCCAAATGTCAAAGTCATCTTCCATAATGCTGCTATATATGGGAGATTCCTTCCAAAGTGGAAGTACCTCCTGATCCTCCAAGGCTAGGGAGTAGCCCTTTTGCACCATGACAGTGCCATTACCTACTCCTACAACATCATGCAAAGTATGGGAGAAAATCATCCCATACTCTCCCAAGAGCTTCCAAAGACACAACAACTCTTATTGCCTCCCCACACCATCACCATATAAAATATGGAGCAACAACATGATGGTTAACATGAAAGATATCACATCACCCCAATACACCCAAACTCCTTGCTGCCATATGATGGGAGTGTCATTCCAAGTCCTAACCATTAGCACACACTTTGGAATAGGATATGCCACATGATGGTCAAACTCTTTCAATAGTAGCCAACACAGCCTTGCCTCCTGTTGCCCTGTGTCATAGATATGCAAGTGGCTTTCCAACCTCTTGCTCATCAACATCACCCATCCAACCAATGGTGAGTATCTATCATCGTGCTCAAAATTGGCATCCCTCCAATGAATAATACCATCCTCCCAAATCAGATTTCTATCTTTGCATTTCATGGGATGTTGAAATGCAATCTCTTGGAGATCTCCAAATGAAGACCACTCATCAATGACCAAGTTGACCCCATAAAGATCCAAATAAGATGTAGGCAAAAAATTCTCCTCAAAATGTGAAGTGCTCATAAAGAAATATCCATCATAATAATGGAAGATGCCATCCATCATAAGATGTCCTCCATCAATCATCTGCCTAGCCTCTACTATACATGTAGAAAGGTCATTGGAATGCTCCAATAATGGTTGGGCCCCCAACCCATCACTATTGCCCCATGACAGCATTTTTGATCTCCATAATGGTGCATTTTTTGTCTCATGCTCATGCTCAATGATGAACATATAGTTTTGTATTGGATTTTTTAGGACAATGTTCATCCTATCCTCCAAAAATATACACTTCAACCCCAAGAGTCACTGTGCAGCTCAACAATGACACACTAGGATGAATGTACATCTCCTCCTTGAACAAATCAAGGCTCCTCAGCACAATGATAGTTTTCTGCTCCAAATCAGTAGTGTGTCTTGACCCTAGGTCATGCAATGGCATATTCCCACAACTCTCCATAAGATATGTTGAATTCATAGAAAGTGGAAACATCTGCATACCTTGGTTTTGCTTGGGAACATCTTGTATTTCTAAAAGGGTTCCTCCCTCCAGTGTGATGACTTCCCCAACTACTGATGATGGTGATTTCTCCTCTATGGCTGCATCAGTGCTGGTACAAGTCTCCTCCTCCTCGTGCATCTCTAGAATAGTGCATGGGACTCTAAAAGTCAAGAGATCAAGACCACTTTGCAAAGGTGCAAGTTTTCTTTCTCCTGATTCAAGTGCTCCTGCAACAAGTGGTGGTGGAAGTTCCTTCTCCTCTGATTTATTCTGGTCAAACTTCTTGATCAACCATTGAGTAAAATCTGCATATGTAATCACTCTTGCATGACTCAAATGGTTGAACCACCAAATGTTTTCTTCACCCTCAAGGTGCAGCGCTGCAATCTCAACAGTCTCTCTTTCTACCACTGGATGTAGTAGGAAGAATGCATCCAACTTCATTCCCCAAGATCTTGTTGTGCATGTATATGACCCATCAAATGTAGATAATAAAAATCTATTGCTGCAAGGTCTTCTTTCTTATTTGAGTTGAATGAACTGTGGGAGAGTTAGATTCTCCTTGAAAGCACTAGGTTGAGACATATATTCTGCAAGATACTCACTTAGAATCTCATGATCTAAGTATCCTCCATCTCCATGCCTCTTGTCTTCTTCTTCAAAAGGAAAGGGCATAACATGTTTCTTCGGAGCTCTATGCAATACCGGATCTTTCTTTTGCTGATAGGAAGTGCATGGTCCTTCCTCAACTTGAAACCCTAATGTGGTTTCATTGCTTTTCTCCACTTTTCTTTGCTTGACCTCCTTGGTGAGGTCCCTTTTAGATCTGAAAAGAGATGAGATAAAATTCATTCCTTCCATCATTCTGATCTCTTTATCCTTCTTCTTATTCTCTTGATATCATAATGGCTGAGATCCACGGGCTAAGCCAAGATTATGCTCTGATACCACTGTAATATTCCCAAATGGGAAAAGCAAGAATATAGTATATAAAACTGGAAATAGTAGTGTAAATCAACACATAAAATGTAAGAAGATAATATACCCATCATATTAAGATCATAGCAGCAAAATGTATACAAGTTCTTGAGGAAGTAGTCACTCAAGTTAGGCAAAAACAAGCCTCAAGAGAACATGTACATGAAACATGAAGAACACTGCTACACAATAACACCCAAGGCTATAACAGCGCAGTTTTATTAGAAATAATTGTTGCTAAAGAATTTCAATACATAGATCTGAATTTATATGGCTCAAATAATGCCGGGAACATAGATCTAAGCTCCCAAGCACATTTCCAAGATAACCCAGAAAGGGTTTCCTGAAATACACAAAAATGCAGAAATACAAATATGGCCTGAGGGCTAAATAATCTCTGAAATTGGATAGATGATAGGAGGTTGTTGATATGATCTAGAAATTTATGAAAAATCCTCCTATATATTCTCCCAATAAGAGTTTGATCCTCTCACTGAAAATATATCTCCCCGAAATAGGGCTCCAAACCCTCTACTACAACCGCACACTGAAATAACGCAGTTTATTCATAAAACTGCACTGTAACTTATATCAGTACCTTAGCCTGATGCTGGATGATGAAATAAGGCTCAAGGGTCCTCTTTGCTGGTCTCCCAATGGAAGGAAACTTTCCTCCAACTGAAATCAAGCAAGGAAGTGACCCAAATCAACTCTCCACTGCTGCACCCTACAAAACAACACAATACTCTGCAGAAATTGTGTTGTAAAACAAAGATGTATCTTGGCATGATGCCGGATAGTGGAAAAACTAGTGCAATACTCTTCCAAGAGGCCTCTTAAGGAAAGAGGTGGGATTCCCAACTGGGAACACCCTGTGCTAAACAGCACTGCAAACTTAGCTAAATAGCTGAAGAGAGCACAAGTCTAAACAGGCCATATACAAAATAATAATCTCAAAAATACCCCATATGGCTACCATCCTCTTCCTTATATAAGTGATGAGCCTCCTTACCCTTGGCCCCACTCAATTAGGTCACTACTTCCATGCATTCAATCTCCTTCCAAAACTACGATGTCTCACCATCAATGCCACTCCTCCATAACAATGATGTTGATTTGGTCAAAGTTGACCCAACCTTCATGCTCCAACCCCTTTTCATACCTAAGGGTCTTCAATCCAGCTTTTAAGATGACCTCCATTCACACTAGGAGTGTCTTTATTCCTACTAAGGAGATTTATGGGTCTCCATGCCCTCTTATTCCTCTATCTAAGAGAAAAATCAAAATTTAATATTCCATTTAGCTGTGTGCTAATTTAGGAATATTACATTTTTCTTCTCTCTTTGGTTTTATTCCCGTCCCTTTGGTTTTTAGAAATTTTCCCCTCTTATCTTTTTACCTTAGTTCTCTTATTCTTTGGTTAATGTTTTTATTTAATTCCCTTTAATTATATTTTTAACTTTTTATAATATGTATATTTCTAAATTATATATATATATATATAACCCTTTCTGAGCTTATTATATTATCTAATTTTTTATTACTTTTTTAGCCTTTTATTAATATTTCTTAATATCACAAACAAAAATAAACTTACGCCCTCTATTATTATCTACCCCTCTTCCTTATTATATTAACTATAATTCAATATTTTTTATTAAATTATAAAATTATAAAATATTCTTTAATAATATTTCTTAAAAATGTAAAAAATTATAATATCATAACTTACTAACTAACCAAGTCAAATAGCGACTAGTTTTTAACAGCTAGTTTTTAATCGATAGTTTTTCATCTATCATTGGGCAATGATGCATCCTTACTATTTATTCAATGAGATTGGTTCCCTTCTTCACCTTGTCCTGAGGATGAACCACATTAGATGCTTCGAAACGTCGACCAAATACTAATGATGTGATTAATCTGAAAGACACTTATCTAAACCATATTAATTAAGTTATTTTTGGTCAAATAGGAAACCCCAGGAGGAATAATTAAATAAATCATTGTTTATTTGATTTTCCTCTAGGAATAATTAATTAAACCATTTTTTAAATAATATTCCTAGTCATATTTAACCCAATTATGAGAAATAATTAGACAAATCATTATTTTCCTTATTTTTCTCTAGGAATAATTAAATCATTATTTAGTTATTATTCCTTGCTAAATTTGACCAAATCGCCTAGAAATAATTGAAAAAATCATTATTTGTTAATTATTCCTTAATCAAAAATCAAATAAAAGTATTCATCAAAAAAATAACTCAGCGCTCAGGCCCGCATTTGAAACTCTGTCGACACACACATCTTTCCTAGGCGCGGCTCTCTTCCAGCTACCATGGCCCCTAGAGGGGGATCCGATCCCCTTCCACCACCTCCGGAAGTGATAGCATTCAAGAATATTGTTGCCTTAAGCAAAAAATGTCCACTCTCAGTCACGCAGCAGTAATTTATGAAGAAACTGGATAGCATCCCTTCGGTGGCTCTCCCAGTTGAAGAAACATGCAGATCAGCACTGAACCTCGCCAAAAGAGGGCTCATAGGGCATTTTACTAGTCTCTGGCCATCTCCCAAAGTTTTGGAAGACTGGGTGTAGAGGAACTGGACTCCATTAGTCAAGGAATGTATCAAAATCCACTTCATTGTCAAAGGATTTTTCATTTTTTGTTTGAAAATGCAGAGGACAGAAGTCTCATATTTAGAAATGGGCCACTTTTATGGGTCCTCAAGGTCTATATATAAATAAATTGACACCTGACTTTGATCCCGCCCAAGATGTGCCTTGAGGGGTCCAAGTGTGGGTGTGTCTCCCTCACCTTCCACTACATTATTGGAACTAGACATCCCTCCAAACCATTGGCAATAATCTCAGAAAATACATTGACCAAGCAGTGAGAAAATACCAATACTCTTACGCACGCATATTTGTAGAGGTAGACCTGGAAGTAGGGCTGTTGGAAGCTATTAAACTAACATCGTTTTATTGGTCCCATATCCAGGAGTTGGATTAGGAACATCTTCCATTCAAATACAGGAATTTTCATGGCTATGGACATTTCGCAAGGCATTGTAAAAAGAAGTCCGAATAAGAGAGTGAGAAATCGAAGGGAGAGAAATGGACCATAGTCCATAAATCAGGCCCGACAAAAGATAGAGGAAAAGGGGTCACAAATGGGTACACCACCCCAACAGCAGGACAGGTTCTTGAGAAGGGGAGCTTCATTCCCTCTTCGGTAGAAGCCAAAAATCCTAATGAAAAGGATAACACTCCAAAAGACCCTCCAAAAACATTTCTGGATAGCATGGAGCAGACCACTCTTCCCACTTTTGATAAAGACAATGAAGAAGAAGTCCTCCCTGGAGTAACCCCAGACATCCCCTCCCCTCCCTCATACGCAGAAATAATTAGAAAGAATTCAACTGACAATTCCTACTCCTCGGAGGACGAGACCTTTGAGAGGCCCTCAAAAACAATTGGAAGCAAATCTCTTAAAGAAGATAGGGAAGAAGAGGCAGAAAGGAAAAAAACGCAAGGAAGTAAATCCACAATTGAGATGTCAATCGGGAGAAACACTAGAACAAGGCCTCCCAAGGGAGGAGTTCCTAACCCCTCCATTATAAAATAATGATTTTAGTCTCTTGGAATTGCAGAGGCTTGGGGAACCCCACGAAGGCTGAAGTCCTCAAAGATCTCCTGAAAGTGGACCCTCCAAAAATCCTCATGCTCCAAGAGATTAAAATTGAAGGGAACACCCTTCTTGACATTGGCAAGTTGAAATGGAAGAAAAATGAAAGAAAGGCAGTAAACTCAAGGGGCTCCTTAGGTGGAACTGCTACTCTGTGGTTGGAGGACCAATTTCAACTGGAAAACTCCATCGAGACCCAACACTAGATATTTACCGAGCTAACGAATCACACAAGTAAGTTAACCTTTGCCCTTTTCAATCTTTATGTTCCAATGCTCTATGCTAAAAAGAGAGAATGTTGGCAATCCCTTTCTGCCTTTTTAGATCTACACTCCCCCAGGAATATCATCTTGGCCAGAGATTTAAATATTTTTTTGAACTCAAAAGAAAAGAGAGGTGGCAACGGTATCAGGGATCAAATGCTACCTCTGGTTGAAGACCTCATTCAATAATGGTACCTGTTGGATTTCAAACCCGTGAGAGGTATTTATACTTGGTCCAACAACAAAGTTGGGGATGAGAACATTTCTACCCACCTAGACAGGTTCCTTGTTCAGAGCTCAGTATTGATGGAAAATAGGTTAATATCCTCCAAAATCCTCCCTAAATTGACCTCGGATCATAATCCTATACTCATCCTCCTGGAAGAAGAAGAAAACCTGGGCCCGATCCCTTTTCAGTTCAATCCTCTTTGGATTAACAGAGAAGGGTTATTCAACACTGTCTTCTTGGCTTGGTCCAAACCTCTCACAGGAATCCCAAGCTATGTGTGGGAGCAGAAACTAAGGCCACAGAGCAAGCCCTGAAAGAGTGGATTAGAAAGCCCACTAAAACCCCAATCAGTTAGAGAAAAGAAGTGTTCCAGCTGCTACAGGACCTACAAATGGATATGGAAATAAAATACATCACCTATGCAGAGCTTGAGAAGGAACAAATCGCCCAAAAGAAACTCCTATTGTTCCTTCTGAATTGAAGAAGAATACTGGAGAATTAAATCTCGTAAACTGTGGCTTAAGGCAGGAGAACGAAATACTTCTTTCTTCCAAATTTAGAGTTCATCTCTCCCGTAACCATATCACGGAAATAACATCTGCTGAAGGGCTTGTCTGCAAAGGTTTTGATCAAATCAAAAATTTTGTAGAGATTCATTTCTAGAACCTCTACAGTAAAGGGAGTGTTGGCAGCGAAGAGGATACAACTGATTTCCTCTCCCATATTCTCTCCCTTGTTAGCAGAGATGACAACTATGTCCTCATGAAGCCTTTCATGGAAGATGAAACAGCAAATTCATCTGGTCAATGGAACCCGATAAGGCCCCTGGCCCTGACGGATTCACAATCCACTTCTACAAAATCTATTGGGACATAATAAAAGTTGATTTACTGATAAATATAAAAGGCTTCATGAATAAATCTAAGGTCGGGGGAGGCATTAACTCTACCTTCCTCGCCTTAATCCTGAAAGAGGTGATCCCTGGAACCTTTGGAAGATTCAGGCCCATCTCCCTCTGCAATGCCTCATACAAAATCCTTACTAAGCTCCTTGCCAACCGAATCAAATCACTACTTGGGAACCTTATCTCCACCTCTCAAGGAGGGTTTATCAAAGGCAGCCACATCCTAGAAAATGTCATTCAGGTGCAAGAAGTCATGCATTCTAGTCAACAACAGAAGGAGAAAGGGATGTTGATCAAGCTTGACATGGCAAATTCCCTTGACAGGGTCAACCTATCGTTCCTCTACAGAGTCCTTCTCTCATTTGGCTTTTCCCCTGAGTTTGTCAATTTAATTAAAGCCTGCACTAACAAGCCATGGATAGCTCCACTTGTCAATGGGAGACCTGCCTCTTATTTTCAAGCCTTGAGGGGATTAAGGCAAGGATGCCCTCTTTCCCCAATCCTGTACACTCTCATGGCAGACACGCTCAGCAGGAAATTAACAATTGAGAAGATTGCAGGGGATCTTCCCAGTATGAGAATTTTGAATGGTCTGGAGCCTATAAATCACGCCCTCTTCACATATGACTCCCTCCTACTCAGTGGTTTTTCTATCATGATCGAAAAATCCTTCAATTCTATCCTCCACAGCTATTGCAACGCCTCTGGTGCCCTTATCAATGACAGAAAGAGCGTTGTGTATGGGTGGAACGTAGAATAGCATGACCTCCAATGCATTGTGCGGCACCTGGGCTTTGTTGGCTATGCCCACTGGGAAAAAATCAAGTATCTAGGACTACCATTAACGCTTGGAGTAAATAAGAGCTCCTTGTGGGTCAATTTCATCATTAAAATCAAAACGAAAATCATCTCCTGCGGAGGCCAATGGCTCACCAACGGAGGGAAATTAATACTCATAAAAGCAATGCTATCTGCCTTACCCATTTACCAAGATTCCTTTCTGCTGGCTCCAAAAAAAATTACAGAACAGATCTCCAAGTTAATTTGTGATTTCCTCTGGCAAGGAGGTAAAGGAAATCAATGGAAATTTCATTTAGTCAACTGGGACTTAGTGAAATGCCCAACTGTGGAAGGTGGCCTACAGATCTATGATCCATCCCATGCCAACATTTCTTTGGGCTATAAAATTATATGGAAAATATACGCAGATCCCAAACACCCAGTCAGTCAGATCCTTAACGAAAAATATGTCAAAGGTGTTTGTTTAAGGCATTTGCAGGCTTACAGCACTCTGAAAGGCTCGGTGGTGTGGAACCTATGTCGCAGAGGCATTGATTTTTTCAAGAAATATCTTTACCGCATCCCTATAAATGGTAATAATACCATGTTATGGAAATACATTATCATGGATCATGCGCCACTTGCAAAATTTGAAGAGCTCAAAGAGGTCTATGAATGGCTAATCCAGTAAGGCATCCACAGACTTGAAGATATCTTCTCCTGGGATGAGAATGGGAATTGGCATTCTTGGGTCTTCCCCAGAATTCTGGAGCACCTAAAAATTCAACAAAAATTACTTAGAACCGAGAAAACTAACTTTGTGTCGGTTCATAAGCATGCCTAAGATTATTGGGGTTGGGGTAACACAAGTGTCTATACTGCTGCGCAAGTTTTTCGGCTTCTCCAACCACAGAAAGAGATGAATCAACCTGCAAATTTTTGGAAAAAAGTGTGGGATCCCTTTGGCCTCCCCAAACTAAATTTTTTTTTTGGGTTCTTATGCACAAGAAGATCTTGACAGGGGAAAATATAGTTAAAATAAGTATCATTGTCCCTCATATATGTTTGCTCTACAAGAATTCCAACGAAACATCGGATCACCTCTTTTTGGATTTCTCCTTCACCAAAGATGTGTCGAATTTTATCCTTCAAGACCTCCAGGTCTCAGTTCCAAACCATATCTTTGTGGTTGATATATTTTCAACTTGGAAGGAGTGCTACCCTCATGCTACCCCCAACAAGTCACTTTGGTTTCGTGTTTGGAAATCCATCCCCAAATACGCCTGCTGGAAAATCTGGCTTGCTTGAAATGAGCAGATCTTCAACAATACTTCTTGGTCCCCTGCGATGGTTGCAGCCAAATCCAAAGCACTTCTCCTTGAAATCGTGACACATCAATCCCACAAACCTGAAATCTCGCTCCTTCTTGAATAAAAGAAATGGATGGGAACATTAGCTTATCGAGATAGAAAACAAACCTCATTCAATCCATTCACCAATCCTGGATGGTGCATAAGGGACTCAGAAGAAATATTTCAAGTATGGTGGAGAAAGCAGAGTAAAGAAATGATCTTCTTCAACGGAGCCTCCAAAGGAAATCCTGGGGCAGCAGGCGCAGGTGGTGTGCTCTACTCCTTGGACGACACAAGAAGAGATAGTTTCAGTTGGGGCCTTGGGAAGCACACAAACAATCAGGAATAAATTCTTGGTCTATTAAAAGCCTACCAAATTGCTTGCGAGAAAGGAATTAGATATTTTCAAGCTTTTGGTGACTCAAAAATATTGATTAAGAAGCTAAAGTCGAAAGATCAGTTCAAAAATTCAGTCCTTAATAAGACCCTCTGAAGGTTGAAGCTCATGCTGCTTGAATTTTCTTCCTACCAATTCTTCCACATCCTCAGAGGCTCGAACATGGAACTTGACATCAAGGAAAATAAAGGATGTCTTCCATTAGGGGAATTTTGAGGTCTAAAATGGGCCTCATAAGAAAAATGTACAACCAAAATAAACTTTATAAGAACCAATAGGATTCAAGATGATGATGTCAACCATGGGGGATGATTCACCATTTTTTAAGTAAAAGGGTGAAAATATTAAACATTAATAAAATAATAAAACTACTTTTTCAACTCGTATTTTCAACTTATCTCCCAAATTTTTTGCTAAAATTTCCAGCGGGATTAGTCATTGGATGCAAAATTTAATTCATCATCCAAGGATTACCCATGTTGCATACTTTCGATGGACCCTGCTACACGAAAAAATAGAAATACATGAAAAAGCATGATTGTAATAATGTTTTTCATGTATTTCTCATTTTTCGTGTAGCAGGATCCATCAAAAGTATGCAACATGGGTACTCCTGGGATGGGGAATTAAATTTTTCATCCAATGAGTACTCCCACTCGAAATTTGAGTAAAAAATTTTGGATATAAGTTGAAAATACGAGTTGAAAAAGTAGTTTTTTATTTTTTCCCTCTAAAATTTGATGATGTAATCAAATACTATTTTATTATTTCTACTATTATTTTATAATTTCTTTAGGACGTCCATTTTAGACCTAAAAATTCCCCTAATGTCTCACCAGGTGATCTCACCATAAATGACGAAAATCCTTTCCAAATTTGCATTCCATGAAATGTTGTTTATCTTGTATCGGGAAGCTGACTTGATGCCTTGTAATGATGGTTGATTTGGCCTCGGCCCAACCAGATTTTTCCAATAAATAATAATGAACCATCTGACTTTAAAATATATATATATATATATATATATATATATATATATATATATATATATATATATATATATTCCTTAACCCCATTCTTGAAACGATAAATAAATCATATATTCGTTTATTATTTCTAAATAAAGATATTTGACCAATTTAAATTCATTTTCCCTCCAACAAAATATAATAAAATGTTCCAAGCAGTTAGATCTAGAACTTGGTTAATAATATTTTATTATTTGTCATTATCGTGGATAACTCAATATTTTGTTAAAAATAGGATGGTTTTCATTTCATTATTGACTTTGAACACTTTCATTGTCGCACTTTGATCATTCTCATTGCTGCTACTATTTTATTGCTTCTTGAGCTCCCATAGAGTTCAACACGTCTTGGGTTTTCTATACCATTGAGAGAGAGAAACTTCTGGATCTGAAGCGTTGAGGATAGCCAAGAACCCATCCCATTGAGGGGGACTGGTAACATCATTCTTTGTTCCCTTCCCAGGTGTTAATACAAATAAAATTATTTATATCTTGTCTTGTCCGCTGGATATTTTGAGCAACTCTTATTTATTTTTACTATTTAACTTCTTTTACTGGATAGATTTGGGTTTTTGCAGCATTTGTTTCAACTATCCATTGCATATCTAAGGAAGTTAAGTAGCCATATTTGTTGTTAGGTTTGTTTGTCACACACAGCTAAAGTGAGCTCTTTCCATACACTTGCGTTAAGAATTTACGCTAACAAATGGTGACTCACACAGGGTTTAATTACACATTGTCGTCAACAATTGGCAACTCCAATTTTGTAATTAAGATTCCTGCGTGACCAAAAGCTTCAGTAACTAGGGTTTTTCTTCAAGTATGTTTATTCTCTTGATGTTATTTTTTACCTTTTATGACCTAAAACAGTAAAATTCTAACCTTTGTATGTTTTCGAGTGTTTTCCGCAGGTAACAGGTATCAGCCACGCCAGAGACGGAAACTTTTTCCACAACCTACTGCCCAAAGATCCTAGATCTGGAACTTGCACTTTCTAGCCCAAAACCTATGATTTTTGCCTGAACTCGCAGCTATCATCCCAGAAACTATTATTTCCACAGTTTACAGGTTAGTACCTGCGAGCTGCAACTTTTTTCTGAGTTTTTTTATGACAGCCAAGGTTTTCCGCAAGCATTGTTCAGGGTTCTTTGACCTCTGTCTCAACCCGTATTAGGCCTAGATATGATCAGTTTGTATCCTAGAAGTAGAACCAAGCCCCTTATGGTTTCAGTACACTTCCACCTTTCTATGAGGGGTTTAGCTGAGTAGGTTTTCTGAGATTTTGCAGTGCTTTCAGCCATTGTTTAGGGTTTGATCTATCATTTTTTCAAATCACTTTAGATCAATTATTATTCCATCCAAAACCCCCTCTTCATTTTTTTTGGGTCCCTTAGGGTTCCCTTATTTCCCCTAGGGTTTTAAACTTTCACCTCCCATTTTGTAGCAGTTTTCCCTCTGGCTTCTTGTTGTTTTCTGCAATTTTTCTGCAGATCTGAATCATTAGATCCCTGTCCCTTAGACCTCAGATCTTTTTGTCGTCTTGTGTGTTTTGAGACAATTTCTCTCGCCTCTTAGACTAGTCACTTGGAAAGCCTTCTTTTGGGTTGAATTTATGCATCTATAGTTTTTTATTTGACTGTCATTTCAGTTTTATTTAAATTTATTAAGCAATTTTTCTTTTTCTTTATACAACCATCTAGGCTTAATTAAAATTAACACACAACTTGCAGACACACACACCTAAAGCAAAGAGCGCTTGGTTTACACTGCCAAGCCAAGCCATAAACATCATAATAATTTATCTGCCTAATTGAGCTTTTGTTTATCACTCTTCATCATTTTCGTGTTATCTGTGTCTTGCCATCATTGTGCCCCCAAGGGGTTTATCTCAGAGACTCCAAGGCCTTCACCCTTAGTTTCCATTAGGAAGACTTACTCCACTTAATATAATCCGAGTTAGTCCGACTATGATACTAGTTCATCGGATTCTTCCTCTGATTCTGATCCCGGTTCACCTCCACCTCATTCTGTCACCATGTCAGGCACCAATGCAGGTGTTGGTCCTCAAGCTAGTAGTAGCCCTGGCCCTAATGTTGGAGCCACCACTGGAACCATTCTTGCTACTCCTTTGCTACCTTTCATGGCAGGTTTAAGCCTTCCTGATTTCATCCAGTTAATTAACGACCCTATACTCCATGACCCAGGTTGGCCTACTATGCCAACTAAGCTTCCTTCAAAAATTCCTAAGTTTGAAGGAAACGCTGGAGAGGACCCTATTAATCACATCCGCACCTTTCACATGTGGTGTTTGTCCAATTCTATCACCGATGACTCCATCCGCCTTCGGTTATTCCAACATACACTCACTGGAGAAGCTGCAAAGTGGTATGTCAACCAGGCCGTTGCCTCTCATTCCACTTTTGCAACTCTTGCTAAAGCATTTATGTCCTATTTCCAGCGATCTCTCTATTATGATACTAGTACCGAATTGTTAACTAAATTCTGTCAAACTTCTTCCACCCGCATTTCTGAACATGTTCAAGAATGGCGTAGATGGAGGAGCTTGTGTCGAGATCCTACATTTTCCAACCATGTTTATATGGATTGGCTTCTGTTGTAACATATTTTGTTACGCTAAAAATTTCACTTTTTTAGTGAGAAATTGTCCTCTTTCCTTTTGTCTAGAAACAATTAACATGTATTGTTTATTAATTTTTAAGCAATACTATCGTTCGTAAGCTAAAATTCAAAAACTCAGCAATTAGAGGAGGGACCCACCCTAAAATTTTTATACCTTTTTATTCCTTCTTTTAATTCTCGTGCTATTGTCATCCATCTGATTTCCCCCACATTTGATCTGACGGTTGTTAAACATTTCGGACCCCCAGGATCATTCGAGCTCTAACAGCTGGGGGGGTCTGAAATCTTGTTTTTCCAAAAACAGCTTGCGAGTACGTGGGAGAATATGAAGTAGTTCGCACTCCCCAGCGGAAAAATTTCTTACCATTGCAAACCCCCTCCGAAATCCATTGGTGGTTTCAAGGAGACCGCATAAGATTAATTCTAAAAAATATGGTAAATCAAAGGGATAACTGATGGGGCATGAGATTATTTAGTTAAGCCTGTGTGAATGAATTTTTTTGTAGAAGATATGACAGCATGCCATCTGCAGAAGTGGAAGAGAGTACCTTATAGAGGAATTTGGGACAGCTTGAAGAGACTGAGAGGTTCAATCCCGGCATTGTATCTAGTGGCTTCGTTCCAGGCTGCTGAAGGCAGCAAAATCCAACGGAAAAATGCATATAAAACCTCCAGCAAAGAGTGGAGCTTCATCACCTATATTAACAAAGGGATTAAATTTGGGTTTTTCTACGAGCCCAAACAGTATAGGCAGTTTTTGAATTGGTGGAATCAACCAAGGCACTAAAAGGTATGATGCTCATTCTTCGGGTGAGTAACAAATTCAGTGTACCCTTTTAGAGCTGCTAAATCAACTGATGCAAGAAATGATGTTAAGGCAACCTTTATTTTCAGTTCAATAGTAAGGAATTCATGGTGGGGATTCCAGTATAAAATGTTGGATGTAATCCTCCCTACACAGAGAGCTGATTGTTTTACGTTCAATTTCCCATTTGAAAATAAAAAACTTGAGATGAATATTGAAGAACATAAATCTCTGTATAATTTTGAGGACAAAGACCATAATTTATTTCCGCAAAAGATTGGTAAAAAGAGATATTTGATCCTTTATGAAGTTAGTGAACAGGTAGCATGTTAGATCCTGAAAACTGTCTCATTGTATGTATGCAAGTGAGACAAGCTCTAGACTGAAGTATGTAGGAATAGAGTTCACTATATTGGTGTTAAAGCACGCCTCTATTCAAAAGCTAAAGATCATGGAACCAATTTTTTAAATGGAATTTTGAAGTTTCTTAATGGGAAAGCATTGTTGAAGTCTGAGGTTTACTCATGAGAGATTAAACCCTTTTCATATCAGGAGATTGGGAAGCTTTCTCAATGATCACTACAACTTTTCAGAGAAAATTTAGAAATGGGAGTGTATATTTTTAATGATCTAAAGGAGGAGGATCCATCTAGTCCTTTCATAGTGAAAAATTATAAAAGAAAGGTGGGACTTTATCTGGAAAAAACGGGGTTCAATAGTTTTGGTAATTTGTCTCATCAATTATGTTGTATCTCTGTTTTCATGTGAGGAATAACCAGATACACATGAATGCCAGAATTCACAAGAAGAAAAATATGCAGCATATTCAGTAGGTTATTTTTGAGCTCATTTTGTGGGAAAATGAAGATTAATTTCTCAATTCCGAGACATGGGTTTTTTGCAGGATGATCCCAATTAAGTTTAACACGGGATTTTTTGCAAAAATTGTGAGCAAATAGAGAGATTTTGCTAGTTTCCTGCAAGGCATATGTTCAGTGCCATTTTCTGAAAAACCATATGCAATGTGCCAACATATGAATTCTTCTGGTCCAATGATTTATACTTTTAATTCATTCTACTGTGGCCAATTTACACCCAACTCTTTTAGCAAACCCAAATTTTGGACAGATCACTGTTGAAAAGGCTAGTAATGTGATAGTTCTTGAAGGCAACATGTTTAAAAGCAATTTCCGTGAAAATACTGAAGGTACAAATTTTAGTTCATTGCACTACCAACATATGCAAAGATATCAATCAATATTCTTCAGGAATTGCAAATCATAATTTACATTTGGTAGAAGAATATTGAAAAAGTTCTAAATTTTTAGAGAGCATGTTGAACAATCGAACATCAAAGGATGGATAGGAGAGCATCCCAAATATTTTAAGAGCATAATCAAAAATTAAAGTTTTCAAAGAATAGGTGTCAGTGATAAATTGAGATTCTTTGGAAAAGATCAGTGTTCGAGGATTTCAAGGGATGATGGTTCTTCTCAGTTTTAAATTTTCCAAATTTTGTTTTTTGTCCCAGTTATGCAGAAACTAGACACGATGTAATATATTTTGAATACAATACTTTTCATGTATTATTTAAGATGGTATTGAAATATGCATACACAGGAAATATTCAAATATTCTAGGTAGCTTAAGGACTTCACCGGGTAACCAATTTTTGAGCAGGTCAAACAATGACCAAATAAAGGGGCAGAGGTTGAGATTTTATGTGCTCAAAATTAGCTACAACATTCATGGGCAGATATTTTAGTGGCATCCAAACGACCATAGCTGGCAGTCTAATGAACACTTGGTAGCCAAATATTCTGAAGATGATTTTAAACACTCCAACAATACCTACAGCTTGATACACCTTGAAACAACTTTCCAGATTCTAAGGCAGAGAATTCTAAACAGTTCCAAATTTCTTGCAGACTATTAGGAGATTGTTTTATTTTTAGTATACTATTCAAGATTTAATCCTGAAAGTTTGTAACAGTTTAGTTGTTTGTATTTCTATATATTTGATGGATTGTAATAAGAAGGTGTGGGCTTTTGAGGCCAATACCTTTCAACTTTGTAAAACGTTTTTCCAGAAATTCTTATTGAAGTATTTCAGCTCTGGCTTTGATAGAATTTGTGTTTCTCGTATGTCTTTCCAATATTTTCATATTATATTTCTACACATGTTCAGATTTGCATAGAAGAGTTGGGTCGGAATAGATTGGGTTTCAATCTCTCTGAAATCCCCTGCAAATTTATAATTGTTTAAAGAGATTAGTATATCGAACTTTTGTTTGAGTTGGATCCTCTTTGAACTGGTTATTGTTTTCCACTTCTATCTTCTCCTGGAAGTGCTTTGTTTGGTTGTAAAATATTTCTACACGCATCCAATTCTGCCTAATTTATTAAGTATTCGGTTTGACTCCTTAATTATCAAGAACCTCGATACATTCTTCTTTCAAATTCTTTAAAAAGCTAAGTTCTTATGTCAAGCTGGAAGTTGACACTTTGAGAAAGGACTCTGCAAAGGAGGGATTTATTCATGAATAGGAATTCTGCATTGATCGCCAACCACCCCTAATTAAAACCATAAATTTGGCCATTGTGCTTCAAAGGTTGTTGTTCGGTGATAGTGAATAGCGTTAAACAAGGCCTCGTAATTATTGAGGGATCCCCCTCTGGTTAAAGGGCCAGCTTGAACCTAAAGCTAGTTGAGTTGGTTTCCCGGCGTAGTTTTTGCAGCCAAGGATTACCTGCGGGAAACAGGTACAACATTTGGCGCCGTTGTCAGGGAACAAAGTAACGAAGAATTTTTTTCTCTGGATCACTAAAACGACTAGATCTATTCCTTGTTGGTGAACAAGGAGTAGGCATTTGTATTGGTTGCATTTTTTTCACTTGGTGACTCCACTTTGTCATATCGTGATTCCACTAGATTACCGATCCCATTGTTTCAATATTTCAGCTGCCTTTATTGCTATGCAAGGTTCATTAATACTTACATTCAGCAGTATATGTCTTTTCCTCCTATCTATGATCATAAATCTAAGAAGTCCAAGGAGGATGAAGATTTTAAAGTACACCTGTGATTATAAGTTTTCCATGGGATTTATGTTCATGTTGTATATATTCCTTAGATTTTCAGTTGCTGGAAACTTGGATTGTCAATAGATCCACTCCACACTTGGTTACATTGGAAAAAATATTACACCTAACAGTGAAAATTTTTCTAGTTCAGTTAGATAGAGGTGTGGGGATTGAATAGATATTCTGATTTTCAGTGTGCAGTAGATCAATGATTTTATTGTGTATGAGTGATGTGATTTAAACAACATATTATAGATCAGTTATATTTACGGTCTTTAGAATTTTTCATCTTCATATTTCAGTATGAAATAGTATCTGAAATAGTGCAGGCATATGGTTTCATTTCACAGTTGCAGGTTTTAGTGTGCAGTAGCAGGATATTCAAATAGCAGATGAAAGGTTGATTATCATAGTTTTACAGTATGACTCCATTACCCAACAAAAAGGAACAAGGTCTACTAGTTCTCTGCATCCCACAGGGGGAAGCAGTCCCGAGTTGGAACCGATGTTGTAACATATTTTGTTACACTGAAAATTTCAATTTTTTAGTGAGAAATTGTCCTATTTCCTTTTGGCTAAAAATGATCAACATGTATTGTTTATTAATTTTTAAGCAGTATTATCATTCGCAAGCTAAAATTCAAAAACTTGGCAATTAGAGGGACCCACCCCGAAATTTTTATACCTTTTTATTCCTTCCTTTAACTCTTGTGCTCTTTTCATCCATCCAATTTCCATCACATTTGATCCGATGGCTGTTAAACATTTCGGACCCCCAGGATCATTCGAGCTCTAACAACTGGGAGGTGTTCGAAATATTGTTTTTCCAAAAACAACTTGCGAGTAAGTGGCAGCATCTGAAGTAATTCACACTCCCCAGGTAACAAAATTTCTTACCATTTCAGACCCTCTCTGAAATCCATTGGTGGTTTCAGGGAGACCGCATAAGATTAATTCTAAAAAATATGGTAAATCAAAGGGATAACTTATGGGACATGAGATTATTTGGTTAAGCCTATGCGAATGAAATTTTTTGCAGAACATATGACGGCATGCCATCTGCAGAAGTGGAAGAGAGTACCTTAGAGAGGAATTTGGGATAGCTTTAAGAGACTGAGTGGTTCAATCCTGGCACTGTATCTAGTGGCTTCATTCCAAGCTGCTGAAGGCAGCAAAATCCAATGGAAAAATGCATATACAACCTCTAGCAATGAGTGGAGCTTCATCACCTGTATTAACAAAGGGCTTAAATTTAGGTTTTTCTACAAGCCCAAACAATACAGGCAGTTTTTGAATTGGTGGAATCAACCAAGGCACTAAAAGGTATGATGCTCATTCTTGGGGTGAGTAACAAATTCAGCGTACCATGTTAGAGTTGCTAAATCAACTGATGCAAGAAACGATGTTAAGGTAGCCTTTATTTTCAGTCTAATAGCAAGGAATTCATGGTGGGATTCCAGTATAAAAGGTTGGATGTAACCCTCCCTACATATAGAGTTGATTTTTTTATGTTCAATTTCCCATTTGAAAATAAAAATCTTGAGATGAAAATTGAAGAACATAAATCTCTGTATAATTCTGAGGACATATACTAGAGTTTATTTCCGCAAAATATTGGTAAAAAGAGAGATTTTATCCTTTATGAAGTTAGTGAACAGGTAGCATCTTAGATCCTGAAAATTGTCTCATTGTATGTATGACAGTTAGACAAACTCTAGATTAAAGTATGCAGGAATAGAGTTCGCTATTTTGGTTAAAGCACGCCTCTATACAACAGCTAAAGATCATGGAACCAATCGTTTAAATGGAATTTTGAAGTTTCTTAATGAGCAAGCGTTGTTGAAGTCTGAGGTTTACTCATGAGAGCTTAAACCCTTTTCATATCACGTAATTGGGCAGCTTTCTCAATGATCACTACAACTTTTCAAAGAAAATGTAGAAATGGTAGTGTATCTTGTTAATGCTCTAAAGGAGGAGGATCCATCTAATCCTTTCATAGTAAAAAATTATAAAATAAAGGTGGGACTTTATCTAGAAAAATTGGGGTTCAGTAGTTTTGGTACTTCGTCTCATCAATTATGTTGTATCTCTGTTTTCACATGAGGAATAACCAGATACACATGAATGCCAGAATTCACAAGAAGAAAAAAACGCCATATTTTCAGTAGGAGATTTTTGGGCTCATTTTGTGCGCAAATGAAGATGAATTTCTGAATTCCAAGACATGGGTTTTTTGTAGGATGGTCCCAAATAATTTTAGAGCGATATTTTTTGCAAAAATTGTGAGCAAATAGAGATACTTTTCTAGTTTTCTGCAAGGCATATGTTCGTGCTATTTTCTGAAAAACCATATGCAATGTGCCAACATATGAATGATTCTGGTCAAATGATTTATACTTGAAATTCATTCTACTGTGGCCAATTTACACCCCAACTCTTTTAGCAAACCCAAATTTTGGACAGATCATTGTTGAAAAGGCTAGTAATGTGATAGTTCTTGATGGAAGCAAGTTTAAAAGCAAGTTCTGTGAAAAGACTGAAGTTACAAATTTTAGTTCATTGCACTATCAACATATGCAAAGATATCAATCGCTATTCTTCAAGAATTGAAAATCATAATTTACATTTGGTAGAAGAATATCGAAAAGGTTCTAAATTTTTAGAGAGCATGTTGAACAATCGAACATCAAAGGATGGATGGCAGAGCATCCCAAATCTCCTAAGAGCACAATCAGCAATTGAAGTTTTCAAAGAATAGGTGTCAGTGCTAAATTGAGATTCTTTGGAAAATATCAACGTTTGAGGATTTCAAGGGATGATGGTTCTTCTCAGTTTTAGATTGTCAAAATTTGGTTTTTTGTCCCAGTTATGCAGAAACTAGACACGATGTAATATATTTTGAATACAATACTCTTCATGTATTATTTCAGGTGGTATTGAAATATGAATACACATGAAATATTCAAAGATTCTAGGGAGCTTAAGGACTTCACCGAGTAACCAATTTTTGAGCAGGTCAAACAATGACCAAATAAAGGGTCAGAGGTTGAGATTTTATGTGCTGAAAATCAGCTACAACATTCAGTGCAAATATTTTATTGGCATCCAAAGGAACATAGTTGGCAGTCTAATGAACACTTGGAAGCCAAAGATTTTGAAGATGATTTTAAACACTCTAGCAATACCTACAGCTTGAGACACCTTGCAACAACGTTCTAGATTCTAAGGCAGAGATTTTGTAAACAGTTCCAAATTTCTTGCAGACTATTAGGAGATTGTTTTATTTTTAGTATACTATTCAGGATTTTAATCCTGAAAGTTTGTAACAGTTTAGCTGTTTGTATTTCTATATATTTGATTAATTGTAATACTAAGGTGTGGCCTTTTGAGGCCAATATCTTTTAGCTTTGTAAAACGTTTTTCCAGAAATTCTAATTGAAGTATTTCTACTTTGGCTTTGACAAAATTTGAGTTTCTCGTATGTTTTTCCAGTATTTTCATATTCTATTTATACACATGTTCAGAGTTGCATAGAAAAGCTGGGTCGGAATAGATTGAGTTTCAATCTCTCTGAAATCCCCTGCAAAATTATAATTGTTTAAAGAGATTAGTATATCGGACTTTTGTTTGAGTTATCTTCTCTTTGAACTGGTTATTGTTTTCCACTTCTGTCTTCTCCTGGATGTCCTTTGTTTGGCTGTAGAAGCTTTCTACACGCATCCAATTCTGCATGATTTATTAAGTATTTTGTTTGACTCCTTAATTATCGGGAACCTCCATACATTCTTCTTTCAAATTATTTAAAAACATAAGTTCTTCTATCAAGCTGGAAGCTGACACTTTGAGAAAGGACTCTGCAAAGGAGGGATTTATTCATGAATAGGAATTGTTCGGTGACATTGAACAGCGTTAAATAAGGGCTCGTAATTATTGAGGGAGCCCCCTCTAGTTCAAGGGCCAACTTGAACCTAGAGCTGGTTGAGTTTGTTTCCTGGCGTAGTTTTTGCAACCAAGGACTACCTACGGGAAACAGGTACAGCAGTTTCTCAGAACGCTTTTTCCTTCTATTGGTAAAGATGTCACATCTCATTTTCCTTAGATAGAGGAAGAATCTCTCCAAGTCGCGTTGAAATATGACTTGATCTACGTCCAGTTTATTTATGTTTATACCATTTTATCGGATCTTCCTAGACCTGGTGGTGCCAACGCACTGGGGGAATATCATGCCGTCGAGGGTATCGTTGGATCTCTTTCACATCTGTATATTCATCCTTCCATGGGTTATGGTTTCCCTCAGGGAGGGACCAACTCCTCCAACACTTATCCCCCTCCTGGCAGCATCTATCCAAGACAAAGCATGCCTTATGCATTTTCCCACTTGCATCAACCGATGTCAGGGCTAGTTGTTGCTCAACCTGTTTACCCCAATGTTTCTCGACCTCCTTTTTGTCCTTATCCATGACCTGGTGCTCCATTCCCTCCAGCATCAACACCCCAGCCTCACGGGCCTTCTCAACCTCTGCCACAGAATCCACCTCCACTCAAGGTCAAGTGTACATGCAGGAGAGTGTGAATAATCCTCCTAATTCAAAGAAAAAGAGGAAAGGCAACCAGAACCAACCAACGTAGTGTAATCAAGGGTGTCAAGGTAATCAACCAAACACACCCCAATGGAACCATCCTATCACTACAAACCAGCAACAGGGCGATCATCCCAAGTATAATAGGACTCTTTTTACGAACAAGCCTTGTTCTTGATGTGGTTTCCATGGCCATTATACTCATGATTATCCCCTCTTACCCTAGATGTGCCAATTGTGGGAAGCACAAGCAACATCTAGAGGACAGCAAGCCACTACTTCGGCTCCTCCAAATATTGCGCCAGCTCAACCGGTTGTGTTCACTAATCCTTTCCCTCAGCAAGGATATGTGGCTGCCCAACCCCCTCAAGGTCAGTCCACCCCTCAACATTCACAGTCTGGTACCCCTGAGTACCAGATTCTCATGATGAATTTTGAAGAGGTCATTACCGTTGATGTCAACCTTCAGACTCAGTCGTACCAATATGACAAGCCACCTGCTACGTCTGCAACTGAGTCCCAAACCAAAGTTTCCACAGTTCCCATTTCAACACCCAATTCTCCCTTACATATCCCTCAGCCTCAGTAATAGGTCATTCACAAGATCCCTAAAGGGTTGTTAAACCGAAATGCTGATTTCGAAAAATTCATCCACACTTACAGCATAGTAGATGGCTTGGCACAATCTCCTGCTACCATGTCAACGCTGGAAGTCCTCCACTCATGCCCATCTCAACGAAAATCTCTGATATGTTATTTGGTCATTGTGGATCCTTCAGATGATTGTTTGATCGGCTTCAATGTTGACAAGTCAGAACATCCCCCCTTACCTTCATCGGTCGCCTTCCAAATACCACTCAAGATTCGTAACGCCAGTGTCTCGCGATGTCTCATTGACAAGGGCGCATCCACCTATGTGATGTCCACCTCTATTTGGAATAAAATTGGATCACCTAACTTAGCCCCATCCACCATCACCTTGCTTGCTTGGGACGGTCACCCTTCTCAGCCCCTTGGCATGTTCCGCAATTGTCATGTCATTCTTGTGGGTAAGATTGTTTGTGTTGACATTGAAGTCATTGATGCCCCCTTGGATTACAACATCCTCTTGGGTCATAGCTATACCTATGCAATGTCTACTGTTGCATCTAAGGTTCACCGTAAGATGTGTTTTCCTCACAATGGAAAGATCTTCACCATCAATCAGTTGACATATTACGAACCAAAGTCTAAAACCTCCCTGGAGTCTATCATATCTTCGGTGGTCGATAAGCAATCATTCACACCCCTCACCAATGTTTCACCAAGAGTCTATAAATATTCCACCTTACTTGGTGCATTCCCTGGTCATCCCCCTCTTATCACTGACCCCAGATCGTCAAATTTTTGCATGATGCAGTCATCTTGGGCTAGCCACAAGCGGTCTGGTTCAACCAGCCAACATCCTACGCCTCCAGAACCTGTTGGCGGTCACTCGACAGAGCCTTTAGGTCCTTCTCTTCAAGGACCTTCTCCCTCTGCTGGTGTCTCTTCCACACATTTTCAACCAAGAACGATTCCCCCTAGCCTTAACCATTTGGGAGCCATTCCGATAGGCCATTAACCTTTCAATCATATACCGTTTCTATCTCCCCCCTCTGGAGTCTTTTAGATACCTGTTATGGCCACGTTGAGCCTTCCCAATTTGAAACTGGGGATCCCAGTCTGGTACATTGATCCCCCAACCAACACTTTTCCTGGTCAGCTTAAACCTTACATTGCTTTGACCCCAGTCCAATCGGTCGCTATGACCCCTCCCTTTGCTTCTATGCCTCATCCACCTTAGCAGGAATCTACTCTTGTTGCGAAAGCATCTGGTGAGGGGGGGAAATCCAAAGATAAGGAACCTAAGGACAAGGCCCTCCCAACAACTTCAGGTCCTCCTAAGCCTCCAAAGCAGTCACCTCTGTGCGCTTTGTGTGATGTTGTTGGGAATGGTACCCATAATTTTCTTGAGCTTCCTCGTCTCAAACCTGTGGTCAACGACATGTTTCCTGAATCTAATATCCTAGAGGTCCATTTTGCCTTACCCGATTTAACTAAGAAACTCAAATCTTTGTGCACGAAACACCCTTGTGCTTTGTGTGATATGTATGGCCAGTGTTCTCGTCTTTTTCCCCATCTCGACGATTTTTGTGACACCCTTGAGGTTGTTCGCCAAATAGAGGCTACTCATAGTGGATCTTGTACTCCTCTACTTGTGAGTTCTGCTTCAGCATAATTGGAGGACATTTCTGCATCCATTGTGATACCTCCCCCCAATGTCGAGATGACGGAACCTTTGGCCATTATCCTCTATCTGTCGTCATCCATGAGATCCATGGTGGAAGACCCCTACAGGGAATCCTCTTCTGTTTCGACTGAACCTCCTTCGGCGATCACCCTGGGGTCAACATTGGTAGATTTTTCATCTACTAGCCCTTCATCTACTCTCTATAGCGATGTGTATGTGAATCACATCTCTTATGATGATGCATCAGGTAGCCCCACCGCATCATGTGGTATTTCTTCCACCAGTCCTCCCATCTTCCATTTTTATGAAGACATTATGGAAGCCATGACCACCCCTGATTTTCCCTGGGATGATATGAACCATCATGCGTACTTCCTTCCGCAGCAGTCCCATGACCAATATGTTGTGGAGTCCAAAGCCTTCATCCATAGTGAAGTCGATTGGATATATACCCCTTACATCGAACCCATGAATTCGATCCACATACACCTTATGGCCATTACATTGACACCCAATGTTTCGGCAAGGGGGCATACCTTCTAGAGGATTTCTAAGCCCAGCTCCTTCCTAACCCTCACAACGCACTCTAACTTAATATATTTTACCCATTGCATCTCCCATTGAGATGTGTGTTTTATTTTCTATCATGCATTTCCGTAGCTTGCATTGTTCATCATCTCATTTATTGTTTTGTGGCGCCTTTCAGATGGATCCATCATCCACACTGTATATCGGCTATGCCGATGGTGCATGTCGCTTCTCCCAAAATCTATCCTCGACAGCTTCGGCCATTTTTACCCCCATGCATTCGTTAATCCTCTCCAATGGTGTATGCATTAGATCTACCACCAATAACCAAGCTGAATCTGATGCAATGATGGGTTTGTTAGTCGATTCCCTTGATCATCGCATCCTTCATTTTCATGTTCATTTATATTCCATGATGTGTGTCATGCAATTGAATGGTGTATATTGTGTGAATAACCATGTCCTTTTTAGAAGAGATTTACGAGTGAAGTTCTTAATGCGTGCTTTTGAAACCATTTCATTCATTCATGTACCTAGAGCCCAAAATCACTATGTATATAGCATTGCAAACAATATTCTAGATTGGAACTTATCACATGCATTCAACACAAGACAATAATCATAAACCAAATGGTGAACCATATACTCGTCATATATAAAAAGATGCATATCCATAATATGTGTCGATAAAATCATAAATGTTTTGGAGTCCACTACTCTAATACATCTGACATGCCCATAACATGTTAAAAAATAAAATATGTGGGCACCACATGCCCCTACATCTAGTCACTATCTAGAGGATCCCGAGCCAATGGCTTGGCTCCTGCAACCCGCAGATCCCGCAAAGCCTATCCGGCCATCGCCATGTGTCGCATGACCCCTCCCCACTCTGAGGGTAGCCCTATACATCCATCGATGTACCGGTCCTCAAGATCGTTCCATATGCACTCAAATACTTCAATCGGCATTAGCTCATATCTACAGTGGACATCCTCCAATAGGGCCTGATAGTCAGGTTCCTGGTCTCCTCTCGCTCTACTAGACTCTGCAGCCCCTGGCATTGTGGGTCGTCCCATATACCCTGTTGGCTTCACCGGTGCTATATTTGCATACCAAAATTAACAAATCAGTACCACATACATATTATAAAAACTTTATAATGAATCATAATATATAGCAACTTTCACTTACCATATGGTCCCCATACTCAACTCGGTGGAAGTGGAAAGTCAGGGTCCCCCTGAAATTTCATACCACTGTATGGATAATCATCTATATACAATGGCATCTGATCCCAATGTATGAAGAACTCAGGTCAGAACACCCGTCTGACTCCCCCGCCTCCTCCTCTCTGTAGTAGCTACCCCCAGCGGCACATCTTGGGCTCCCCTGAGCCCCCATCCTAGATCTGTACATGAGGCCGAAGTGGGGGGATATTCTCAAAGAAGAACGAACATAACACTATACCAAAAGAATATTCATGGTTCACTTGTTTCTTGCATAGCAAAAGTTGTCATTTCACCGATGACAGCATCATCTAGGCCCACCCATAGTAGGTCCCACTCAATGCACTCTCAACTAACATCATCTGCCCTCTGGTGATGTGGTGGAATGTCTGGTTGCCCAGGGTCCGCAGTACTGTTGCGGCGACAGCCCGTGTCTCTAGCCTCACTAGATCACTGATCGGTATGTTCATGCCCTTAGCACAAGCATCTGGTATGCAGTGGCATTCCACAAACTTTGATATGTTCCACTCTCACAGTAACACCAGATGTATATTTCCCACCACCCCTAGTGGCCGGAGTCCAGTCAAGAAATAGATATCCTGTATGGTCAACTCGATCTGGTTTCCATGCACTACAAAGGCCTCCTAGTTTGGATCCCAGTTGTTGACTATCCTGGACAACAAGGGCGTCCTTGCCCTCATCAATGGGTTCTCAACCAACTTGAGAACCCCATACCTCCCAAGTGCGCCTCAGGCCACCTTATCCCCCTGTATCTTGGCACGAAGTGCATCCAAATCCCTCTCTCTCTAGATGATGTTTAGCTCTACCATACCTACACAAAACCATCATGTTTTTCAGCTCAGAGAAATAAAATCTGCATCCAAATCATCAAGTCCCAGTTTCCATCCAAAAAACAGGACAAACCCACTTTTTCTGCCAACTCGCACTTTTCCAGCACTGTACCTATGAGCTCGCAGTTTTCCCCTCTGGAAACTTCGATCCAACTGGCATTACAAGGCCCAGGAAGTGCAAGTTGTTTATGAGGATGGGCATAGTGTTGTTCTTGGGCTCTGGGCTGTAGGCACCTAATTTGAAAAAGCGAACCACTGAAAAAGTATAGTAGGGTTAGGCCACCAGCCTGCAATTGACGGATCTCAATTCCAACGGTCGATTTTTCTGCTACGATCATCGCAAGATTTAGGGCCTTCTCCTCCTCTCCAATTTCACCACATCTCCACTAGCAAATGAATCAAATTGAAGGGAAATCTCCATATTAAAAGAAAAACACTAATTTTTATTTCGCCAATTGCAACCACACCATAGCTCAGTTTGATGAATTTTCAGCACCATTGGAAAGCTCTCACCAAGCTCTAAAATGGGTATCATTTTGTTTTTTTTTTATTTGATACTTTCCCCAAAAGCCATTTTTCCACGAAGAGTCACTTCGTCGCCTCTCAAAATCGGATTTTTTCCCTTGCACTGCTTGTACTTGGGGCACCACTTTTCCTTCATACTTGTCAATGCATGTGTCGATATCCATCATGAGTAACAATATCTTTCTCATGCCTTTAGGGTCGCCACTGGGCCTATTTTGTGTGGCAGCCTCATCGAGTCGCCCTTGATCATAAAATCCGAGTTGAGTCACCATCACATTATGGAGTCTGTCCCGAGTCCCTTTGCCTCTTGTTACAGTATTCCATCCATTTTTCCCATGTCCCTCTCTCATTTCTCCCATTTTTTCCTCTATTTGAATATCATCCCCCATCCCCTTCAGAGTCCAGTCAGTCGCTACCAGGTCATCCATGCTTTTTATGCTTCGACAAGGGAAGTCGTATGTCCACTACTCAGTCCCCCCCATTCCATCATCATCCCTAGTGTCATCCCATCAGTCACTTTAATATGATCCCGCGTGCCTTAGTTGAGGATTCCTCATTGCCTCACCTATGGCGGACCTCCTTCTATCGACATCAGCACATTCATTCCAGAAGATAGGTCTAGAGGGTGGTGTCCCTTGGTTCTTGTTTCCATTCTTTTTTGGTGCCTCGGATCAGGAAAAGGGACTCCTCATTGCTCTTTGACTTGATTTTTTCTCATCCGCTCAGCTTCAGCTCATTATTGCAAGATCGAGATTCGTATACTTGATGGTTCGGTGATCCAACAGATTGTACTAGTGATTCCCAACTGTGTGTGAGATGTTTCATGAGCGGGTGGCCCTTCAGGTAGCCCCCCACATGCCCAGTTGACCTCATATTATGCTATCTCTGCAATAATTCAGTGTGGATCTCAGTTTGAAAAGTTAAGGGTTATAAATAAAGGAGGGAGTTCACTCGTAAGTGTGTAAAAGATCTCATATAATTCAGATATATCACCACTATAGTCTCAGTGAAGGCCAAAGTATATTTCAGGATTACTTCAGCTCAATTAAGGGTGTAATCTAGTGCAAATCAGTGTTGGAAGGTAACCCAAACTAGGAGACATTTGGAGACTAAAAGGGAAGCCAAAAAGGACTGTGTCAAGGGTTGCAGGATTAAGATACCAAGACTCTCTTAGTGACAGTGTTGAACAGTGCAAGAAAGAATGAAAATTTGTGAAGAGATAGTGACAATTATCTTGGGTAATATTGTGTTAAATTCTTTTATCAAGGGTTTTGGTATTCTCAATTGAAGCGTCTATAAGAATATATTTGTGGGTTTTCCCCTCAAGAGGAGGGGTTTTGGCCCTGGCTTGCAGCATACATATTATGTCATTGTTCTTATTATTTTTGTAACGGCTTGATGTATTATTTATCGTAATAACAACAATCAAATAGAAAGAAGCTAAATTATAACAAGCAGTTGTAAAGCAAGAGAATTGAATTAAACAATGCCCTACTAAATTCTCAACATGGTATCAGAGCTAAGGTCATTCAAGGGCATCATGGAAGTCATCAAGAAGATTGTAAGCCATCGTAAGAAAGGTATAAAGAACATCTGGAAACTTTTATTCTCTTCCAAGGAAGTATCAATCATAAAATATGAGGGTCTTTTCTCAGCCCTCTCTGGTACATTTCAAGAAGAATACATTTGGTTAATTGACAATGGTGCTTCAAGACACATGACTGGTCACTAAAAACAATTGAAAACTCTAACAAAGGTAAAATCCACTTATTTTGTTGAACTTGGAGACAACAATAATTATCCCGTAAAAGGAATTTGGTCTACATAAATCAAGCTCGAAGATGGAAGGAATATCCACCTCAACAACATTCTATATGTTCAAGGTATGCATAAAAAAATTCTTTCAATTTCAAGTTTAGAAGACAAAGGAGATAGAGTAGCTTTCATTTATGGAAATGTTGTTGTTTAGGGAAAATACTCAAATATAAATCAATCCAAAGTTAATGGAATTCAATAAGGAAGGCTCTATAGATTGATATCCCATTTAGCTCAAGCCCTAGTTCACGTTGAAATCAGTCCCTATGAACTATGGCATCGAATATTTGGTCATCTCCATTTCAAAATCATTCCCTCTCTAAGATCCATTGTATATGGAATCCAAAATCTTAAAGAATACCATGAAGGAGCCTGAAATGGACGTGCATTAGGCAAGAATGTCATAAGACCATTTGGAAGCAGTACTTCGTGATCAAAAGATATCTTGGATTTCATCCACTCTTATGTGTGTGGACCTATGACTCCAAAATCTCCTGGTGGTCATCTATACTATGTCACCTTTAATGATGATCATTCAAGGAAGACTTGGGTTTATCTATTAAAAATCAAGGATGAAGTTTTCACAAAATTTCAAGAATTCAAAGTTGAAGTCAAAAATCTTACAAAAAGAAATATCAAAATCCTTAGCTTTGATAATGGAGGAGAATATACATCCAAAGAGATCATAAAATTTTGTAAGGTGTCAATGATTAAGAGGGAGTTGATAGTTCCATACAATATCGAACAAAATGGTGTTGCAGAATGAAAGAATAGATCCTTTGAAGAAAGTGTAAAATCAATGATTCATGATCAAGATCTACCAAAGTTTCTATGGGGAGAAGCAACTAAAACTGAAATCTATATTCAAAATATATGTCCTCACAGATCTCTGGATAATAAAACTCCGGAAGAATTATTTGTGGGAAATCAGCCATCTGTAGATCATCTCTAAATCTTTGGGTGTCCTGTATATATCCATATACCAAATGAAAAAAGAAAGAAGTTGGATCCTTCAGGGATGAAAGGAATCTTGTTAGATATATCATCTGTAGATCATCTCTAAATCTTTGGGTGTCCTGTATATATCCATATACCAAATGAAAAAAGAAAGAAGTTGGATCCTTCAGGGATGAAAGGAATCTTGTTAGATATATCAACTCATCAAAAGAATATAGAATCTACATAAAGGATGGTCATCATATAGAAGTTATTTGTGATGTCATATTTGATGAGAGTATAGCATTCAAGAAATCAAAATATCTTTCCACATAATCTGATGATTAAGATCTTCCAATATTTGAGGAAGAAGTGAACCAATAAGTAGAGGAATCTCACCCTGAAGAAGAAGGTACCAATGAACCCATTCAACCAGTGGTCATACCTGAAACAAGAAAAAGACCTAATTGGTTGAAGTCCACACTACTTGATGCAGAAGGTCATGGAGCAGCGAAGGGGAAATTTAGAGAAAGTAAGAAACCCAAGAAATACTCTGGGTATGTTGCATACATGAAAAAACTTACAGAAGCAAAACCATTCACTTTTGAAGAAGTGATGCAGAATTTTGAATGGAAGAATGCCATGAGTGAAGAATACCAATCTATAATGAAGAATGGTCTATGGGAGATCATACCTAGGCCCAAAGACAAATATTTGGTTACTCCCAAGTGGATCTATAAGATCAAACATGCTATTGATGGAAGTATAGATAAGTAAAGAAATATTTGTGGCCAGAGGTTTCTCTCAACTTTAAGGCATTAATTATGAAGAAAAAATTGCTCCTACCGCAAGATATACAACAATTCGATCACTAATTTATCTGGCTGCAACAATGGGATGGAACATACATCAAATGGATGTCAAGGTTATGTTTCTGAATGGTACAATTGATGAAGAAGTATACATAGAAAAACCCTTGGGATTTTAATTCAAGGATAGAACGGCATATGTGTGCAGGTTAAAGAAAGCACTATTTGGCCTCAAGCAGGCACTAAGGGCATGGTATGCTAGGATGGATTCATATCTTGAAATACTAGGCTTCAAGAAAACTTCTGCTAACTCAAAATTATATATCAAAGTGGAAAAGGGTGAGCCGGTAATTATTCTTCTATATGTATATGATCTTCTCCTGACATGTGTAGAAAGACGAATGCAAGAATGCAAGAAACAACTAGCATCAGAATTTGATATGAAGGATCTTGGCTTGATGCATTACTACTTGGGACTAGAAGTCTGGAAAGGACATAATGAAATTTATTTAGGTCAAGAAAAGCATGTGATCAAGATGTTGAACAGGTTTGACATGATGGATTGCAAACCTATGACCACTCTGATGATCACAAACTTGAAGAGACTTAGGAGTTCTTATTCAAGCCCGGTGGATCCTTCCAAATATAGACAATTTATTGGCTCACTGATGTACTTGGTTAACACTCAGCCAGACATATGTTTTTTAGTAAATATCCTTAGTCAGTTCCAAGTGGAACCGAAGCAGGATCATTGGTTAGCAGCAAAACACATTCTAAGATATCTTCAATTAACCATCAACTATTGTCTAAAATGTAATAGGAGGAATGATGTCCAATTAATTGGATATACAAATTCTAATTGGGTGGGGCAGTGAAAAATATGGAATGAGCACTATCGGAGGATGCTTTAGTTTGGGATCCTCTATGGTCTCATGGATGAGTAGAAAGCAAGACATTGTTGCTTTGAGTAGTGTTGAGGTTGAATATGTTGCAGCCTATGAAGTAGGCAAAGAAGCGGTTTGGTTGAGGAAGTTGTTATCCGAATTATTTGAAGGATCGATGAACCCTACAGTGATACTATGTGATAACACCAGTTGTATACGTTTGTCTAAAGATCCAATATTTCATGGAAATACAAAGCACATCAACAACAAGTATCACTATGTTAGAGGGATAGTACAAAATGGTGTGCTACAAATTCAGTATGTTTCCACTAATGAACATGTAGTTGATATATTGACAAGATCATTTACAAACAAGAAGCTTGTGTATCTAAGAGAGAAGCTTGGTTTGGTGGATGTATCCTCCCTATGTGAGAGGAAGAGAAGACATGCATTCTTGTCTTTATTAGAAGAAAGAATGAAGTATTTTTGGATTTGGTAACCATCTGGAATCTGATACTCTTTTGGAATTTGGTAGAGAATTCCGATAAGAGTAGTCAAGGATGGATATTCCTTGAGGATTAGTTATCCCAATAAGAATATTCCTATGAGGTCATATTCGGTGAACACTCAGGTGGATTATGTACCTTGGAGACAATGTCGGATGGTGTCTATAGGCATTGGTCTCACCATCATTATATCTCAAGATCTCGTGGAGAGATGGAGCTGTTAGTCAAGGCCTTTCTATGTAACAATGATGGATTGACATGATGCTAGAAACAGATGAGTTACAAATCCAACTCTACTTATGAGATATCTTCATATTGAGAATGACCATGTACCATTATAAATACCTCCCTAGTTAAGATGGAGTGTTGAAAAGTGTAACTAGGATCGGTCTTCATAAGGACTTGTATGATTTTATGCAAATGAAGAAGGAAAAAAATAATAAATATATTATGTTACTTGCTTCATGGGTTTCATGAGCAAGGAGTTTTATTTTAGGTCAAAGACTTCTTCTTGATGAATTTTAGGCTTTTTCATCTAATCACAAATATAATTAAGAAGTCATGTATATGAAGTCACGTTACACATGTAAAAGACATGTCAATTAGGTAAAAGATTCACTCCAAGATACTTGTCACTATGCCTCTTATAGTTGGCCAAAATATAACTATATTCTCGTTATGAAGAAGTCGTCCTACCTCCATGATCATGTTAGCCTAGATAGAAGAGACAAGTCGCTATATAAAGGGTGACTCAACCTCTTTGTTTCATCAATCAATCTCAGACATCTATGGAATAATTCAGTGTGGATCTTAGTGTGAAAAGTTAAGGGTTATACAGAAAGGAAGGAGGTCACTAATAAGTGCGTAAAAGATCTCATATAATTCATATATATCACCACTGCAATATCAAGGAAGGCCGAAGTAGATTTCAAGATTACTTCAGCTCAGTTAAGGGTGTAATCTAGTGCAAATAATTGTTCGAAAGTAACCGAAACTAGGAGACATTTGGATACCGAAAGGGAAGCCAAAAAGGATTTTGTTAAGGGTGCAGGATTAAGAGACCGATACTCTCTTAGTGACAGTGTTGAATAGTGCAAGAAAGAAGGACAAAGTGTGAAGAGATAGTGACAAGTATCTAGGGTAATCTTGTGTTAAAGTATTTTGTCAAGGGTCTTGGTGTTCTCAATTAAAGCATCCATAATAAGAGATTTGCAGGTTTTCCCCTCAAGAGGAGGGGTTTTGGCCCTGGATTGCAGCCTACATATGTGTCATTGTTCTTATTGTTTTGGTAACTATTTGATTTATTTCTTATCGTCATATTGAATAATCAAAGAGAAAGAAGCTAAAGTATAACACAAGCAGTTGTCAAGTAAGAGAATTGAATTAAACACTACCCTACTAAATTCTCAACACTTATGACCACTTTTCCACCATTTTACCATTTTAACTTTCATAAAGTCTCTTTATAAAGTTAAAGTGAATTTTCACTTGTCTAAGAAATGTCTCTTTTTCACTCCTTAGATTCTTATAATGATTCCTTGGGTGAATTAAGTCCCCTTATTAATTTTTTCTCCGCTTTAGCCTATGGGAACCATGTTAGGCTAGCAGAATTCGCCATAAGCTTCCTAAGTGGTCAGGGACATCACATATACCTTCCATTAAATTTAATAATTCTCAGAAACAAAATTGTAATTATGACTACTTTTTTTCGGAAAAGGAAGAATCGATAGAAGTGTGGAAGTTCCTAAATAAGAACGAAAACTATCTGCAGCGTGTTCCAATAAGTAATATGAAAAAACAATGCCCAAAAATGGCATGTGCCAAACATAAAAGGAAGGATGAGTTTCTAGAAGGGACATTTTTGAATGGTGCCCATCATCCTGTAAAAGGATTAGAACGCGTTGACAAAGAGAAATTAACAAGAAATTTTGTAACCCCGTAAAGTGACAAAGTAACTGTGAATGTGATTAAACTGTTATGTCGGGACAACATGCGAGCGGTGACATTAAAACCAGGTCACATATTTATAATAAAAAAATAAAAAAAAACAACAACAACATTTCTAGCATAGATTCATCAAGTGTTTTTTAGCACTTGAACTATGCATATGACACACACAATGTGTTTATCACTTGCAAAGGATACTACAGAAAGATTTTCAAAGGATATTCAATCAAATAGTATAATGGAGAATATAGGATTTGCAACTCAACCTCCAATGGCAGGAAATCAATTGAAAAAAGGAAATAATCAATCCTAAAATGAAGTATAAGCAAACAAAGTTATATTTACAAATCGGGATGATGAGTTGATAGTAGAGTTTTTGTTTGTTGTTGGTAGAAAACATAACACAACAAGGCTCAATTTTGATGGATTTGGTATCAAGTATGATAAGTTGGATGTTGTGAAAGTTGACGAGTCCTCTTGAAGCACAATGCCAAATATATGGGTAGATGGAAATGTGAAAAATGGAATTAACCTTACACCTGTGGCACTAATGGAGGTTACTTGCTTTGCTCATTATGGTAAAAGTAGCAGTTATGCCTTGATAACATCCCTCACTTGCATGTTAATTATTGTGATACAAAACATAAGGAAGGATGATGTAAATACTAAAGAGGAATTCCCATTCTAATGGATAGAAGGGTAAATTTTGTAGCTCCTAGTTTGGCCATTTCTCCAGGACAAGAAATGACGGAAAGGGGAGACTGTAATTTCCCTATGAATTGATTGCCTATGAAGGACAAAATAGCCAATCCAACCCCGTAGGCTATAGTCACATTGTGGAAATAGTGGGTCGGTTGGGGAAAAAGGGCCAAAAATTGGGGGTTGCTTACACAGGGCCTTGAAATGAGGAAGCCCGTGGAAAACTCTATAAATAGAGAAGAGTTGAGATCAAATCAATCATCACATTAGATCAAATACATTTGTGTTCTTGAGTTTTGGCTCTCATGGTTTTAAGACCCATTTAACCCTACTAATTTCGATGGGCAAAGATTCCACCCTAGTTAGTAAATTTATTATTTTATTTTACTTTATTATGTTCTAGAAAAGAAAAGAAAAGAAAATCTAGCAAAAGGGAATCAAAACTGGTTGAAAGGTCAAGCAAATTTCCTGGACTTATCGAGATATTTTTGGTGTATTTTCTCTATTTTCAACAAATATTTTTGGGAAAATTGCGGAGGGTATCACAGGAGCTCCCTCAAGCAGGCTATGAGGCAACTCGACCTCCCTGAGTTACGCTCTGAGGTAGCTCGACCTCCTCTAAGCACACTCTGAGGTAGCTCGGCCTCCCTAAGGAATGCTCTGAGGAAGGTTTAGTGGATTTTATCTAAGATAGAATGAGTAATATTTGAGGCAACATGGCTGCTTCTGTGACCACCCAGCCATTCTTTGAGGCATGCTCATCCAATCCTAAGGTAGATTGATCTCATCTACGACAAAACTTGGTTGGATCTTTTCTACGGAGTTCTCATTCTAAGATAAAGTCAAAAGGGTCTCTTCCTGTGGTATTTCGTAGCACCAGGGAGCAAGTCCCACTTGCAACCATCAATAGGAAAGTAATAGAATTTATCATTCTTGTTCTTCTAGTCTGCGGATTAATTCAAAAAACTAGGATCATTTGTTCTTGGTAATTTGTTTTAAATGTTGGAATTACTCAGTTGAATACAGTTTTGTACTTGGAATTTCTTGTTGATGGTTGGCCAATACTATTTATTGTGGGTTTAAGAACTAGAAATACTCAACCATGTATTAGTTCTATTATTTTCAAATGCATTGTTTATTTCATTATTAGATAAGTGAAGGAATTTTATTGAAGAAACCCTAGTTTTCTAAGAAACCCTAAGTGAAAAAAATTCCCTAGTAGATTGCACAAGAGCTTTCTAGCAATATAACTTTTATCTCAATCCAACTCCCAAATTGAAATTTATATACTTATGAAGTTTAGCCCAATCAAAAAGTGTCACATGGCACCACCAACAACCCCCATGGTCAGGTTAAACCTCTCGCTACTTGTCTTCATAATGAAACTTGGCACTAAACAAAAGGCACATCATAAGTTTTCAAGTTAGGTGATGGGGAAGTCTTTGTTTTGTGCCCTCAATCAACTGCGTCATTGCGCTCATGCTCGCATGGAATTTCACTATTGACCCTCTGTGGCACGAAGGAAATTTTGTGTTAGGTGACGAGGCTATTCACATCCTGCACCTTCTGTCGGTCACACCAACATTACACAAAACACAACAAATCATTGTCAAGCCGAGCTTTGTGGTGGCATGGCCCTCGGCCACGTATATTCCATGTTGGCATCATGTAACAGCGTCCAGCCATGTGACACAAAATAGCCACTACCATGTGTTAAGTGGATTTGGATGATTCAACATCCAAAAGTATCATTTTCAACTGTCACATGTCACTGCCATAGAGGCACCATGTCAGGGCAATCTCCACAACACCCATCCAAATAGGAAACCTTTTCAGCTCTCACGCCCATCAAATTTGTGACAAGATTTGTAAGGTCTAACTCTAAATTTTTTGTGGCGGGATGATGTGGACTCCACATGGGCAATGAAACCTCCACGTCGGGAGTGATTAGGCTCCATGTGTGGCATATTTTTTGTGTCAATAGGCTTAATGGTAAACACACCATCAATTGTTTAATGATGAGAATTTTTCCCATCCCACCCCACACCTTCTATCTATAGTGTCGAGTTTCTAAAGAAACTAATACATAGCACTGGGAAGGGTCGCATAGTGTGAATTAGCGCTAATTCTGACCATTAGTGATTAATCATAGGGTTGATAGTAAATCACATGGATTAAGTTAATGCCTCTAACCTTCGTAAAATTTTTCCAAATTATTTTACAACTCTTACAAGGCTTATTTGACCCGAATACAAGATTTTATCTCTATGACGACTGAGCTTAGAGCTTTCAAATGTAGCACGAACATAAATCTTAAATGAGGTTAACCTTCAACTTGTTATTAAGCACCAAATAGGCTGGAATCACAACAGACATTCCTCAATAACTGCAAACACAACACCAACACATTAAACCATAGGATGGATCCTGATCCACTCTATCAAAATCCATTGTTACATTATATTGTGCAAAGGAAATTAGTATTATTAACAGTTTAAGGTCTATAATATCCATGGTGTGCCAAAACAATGCAATTTACACACTATAACAATCCACTGAGTACATGATGTGACCATACATATACAAATAGCTCTACCATATAAGAACATATCAATAAGCATAGGGACCTGCAAGTCCCTCACAACCATGAAAGTCATTTGCATAATGTGTTCATTATAAATACACAAGGAATACATATTTCTTTATTAACAATGTGTAACAAGTTACATGAGGCATTTTGAACAACCATGCATATCATGTAAATAACTTTGTATTTCATGCAACTAACATCAAACACAAAGATCCATGAACCCCACATAACCATGAGAACATAGCAGCAAACATTCATCATGGATATACATATATCAGCGATTCTTTCAGAGTTGGATCAAGTCCACTCACACAACAGACGTACTAAACTACCCATGAGACAACTCATAAACATGGTTATAACAAGTAGCTACTCATTTCATAACAAGAAAATATGGCTAAAATTGTATAAAATAACAAGAGGATTTATGATTACTTTCTGACCACCAGGAAAAAACACATCAAACCCCCTAAAATGAATTAAAAAGACTAAAACCATATAGCTCAGACGACTCATATTCAACATATATATATACATGTTCGTTGATAAACATTCAAATATTCTTACATAAACATTACAAGGTTACTCATTATCCATCCATAACACAACATATATATGCAGGAATAAACAATTATCTTATTAACTTGTGTGGTTGGCAACTAGACGAGGGACTTCTACTCTCCACCCAACCATAGGCCCGTTGCACTGCAATATTTCTTTGCACCTAACGACCCCCAAGCCGGATTCAGTGTCTGAGGAGTTAAGTGATCAAGGGTATTCACACCAATAACCAGTCAAACAGGTAGCCAACAGGAGTACACTATTCAGGTGGTCTAGCAACTACTCCCACCAGAAAACAAGAAAATGACTCAATCACTCAGAAAACAATCACAAGAGCTCAACCAAGATTCAGGGAAAGTTATCTTAGTCCAAGAACTTGACCTCACTCTAAAGGGTGCTTTCTTAGTCCCAAGGAAAATATTGAATGAATTGGTCTTTTTTTATGAAACCAATTCCCAAAATATAAGAAAAGAGTGATCAACGCCTTATAAATCAACGACTTCGAGGGGAAAACCTCCTTTACATTACATAAATGAACAATTCTCGGATGATACAAATGAAAAAACCTCCTTTATATATATAGGAGTCCATGGGGTCACAATATAATCCTAGCCGACCTAACAATAATAATGTAAGGGCATAACAATAACAATAGTGGGTTATTATGGGGCACAATAATAACAATATGGGGACTACAGTGGTACAACAATAACAATAAGGGGGCTACACTAACAACAATAAGGGAATACACTAGTAACATATGGCCCTAACATGCCCCTCCTTCAAAAAAGTGTTGTCCTTAATGCTTGAGTAGTTTTGGATGCTTCTGTGTAAAATTTGCACCCTCCCATGTGGAATCTTCAGTGGGTAAGTTCTTCCACTTAATGAGATACTTTGAAATTGATCAATTTCATAGCTGTCGAGTTCTTATTTATGTGACTGCTTCAGGTTCCAATATGATTTTTCCTTCCTCATAAAGTTCTGGAAATATTTCTTGAACTGGAAGTTTGTCACCTATAACCTTCTTTAAGCATGAAACATGGAAAACTAGGTGCACTCGGGAAGATGCAGGAAGTTCCAATTTGTATGCCATAGTACCAATATTTTGCAACACCTTGTAAGGACCATAGTACTTTGGCGTAATTTATTATCTTTCTTAGCTTGCTTTAGGACATTTGTTTGTATGCTTGTAGCCATAAAAATACCCAATCACCTACACCAAAACTTCTCTCGCTGTGATGTTGATATGCCTATCGTTTCATTCGATTCTGTGCCAAATTTAGGTTATCATTTAAGAGTTGGAGAACTTGTTGTTGATGCTCTATGTGATCTTCCACTGCTTGAACCTTAGAATTTTCTCTTAAAGATGATATGATGGACGGCGGATGATATCCATAAAGTGCCATAAATGGGGTCATTTTTTCTGCAGTGTGGAAGGAAGTGTTATACCACCATTCAGCTAGAGGTAACCAATTAACCCATTGTGTTTGTTTATCAGATACAAAACAACAAAGATATACTTCCAAACTTTTTTTCACTGTCTCAGTTTTCCCATCGGATTGAGGATGATAAGATGAGCTATGAGCTAGTTGAGTACCCAAACAAGAAAACGATTTCATCCAAAAATTTCTAGTGAAAATTGGATCTCTATCGCTTACAATAATCTTTGGGTTTCCATGTAGCTTTTGAATTGTTTCCATAAATCCAGTAACAACTCTACTCGCTTTAAATGGATGAGATAATGCACAAAAGTGTGCATACTTGGTAAGTCTATCAACTACCACCATGATGACATTCTTTCCTTTGGATTTACGTAAACATGTGATAAAATCCATTGAAACCTCCTCCCAACGTTGATTTGGAATGGATAAAGGTTGTAGAAAACCCACAGTCTTAATTGTCTCAACTTTATTTTGCTGGAAAACCAAACATTCTGCCACAAACTTTTGAATATCAGATTTAAGGTCATCCCAAAAAAAATCTTTCTTCACCCTGTGGTAAGTTTTTAAAAATCTCGATTGTCCTTCTAAGGGAGAGGTGTGCAATTCCAAAAGAATATTTTTTTTTAGTTGGGAATTCTTGCAAAGAGATAAGCAATCTTTGTACCATAAGGAATCTTTTTTCCAACTAAATGTATTAGATGTACTAGGATCTTACTGCAACTTTTGAATGAGTGTCCATACTTCTTCGTCATTCTTCCATTTCTCCCTTGCTTCAGTTATCCAATATCGTTGAATAATAGAAATGGCACAAAGAAATGCTTCCACATCCTATCCTTTCTTGAGAGTGCATCTGCAACAACATTTAGCTTCCCTTTTTTGTAGGTGATTTCAAATTCATAACCCAATATCTTTGTGACCCATTTTTGCTACTCTTTTGAAGATAGTCTTTGTTCCAAAAAGTATTTAAGACTATCATAATCAATTTTTACGTTGAAGTGTCTTCCCATTAGGTAAGGTCGTCATTTATTTAGTGCATGTAGTATTGCCAACATTTCCTTCTCATAAATAGCTTTATGTAAATACTTTCCTTTGATTTTACAGCTTTCAAAAGCAATGGGTCTTCCTTCTTGCATTAAAACAACACCAATTCCATTTCTTGAAGCATCACATTCCACAATAAATGTTTTTGTGAAGTCTGGCGTAGCTAAGACCAGTGCTTGGCACATTGCCTCTTTAAGATGTTCAAAGGCCTTAGTTGCTTCAGGAGTCCATGAAAATGCATCTTTCTTCAATAATGTTGTTAGAGGCGTCGCTATTCTCCCATAATTCTTAAGAAACTTGCGATAATACCATGTTAACCCAAGAAATCCTCACAACTACTTTATGGTTATGGGGACTTTCCATTCCTTAATGGATTTAATTTTGTTAGGATCTACCTTAACACCCTCCCGAGATACAATATGACCGAGATATTCCACCTCTTGTACTCCAAAGAAACATTTGGAAGTTTTTGCATATAATTGTTTCTCCTCCAATAGTTTGAGCACCCTATCAACACGCTGAACATGATCCTTCCAAGCCCTGTTGTACATTAGTATATCATCAAAAAATACTAACACAAATTTTCTAAGGAGGGTTTGAAAATGGAATTCATCAACCCTTGAAATGTATAAGGTGCATTGGTAAGGCCAAAAGGCATGAACAAAAATTCATAATGACCCTCATGAGTTTGAAATGTTGTTTTCAGAATGTCTTCAGTCTTCATTCTAATTTGAGGATATCCTAAACATATATCCAAATTGGTGAAATAAATTTCTCCATGTAATTCATCCAATAATTCATGAATCACAGGAATGGGATATTCATCTTTAATAGTGATCTTATTGAGCTCCCTATAATCTGGACACATGCGCCATTACCATCCTTCTTGTGCACCAATACTACTCTAGCAAAGAAATAACTATGACTAAGTCGAATTATACCGGGCTCTAACATTTCTGCAATCATACATTCAATTTTGCTCTTTTGGACATAAGGATATCTGTAAGGCCTAATGTTTGGAGGAACACTTCCTGGAATCAAATGAATAGCATGATCATTATCACAAATAGGTGGGAGTCCTTTGGAAATTTCAAACACCTTGGAATGATTGTCCAAGACTTTTTGGAGATCTGGAGAAATAGATGATTTTGATGTTGGAACTTCTAGTGAGCATAATTGTGCAATGACGCCTCATTTTTCTTTCTTCAGAAGTTTTGTCATGACATTAGAGCTTATTATCTTTCCCGGATTCCCTGTGATACCCCGTAATTCAACTTCCTTTCCTTCCGAATAAAATTTCAAAAAAAATTCTTGAAAATTAAAAGCTATCGTCCCAAAAGATCGTAACCATTGTACTCTTATTACAACATCAACACCACCCATTGGAATGGAAAGCATTGGACTATTCAATACATATTACCCCATGGTTAGGTTGATATTATGGCACTTTCCAGATCAATTTATAGTTCCTTCATTTGCCACCATCACCTGACACTCTGGCGCTAGGTATAGGAAGCAATTCAATTCCTTGGCTACCTTATAATGAATAAAATTATGGGTATTACTCGAATCAATAATCACTATTACATTTTTCTTCTTGATATGTCCTATCTTGAGAGTTTGAGGAGTGTTAATCCCTATCAATGCATTACAAGATATGGTTGGATTCATTTCTTCTTCCTCTAGGGTTGGTTTCTAGTGTATATCATCTTCTTTTGAAGTTTCTTGTTCATTTTCTTCCTCCTCTTCGCAATCTATGTAAAATAACTTCTTCTTAGCACACTTATGACCTTTAGTGTATTTGTTGTCACAACTATAGCAAAGCCCTTTTGCTCTTTTTTCTTCCAATTGTAGTGGTGTCAATCGTGTAAGTTGTGAAGTCTAGGAGTAGAAACACTTCCATCTTTGTAGTTGTGAGTGATAGGCTTCCTTGTCACCATAATTTTGTTTTCAAAATTTCTTGCAAACCTGAATGCCTTCTCCAATGTATCAGGTTCCCAAAGGTGAACCTCATGTTGGATGGTATCCTTTAGAGTCCCTGTGAAGACATCAATCCTATGTTCCTCTGGAATATTATTTACCCTTATATTCAATTTTTGGAAGTCCTTGATGTGCTCCATCATTGAACCATTTGTTTGAGATTTATCAATTGGCTAAAGAAGGTGTTTGTCTTTGTATCCTCATAACGTGTCATCATTTTCTTCGTAAAAATTGACCCAAGTGACTAGTGTTTTACGAGAACAAAGTGATCGATACCATACAAACTGATTTTGTTCTAAATATAAAGTTGCAATGTGTACATTTTGTGTGTTTTGCGTATTATGAAGCTCAAAGTATTGATCCATTTGCAGTATCCAAGTTATCGGACCCTTGCCATCAAACTTCTTCATATCTATCTTTGGAATATGGTGGGTCTTAAATCCAACATTAGAGTCTATGAAATCATGATGAACATTTCTTTTATTCTTATCATGAGTTTCCTCTACTACCTTTTCATCATTAGGAAGTTTTTCTTGTAGCAACTTTGCCAAATCTTCCTTCAAACCTTCCATGTCTTTATTTAAATCTTCCATGTTGCCTTCTATACCATCCATCTTAGCTTTTATGCCATTATTCAAACCATCCATCTTAGCTTCCGTGTCTTTCTTCAAACCATCCACTTTAGCTTCTATGTTTCCTTCTATACCATCCATCTTATATCTTCCACGTCATCCATCTTAGCTTCCATGTCATTCTTCAAACCATCCATTTTAGATTTCAAAACTTTTTTCAAACCATCCATCTTAGTTGCCAAGCCTTTCTTCAAATTTTCCATTTCATTTTTTGTTATTTTTTGCGAGAGCAAAATTTGTTGCACTTGATCTTGTAATTTTGATATATCACGTTGCGCTTCTTCCTCCTCATGAGTCACAGTAGAGTATTCTGAGATATTAATGCGTGTTGAATTCTTTTTAGGGGAATTTTAGAACCCAATACTGATATCTATGTGTCAATATGCCCTTGGAATCACTTCAAACTGATTTTTCAAACAAGACTTATGCAATTTTTAAAAAGCATACACAAATTTTTCTTGCTTTTGAAGAGCTCGATATGGAAATTGATGTATATCTGTAATTTTGGATCCCCGATATTTTATCTTTAGTCTTTTAGTATCCCTATGAATCTTCTTTCCAATGCCACAGGTATGACCTGATTTGGATTCTTCAAGAAAAAGTTATGTCCAGTCTCCCACAATGACCTAATTATGGATTGGTTTAGTAGAGCAAACTTGTGCGACATGCCACGTGTCACTGTTTCTTCGTTCGGCTCTGAAATCGATACATAGGAAACTACAATCTGTGTTCTTTCGGCCAATTTTTATAGAATTCAAATCCGATGGTTAGAGAGAGTTATGACTATTTTCCCAAGGTCACCTCTTTGAGATGAAATTCGGGAGCCTGCAAAAACCCTAAATTCCACAGATCATATCTTCGAAAATATTGCGAACCAAGATCTACAATTTTTACACAGATTTCCTCGGGAGTTCTTCGCAAATGGGTTTTTTTTTAGCGTCTAAAACTTCGTAGAAAAAAAATTATAGCAAAAATTCAACGATGACCTGTTTGAAACAACGAAACCCTAGAATCCAAAGCTCTTATACCAAATGTTATGAAACCAATGCCCAAAATAGAAGAAAAGAGAGATCAACGCCTTAGAAATCAGCCACTTCGAGGGGGAAACTTCCTTTACATTACATAAATGAACAATTATTTGATGATACAAATGACAAAACCTTCTTTCTATATATAGGAGTCGATGGGGTCACAATATAATCCTAGCGAACCTAAGAATAATAAAGTAAGGGCACAACAATAACAATAGTGGGCTAGTATGGGGCACAATAATAACAATATGAGGACTCCAGGGGTACAACAATAACAATAAAGGGGATACACTAATAACGATAAGAGAATACCCTAGTAATATATGGCCCTAACATCTTTCCCTTGAGCACACCAATACACAGACTAGGTCTCACCAAAAATGCAGGAAATGATGTTCCAACCTCACCACCAGTGTATTCTACATGTTGCCTTGTATTGAGCTCTCTCCACTTTTGCTTATGCAATTATTTTCACCATTATTTCTCTCAGGTGATGACCCAACTTACACCCACTCACATCGTGGGAATAAGAAACAATCGTGGGCACTCCCTCTACCTAATCACTCCTTGTCAATGCTATCTCCCCCCTCGTGATTCATTTTCTCTTTCTTTCTTTATTTCCCTCTTTTGTGTGTTGACTTACTCAACTTATCTCATGAGGCAAGGACAATATGGGAATGTTCGTTACTCAAGAAACCCATACACCACTTTAATGCATGCACCAACATGGTCATCTAATGTGTTAGGGAGCTAGGTGCAGAATAAATGAAGTGGCCTAATTTTACTCTCAACACAAGCAACCGTTCCTCCTTGGTCCTTGAATCCATGTCCCCCCCTCCAACCCAACCATATTTTCCATTTCCGCATTATTTTACATGCATTACAATTCACAACATCATTTACAAGAGCGGTAGAAAAAAAATTGGTACACAACTTCATCAATGTCAAGATCTAGTGCTACCTCAACACTCTTCAAGTTAATGCAATTAAACTCCCACAAGGTCAAACAAGTAGTGAACCATCCACTCACTTTCACCCCGCCACATCCATTCAAGATGGCTCTCCATGCCCATGGCATTAGAGGAAAAATGAAGAAGCAAAAGTTACCATCGATACTCCCAATGCAAACATTTTACCTCCCTTGATAGAAGTTGAAAAAGCCATCCATATCTTCCTATTGATACTCTATGAAGCCATGAAATCAACTCGACCAAAAAGGAAGGACTGCCTCATCTAGCGCACAATGAGATGCTCATAACTCGGCAAACACTTGTTCCAACATCCAAAATTTTCACAACTAATCCACACCTCATCAAAAGCAATGTGACATCATGTGGTTAATAATCCTCTCATTGGGTAGGGAACTTTGATATCCCCTGGTTAATATTTCTTTCATTGTAAATAATTGTAATTATTAAATGCTTGAGAGAGGGACCATCATATTGCATTGCTTGAGGAAGGAGATCACTTGAGGGAAGGTTGTTTTAAATATTAGTCCTTGGTTCGTTGAGTGGCTTTAAATGGGGTTGATTGTGCCATAAATTAAACTGAAAGAGGAAGGGACAAGCCCAAGTGTCTTTTAGCTCCAACAATAAGCAAGAAGAGGACAAAAACTTGAAGGCAACACAAGTTGCATTGTCCTGGGAGATTGATTGTTGTGCAATCATGGAGAAAGACAAGAAATTAGTTTGGTGGAAAAAGAAAAAGGGGATTCATTATTAGGGGACTCGCTCTCTCACACACACATGCATAGGAAAATGCAAAGAAGACTCTCCAATTCTCTCGTGTATGCCCAGTGGAAGAGAATAGGACAGAGAACTGTGAAAATTCCTAAAAGTGATTGGAGGCGTCGTAGAGAGCAACATAAGGATCAAACTCTAGAAAAGAGAACTCGCTAAGGAATCCTCTGAGAGAGGATTGTTGGGTGAAATATTAAAGAAAGCGAAGGCTTTCCTAAGAGCTGCAGAACCTACTGGAAGCTTGGGATTGAAGAACCTGTTGTATTGGGAAGAATCACTCAAGTGCATGTACGAATGGTGAACCACCAAGAGTTACCTTGGGGGCTAAAGCTCTGGTGTTTGTCTCACGAATGAATCACCTAGATGGGTGATTTCTTCCACCTATTAGTATTTTATCCACTTATGAAACTTCCTTAAATGTGGATTGTCTTCTCCTAAAGGTGAGCTAAGAATTCTTTGTTATGTGGTAACCTGGCATAGTTGTTCAATATGCACGAAAATTCTGAGAGAACTAACTAGAAGCTTAGAGTGGCCTTGAGACATCTTGTTTCAATTGTTGTTTTGGTTTAAATTTCCCTCGAAAACACTCTACAGTCCTCAAGCATTGAAATTTGGCTTAGGGGTGATAACTGCAAATAATAGTGGTTGTAGTTTGCCTATGGTTGGGTGGAGAGTCGAAGTCCCACTCTCAGTTGCCAGATCTCTTATAAGATAAGTTCACTCTTATGTTTTATGTTGGTGATTGTCATTATGCTCTTGTTTATTGCACTGAAATAATGTTCTACTGACGTTGTAGAATGTTATTATTGCATACATGAAGAATGTAAATGATTGTGCAAATATCTTGTAATATGGTTTGTGACTTATGAAGGCATTAAAATTGAACTAGCTTAGCCTTCCTGCATACGAAGGGATTGAAATCCCTGTAAATGGGTAGTTAACTGTGTAGACCTGTCAGAAATAATTGGTCTTTGTGGTATCGTTTGACACCCATTGTTAATAAGGGATGTGACTTCCTGTGTGTTAATGGGACATTGAATTTTGTATGTTCACATGTTTGAAGAATGGTTGAGTTTTTGTAAACATTGCGTAAACATGAATTGTTGTGTTCCTTCCATTAATTCGACAAAGATGAGTTGTTGGTTGTGGGTTGTTTATTTACTTTGTGTATGTGAGTTGAGTGAGTAAAATAAATGCATCGTTGTGATGTGCGAGGGAGCTACTCAAGTTCCCTATGGTTTTGGAGACACACACTCGAAAGCATATTTAGTATGTGTAATCTCCTGTACACATTTTTCCAAGTTTCTTCCTTGGAACCTTGTGCATCATTAGCGAGTTAGTTGCAAGTCGTGATGCTTGTGTAACTGAGAAAAAACTCGTCAATTTTTTCTGTGTCAAAATCTTGTAAAACTAGCTTGAAGTCATCAGCAGGAACCGCCAAGTCGGGAATCGAGAGGTCAGTGAAAAAGGTTGGACCTCAATGAGGTTGCGCCCAACCAAAGAAATACCTTTGAGCTAGTCGGAGATTGGGATAGTTGAGCTCGATAGCCTAGTCGTACGAGACCATAGGTCGAGGCTAGGTACGAGTTGGGTCCATAAGGTCGTCAACAAATCAGGGGTTGAGGCTCTGGTCTTAACCGCATTTGTATTTTCGTCGAGTAAGCCAACTTCCGATTTCAAAAAAGAATATGCCCATACACGTGGATTCATCCACAATGGAAAAATAGCCACGTGAGCACCACGTTGGAGACTACATGCATTCCACATGGTGGCCACTGATGATGTGGAAGGATCTTATTGAGATTACCTTTGGATGATCATATCTTATGATCCATAAGTTGATTCGAGATAAAATTTATATTGTTGGAAAGATCTCATTGAGACCAACACAACGATGTCCTCTGTTTTAAGTTCTAAAGTAGTTGGAAAAGATAAAAAAACTTTAGACCCTATCTCCAAAACTGAACCTTGGGGGTTGGGTTAACATAGTAACTACCCCCATCTAACCTTTATTTTGGGTTGGGTTTAGGAGGGGGAATGTTACAAACAACCATAGGGAAAATGGCTCCACACAAGCCTCTACATGAGCCATCTCGTCTACCATGTTAAGTTGATGGTCAATGGACACTGGATTCATTATCCCTTATGTGATAAAACTACTCAATGACATCAACTTTACAATTAATCACCCCCTCTTTGCTTTTCTCGTCTATTTGCACCCTTAGGGACCTAACCATTTCCTTGTTACACTTGGTGCAATTCTAAAATGCACAAAATTCGACCCCAAAATCTCTGATTACTCTTCCAAACGGTTGACTAATCCATTGACTTTTGTGTAGTTGACTAGCCCTGCCTTGAATGGTATCCACCTTTAACATGTCCAAGGCAATCTGCAGCCTTTTGCTCCAAGTCACATTTGAACCCCTAGCACATGACCATGCATCGTGGATACAATGACTTGATGATCTATTTTCCGTGTATTCAAAAGTAAGATACTAGTCTTGGTATAATAATTCTTTGACGTATATGTCAAGTAGACTAATGAGACTCACGTGGTGGAATTTGTGAAGGGCATTGATCTCCTTCGATCACCACACTTGTAGATCTACAATTCCTTTGTTTTAATTACTATTAACAAAAGCAAAATCGAATGGACAAACATAATAATCCCATGGATAAACCAAATATACATAAAATCATGTGACAAACAAGTTGTAGCAACAATTACTACAAACTACTATACTCTCCTATGTCTCACATGTTTCCATTTCCTTAGGTCATCCTATGGGAAAGTCAAGCCCAGTCTAGCTCTGATACCATGTTAAAATGGGAAAGTAAACCTTATTACACACCCAAATTGCATTGAAAGTTGTATATTAATCAAGTGTAACAATATTCATATAAATACACCAAGCTTTGTCTTAAGATAGTCAAACTATATTGAACACATAATCTATCATTTGAATGAATATCTCATCCACACACCAATCTAGAAAGCTAACTAGTTAGAGAGAATTTCTCACGTCCAACTAGGCCTACCAACCACTCAATGACTACATAAAGCCCATCTCTACCTAATCATGAACAACTAACAACACAACTAATAATCAAAACAACCAAAATATAATAATACATAAGACAACTAACAATTACATACTTCAACACCAAACATAAAAAATATAAAATTAATCTTAATCTTGATAAAAAAATTAGTACAAAACCCAAATCAATCATGGAGGGCTTCCTCCCATCTTCATATCAAATGAAGGACATTAATCTTAATACAATGAATCGATCTTTGAAGATGTAAATTTTTAAAGAATATAAAATATCAAGATCAGACTTCAATCTTCTAATGAAAGATGGTTTAAACATATATTTACATCGATTTTATTATTATTATTTTATTTTTTCATTTATTAAAAACTGTTCCGAAAAAGTGTTTAAATATTTTGTTAAAGTTAGTTTTTTCTCTCATCGTTAATCATAGTCATCGGAGAAAAGCGTTACTGTGAAAGATTTAAGGCGCGAGTGTTTAGATTTTAGAAAGAGAGCTGTTCGTATACAGGAGCTCCAGGCAGACAGCTCCATCTTCTGTTAAGAAAGTGAAAGAGAGTGGAAATTAAACGCGCGGCTGTCTTCTATAAAGCAAAGGCGTAGGAAAGCAAAACAATAGTCGACAACAGCGCCCCACACAGAAAAGCACAGGCATAGCCCCACACAGAAAAGCAAAGGCGTAGGAAAGCAAAACAATAGTCGACAACAGCGCCCCACACAGAAAAGCAAAGGCATAGAAATGCAAAATCGACAACAGGGGCCCATTAAAAAAGAAAAAAACAAAGGCATGGAAAAGCAAAACAAAGATTGACAACAGGGCTCTGCGAAAGAGAAGTCTGAAGTTCGGAAACAAAATAATACCAATTACAACACGGTTCAAAAAGGTGAAGTCTAACTCTTTTATATTTTAGCTTTCCTTTTGCCTTTTTGGGGCTGGAATTGGATAATAATTTGTTTTTATGAAATCACCGTGTTTTTTTGGTTATAAAATAGGTTTCTGAATGTATAGATAAATTCAGCATCCTGAAAAGTTTTTTGGTTTTAAAATATAGGTTTTTGAATGTATAGATAAATTCAGCATCATGAAAAGCTCTTGTATGCAGATTTCATATGAAAAGCTCTTGTATGCAGCATTGTGATTCCAGCCCATCACTATTGAATTTTAGACAAAATTGAGTTAGAAAATATAGCAGAAAAAGAGAAAAACAAAAAAAAAAGCAAAAACGTAGAAGATTAAAAAAAAAAAAAAAAAAAAAAATTTCTAATAAGGATTGCACTTGAACTCAGAGTTACTGGTCACACTGGCCATAGAAAGGATGATGGTAGGATGCACGTCAGTACCCATGCTCAAGAAAGTTCTTACATGGCTAAATTATCAAAAATTTGAATCAATAACCATGGGTTTATCGACAACACCAACTAGTTCCAAGTGTCAGATGGGTAAAGCACGTTTCAACTAAATTCATCAATTACTTTGAGCTCTAATAGTATAAATACGATCTGCCTTTAACCTTTGTCGTCATTCCCACTTTCATCAATTATAAAAATTGCGGATGCCAATCAATAGCTTTAATTTGAATGACATGAATTCCCCAATAACAACTTATGAAGAAAGTGCCCATTGACGTTTCTTATTTGGATGAGGAATTAAAGTGATACCAAATGCCAATCAATAGCTTTGATTTGAACGATATGAATTCCTCAATAACAACTTGTAAAGAAAGTGCCCATTGACATTTCTTATTTGGATGAGGAATTAAAGTTTTACTGGTTAACAAATTGCTAATGATATTTCCTATTTGCATTCTTGTCTTGGTGTAGCTTTCTTGTCTTGGTGTAGCTTTTTGAGTTCGGCTGAAGAAGCAAAAGACATGTTTTTTAGTAAATGAACAAATCGCTAATGATTATCTCCTGTTTGCATCCTCGTCTTTTGTGTATCTTTCTGAATTTTGATGAAAATCAGTTATCAATGCTTCTTCCCCAAATGTTATGGGCTCCTATACAAAAGTATTATCCTTGTTAGAAGCATTATCCTTGTTAACTGACCTATGCTACTAAAAACACGCTATTGCATTTGACAACTTCGAGTGTCTACAAATTTTAGGTCAAGCTTAGAAACTATATAAGATAGATCCCATCAAGAAGTCTGGATCCATAGTATTAAAAAACATGGTGCCATATGGATAGAGCTGACAAGAAAATATTTAGCTAACATGATGATCACCTTGCCAATGGTCTTACCAATAAACTGAATTGCCATGGAGACCAGCTTCCTATAGTCCAATTCTGGAAAGCTTAAGAAATGCAAGACGACTCGATGTTACTATATATACCAGGCTGTAAAAGAGGCAATCCAAGGTCAACGCATTGGGGATGAGGGAATTAATACCTTATCCTGGCCCTCTTTCCAACACTACGATTATAAAGTAAATAATTTTTCCCAATATCCCAATGTGTCAACTATATAACAACCTGGCATTCTGAGTTGAAAAACATGTGAATTTAAAAGGAGAGTGGAACATGAAATGTTGCACTGCTGGGAGCTAGGGGCCTCACTATTTAACATATTGGCCCACTTTGGACGATTAAAACGTTTCCCTTGAGCTGATGAGATTCGAGACCAAAGGAAACATGGTATAAGTATAGTGTATGGATATCAGAGACAGGATGTAAGTCGAAAACATAAATAACATAAAATACATGGAACTTGTTTCTCTTGGGATAGAGGAAACCAGAAGGGACTTCGGTATATAATATGGCAAGAGGCCTTGGAAGGAGAGTAGGAGAGGGAAGGAAGGGCTATGATATGGCAAGTGACATGCAAGGGCAAGCATGTGGTCAGTGCCCAGCCTCGATTATGATGCATTACAATTTACCAGTGGTTCCCATGCAAAAGACTTTTTGAGTAGGAAACGAATAGCTTGACAGGCAAATAATTTTATTTGATCTCTTTAGATGCTTCACGGATCTGGAGTTAAAATAGATTTATGCTAGTAATACTTGCATTCATACTTTCAACATAATATGTATTCAAGAAGATCAAAGGCAGCTTAATAAGCAATAAAGGAGAAGGCATGAGCTAATACATAAGAATGCTGGAATCTTGGGCTTTGCAAAGGATGTAGCTCAAGTGTAGATGTCCACTCAATGAAATGACGGAAAAATTGAACAATACTATGCCAGATTGTAGGTCTTCCGAAGAATTTGCCACAGCATTCATCTTTTTAGAGAAGTAGGTGTGAAGCCCAACTATGCATTGTGAGATTTCAGATTAAATAATCAACAAGTACGACAAAACTCTCAAAAAGATCCCTGAGGCACTTGATAAAAGAAAAGCCAATGAAATCCATTCCCGTTAAAGGTTGGGAAGATGCCATGTAATAAAGCAATCCTTTCAAATTCAACCAAGCTAACTAGCAACGAGAAAGCACATCACCAACTGCTCATCAAAGATGATGATCTCTCATGGCTAGTGTGAGAAATGTTACGAGTGGATGGATTGCCAAGGAGTTTTAAAGAGAAAATCAGGCTTTGAACCCCATAAAAAATCACAAAGAAACAAAAAAAAGCACAAAATAAAATATAAAATATAAAATATAAAAGAAGAACAGATATCATTCCCACAAGATTTTCCCGGAGAAGAGCATAACACAAGTTCTTGGAAGGACCAACCCTTAAGTCTCATGTACATACCTTGCTCAAGTACACGGACAGTAGTCTTCATGCAGCTCCGACAGAGATTTCTTATCATCATGCAAGGGAATACTATCAACCACATAAATTGAAACAATGTAACGTGTCAAGACTCAAAATCTTAGAACCCTTCTACAGTTACTATATCATGCAAGGGAATACTATCAACCACATAAATTGAGACAATGTAACGTGTCAAGACTCAAAATCTTAGAACCCTTCTACAGTTACTATATAGTGATACCCATGGGAGAGGGGGAATCTGAACTCATATTTTGCAAATCTTGTTCCAAACTATTCATCTGTTATAGGCATCTGCAATTTTGAGAAGTGAGCCCTCGAGTCACAATTTATCATTATGGTTGCGATATTTCATATAGAGCATGCCATGTCTTCTTTGTAAGATCAAGAAGAATGTAGCTTGTGGCAATGATTTACTTATGTGATATGACTGACTACGTGGGGACTATATTCATTTTCCATTAACTTGTGCAAACTAAAGAATGTAAGAGTTTAATTCTTGATTTTCTTAGAGAATCTAAAGTTCAAGATTGAGGATTGGACCTCTATATACTTTGCTTTGTGTGTTTATGGTCTCAATTAATTCCTTTCTCTGTGCATCTATGATGTCCATGGGTATTGGCTTGGTATGTTAGACTGTGAAATGCAGTAGCCATGCAGAACTATTAAAAAGAGTATCTGCAAGGTAACTTCAGTGATTGATTCCATTAGACTGAATTCTTAGATATCAACAACAATTTCTTGTTTGAAAGAGGACCTCATTCAATACAAATGCATACTATGACAACATCATTGTAATTACAATTTAATTGTCACTGCCACCCACTTCCATAAGATCTTAGCTTAACACTACATATCATATTTTTCATCAAACCCGCATCCACATTTTTAGCCAAAACCAATTGCCATACAGACTCCCACCCCATGACGAACACTGTTTGTAGGCATGTCAAAGATAAATGTCTGTGTCTACCAGTGAATTAAATTGAGCGATCCTAACACCATATTATTAATTGGATTTTGGAGAAGCTTGAGTAAAGCGAAAAACAATTTCTGATGCTAATGGACAATTATTAGATCACCAAAATTATTCAAACATTTTCCATCGAGTACATTCAAAAAATATACATTTACACTTGAAACCGAGAACAAGACGAGATATTGACACTCACTGTCAATCAGCAACACTATCTTTAACCAGTATTGTCCTTTACTCAATAAACACTATACCAAAGGGGCATAAAGAATCAAATCAAGTCAAGCAGTAAAAGAATCAAATGTTTCTCGACTGAACAATATGATGCATTTGCAAAAGTACTTTCCCCATATAGCTGTCGCATCCTAATCAGCCTCACTAACAAGTATATGATACCAAGTATGTCAGATCTCAACCTTTCAAACATCACCTGAAGTGGACAGGATGTGCCATTCTTGCATCTGCTAGGCTTCGCATTGCAAGAAGGGAATGGATGTAATACTACCATTGATCAACCATTTTCATCTACAAAGTTGAGGCAAAATTATCAATCAAATCTGCCATGCGTTCATCATAGACAGGACCTTCCATTTGAAAATGACCTGCCCCAGGTACAAGATGAGTTTCAACACGGCCAGCTGCCATCTTCAGCTTATTTTCTAGCTGTTTTACACTGGTGAACCCATCATTTGTGCCCATCACGAAAAGCTTTGGTTTTGGAGACTGTAAAATAGCTTTGTGGTGTTTCCCAAAGAGTATTGATGCAGCCACGCCAAAAGGATATCCTAAACTAACATAGCCCACAACTTGTGGAAGTTGGTCAACAGCAGAACCGGCAATAGGGGCACCTGCAAAAGAAATATGCACAAAAATGAGAATATAATTATAAAAGTTTCTCTCAATAAAATATTTGACACTTGATGCACACAAACAAATAAAATTCGGAAAAACACATTGCCCAATTTGCATAAAAAGTACAAACAGCTCTAAAATCATACTGAAGGTATAGAAAGGCTTGAAAAGCCCATAAATTGATAATTATGGTCCCAAATCTTACCAAGGACCATTAGAAAGAAAATCAGTTTGCATGAGATGCACATTTTGATGAGACAGAAATTGTCTTCCAGTTCTCCGTGAGGAAATGTTATGGAAAAAATTAAAATGAAAAAACCTATAATTTTTGAACTCTTGATACAGTAAACAAAAAATGCCCCTAGTGACGATTTCAGAAAGTGTCATTCTATTTGCCAATCGCTAGTTTATAGCTCATCCAAACTAAAATCAGGATCTTTAATAAAATCAGTGTTATGTTGTAGGTTTATTGTTGTATCGCTCACATCTTATTATTCCTGATACTGGATCCTCATGTTAAATTTTGAGAGAGCAGAATCAAGTTGATGAGAGATTATAGATTATAATATTTACAAATTAGGAAGAAAAAACCTAAAATTTGAACTCTTGATACAGTAAACAGAAAATTCCCTTAGTAATGATTTCAGAAAGTGCTATTCTATTTGCCAATCCCTAGTTTATAGCTCGTCCAAAGTAAATGGATGATCTTTAACAACATCAGTGTTATGTTGTAGGTCTATTTTTATACCACTCACATCTTAATATTCCTGATACTTGTTCCTTATATTAAATTTTGAGAGAAACGAGTCTCAAGTTGATGAGAGAATATAGATTATAATATTTACAAATCAAGTTGATGAGAAATTATACATTACAATATTTACAAATTAGGAACGAGACGTCAAGAGGGTCATTGTGCAAGATTCCACACTACTAAATAGAATCCTATTAACTTTGGGACACCAGTAAGTAAGCCACAGGTGGAAGTCAATAATGATGGATTCTAAAGGACATCTTGGCACAGGTAGTATGATATGGACCAATCTTCCGATTGAACTTGGCATTGCTGCATAATAAGCATTTGTGGACATAATTATCCACATCTCTATGTATAGCAGGCCAGTGGAAATATCTTTGGATATGCTGCAAGGCCTACCCAGGTATCCTCCACAAAAGGAAATCCAAGCCCTCTTAAACAATAGCTTGAATAGTACCCTAATAGAGAATAATAAATATTGATTCATTTTATAGAACACCCCTTCTGTGCGGTGAAAACCTAAGAAACTTTTGCAAATAATGTTAGCTTTGGGAGACCAGTAAGCCACAGGTGGAAGTCAATAAAAATGAATTCCAGAGGACATCTTGGACCAGGACACAGACCAATCTTCCAATTGAACTTGGACTTGCTGCATAATAAGCATTTGTGGATGAAATCATCCGCATCTTTATGCATAGCAGGCCAGTGGAAATACTCTGGATGTGCTGCAGGGCCTACCAAATTGTCCTCCATAAAAGGAAAGACGAGCCTTCTGAAACAATTGCTTGAGTAGTGCCTTAATAGATAATGTTGATTCATTTGATATGACACCCCTTTTAGTGTGGTGAAAACCTGAGAATATTTGCATGGTGAAATCCTAAGAAACCTACTTAACTGATCTGCGTCAATTCATGCATAGATGAAAGAATAGATCTGAAACAGGAAATAGCAGCACAGGGTGAAGGAAATAAAAATGTTCTATTGATGTCCAGTTCCACACACGAGCAAAGAAAGCTTAGGGGGACTCAAGAATACAATCAATATAAGTAGCATAGAGATATTTTCCATTCCCCTTTTATTCAACCAGCTTGCAATCCAGGGCTCTCTTCCAGCTGGGATTTAAACCTGGGTCACTATATTGTCACACCCCGTCTCAACCACTAGACCACAGCCCAATAAACTGTATTATATATTTCCAATTCCCATAGCTACTGACCCTATAGTCCAAGATGGTAGCAAGTGTATGCACACAGATGATGGTACTTGTAACAGTGGAGTGGTCAACAAAGTCAACTGCCTCACTGTTTATTTCTGTGTTACAGTTCTACCTGAAACTGTGAACACTGAAGATACAAAGCCCATTTACAAACACATTAAAGTTTGTATCAATGGTGGATGAGTTGAACTTTTCAGCCATCATTGACTCATGCAGCAATGTTCCTAGATCCTGGACTGTAGATTCAAAGACTGATGATGGAGGTGATTGGTGTGCACTGTGGATGCTGTTCCTTTGCCAAGGAGGTATTTAATGCTTAAGCAAGTGCATAAAAATATGTCATTAGGCTAGAATTAATTCAATTTTAGAAATTAACACCTGGGGGCAGCTCACTTGGCAAAGCATGTAACCGTGTTAAGTATTACAAGGTCCTTGGTTCAATCCCCCGATTAGCCCATGTCCATGTTAGGGGCAGATATAGTGCACCTTGTGGTTATAATGGTAGCGGATGGAATCAATCCCATGTCACGTGAGTACGAGACCACCCCAATTGCCAATGCCACTAGTCACAAACAAAAATCAACTTCAGAAATTATCCCTGAATAATATGTTACTGCATGTTGTCCCCCTCTTCTAGAACAACTCCCACTGTAAAGTCAGAGGCATCAGTCCCAACCTCAATAGACTGTTGTACATCAAGAAGTGTAGGTATAGGTTTTGTGCATAAAGGATCCTTTTGAGTGTTGGAATGTTTTATCTAAATACGGTCCAACTGTGAATGGAGTATTGCTCTTGGTGAGCTGATTTAGGAGATGAGAAAATGTGGCAAAATGACAAATATGAATTGTTGGTTTGGGAAAATTCTTCAAAACATTCTAAGTCCCCATGGCTTCGTTCAGAATCTACAAGGAAACGAAGATAACTTATAAGTGAAAGAAGTTTGTAACCAGTCTGAAGAGATATCTCCAGTTTTACATTGAATTCATGTTAACAAACAAGATCAAGAACAAATTACACATGTAATTGATTTTCTCTTAAGATTAAGAATTCAGCCAGATAGACGACAACAAACTGCCAAAGATAAGAATGAAAGATGCCGTTGATAAGCCACATAAAACTGGCAACTGTATTTACCAAGGCAAAAGGCACAATTAACCATCAGTCCAAATTTGGTTTCCAAAACATTCTTTCAATAAATCAAAAGCCTGCATTTGGATTTGTAGATATTCAGATATAAGATCACCATTCGTGAATAATTATGCACCAAAGGTCTTCAACCTAGGTCACAATGACAGTAATGTTAGGTTTGTGCTTGTGCCATTCATTGAAAAGCTGATTTGAGTTATTACTAATTAATATAAATCTACACATTCCATTATAGAGGTTCTATCCACACAATATTTAGATAGTGGCTGCTCCACAAATAATGCTGAATGGGACAAGAGCCATTGTCCTTGGGATCCTCAAATGCATCATCATATGAAGTAAAAAGGTACTTAATCTGAAACAGAACGGTGTGTTCCATTTTTCTGTTTTTCAGACTTCCTAGTCCAATTAAAATAAGCATCATATATATATATATATATATGATGATCTTTACAATGGCCAATGACAATATTATACACTCCGCTTAACCGTGGAATTTGGCACATAACCCTTCATGCAGGTATGTCTACCTGAGAGATTACAATCATTATTATATAATTATATTTGGCTTATTACAAGTCGCCCCTCCATGAAATGCTTTGACCTCAAAGCATGGGCAAGTATGAATGCCTTGAGATAAAGTCTTCATTTTCCTAGGTGGTTTTGTCTTCTCATAGATTCTTCCACTTGATAAGGTACTCATTAAAACTTCTTGAACAAATAGCTTTGGACTTGAATTTGAGTATTCCTTCAAGCTTTCATATTAGCTTCCCTTCTTCATCCAAAAGGGAAAGTTGGGTCTATATCAGAGTTGTTGTATCCAACTTTGTGTTCAAACATGAACATGGAAGACATCATGTAAGTTCCCTTTGTTTGGAATGTTTAGAGCATACACTACTTGACCAACTCTCCTTCCGACTTGATAAGGGCCATAAAACTTGGTCATGAGTTCATAACTTTTGTAGTTTTTGGATGAGCTTTGTTTGTATGGTTGCAATGTTAAAAACACCCAATCCCCTACTCCAAATTCACAATCAGATCTTTTCAAATCAGATTGTTGCTTTATTCGACTATTGGATTGCTCGAGATGACTTTTGCAGATATGAAGGATTTCTTTGAAGTCACTAAGTAGTCTTTTATAGTGAGAGCCTTGAATTTCGAGAAAACATATTATTTTACTGATGGTGGAGGATACCCATATAGGCTTCAAATGGAGTCATTTTGGCTGACATGTGGTACATGGTGTCATACCACAATTCTGCAAGATGTAGCCGACTGTTCCACTAAGATTGTCAGTCATTCACAAGATTCCCAAGGTAACCCTCAAGGCACTTATTAACCACTTCAATTTGTTCATCAATATGAGGTTGGTATGAAGTGCTCATCGTTACTGTGGTTCCTATATGGTTGAATAATTCTTTCCAAAAATTGCCAATAAATTGGGGTCCCTGTTACTGATGATGATTTTTGGGAAGAGATGTGGAATTTATATATATATTTCACAAAGATATAGTGATTTGACTAGCCTTAGCTCTCAATGAAATTCCAATGAGATGGGCACATTTAGTTAATTGATCCACAATAAAAATTATGCTATCTTTTCCTTTCAACAAAGGGAGATATGTGATACGTTCTATAGATAACTCAACCCATTTTTGATCCAGGATATGCAAGGGTTGAAGGGGACGTGGAGATGCCACTAATTCAAACTTTTGTTTTTGACGTGAATCGCAATCTGCCAAATATCTCTAAATGTCACCCCTCATTCCTTTCCAGAAGAAGGAATGTTCGATATTATAGTATGTTTTGAAAAAACTAACACGTCCTACAAATACGAATGAAGAGTCGTGATTCTCTCTTGGGATTTATGTTTTCAATTTCAAGTATTAGGAAAATATATTCTTCCTTTATACTAGAGTATATCATTCTCCCATGTGCACTTGGAGAGTGAATCCGCATTGTTATTGATTTCCTTAATTATTGTTTCGATCTTTTGATTTTTCGGATATTTAGCTTGAACATTGAAAATCCATTCATGAATGATTGCTGAAATTGTGCATAATGTAACATGCCCTTCTTTTCTTGATAGACTATTAATTTATAAACAACTTGATTTTCCTTGTCCTTCTTATTTTCTTGATAAACTATAAACAACTTGATTTTTGTTGCCCTTCTTATAGAGAATTTCAAAATCAAAGAGCTAAATTTTGATAACCTATTTTCTAAATTTTGATAACCTATTTTGTTATTGTTGTTGAAATTTGTAACTAGGTTCGGTCTTCATAATATCTTATGTATTCTTGATTTTATGTATTTGATGTAAAAGAGAAAGAAAATTTATTATTACTATTTTATAGCATGGGTTTCATGCTCAAGATCAATTTATTTTTAGGTCAAAGCACTCATTGTGTGCTTCTAGGGCTTTGTGATAGAGTCGAAGAGTCAAAAGAGTCATTGTTATATGTAATCGACCCTATTGGGAACTTTGTATCAAGTCAAAAAGAATTTATTAAGTCAAGTTGTGTCAAAAGTCCCTTCAAGACCAAGTCAGCCTACAAAGGATGAAGTTAGCCTCATGATGAAAATTTGTACTCCCAGAAAAGGTATATATACAAGATACTCAACCTCATTTGAGGACTATCTATCAAACTTGATCAAGAGATAAGAAAATAAACCTAAAGCAAGCGAAGAAGAAGGAGAAAAAAGGAAGAAATTAGGGCACACTTTGTTGCTACAAGATTACAAGATTGAATTGCAGTCATCTAAAGAAGCCAAAGTTTGGTGTCAAAAGGATCAAGTTTGGAAGTTGAATTACTAAGGAGAAAGAAGCACCCTAAGCGAAGGAGAAAGAAGACCTCTTTTACCATCTTTTCACCCACACATGCGAATTAGGGTTTCTGCAATAAGGCCAAAATTTGCAATCAGAAATTGCAGGTCTGAACTTGAGATCAGAAGTGAAGTTGCAACAGTTTTTGAAGCAGTTTGACTAGTGTTGACTTGTGGAAGGGAAGCTCATCTAAAAGGAGGTTGACTTGGTCTTGGAGGGGTCTTTATTTGGGTCTAAAGGTCTTGGAATTCGTCATTTGAAGATTCTATAAGAAGAGAATAATTCTCTTGGAGAGGTTTTGGCCCTAGCTAGCAACCTACATCTTGTGTCCATTTGTTCCATTGATCTTCATGTTTTGATAGTTGTTTGATGATAAAAACACTATAATAATAAAAGAAGTTAACTATAAGTACTACAAGTTGAAGTAAAGAATATCATAAGCAATTATCAAGTTTAAGAGAAATCACACCTAATCTACCTACCCTAGATTTCTCAACAATTCCAAAGATAAACTCTTTTGGTTTAAAAAATGTTTTTCGTTGTTGTGGTCTGTTTCAACTAGGTATTTAAATCCAATTCAATATTGCTTCCATTTGGCCAAGGCATGTCTTATTGCCAATATCTCCTTGTCATATGTAGATTTGGTTTGCTCTCTAGAATTTATTTTCTGACTCTAGAAGGCAATCGGGTGGTTTTCTAGCATAAGCACTTCTCCTATCCAAGTTCCTAAAGCATCACATTCATGCAAAAAGGTTTCAGTGACATCTGGGCAGCCAAAATTGAGGTTGAAGACATTAAGGTCTTTATTTTCTTAAAACAAGCTTCGGAATTCCAACAAAGGGAATCTTTTTTCAAGTGTTATTAGTGGAGAAAAATCTCTTGTGTAATTCTTTATGAATATATTACACTATCCTATAAGTCACACAAATTCTCGTAAGGACGTGATGGTTTTCCAAGTAGCCCATTTAGTAATTACTTTGATCCTCTTTGGGTCCACTCTAATTCCTTTTGCCAATACTACACTATTGTTGAAACAGGAAACTAGATTTAGATTTGTTTGCATAGAATTTATTTTCTTTTCATGATCTCAACACAACCTCCACATGCTCAAGGTGCAAACTCCAACTCTTACTATAAAAAAATATATATATCATGAAAGAACATGAGTATAAAAGTCCTCAAATGTGGACAAAATAGATAGTTCATTACTACTTGGAAACTGGTCAGGCATTGGACAATCCAAAAGGCCTAACATGACTCATATAGGCCTCATGTGTACCGAAGACAATTTTTGGAATGTCCTCTTCATGTATTCTTATATGATAAGAATCAAATTTCATATAAAATTTCAAGAAATACTGAGCTCCATTCTGTTCATCCAAGAATGGAATGGGAAACTTTTCTTTGGTAGTTATTTTATTCAACACACGATAATCAATACAAAGTCAATGGGAGCAATTTTTTTTCCTCACTAGTATGACCAATGTTGAATAAAAGCTTTTGCTTTGGTTTATTATACGATAGTCTAATGATTTTTCAACCAAGCACTCAATTTCAATTGTATGTTGATGAGATTGCTTGTAGGACTTTCTCCTAACTAGAGTTGATGCTTAAATGAGCTATATGATATGATCTCCTCATTATATGGGAGGAAGGCCACAAGGTGAGTCTTGGAAGATAGTATCATATTTTTCAAGCATCTTATCAAGACCATTGAGATATTTTGTCATATCGTAAATTGCTTCCATTGAACAACAATCTAAAATATAGGCTTGGGCTCCTTTCCAAGTTACTTTCTTCATTTTGCTAGATGAGACTATTTTGGTGTATAGGTTGTTAGTTCCCTATAATTTGTATTTTTTCCACTTTTATAGAATTTTAGGAAATGCTTTGAAGATTTAATCTTACTATCCTAATGAAGGCCAACCATTTGGATCCTAGTACAATGTTCACTCATCCAATCACCATGGCATACATTTGGAGATATTAACTTGTAATCCTCAATAGACAATTCTTCGCATCCCAAGAAGTAGTCCTATCCCCCGAAATTGTGATTTCAAAGTCAAATGTATCATAGACAAATAGGTTAAATTTCCTTGCAATAGTTATGCCTATAAAATTATGCAAGCTACCACTCTTTATAACTATTGTTACATTAGTTTCCTTAATATATCTGGAGACCTTGAGAGTTTGGGAATGCTTAATACCTATCAATGCAACTATAGAAAGTTTTTTCATAGTCTTCGATTTATTAGATTCTTCATTGTATGTACTCTCCTTGGAATAAGATGAGTCCCAAACTTCTTCTTCATCACTATCACATATATAACTGTGGTGTTATTCACATAGAAAGAATCTTGTGTTCTTACATTTTATGTCCCAAACACCAATTGAATGAGTCACATGTGAAGCATCAATTCTTATCTTTCTTTTTATCTGAAAATGAGTCTCTTAGATGAGGGGGAATGCACTTTGACTAACACTCTTTATAACTATTGTTACAGTAGTTTCCTTAATATATCCAGAGACCTTGAGAGTTTGGGAATGCCTAATACCTACCAATGCAACTATAGAAAGTTTTTTCATAGTCTTCGATTTATTAGATTCTTCATTGTATGTACTCTCCTTGGAAGAAGATGAGTCCCAAACTTCTTCTTCATCACTATCACATATATAACTGTGGTTTTATTCACATAGAAAGAATCTTGTGTTCTTACATTTTATGTCCCAAACACCAATTGAATGAGTCGCATGTGAAGCATCAATTCTTATCTTTCTTTTTATCTGAAAAAGAGTCTCTTAGATGAGGGGGAATGCATTTTGAACTTGGCTTCGTAAACTAGGGGTTAAGAAATAAATTATTAAACAAATATGAGTTTTCTTTTGTAATTTTGGATTTTGACCTAGCTTCCTCATCCTTGTGATCTAGTAATTTGAGTTGATTTTGTATTTATGGTTTCAACCCTTTCATGGTGATATGCAATAAACATTTGGCTGACAAGTTTGTGACATGTGTAGCTAATACATATAGTTCATTAAAATATGCTTCTATTGTGCCTGCTTGTTGCAATTGAGAGAGTTTGTTGAAATTTTCATATTCTTCTAGATCTTTGAAACGCTTAAAATTTTTATTTTTGAACGTGTCACAATCTCTAGCTAGTCCTTATGATTTGGAGTTCCATAATAAGAACCAATCACAAGCTAATTTATCTAAGTACATTAATGCAATGATAAGTTTTTCTTCATCATCATAAACATTATGATAATCAAAATAACTTTTGATTTTGTTAACACATCATGTGCCCTCTTGATCATCTTCAAGAACCTAAGAATTAGAAATTTAACCCTCCGTGCAGAGGTGTTGAATGAGCTTGCATTAAACAATTGGTGTGGCCATGGATTTGATGAGTGAGAGTTGGAGCTAGTGAACCCTCAACTACCATTCTTTAATGCATTGATTTCAACCTTGAGTTGTTGAATCTCTGAATCCTTCTCAATAAGCCTTGCTTCAACTTTTGCATCCAAATCTTTCATTGAATCAACTATTTTTGAATTTGAAGTCTCACCAATGCCTGAAGTTTTCCTTGAAGCCATCATAAAATATGATGAGTTCTTCTATCAGCTCTCAATTCAAATTGAAATGAATCAAATAACATAAAAATAATTTTTAATGACTAGTGTGTGTGTATATATATATATATATACCAAGTTGGTTAAAAAAATTTACTAGGTCTAGTAATTTTTTTTACTAAATTGGTAAAAAAAAAAAAAACAAGGTAAAGTTTGTTTTATAGAATTGGAAATACCATGGGCAAACCCAACTCTAATACCACTTGCAAGAAAAAAAAACTTTAATGACTAGTGTATATATATGCACACCAAGTTGGTTAAAAAAATTTGCTAGGTCTAGTAATTTTTTTTACTAAATTGGTAAAAAAAAAATACAAGGTAAAGTTTGTTTTATAGAATTGGAAATACCATGGGCAAACCCAACTCTAATACCACCTTGCAAGAAAATAATTAACACATCCTGTGCCCTCTTGATCATCTTCAAGAACCTAGGAATTAGTAATTTAACCCTTTGTGCAAAGGTGTTGAATGAGCTTGCATTAAATGATTAGTGTGGCCATGGATTTGATGAGTGAGAGTTGGGGCTGGTGAACCCTCAGCTACCATTTTTTAATGCATTGATTTCAACCTTGAGTTGTTGAATCTCTGAATCCTTCTCATTAAGCCTTGCTTCAAGTTTTGCATCCAATTTTTTCACTAAATCAACTATTTTTGAATTTGAAGTCTCATCAATGCCTGAAGTTTTCCTCGAAGGCATCATAAAATATGATGAATTCCTCTATCAACTCTCAACGCAAACTGAAATGAATCAAATAGCATAAAAATATTTTTTAATGACTATTATATATATACACCAAGTTGGTTAAATTTGCTAGGTCTAGTAATTTTTTTTACTAAACTGGTAAAAAAAAATTACAAGGTAAAGATTGTTTTATAGAATTGCAAATACCATGGGCAAACCCGACTCTAATACCACTTGCAAGAAAATAATTAAAATAATATATATATATATATATATATATATATATTTCCATGATGATCTTTACAATGGCCAATGGAAATATTATATACTCCACTTAACATTGAAATATAACCCTTCATATGAGTATGTTTATGTGAGAATTCCATGATTGGAATTCTTCTACAACAGCTGGTAAGTTTCTTTTGTGTTAAATAACTGAACAAAATTATTTATTGTTTGCTCTGGTAAATAACGAAACTAATACATTGTAGTCTTCACAAATACAAAATATTGCGTAAACAAAATACAACGCGGAAAATAAATAAACACACACTCGACACAGTTATTTTTGGACAAAGTTCCTCGAAAAAACCCAATGCGGGAAAATCGATGCAGTAGCTGAGGGTTTGTATTATTATGCAGTAGTTTCTGAATACAATCTTGGATGCCTTACTGCAATCCGATACAGAGAATATAACTGGTAGAAAGTTAGTGAGAAAATAATCTCACACTATCACTGGTGATCCGACAATGATCTAGCCTCTAAATGGCTAGCCCTACGCTGCCTCTGTGCAGTCACTGTGTTGCCTCTTTGTCACATCTCGTAGGGACTACGTCACCCACTTGGCTAATCGATCTGCTAGCTGAAGCTCTGATCTCTAACCCTCCGGTTTCACACCCCGGCACTCAGCACTAGATCGGGAATGCTTCTCCACATAACTGTGGATCTCCTCTCAGTCTCAGTGCTGCCTCTCTGGATCTCTCTTTGCCTTCTGTGTGTTGTATTCACCAAATTAGGAAAACTTACACCAGTCACTACCTTTGCCCCCCACTGCAAGAAATCTCTCGATCACTTCTTCGACAACTGCTGCACTGCTCTCTTGAGAAATCGATCTCTTGATCTCTATATCAATGCGACTCCCAAGTGCCCATCAAGCCTCTTCTTATAATCTTTTTGTTGAACATTCAACGACCTAGATTAATTCTTAATCAATGGCTTAGATCATCTTGACTCGATCTTCATCTTTTTCTAGAAGATTCACACCCAGTGTCATTAATAACCTTTAATTATTTTTATTTCCTAAGTTTAGACTTAGGCATCCATTAAAAATAATTAATTATTTTAATAAAACGTCTCTGGGTGGAATTTCCCAAAATGATTTATGGGTCTTGGAGGATGCATGTGTTCTAGCCTCCCTGCAAATTTTGAGGCTCCTAGTGCTATAAGAAATCAACAGTCTACCTAAGAGATTACAATCATTATTATTTAATAATATTTGGTTTATTACATTTAAAAGACCTACATAGTTTTGAGAGATGCAAAGATTTTAGTACATGAATTTCTATTCAATAGGCAGACTTCAAAAAACCATGCTACAATAAAACCAATGAGTAGAAGAAAACCCAGTCAAACTAATGCTCCCAAACTTTTTTGTCCAAAGCACAAGATTTGGAAAACCCCCAAGTGGAATAGACAAGTGAGCAAGAAAAAACTAAGTGGCCAAGAGAACATGGTTTCCTTATCCAGTAACCCATGTTCTACAAGAAAAAAATTCCTATGCTCGATGAAAGTGGATGGCATCTAACTCTCTGGTTGTTGAGCAAAGACTATAGCACATTGACCAAGCAAAGGGAGATAATCAATGGCACAAGAGAATAATCCACGAAGTAATGGAGGTTCACATGCTTTGCTTGACAAGTAAGGATTCATTATTTGCAAGCTTTCACACAACCAAACTCCCTAGACACCACACAAAGGTAGAAGCAAGAAAACCTATTTGGATCTTTTTTGTATGTCTTCCCCCAATCACAAATGGTTGTTACCACATGGGAAGCCAAACCTAGTAGCTATTTGTAACAGCTAAAAATGGTTACTACAATGATGAAATGCATTCTTGGATGATTGAGCAGATTCTTGGTTGAGGAATGAAAAGTGCCAAGAAAGTTATATATGGCAATAAGACAATGATGAGAGATTTGAATTTGTGTGAGGGCACAAGCAACTAAGAAGTGTGCATTGAAAAATCAACATATAACAAAACAAAGGAAGCAAGGGATTTCTTGTTACAATTTGGAAGCCCAAACCATGTTACTCTGAAGCTTCATTGTGAGATATATTCCTCTCTAATTTCTATTTTCCTTGTGAATGAATAATAATCAGGCCACAACCTCCAATTGATGTTGTAGTTTTCACACGTGTGATTTCTCTAGGGTATGATTGTGAGATTTTTCATGCATACTGTTATTGAAAATGTACCACTAATTTCTTGGAATTTATTACAAAAATTTAGGCTAAAACAACATTTTATTATAAATTAAGATTTGTTGTGTTGATCCAACCATTGGAATATCTAAGATGGTTTATGAATCATATTGGTATCAAAGTGGTTTATATGAAAGTTTGTCATAGCATATAGTTATCATACTCAATAAGCCCCAAGACAATAGAGAATTGCAACTCCTAGGACTAGATATTGGCACAAGGAGGTGGAAGAAGCAACTCCATGGATCAACAATGGCAAAAGAAGATGAGCATAAAGCCATGAGATGAAGGCGATGTCATATTTTATTCATCTTCCTATAGGTTCATTTTAGGCCTCTCTTATGCATTTCTAGAGCATTGAGATTCTATCAAATTTGCATCACAAAGCAAAATCTAATCTACTACTCAAACTCTTGTGCTACTTGGACCAACTATCTCCTCCAATAGCTAGAGGTTTCCCCTCACAAGCATACTCTCTCCATTTTTTGGGTTTTCATCTCTCATTGGATAAATTATCTTAGGTCCATCACTGCTTTTTCCTTGGTTTATCCTCAACCACACCTAAAGAGTGATTACCAACTGAGAAGTGGTTAACAACACAATAACTACAAGGAGAGCACCTCATAACGCACACTTCATCTTCCATACCAAATAGTATTGTTTACTTTATTTGTATGGTTGATTAAGTAGTGGAGGCCTTTCGTTGTTTTGAAAATAGCTCCCAAGTTGTTCTCCAAGGAAGATCTAGCACTTTAGAGTGTTGCAGGAGACTCAATACTTCTTGTCTCTTCACACAATTGCTTTACATCTTATGAAAACCATCTAAGACCCCAGAATGAGAACTTAATCCACATTCATCTTTACCAAATTCGTACAATATGGTAATTCACACTTCCACAAACAAGTCACCTTCCAAAGCTTGCTTTGGATATTTACTACCTTCACCTTTGGATGTGGTTTATGAGCACCCTAACAGAGAGAACAATACAAGAGTTGGAAAAACATGGATGGAAAAATCCGATGACCAAGAGAAACCCCTATAGCCAAGAAACACTAGTTGCCTTGCACGACAACCTATCCTTAATAAGAAAATAAGTGTTGTGTTATGCGAAAGTAAATGAAAGCTAAAAATCCAAGCATTGAGAAAAGGATTTGGTAGGATGACTAAGTAAAGGGAGATAATTCTCCAAGAACAAGAAATAATCCACCAAAAACAAAAATTTATATCCTTTCCTCATTAGCCTATGCTCGATAAGGACTCATGCTAAAAAAAAATTCTCATTGCCAAACTCCATAACCACTAAGCAAGAGCTTTGAAACCTCCATCGAACAAAGGAATAAGAAGGAAACCAAGTCAAGTTTTGTACGATATGTCCTCCCCTGATCATGACCATTAGACGCCATGTGGACAACGACACCAAGCAAGGAGTTACACCAACGGAGTATAGGTTTCTTAGATATTTAGGTGGATTCTTGGGCGTCAATGAAGAAATGCCAAAGAAGTTATATAGAGAGAGAAGAGATTAATGAGAGGTTCAAATTCGTGGGGGGAGATTGATGAGGGGTTCAAATTCATGAGGGGACACAGCATCCATACCAAGCAAAGATCACCAAAGAAATAGACACAAAATAGAGGAAGTAAGGGGTTTGTTGTGTAAGTTTGAAGTCCAAACCATTGTACTTTGAAGTGATTTAATCCTCTATAATTGTATCATTATGTGACCAATTAGGGAACAAGTTTTGTATCAATTTAACATCATTCTTGCAAGTTTTTCCAAGGTTAAATTTTGAGTTTCTTGGTGTGTTTTAATCCTATTGCAATTGTGCTATTAATTTCTCCTTGTTTATTACATAATTTTTTTCCGAAATGAAGATCAAAGTCTATCATAAATTAAGATCTACTAAGATGATCGAACCATTGGAATATCCAAAGTGGATACTGATCAATCTTGCATTTCTTTAGGAGATGATACATGGGAAGATTATTGATCTGTGACTTATCTCATTATACAAAAGAATATTACTTTGTAGTTATGGAAAATATTACTAGCATAGATCCATCTTAACCCCAAATCAATTACGTGTTGAGATGGATCAAAAACCTTAAAGTGTGTTTCATAGTTTTGAAGTTAAGATGCATCTACAATAACTTTTTATTTTTTGAAACTAACATTTACACCCAATGTCTCATAAAGCAAAAACACTACATAATGGGAATCTCCCCTACCCAACTTTTAGAAAACTTCATGTTTCTTGGCATAATTACAACACTGATGAAAAATGGAAAAGAGGCCTATGAATATTGGAAGAGGTAAACCTTGTTTACCTTTGTGCAATCCATAGGTATTTTGATATACATCATAAATGGCAAGTTGAATGCCCTTATATCTTCTAGCCAATATAAGATCACAACAACCTTGTAGAAACATGTCACAACCAACCATGTAAATGAAGGGCACTATGGTTATCTTGATTGTGCAATCACAAACTTTGTAGGCTACCCATTTTCCTTGATTCTAACAAGGTGTATAGGGCTGTGGATGGCAATTTGGGGCAGGCATTATTGTTGAAATAGGTCCTATAAGTCAAATTTTGTATTCCACCATTGTCAATAATGCAACAGCCCAAGAGAATCTTAATTTGATGGCTGTCACTAAATAACGCCTCACTATTTATGCACGAGTAGTCATTGATCAAGTTTAAAATGACAATTATTAACCAATTGTTTGGTCTTGATTCATCTCTTCCTTCATTGTCACAATGAGTTCAATCTTTTGCACCTTTCTAGATTTAGACATTCTCCACTTGAATGCAAGAATTAAGAAATTGTTACATTTCAATAAAAAGCAAAAGTGCGAACCAAAAAATTGTTCCCAGCATGTTATTGGCACAGGTATCGAGTCTCATCTTCTAGTATATTACCAGCAGTAAGTGAATTGTTTCCTGTGTGGAGAAATAACCAGCACAGAGAAGAATTAAAGGAGTTCCTCTTGATGCAAATAATAGATGCAAACAGGCTGAACAAAGAAGCATTGTATGCAACTACAAGGCAGCATACAACCATCTCTGAGGCATTGGAAATACCAACATATCTGCATTACTCTGGATAGTTTAATGTGTGAAGCCTAAGGATTTGATGTCTTTACACCAGTTATTTTTCCATCCTTGCAAGGGATGTCCCATTTGCCGGGCTTGAGGGTATAAGAAGCACCAGAATATGGAAGTCAGTGCACCAGTTCAACTGTCTGCACTTGATTACATCACTTATTCCATCCTCTTCTCAGGATTCCATCCAAAACTTTCTATAGTTGCTTTTAGACCTGGCTATTCTATGATTGGGTGTGCAAGTGGCCATGACTACCACTTAAGGAAGTTTTGTTTTACCTTACTCCAGAAAGCTTGACCAAGGAACATCACTGGCTAGGGGTGGGGGGGGTGTAGGGGGGTTCATTTGTAGAATGATTGTTGAACTGATATAATGTCCAAGATTGATTTCCGAGCTGACCTTATTGTTGTAGCTTATAATGACGTGAAATCTGTCCACATGGATACACGTTGTTGGAAATTGTTCACTTTGTACCTTCTTCTGGCATATCTTTCACATCAGCAAGAGCAGATACAAAAGTGGATCCTGTGTATCTTTACATACACACTACAAATTTCTAGTTTATGCGAGCACTTCTATTTTATCATCCATCATATGGAAAATAAATTCTATGAGATATTTACCAAGCCAGCATACAGTAACAGGGAAAAACCCTTCTTTAGAAGGGTTGTAACCCCTGTGAGGTCTATAATCATGATTTAGGGGTGCTTATGGCCTACAAAAATGACTTACAAAGTTAAAGCAGTTACGTTCTTCAGATATTGGTGACATTATGCAGACGTGTTAAGCAAACCTTATCATTGCCTCAATATGATGATATTACACAGATATTGTTTTCAGCCAACAGTTATATCAGAACAATGGTTCAGATATGATTTCTTTACCCAGATTTGAGAACATTTTCATCAGGTTTTGAAGGCATAAATTATTTTTGAAAGTTCCTTATTTTTGAAGGTTGGTTGGTTAAAAAGCCGGATGGACCACATTACTGGAGCACTCCATCCCTTGCACGTGGATCACTACTTTAGTGCACCTCTTTTGGAGCCTGGAGGTGGCCACATTTTGAGCAAGCTGTAGCTTGCACTTGAGATCCTTTTTATGAGGAGTAGGTTAACATGAAGAAGAATACCCAAGCTTTAAGGGATACAAAGCAGCTGGCATATTCTCCAAGGTCAAAGAGTCAATAAGAAGTAAAGTGGTCCATGCCTAAGGGATACAAGGTTAATTTAATATTAATATATGATTGGAGTTTATAAGGAGTGCACTAGATATAAGGATGACTGTAACCTTTTTCAGTTGTTAACACAAATCTCAGAAAGTTATGACTTTGAAATGCCATAAAACATTTCAAATAGTGTTTCACAATTCTGAAATGCCATCTAAAATGGAAAGTGGCATTTCAAGGCAAAATGGGCACAACTTAATCTGGTTTAACTGTGTTTTGACAGGGAAATTGACCATAGGAACCTGCCGAAGTGCTTTAAATTGGCATTGACATAAATTTTGACACTAATTTCACATTGAATAAGCCTCTAGAAAACCCTTATACCCTGTCTTTATTCTAAACACAATTTACCTTACTCTTTCCTCACACTTTCTTCCAGACTGTTTGAGCAAAGCTATCTCCTACACAAACAAGAAGCACTTCTGTTTTGTGTGAAGCATTGTGATCTGGTTTGGTAGTCACAACCAGAAGACAGTTGTGAGCAACAACATTGTTCCACGCTTCATTTCTTCACATTTTCTTAAACAACTTTTAAGCAAAAGTGTTTTCTACAGCTACAACAAGCATGCTATGTGCATTTTGGACAGCATGGATATTATTGGAGGCTACAATTAAATTTTCTTACTCAAATTTACTTTCTTCTTGTGCTATTTTATATTTATAGATAGACAAACAGATATTGTTTCCATATTTCAATTTTTTTGTCTTTTTTTCTTTTTTTATGGGGAATTGGTGGGGGATGAGGCAGGGGTCATGTTTCCAGCATGTACCCCGCTCCCCATACCATGCAACTTTGCTTCCAAAGATTTTGAGATGGAGACTCAACTTAAAGTCTTTCTAAGAGAGCCCTCAATCAATCTCCAAGGCATTTGTCACACTTCAAAAAATAATTCCAACTCAGAGTGACTTTTTAAGTTAAAATTGAGGCCCTTCAGGGTTGATTAGAAATGGTCTTCTAAGAGGTTCATTTATGGATTTCACAACTAGGGATCTTTATTCTAAAATATGAACATAACAATACTTCTAATAATGTTGATGCGTCACTAGGATAACAATATTAACACATCCAAATCGTTTCCACAATTTACATTGAATTGAAACTCAATTAAGAAAGTATCCAACAAAATCAAGAATAAAATTCCCCAAGACACTACCAAATCTCATATTAATAAATTTGAAACTACGTATCAGTTAAAAGCTTGATCCAGATTTCTAGATCACCAATACGGATATGGTGTTATGATAGAGTACTATCAAAAGAGAATCCTCGTCATGAAAGTATAGATAATTAAGAACATGTGAACTGGGATTTGCATCTTTCTTTCATCCCAAGAAGCTCTTAAATCAATCTAGTAGTTCGAGTTTCTGTCATCATTTTATTCACCTGTACATTTCTTTGTGATTTGAACCTTCTCACGTAATACTTTAACAAGTTAATGTAGAGATTTATGCTTTAAAATATGTTGTTTGGCCTGTTCTAATCTTTTATAGTTGCTTTAACAAATTAAAGCATATGTTACAGGAGGATATGTCCCAAGGGTCCTCGTTATATGGGGTTGTCCAAGAATGTCTCCCCTTGGTACACGGGACTTCCCAGAATGCCCCATATATTCCAAAGTGTCCTCGACAAATGGGGGTGACCAAGAGATTTGAATTTTCCACACAACAGCATGCAAGGATTAGGTTTTCAGCATAGATGAGGGCTTTTTTCAAGGATTGATTTTCATTTTGGGAGAGGAGTTATCGCAAAGATATCACAGTTTTGCAACTACTTTTAAGTTCAACTTGACATTATGTATTAAATATATGATATGACTCTGATTTTATTCGTGGATGAGTCAACGAGTCTCACATGTCCTCGACGAATGGGGATGACCAAGAGATCTGAATTTTCCACACAACAGCATGGACGGATTAGGTTTTCAGCATAGAAGAGGGCTTTTTTCAGCTTGGAAGGATTGATTTTCATTTTAAGAGAGGAGTTATCGCAAAGATATCACAGTTTCACAACTAATTTTGAGTTCAACTTGACATTATGTATTAAATATATGATATGACTCTGATTTTATTCGTGGATGAGTCTCACATGTTCTACTCTCAAAACTAATAGAAAAATCAATAATAAATCAAGGTACATACTATAGACTTTAACATTTTCTTACATAATGGTACATATTACATGTCGACTCTGTTTCTAATTTTCGTTCTCTCTTAAACCTAAGGAATTATGAAATCCTACTCGAAAACCAGAAATCTGTTTTTCGAACCCACAGGATACTGTACAATATATATAACATACCTGTTTCCAAAGGTACACCTACCAAATATAGAACTCTTGTAACCATTAGTACAACTATATGGTATACCTATAGAACAATCAGCGGCAGTCATTCGAAGAAAGAACTACAACCTTAATAAAAAGGACAGAATAACATAATGCCTCATTTACAGATCAAGAAAGTTAAAGGCATGACTCTTCAGAAAAGAAAAAAAGGATGAACTTGGTCCTACAGTAGAAGAACCCAAGGGTCCAGTTACTTAGGTCCCAGAGCTGCCTATTATCGAGACTCTGCACCCTCAATAGAGATTTAATATCAAACGGTACTGCACTGACCTTTTCATCTATGGAGGTTAGTGGTACCTATTATTGTTCCCAGTGTCAACATTTCCGTAAAGTTTCACCAACTATAACTATCAATACTATCAAATACAGATCTGGATAACAAAGCTGACCAGAGCCCATCCTGCTTAAGCATACATACAAAAATTTACCATGATGGTCCTTTCATCTATGAAGTCTCTACCTCTACTCTTTAGTGTTTCTCAATGCCGACTTCTCAGTTAACATAACTAATGTTATCATGGATCAATACAAACAAGGGCTAACCAGGCACTGTCCACAAAAATGAGGGTTAACTAGGCACTGTCAATACAAAATCACGGTCAACAAAGTTAACTAGTGCTAATCATGCTAAAACAACATACCGAATGTTCCTGCAATGCCCTTTTCATCGAGGGTAAATCTAGCTATGTATATTCACGCTCTTCAATATTAGACTTTTTGGTAAGGTTAAAACCATAGGAATCAATAGAGATCAGGATTAACAGCTAACTAGAGTTAAGGATGTTAAAACATACTAGGCCAGCCAACCCTAATAATATATGAATGGTTTTGAAACAAAATTGTCCCATTTTTGCAAAATTGACAGTAGAACGGATTCTTCATGCACCATTCAGAAACAGATTCATTGATACCTGAAGTAGAACAAACAAAAGCGCAAGGAATTGTGTGAAAGTTATAGAAAGGAGACTTGATATGCCTCAAACTGACTATAAAAGGTTCCCAGCATTTTGTTAGTGCTGGTTTACGCAATCCTTTGGGCATCGCGGAAGTAAAAAATCCCGAGAAAAACATAATAAATGCCAGAAGCTGGATTTACTTCCATTCTGTACAAAAATCAAGATACAAATGATAACAGCCAAATGCAAAAATCACGCTTATCGCTGTTTCTCCTCTAATTGAGATCTACTCATACCTCATTGGTCTTTCAGAAGATTAATTGGGAATTTTCAGGCGAAGCATCTCTTTAATACATTCACATCAAATACAAGGTGGCTAACCAGAAATGTATATTCAACGATTACTTGCGAGTGATAATTTTATTCAATTAAGGGATCTTATGTACTAATGCACGTCTCCAGAAAGATAAAAATTGAAAAGATAAAGAAGATTAATGAGAGTACCTGCAGAAGATCCAACCAAAAGTATTCTTTCAGTGGGTATGTATTGAGAAGCCCATCTGCAGATAGCGACAACATCATGTACCTCTGATGAACCAGTCCATGAGGATTTCCCTGTAGATCTACCTGCTCCCCGCATATCAAAAGTCAAAGTTGTATAGCCCCTCTCAGCCAACTTCCCAGCCATGCCTTTAAGAAGCCCTTGGCAGCCACCCAATACGGTATATGGGTGGACAAATACTATAACAAGGCTGCTGTTTTTCACGGATGTGGGTTTAAATAGTCTCGCTTCGAGATTAATTCCGCCTCCCACTTCAACTGTGCAGAATTCATTATGGAAGCTCCCCATGATTGATTGCTCTTTTCTCGCGACCCTCCACTTTAACTCGCTCTGAAGTTCCGAAGATAAATGTGGAATCAATGAAGGAAATAAATAACAAACGACTGGATTCCAATCGTGTCTGCAATTCTGAATTGAATTTATTGCCTTATTCAGTGAAGTTATGGCTTCATTGAATGAAGAGAACGTGTGTTGGGAAGCATTGATGATCACATTGATTACCAGAGCACTGTCATTTATGGATTCACTTCGGTACTCGCTGTGGGTTGTTAGAAGAATTCAAGGCTCCAGGGTACTTTTGTATACACATTTCCCTAAGTTGGTTTGGCACAGAAACGATGTATAGACTGCTTGTACACTGTATATTAATGTGCCTTGGGAATTGAGCTAGAATTATTGCTAACGAGCACACGGATATAAGATCCTCATACCTAACCGGCAGAGACCCACGCTTGGACTTTCATTGCCCGACAGATCCGACGAGCTTTTGAAAATGGCATACGGATTGAAGAAACAGAGTAGGTGTGGCAGATGGGTTTTACCAAACTCTCTGAATTGCTTTTAGAATTTGGAGCGCTCAACACTACACTTTTTACTCGCCGATTGGTTCCTGGGGAAGATAAAGAGATGAAATTCCCATTGTTTTGTCAGTATGCTCTGCTTGTTGGTGAAATAGAATTTAGTTTTAACGGCTCCTTCACGGCACTGGCAGATTTTCATGACCTTTGCTGGCCTAGGGTATCCAATCCCTCCTGCTTGTTTGGTATTGGTATGGAAATTTTTTAAATAAGAATATAATTCTATTCTCAAATTATATTTAATTTTATGAGAATCATAGAAAAAATAAATTTATAAAAATATAAATATTTAAAAAAAATAAATTTATAATGATTAATTCATTTATAATGACATTGACTTTTATTATAAAAATCTTATTTATACTTATTTATAATTAAGTGAATTATAAATTTAATTAAAAAATAATACGTTTATATATAAAAATAATAATTATAAATAGTGATGGTTTTGAAAATAAAAGATTATTTATTTATTATTAATGATTAATTTATTGTAATTTTATTTTAATTTAAAATATTTAAGAAATGTTAATTAAAAAATAAAAATAAATTATTTAATTAATAGAAGAAAATTAATATTATTAAAAGAAGCTTCATTTGGTTTTGGATAGATGATGAAGGCCTCGGGGTGATATATAGTCTTACCAAGTTTTAAAAATAATAATAATAATAATAATAATCTAATAGTTAATGTCAGTTTGAAATATGTTGTGTGCATATTTATTGAGGTCAAGAAAACGTTTTTGAGTGGTGGCACCACTCATCATCATCAAAAACTTAATATTATTAAAATAATAATAAATCTTTACAAATTTTATAGTGTTCACATCATTTCTTTTATTTATTTACATAAATAAGCATAAAAATTTGTATAAGTCAAAGAGAAACTATTAACCACTAAATAGCATGAACCACCAGACTAAAGGTACAAAACTCTGATAATGTGATTTTTAGGTGTCGACAAAATTATGTTAATGTAATGTGATTTTTACCGAAAGTTTTTTTGTTTTTTATGATATATATCACAGATGTTTAAATTCAACTAAAGAGCAAATCACTTGCAACACATACAATAGGGCAAGTGTCGTTGACTATGTTATTGGTTCATAAAGCCTCATAGAAAGAATAGATGAAGTTAAGATTGGAGAGCATATTTGGGACTTAAAATCAAATCAAACCCAATTTATATAAAGTTATTCTGGTTAGAAGAAAGACAGAATAGGAGGAAAACCCAATGTTCTCAACAATTGGCATCAAGGGGGCAAAATTCTTCTAACACAAGAAAATTGCACTATCTTCAAAACAATGTTGAAGAGATCAAATCCAAAGGAGAAAATTGGTCCTCAAAGCCTCAACAACCATGAGTTAACAATAATAATCCATGGTGCACTTGAGAAGTGCAAAAGAGCAAAAAATAGGAAACCATAATCAAATTGTTTTCCTATGAATGCGTGGTTCGATGAGGAATGCAAAATGGCAAGGAGAACCTTGAAAACAGAAGGAGAGGGGAAGATGAATGTAAAGTTATATAAGAATATTTTAAATAAGAAAAAATACGATTTCATGCAAACAAGGCGGGAAGAGTTGATATATCTAGGCAATAATAACCCAAAACTTTTTTGGCAGGAATTTCAACCAAGGAAGAAGCAATTTGAAAATAATATTATAGCCAATTAGTGGTTTGACTATGCAAGACAACTCTATGAAAAAGAATTAGAGGTTGAGCCTCCTCCCAGGATCAACACAACTACAAAGCTTTTCACAATACAGGAGGTGGAGGCAGGAATTAAAAAGTTGAAAATAGGGAAGGAAAAGGACTTGGTTGAACTTCAAGAAAAATATCTAAAGTGGGGAATGAACATTTTGGCACCGCACATCATGGAAATATTCAACAACGTCATTCAACAAGGATTCCCAAGGGATTGGACAACTAGTCTAGTAATTCCCCTTTTTAAAAGTGGAGAAATTAATAATCCTTCCAACTGTAGAACCATTATGGTCAATCCTTTGTTTGCAAAGCTTTTCAGCGACATGGTAGAAAATAGAATTAGTAAGTGGGCAGAAGTAAAAGAAAAGAGAGCAAAAGGGCAAGCAGGTTTTAGGTCGAAGCATTCTACAATAGATCAGGGTATCACGTTGAGACACATTGTTGAAAAGGTTTGGGGGGGCAAAGAAGAAGTATTTTGCTGCTTTGTTGACTTCAAAAAGGCATTTGATACTGTCCCTAGAGATAAGTTGTGGCGTAGAATGGAAGAACTTGAAATTCCTTTACAATATAGAGTTGATGTCCATAGGCTTTATGAAGAGCTGAAAGTCAAAATTAGAACTTCAGCAGGCATTTCAAAAAGTTTTAGAAGTGACATCGGAATCAAGCAAGGTTTCCCTTTATCCCCTACCCTTTTTGGTTTATATATTGAAAAATTGGAAGAGTGGCTAAATTTGCAAGGTGGGGATGGTGTTTGATTGGGGGAGTTTGTGATAAAGTTTCTTCTATATGTCGATGATCTTGTGTTGGTTGCTAAATCGGCCCATGGATTGCAGATGCACCTATATGCCCTTGAGCATTTTTGTAAAGCAGTGGGGATGCAAGTCAATACCATTAAGACCAAAATAATGATTTTCTCTAATAAAAGGAAGCAAAGGCAACATACGTTCTTCTTTGAAGGCAACATTCTTGAAGAAGTAAATGAATACAAGTTCCTTAGGATTGATTTCAACAACAAGCTTAATTGGGAGGATTGCAGAAAGAAAATAATTTTAGGAGGGTGCAAAGCATTATATGCACTTCAAAACAGATGTAGAGAGGCAGAGTTATGGGATTGGAACACGATCAAAGTGCTTTTTGGACTCCTAGTTGTCCAGTGATATTATATGGGTATGAATTGTGGGCTAGCAGCATCCCTATTTCAAAATGGAAACAAATTGAAAAAATTCAAAAATGCTTGATCATGAACAAGTTCAAAATAAAAATTTCGGTTCCCTATGAGATAATGTTGAGTGAAACCGGGGAAACTCCTATCGAAGCAATTTCTATGGTGCGTCTTATAAGGTATCTAAAAAATAATTGAGCAAATGGGAGGAGGTAGATGGCTGAAAGTTATCTTCAATGAAGGCATGAGTGAAAGAAAGAAATCATGGATGAGACAAAACAACAAATGGATGCAAAATTGGAATATTTACCATAATGCATGTCCCACAAATAGCAAGGAGTTAAATATTTTTTTGTTGGGGAAGTTCCGTAAGGGTATATGGGGAAAATAGTTGGGTAGAAAGAAGAAGTACTATGTTCATGAATTCAACCCCACTTGTGATCTACAACAAAAAGAGTACATTGGAGCTGGAGAGAAAGTATTCTTATTGCTCGATCAAGAACTAGTTCACATCAACTTCGGTATGAAACAGGACGGTGGAAAGAAGCTTGGGAAGAAAGGGTGAGTACTTTTTGCACTTTTGGGGCAGTGGAATCAAAAAATCATTTCATTTTGAAATGCCATGCTTTCAGAGACATCAAGGACAGTTACCGCAGTATGTTGGCATCAATTCCGTGGCATTGTCCTTTTAGTGAGGGAACTGTTAGAAGGTTGGGTCAACTCATAATCAATTTGAGTAAGAAAATGATTGAATTACAGAAAGAAAAAAAAAAACAAGGAAGTTGGTAGTCCCATAAACTATTTTTAATCTCGTGGACGTTAAAATATCATTCATTCATTGATACCAAAATCATTTTTACATTACCAATCTTTCTAATCTTTTAACTTATCCAAACTTATGGCATTTTAACCCCACACACACACACACACACATATATATAATTTGATAAACTAAATTTGATTTAACCAGATGTTAACACAAAATTAAGGTCCACTTTTGTTATTAATATTCATTATTTAGAAAAATATTATATATTAATTCTATATTAAACACATATTCTTTATATTGAGGTAAAAGAAGCATATTTCAACATAATGATTCGAGACTTATCCATGGTGGAACAATGTCATTAAAGATTTTGCCCAATTTTAAAGTAATTTAATCATCCAAAACTTAACTAAATTCAAAATTGATACTAATTCTAAATTTAGTTATTAAAATTTTTTATTTTTTTTTCACAAATTCGGTTGCTAATTGGTATTCAAAAAAAGTGTGGGAGACAGTGCTCCAGAATTACAAGAAAGCATTGGCAAAGAGAGGGCCAAATGCAGATGCGTTTGATGATATTTTCATTTTTACAGCTTGCTTCCTTCACAATGAGGAAGAAGGAAACAGTGTAAATTCTGATAAACTGAAATAACAAAAGACAAACTTTACATGTCATTTTTGACTTTGGCAAGAGTTGTGTAATTGCCGCCCGTTGATTTAATGTTGTTACCGCCCGGTTGTTGCAAATTTATTCTTTTTTGTATGCCATACATTTGATTTATCTTCTGGCCTGTCTAGGAAAAAAGACCGAGGCGAGTGCAAGGGCTTATGGAAACAAAATCTGGAGCAGGTAGATTTTGTCTGGGCGGACAGAGAAGCAAGATTCGTAGGGCACGGGCGGTTATTAAAACAAGGGCGCAGCGCTGAATGATGTTTGACGAAGTGACCCAAAAAAAGTAAGATTTTGAAGCTGCATAAGTTGCATCTGTGGCTGGGTTGTGAGGCTTTGCAGAGCTGAACAAAAGATTTCGAAGACCAAAAGCGTTGATCTGTTGTGAAACGTGACTGCTGAGTAAGATAAACCTGATCATGGCAAGAAAAAATGCTGATTTGAACCATGACATCGGAGATTACCAACAGGATGAGAGCATGCTCTGTTTGCCAGTGCATCAGCTGTTTTGTTGAGGGAACGAAGGACATGGTAAAATCGATTGTCTTTCATCTGCTGGTCAAGAGATTGATAGCGTCCTATGATTTTTTGTAGAGTCAAATTAAGTGCTTGCATGTTGCTTACCATGAGGCTTATAACAATAGCAGAGTCTCCTATTATTGTAGCTGTGTTTATACCAAGTCTTTGAAGCTGGAGCAGACCTTGGAAGAGGGCGAGAGCTTCAGCTCTGTTATTGGAAACAGAGCCCAATCCCCATTCAAACTTCGTTAACACATCACCACTACTATTGCAAATTATACCTCCAACCCCAGCAGAGCCCGGGTTGGACTTGGAGGCACCATCGAAGAAGAGATAATGGGTATTGCAGTTCCTGAGCCACCCTGTAAAATCTTTTTCTTTCATCCTAAGTTTCCAACTGTACCTGGAGTTGGCTCTGTTAATGGGGTTGCTTCTGATTTGGGTTGTATTTCTTTTATCTAGAAGATGGCCTATGTAATTCCTTTCTTCAACCTGAAGATCTAGGATACTCAATTTCCCTTGACATTTTGTGGACAGAGCTTCCAAATTGAGGCTCCAAGCTTTGTTGTAGAGCTTTCTGACGCTGGTTTCTTCACCTTTAAAGATCGTGCGGTTTCTTGCCAACCAGATGTTCCATAGAAGGGTGCAGGGCAATGCATTCCATACCCTTCGAGCGATGTTGGTTGTTTTTTCCCCCACGGATAATTTTGTTTCCATATGTTCAACACTTCTGATATGCTAGTGCCAGGTGCCCAAGGGAGATTGTGGCTCCGAAAGGCTTCCATCCAACAAGCAGAGGCAAAAGGACAATCTATGAATAGGTGTTGACTTGTCTCTTCTTCAGATTGACAGTTTGGGCAGCGAGAAGGCCCATTAAAACCTCGCTTTCTAAGGTTTTCAGATGTGAGTGTTTTCCCTCCTAGAAGGGTCCATAAGAAGAACTTAATTTTTGGGAGAGATTCTGCTTTCCAAACAAGCCTCCATTGCGCCCAGAGAGCCATGGGATACTCGATGTTGCAGATCTGATAATAAGCAGCCTTAACAGTATAGATTGTACCTGAAGGGTCCCAACGAAAATCATCAGCAAGGTATCGTTTGGAGGGTGCTATACCATGGAGATAGTCTTGCAGCTTGTTGAGGCTAGTTCTTATATCTGCAGGTATGTGTGGGAAGGTCCATCCTATCCAAGCATGAGAGTGGGCATCCCACTGAGAGATCTGATCCAGAGTTTGTATCCCAGTGTTGTTTAAAAAGGCTAGGATCTGCTGAGTACCAGGCCATTGGCTTATGGGCTGTTGTCCCATTATTTTATCTACCCCTATTCTTATGTGGCAGCCACCTTTTGGCACTTTGGAGGTGTTTTGTTCAAGAAATGGTATAGCCTTCTTACACATCCTCCAGATTTTTTAGCACGCTCTGTTTGGCAGCTCATGATCCAAAAGCTGGTGTCTTGGGAAGCCGAGATATTTTTTTTCCAAAACTGTCTTCCACCAAGCATTCCTGCCAGATATGAGTCTCCAAACCAGTTTGCCAGCAAATGCAAGGTTAAGGAGTTTAGAGGATCTGATTCCAAGTCCTCCTTTTTCAAAGGGCTGAGTGACCTGCTTCCAGCTTACCAAGTTTTTTTTTTTTTTTTTTCTCCCATCTTGCCAAAGAAAATGACGTAGAAGAGCATCCATTTTATTATGAAAGTTGGCAGGGGCTTGTATGAGAGTTAAACAATACAAGGGCAGGGAGGAGAGGCCTGATTTAAGAAGAATTAGACGCCCTGCTGGGTTAAGCCAGGATGTGCCCCATTGCTGTATCTTTCTTTTCATCTTGTCAATGATAACTTCCCAGGCTGCTGCTTTTAGGTTGCCGGCACTCACAGGCATGCCCAAATAGGTAAAATGCTCCCAGTCCAGCTTACATGGAACTCCAAAGATATTAGCAATCCTGTGGAGATTTTGTGCCGAAGCATTCCACCCATAAATACAGCTCTTATGATAATTTATCAGTCCTCCGGAATAACTCATGTATTTGTCTAGGAGAGCTTTGAAACGGCTGGCTATGATGTTTGAAGCTCCCCCCAATAGGAGAGTATCGTCAGCAAACTAAGAATGATTGATATTCTTGATTCCATTGTCAAATTTGATCCCTGTGATGAGTCCCATACGGCGATTGAAATCAAGAGCTCTGCTAAATGATTCAGCCATCAGAATAAAGAGATAAGGTGAAAGGGGGCAGCCTTGTCTTAGTCCACGAGTAGATTGGAAGGATGGCCCAGGTCTACCATTAATAAGTGGAGAGATCCAAGGTCCAGTGATGCATGCTTTAATAAGGCTGATGAAGGATGTAGCAAATCCCATTTTTTCAAGCACAACGAACAGGAAGGAGTGCCTGACACGATCAAAAGCATTTGCAGAGTCTAACTTTAAGATGAAACCTTTCTCATTTCTAGCTTGACTGGAGTGAATAGCCTCTTGGACAAGAAGGATGGAGTCCGATATTTGTCTATTGGCCAAAAAACCCCCTTGGTTCTCAGAAATGAGAGAGGGGAGGAGAGGTTTGAGGCGTGTAGCCAAGATTTTTGTCAAGATTTTGTAGGAAGAGTTACACAACGATATGGGTCGAAACCGTGAGAAGGACAAGGGTCGATTTTCTTTAGGAATGAGGGCAAGGTGGGTGGCGTTAGTAAATCCTCCTATTTTGCATTTGCGTTGAGTCCATCTTAGCATCTTGACAAGGTCTTTTCTTATTGTTTCCCAGTATGTTCTATAGAAACAGATTGGGAAGCCATCTGGACCTGGGGCTTTATCTGGCTGAAGAGCCCAAATGGCATTTTGTATTTCTTCTTCATTGATTTCTTTAGTTAATTCTGCGTTGATATCCTCACTGATTTCTTTGGGCAAGTGCTGTAGAAGATCTGAGTAATCCTCTGTTTCCTTTATCTCTGTTAGAAGAGTGCTGTAATAATCTGAGGCTGTTTGTTTGATAGCTTCTTGGGTTTTTTGAGGGCGGCCTTCCTCATCATTGATCATGGTAACATTATTTCTGATTTTCCTTATAGTTGCTTGCTTATGGAAGAAAGCTGAATTTTTATCCCCATCTTGTAGCCAAAGCTGTCTTGACTTTAGCCTCCACTTCTGCTCTTCTTCTCTGTTGATACGGTACAGCTGATAATATAAGTCACTTTCTAAAGTTTTATCCTCATGGGTGAGCCCGTTCTCCTCTATTTTCCTGTGATTTTCTTTTAATTTATTTTTTAGATCAGCTTTGGCATTTTCTGGTTCTTTATAATGCTGTTTTGCCCATTCCTTCAAAGCATGTTTTACATTTTTCAATTTACATTCCCAAATGAAACCCGGAGATCCTTCTATGTGATGCTGCCAAGCTGTTTTAACAATCTAATCCACAAGTGGATTGCTGCGCCATAGAGAGCTGTATTTAAAAGGTAAAGGCCCCAAGGGACAGTGAACTTCAAGGACAATGCTTGTGGGATAGTGATCAGAGGCTAAATAAGGAAGAATTGCAGCATGAGCATGAGAGAACTCAGAAAGGAGAGTAGTGTTTATCAGTATTCTATCAAGCCGCTCCATTATGTTTTCTTTTCCCAATCTGTGGTTATTCCAAGTGTACCTCCGGTTTTTGGGAATGATGTCAACTAAATCGCTCCCTTGCATGATGTCTTCCAGCTTTGCTCTATAAGGGTCATATGAAAAGACGCCTCCTCTTTTCTCATTGGAGTGTAGTATAAGATTGAGGTCTCCCCCAAGGATAATATTGCTGTTGTCTTCAGCTTGGATGTCTTCTTGCAGAGTGGCCCATCACTGCTCTTTGTCTCTGAAATGGTTCGGTGAATAAATGTTATAAACGACTATTTGCTTGTACTCTACTTGCTTTTCTAATATGGTTTTGATCCAGTATTGATTGATAGTATTGGATGTGCATGTCCAAATATTTTTATTCCACATAGTGGTGATTCCACCTGATGCTCCTCTTGCTTCACATATACTTCCATCGTATTGCTTTAGCTGATCTATAGTTCTTTGCATCTCTTGCAGTCTTTGCTTAGTTTCCTGAATCATAATTATTCCTGGCTTCTCTTGATCTATAAGATCTTTCAGGGCAGCAGTTTTGGAGGGGTGCCCCAGTCCCCTACAATTCCATGATATAACTTTCATCATTGAGATTGTGGGATTCGGAGAGATGCTCGTCCCCCATGCTCCTTATGTGTTTTTTCCTTGCTGTTTTGACCCAATATATAAGTTTCTATAGGATTTTGAGTTCCCATGGCAATGTCTTTCTTGGCATTTTCATCCCTTTGCTGTTTGTTAGATTTCCTGCCAGGTCCTTTCTTTTGAGATTCTTGATTTACTCCGTGCTCTTTCGAGGAGCTCCTTGTCGTTCGGGGTGGAGGAGGGTTAAGGGAGTGGGAGGGAGATGATTGAGAAAGAGAGAAAAGGATGGGAGGATCATTTTCGAGGGGGATCAGGGGATCATTTTTAGGGAGAGAGAGGGCGCCAAAAGGATTTGAAGAGATCAGGGGAGAGTCAGAGGTTGGTCCTAGGTTGGGAGAGATGGGAGGGCCAAGGGGAGAGGAGGAGGGAGGAGCAGCTGAGGTAGAAGCTTTGGGAGGGGCTGAAGGGGGGGTTGGAATGGGAATGTCAGATTTGGGAGGGGCAACTTCTGAGTTAGCTTTTGGGCCAACAGTAGTCTTCTTTTTTTTAACAGTTTCCCAATGTTCCTCTGAATGTGCAAGTTCATCATTAACTAACTTAGAGCAACGGTTGGCAAAATGGCCATATTCGTGACATACCTTGCATTTAAAAGGAATTTTCTCGTAGTCCAGTTGCTGAATGTGCGTCCAATCATCCACCTTTAATTTGATTGCTTCTGGAAGACCCTTGTCGAGATCAACTTCAACACAGATACGAGCACAAGCCTGCATATTATCCTTGGGCTCACTCCGGTCAATGTATTTTCCTACAGCATTGCCGATGGCTCGAACCAAGTCAACTCCCCAGCAGTGGAGCGGGAGATGCGGAAGACGAACCCAAACCGGGACTGCATTGGGGACATCCAACTCAGGATCGAAGTCTGGGGTCCATTTGTTCAGATACAGGCCACGAGAGTCCATGAAATATGGGCCATTTCTAAAGATTAAGTCCTTGTCTGCTCTAGATTCAAAATGAAAGGTATAATAACCTTTTCCACATAAACGAATAGAGATTTTTCCATTAACTTTGTTTGCCCAATTTCTTTCGATCCATCGTTGAACTGTTTTCGGAGAAGGCCATAGGCCAGTGAATTGACCGATGAGCCCTCGTTCAGCTAAAGAGAGCGCAGCCATTCGAGGAAGAGTAGGAGGGAGGTCGACCTCTTGCAACCCATCTAATTTCTTAACAAATTTTGACAGAGCAGGGCGAGTTCTTTGAGGCTGTAAGGACTTGACCAGAGCAGAAAACGCATCAGCAGCAGACTATTCAGGAGAGCCCTCCGTAGCTGCATTCGGAGAGGACGTGGCGGCCCAAAGGCCTCGCGCAAGGGAGAAAACCAATACACAACAGCTGTGATGAAAGGCGCGCAACAGTCAAACCAAGCGCCACGCAACCTTGGTGCGCCGCGCAGGAGCAGGGGGGTCGATTCAGAGCGCCGCGCCTCTCAGTGCGCCGCGACACCCTACCCAAGCGCCGCGCAAGGAGAAATGAGCAGCAGAGCTTCTTGAGTTTTGAAAAAAGAAAACCAGTCACATAAGAATGAAAGGTGGGGCCCTCCAAAGCGACAGCTAGTGGGCCGAGGCTGGCCCGCGGCCACTAACGCAGAGAACCAGCAGCAATGGTGGCTAGGTCACGCAGTTCCCACCAGGCCATACATGGATACTTACTTATTCTTTACCAAAGAATTAGAGAATCACATTTTAGTTTAAAAAAAAAAAAAAAAAAAAAAGAAGAAGAAGAAGAAGAAGATATTACAAAATTAAATGAAATCAATTAAAAAACTTAAAAAAAAAAAAAAAACTTAAATTACTTTATTAAAAAATATTAATGAAAAATAATTTTGTAACTATTTATGGTTTCTGATGATGGATGGAGTAACCATCTAAAACGTTGGGCGGATGAAAAATCATGAAAAATCATTAGAGGGTTCTCTTTTGGAAATCTCCAACAATTTGAATAATTGTGAAAGCATTTAATCGCTTATAACTATTTTAATTATAAATTTTTCTTAACCAAAATTTAATATGGGTATAATGTTACACGCCTGAGCATGTTGCCATTTACTTCTACTAACATTTACACTTATTTTACTTTTACTTATTTCATGAAGACAAGTTGTTGATTTAAGTTTGATAGAGGAATATGGAAAGTAATGTCGTAATTTTTTTTTGAGATGTTTGTTAATCCTATTTAGTTCAGGAAAAGACGGGAAGGACTTCATAAAGAGGATCTTGGCTTCCAGGTAGTTAGGAAAAACAATTACTCTATCCCTATATGGGAAATTAAGAAAGGAAAAAGGAGAAATTCTTGATAGGATGTTGTCAAAGGAGAGCAGTACTCTGCTGAGAAGGGTTATCTTGATTTGGTAGCAACCAGTGGAAACTCTCCATAAGAACCGTATGGACAGGAATGGAGTCTTGAGGTCCTAGAATGGTTAGGAGGCTCGGGGGGAGGCCTGGACATGATTTCCAGCCTCACTGGTTGGGTGGAAAACAAGTCATTTCTGATCAAATTCCATGACAAGGCCATGATTTCCAACCTCACAAGTGTTGATAATTTGGAGGGCTAGAGATTATTACAAATTCTCTTCTTGATAATTACTTGTGAGCTTGCTTGAGTTACTTATGTCCTTCTTTTCTTTAGCTTAGTTAGTCTTTCATCAAGTCAATTATCAACATGCATGAGACACACAATTAGGCTCCTAGAGCTAGGGAAAAACCTCTCCCTCTTGGAGAGGAAAACCCACAAAGAATTCTTCTTATAGATCTTCAAATGACAAGTGCCATAACCAAGACTAAAACCCCTGACCTAGATATGCTTCCAAGACCTTGTCACAACTTCTTCAAACTTGATTCTTTTCTTCGTCACCAATCTACATTGTTCTGGAGTTAGGAAGGTAAATCTCATATTTACCTTCCTCACCTTTTAAGGTTTCCTTTCTTCTTATGCTCTTTGTTCAAACTTAGGCAAATTTTTCTTTGACTAAGATAGCTCTGGAATCCGAAGTTGATGTATCTTAGATATTTGTACTTGTTGTATAGAAATGATTTTCACAGCATCACTGTCAAATTCTACGTTGAACAACCTTCTCATACATCTGTACTGAAGCTTCTTAAAACAATCCGTAAGCACACTTAAATTTTCCTTGATCTCCGAGCTTGCCCCTGCCTGAATTACGTACTAAAAATTCACACTTTCTTCTCCTCTTTTATCCGCAATCCACCTCAGAAATATCTGCAAGTCTGTCTCTATATTCACCTTAATATCTCACAAGTTTGTCTCTATATTCATCTTTGTATTCTGTCTTTTATCCGCACTGTATTTCAGAGAGATCCACACACACTTGCATCCAAAATGACCACATAATTGTGTGTATATATAGGGCACAATCCTTTAAATAGGCCGACCATACAGCTGTGTATTAGGCCGACTTAACCATGGTGAATTAGGCCGACTAGAGAAGGTTTCTTCCAGTGTTGATGAGGGATTTCTTCACTGCATTTAAAACTTGTCTTCCATCGTTATTTGAGGGCTATTGTGGGCTTCTTCCACAAGGTCTTGGAGCATATAGCTAGACTAGATCTGACACTTAACTCAAACTTAATGGACATCAAGAAAAATTCCATCTACTTAATAAATCTTACTCATGAAAGCCATGAAGAAAATACAACAAAAAATATATATATTATTTTTACTTCTCCTTTTTCATAAGTACATAATTACATAGTCAACATGAAGACCGACCTAGTTACACTTTTCAACACTCCCTCTTAACTAGGGAGGTATTCATACAGGTACATGGTCACTTTCAAACTGAAGAATTTAATAAGAAGAATCGGATTGGTAATCACATATGTATAGCATCATATCAACCAGCATTGTCCTAGTGCAAGGCCTTGTCTAACAGCCCCAACTCTCAACGATACAATGGGCTACAATGTTGGCAAGACACATGACTTATAAACACCATAGTCACTGTCTCTCCAAGGTACATGCTCCACCCGGGTGTTCCCAAAGTATGACCTTCTTGGTCTATTCTTCTCTTGGGTATCTAGCCCTCAAGAATATCAGTCCCCGACTACTCTTATCTTGAATGCCCTAACACATTCTCAAATAGTATCGAATGCCATATGATTAGCCAATCCTCCATTCTGTCTTCCCAAGTGAAGACCATAATGATGTGTCTATCTCTCCCTCTCAGCCAGGGAGGACCTATTCCACAAGTGAATGTAATCATTCCTATATAAGGCATGTACCTAAGCTCATTCTTAGGAATTACCCAGTTTCTTTCAAGTAAGAAACTAATAACCAGGCTCCCTCTCAATCAAGGCCCTGCAACAACAATGGTGAGACACACAACTGCTCATGAAGAGTTCCTCCCCTCGATGTCATGGATTTTGAATTGAGGAATCTTCAACTTTTAGCTCCATAGGGCACAGATCATCCATCACTTTCATTCATGAGTCATGCCATCTACCAGAAGGTGATTCATCTGTCTTTCTCATCTGGTTCACCATTATGCCATGCTGCTTTCCTTCGAATCATCTCCAAGGATCATACATCCTTTCCCATGATTAACAGGCCTGGAAAAATTTATCCAAATATACATATGAACTTTTAAAACAAAAGTTACCTCAGTGATGATCTTTCACCATGACATCTTCCTGTAGGCATCGAAATCCTTTATTCAGATTGGCACATCCCCTAATGATATGTTTTGCTAAGGGTCTTCTTCTTTACTAGACTTCTATCAGAGTCTACATATCTTCCCAGGAGATCTCTTAGTAATATCTTTTTGGCTTCCAAATGATAACTGCCTCTTGACATGGTTGCATTTCATGATATCTTCCTTTCTACACATTCTCCATTCCCAGGAACTTACAAATTTTCAGTTTCTCATTCATATACAACCACCTCATATTCCATGAGGACATATTATGTTGATTTCATCTGGCAGTGCACCGAGAGATCCTTCTTCATAGATCATACTTCTAAATATGGAAGTTTATTACCTGCAACCATATGACATGACTTCACAACATCCATATATATATATATATACTTCATACCTATTTCCCTTGAGTCATCCTGTAGAAATTTCTCTAGAATGAAGAGCTTCATTCCTTTGGTCTGCTCCATCAATATGTCATCACATCCCAAAATTTTGTCTCCATGATGACCCTTGATCTTGATGACTGCTTTACTTTAGTAATATTATCAGAGAGGTTTTCCAGAAGTTGTTTCACTAACAACTCCTTCCATGCTTCTATCGTGATGCTTATTAATGTACATTTCTTCCTATCATACTATTTTACAACCAATCAGAAATCACTTAAAGGGAAAGATGATTTCAATTATAATAGAGATCTCTCGCTTCCTCTTTCTTAGATTTCTTAGCATCAAGTTCTTACCTTTCATTAGTGACATGGGCTTCTTCCTTTTTCCTCTTGTCCTTTCCAGATTTAGGACAATCTCTTTTATAATGCCCAAGTTTGTTGCATCCAAATCATCGTACGTTGTCCATATTCCTTCTTTTATTCTGAGGGCCAAATTTTCTAAATGTTCCTTTCTTCCTGTATGAGGCTATAAAGGCATGATTCTCTTCACTTGGTCCTGTATCAACTTTGGCCTTTAGTCTTGTTTCCTCTATTTTACATAGAGACCATAAATCATGGAATGGGGTGGCTTCTTTCTTCCCGTATAAACTAGAAGTGAAGTTTCCCCATTCCTTTGGTAGAGCATTCAACACCACTGTAGTCATCTCAGTGTCATACATTACTTCTTCCAGTTCCTGCAGTTGATCTCTTATTTCATAAATCCTCATACAGTATGGAGCGATTCCTTCTTCCATTAATAGTTTCATTTTGTATAGTTCTTGTCTCAGAGAGAGCGCTTCTCCTGCAGTACTCACAGAGAATAGCTCCAACAGTTTCTCATATATTTGTTTTGCAGTTTTTAGTTTTGATACATAGGGAATGAGAGAGTCCTTAATGGATTCTATGAGAATCCTTTGGGCTCTAATTTCTCCCTTCATGTACTTGGCATGAGCTGGAGCATCTTCTTTTAGGGGTTGAATTGTAGATCCTTCGATATAGTCCATAACTTCATCTTCAATTAAATTCAAATATGTCCTCTTCTTCCATGCACTAAAGTTTGATGATCCAACTAGCTTGTTGCTTTCTTTATAATAAGGCATCTTGACGTATTTAGGGTCATAGATACTTACTTGAGTAGAGTGGCTTGGAGCTTCCTTGATGATGTTTGAAGATGAAGTCAAGGGTTTCCTATAAGATAGGAATCTTCAATGCAGGAGATCTTGAATCCTTGATGAAGGATATCTTCAGAATTTGAGGTCCTCCTTTTAAACTGATTTGATTTTCCAACCAAACTTTTGATTTTTGCTTCCTAGAGTGTCTCCTTTGTCAAGCAGCCCTTGAGTTCAGCACCTTAGCTTTGAAACCATGTTGAGAATTTGGAGGGCTAGAGATTATTACAAATTCTCTTCTTGATAATTACTTGTGAGCTTGTTGGAGTTACTTTTGTCCTTCTTTTCTTTATCTTAGTTAGTCTTTCATCAAGTCAAATATCAACATGCACGAGACACACAACTAGGCTCCTAGAGCCAGGGCAAAACCTCTCCCTCTTGGAGAGGAAAACTCGCAAATAATTCTTCTTATAGATCTTCAAATGACAAGTACCATGACCAAGACTCAGACCCCTGGCCTAGATATGCTTCCAAGACCTTGTCACAACTTCTTCAAACTTGATTCTTTTCTTCATTACCAATTTGCATTGTTATGGAGTTAGGAAGGTAAATCTCATATTTACCTTCCTCACCTTTTAAGGTTGAATTTCTTCTTATGCTCTGTGTTCAAACTTTAGCAAAATTTTCTTTGACTAAGATAGCTCTGGAATCTGAAGTTGATGTATCTTAGATATCTGTACTTGCTGTATAGAAATGATTTTCACAGCATCACTGTCAAATTCTACGTTGAACAACCTTCTCATACATCTGTATTGAAGCTTCTTAAAATAATCCGTAAGCACACTTAATGTTTCCTTGATCTCTGAGCTTGCCCCTGCCTGAAGTACATACTGAAACTTCACACTTTCTTCTCCTCTTTTATCTGCAATCCACCTCAGAAATATCCACAATTATGTCTCTATATTCACCTTAATATCTCACAAGTCTGTCTCTATATTCACCTTCGTATTATGTCTTTTATCTGCATTGTATTTCAGAGAGATCCGCGCACACTTGCATCCAAAATGACCGCATGACTGTGTATATATATAGGGCACAATCATTTAAATAGGCCGACCATACAACTATGTATTTGGCCGACTTTCCCATGGTGAATTAGGCCGACTAGATAAGGTTTATTCCAGTGTTGATGAGACATTTATTCACTGCATTTAAAGCTTGTCTTCCATCGTTATTTGAGGGTTGTTGTGGGCTTCTTCCAGAAGGTTTTGGAGCATATAGATAGACTAGATCTGACACTTAACTCAAACCTTATAGACATCAAGAAGAAGTCCATCTACTTAATAAATCTTGCTCATGAAACCTGTGAAGAAAATACAACAAAAATATATATATTATTTTTACTTCTCCTTTTTCATAAGTACATAATTACATAGTCAACATGAAGACCAACCTAGTTACACTTTTCAACAACTGGTTGCATGGATAATAAGTCATTTATGACCAAATTCCATAACATTAAGGCTGGAAAGAACAGATAAGTGTTAATTCCTTGAATAATTAATTTAATGCCCTTTTTACAGTAGGAAATGGATGTTTTATTTAAGATAAGATTTGGAATGGTTCTTCTTACTATTCTTTAAATGATTGAGCGATGAATGTACAATAGCTGGAACTTATTTCTAAAGGAAATGTATGAACTGTTTTTATGAATGATAATTATTTTCACAGTCAAGGATAGGTAGATGAGCGTGTGTTAGTTAGAATGATATTACTGAAAGATATGTATGACTAGTCTCTTCAAATAGACAGAGGGTTCCTAACCCCAGTTATATGCATGAGAAATGTGAATAGGAAACTAACAGTGTTTTGGAAATGTATGAAATCCCATTCTGTAAATATTAGTGATTGAGGTAAAAGATGAACAAAATTCTTGTTCTTGTTATCACCCTTGCAAATGACAAGTAAGAAATGGGCATAAGGTTGACAACTCTGTGCAAATGTGTACCATACAGATTACTGGAAAGAGGGCAACCCATGTATAACTAGAAGCCCATGTGATAGCACTGTGTGACTATTGTGCAAGTAACTTTAGAAAACAAAACATTACCAACCACAGATTAGATCATTGGAATAAGTATAAGTTGAGCTAACATGAACCAAGAAGGTATAATCTAGGAAAGAAGAATCCTGAAGTCGGTTAAATTTCCCCAGACCGAAGCCCGGGGGAGAGCATTCCGCTTCTAATTTCAGAAGAATATTGTACTAGAGCATTCGAACAGAACCCATCAAGTTGGACTCCATTCTTGTTGGTACCTTCCATACCCATTAAATGATAAACGACCCATAGAGGAAAAAAAATATCGACAGTAAACATACTATTATGTAACTGGTATTTTAAATGCCAAATTCATAATGAGAACATAAACGGAACAAATAAACCCTTAATCAAGTTTAACCATTCACATGCACCAAATTGTACACTGCATTCACATAAAAGAATAGCCATTACTCGGGACTAAAATTACATAGATTGATTTAACAAAAATTGCTTTGTATTGACCCATATTTCAATCAATATAGATCAACGCATATAAACAATGATAATCCACAGTTAGGCCTGAGTGGAAACACATAAATTATACAACAGAATACCACTACAATGTCCCAAAATTGGGGTGAAACCCTCTTGCAACATGCTGAGTAGGGAATTAGACTTAAAGCAAAGAACTATTACATTATACAATGTCCCAGTCACAACAAGAAATGGCTTTAGCTAGAACTCAAGGTTAATTGTTAAACGAGAGAGGAGAATAAGTTAAGGACCACCTTATACAAATGAAGAATCCATTAGAGGCTATCCACACCTTTGGACCGGCTTGCAAATGGAGCTTACAGATGTGTGAAGGTGAAGCTTACCTGTAATAAGGGAAACATGGTCAATAAATCATCTAAATTAGCCAAAACTGTACTCAAATTTTGAGTATGAGCTATAAAAAAGAGCAATCACTTTACCTAATAAATTTTCTCAAGAAAACATCGTAGGGCCTTCAGAACAAACCCTGGCCAATAAACAAATATATATATATATATATATATATATCTGATATTGGAGTCATGGCGAAAAAATACAGCGAGAACAATAGAGGTTTTGTTATACCTATGTCTTGGAGAAAATCTTGCCTGGAACCCATAGTCGCTGCTGTAGAAATTATATAACTTATGTGTTATATGTCCAATATTCTCCTGATCTCACACTATTTTAACTTCATGCAAAATACATAATCTATTCCACCATTGATCATTTGCGGAAATTAAATCAAGATTGCAATGCACACATGAAACAATAAAAATTCTCACACATTAACACAATTGTTTAACGGGAAATCCTGAAGTTGAAAACCCCAACTATTTGTATATAATATATGTCATAGATATCATGTAACAATCCTCATACAAAGCTGATCATATCAAGGTCTCAGTACAATACAATCACTACACACTAATCAAGAACAATCAGCGAAAATCTGCACTGATTTTTGCCCTCCTGATAGCCTGCCTCTACTGCGTAATCCCTGCTGAAGAATGGCTCTGGATGAGTTCGAATTGCTCCAGCCTTGCTCACGCAATCCTCATTGGCATCTCCAATGAATGTGTGGTGCATATAATGCAACACTATAGTCACAACTGATAGTCACACTTGCTCTTTCACCAATCTCTCCACTGAGTTTCCACTGATCTGTTCTACACTGTAGTTAACTGTTGTCTCTGTCCAGTTAAATAATGAGTTATTATTAGTGAAGTAATTTAACTAATTAATTCACTCAACTCCACTGAAAGTATCAATCAGTTAGAAATAGACACAATCAGTTCAACTGAGTTTGACTCCACAAGTGTAGTTAAACTAGAAACCAACTCCACCAACTACTTCTCCAACTCCACCAAACTTTGCCACTTGAGTTCTAACTGAAGTCCTCACGCCAGATGAACCACAGGGTAGCTGCAAGGAATTAGCGATTTCGCACAACTGGATGATACGAACAATACATTAGCCAGACTCTGGTGCTCGAGAAACAATAAGATAATGTTTAGAGTCCAAATATTATTAAGAGCTAATAATATTCGACATATCTATTAACAGGCGCGATCCCAAAAATAGACTTCTTACGTGTCTAAGTAAGTCCATCTATTTTTCAACTTGTTCAACCATCCACAAATAACATCCTGTGACTTGGAATATGATCAACATGTCTAAAAATAATATGGTCTAAAAATAGACTTTGTGCCAAAAATAGCTTGCGGGCCCACTTAGTGAAGGCGACTCTTTTCACTAAGCTCGTCATCTTGTTGAATCTCAACACTCCCTCTCAACAAGATAGGGATTATCTGCCACACCGATCCTGTCTCGATGGTATTCGAATTTTCTCTTGGTGAGCGCCTTCGTCAGAATATCTGCATCCTGATCTTCCGTAGGAATGTAAGAAAGCAACATGATCCTCCGTTGCACACAATCTCTGATATGATGGTACCGGATGTCAATATGTTTAGATATATCATGAAATACTGGATTAACCGAGAGTTTAATGCAACTCTGATTATCACAATATATCACACTAGGATCTAAGCGAGGTAGAACAAATCGACGGATCTTCCTCATCCATATCGTCTCGCATGCAGCCTCGACAAACTTGTCTTTGCCATGTGATAAGCCTCCCAACGAGCAAGGTACCATGGATCTTTGTTTCATTGTGCCAAGCTGTTGTAGATCGGATCTTGAAAATCCCTCTAGATATTACTCTTTTTCTGTCCCGGGTCGACTTCTACCAACGTTCACGTAGTGACCACCGACTTCTTCATCGGCCCTTCTGTGTACAATCCATACTGGAATCTTCTTACTGAATGCCAGGCATGCTTGCACACGCCTTCCAAAGAGCTTGTGGGCTTCACCATACGCTCGTGAAAGGTGAGTTTCACAAAACATAGCATATATCGGGTCGTGTATTGACCAGATACATAAGTGACCCCACCAACTGTCGATAGACAGTGGCATCCACTACCTCCGCTGAAGTAGCATCCTCCTTCCTCCAACCACCAGGAAGAGGAGTGTCAACAGGCTTGCGGCCTTGCATGTTGAACCTCTCCAGAATCTCCCGGGCATACTTGCCCTGAGAAACAAACAGTCCTCCACTGCGCTGCCAAATTTCCAATCCCAAGAAATAATGAAGGAGGCCCAAGTCCTTCATCTCAAACTCCTTTGCAAGATCTACCTTGCATGAGTGTATCAACAATTCATCACCTGTTAGTATCAAATCATCTACATAAAGTACAATGATTAGCAACTTACACTCCACCACAATCTGGTATAGGTTCAGATCCGCCTCACTCTTGGTGAATCCAAGTGCAGTGAAATAACTGTCTATCCGTGTGTACCAAGCACGAGGTGCTTGTTTCAGCCCATACAACGCTCTTTTGAGCTTTCGCATGCGACTGTTCTTGAAAATTTGAATCCTTGGTGCTCAATGTCATACTCCTCCTGATGATTCATTGCCGAAACCTTGATCTTCACATCCACATTTGATGAATGTGTAACCCATCTATCTTGAGAAAGCAAGGATAGTGCCGCCTTGAAATACCTTGCGACGGTCAAGGTTTCTTCGTAGTAGGTCCCCTCGTCTGTGGCTTCAAACTAACAAATCTTGCCTTATACTTCTCGACGCTCCCATCAACAACTTGCTTCACTTTGTAGATCCATCTCAAACCTACCACTGATTTCCCTTCCGGCCTTGGGACAATCTCCCATGCACTGTTTCTGACAATCGAATCATACTCTTCCACCATGGCATCTACCCATGCGGGATCCTCCACAACTTCCTTGAAAGAGGATGGCTCTGTCACGATACACTTGCTCTGCTTCAAACCATGTGTCGATGGTAAATGGTGACTATCTGTCTGTGACTGTGATGTGAACTCTGATGCCTTTTGTAGAAGATGGGTCGCTCGACTTAAGCAGTGCGCCTGCGTGTTTGGCGGCACCGTTAGTTTCTTCCACTCCATGAACCTCTCTTGTGGGTGATGCATCTTGGGGAGAGGCTCATCTTTGGGAAGCAAAGTAGCTCCTCCTGCACGCCAGTGTAGCTCCCTCTCAGTGACAACTGTGCTTCCTCCTCATGAGGGTTGATGTCTCGTCGCACCCAGCAGTCATTCGACGTACGGAAAATCTTACCTTGATAATTGTGGGTGTTTCGTACCCCCACAAATATCTCGGCTTCTGCGATTAGCTCGACTTCTTCACGGTATCCTTCATCACATGAATGTAAACGAGTGAGCCAACAATCTTGATGAGAAATATCGAGCCTTAACACGACATGCTCTTCAGGTGTACTCATGCCGAGTACTCTATGAGGACAACGGTTTTGACACGCAAGCCACGATTGTTGCATGCCTCAGCCCACATGTGTATGGGAAGGCCTTGATCATGCAACATCGCCCGTGCAACACCCACGATCGTTCTGTTCCTCCTCTTAGCGACCCCATTTTGCTGTGGGTTATGAGGCACTATTAGTTCTCTTAGAATTCCTTCTTTACTACAGAAGTCTTTGAATTCGCCAGAGATGTGTTCACCACCATTATCACTCCTTAGAGCTTTCACTTGCTTCCCCGACTCTTTCTCAACCAACGCCTTGAACTCACAAAACTTTGAGTATGTCTCGCTCTTCTTCGCACGAATTCAACCTTACGGAAAATCATTTCATCAATAAAGCCTCACATAATACTAGCACAAATGACAATTGAGAAAGATTCACACGTACGTGAATTCTCTCAAGGATCGTCGAAGCACGACTATCCTTCTCATGAAAAGTGGTCTTCACAAATTTTCCCAAAGTACATCCCTTGCACTGATCTGAATGTGCAAGTGTACCTTTGGGAAGCCCGGTAGAAATCTGCTGCAAAATTTTCAAAGCGCCATGGTGAAGATGGCCCAATCTCCTGTGCCACAATTCGCCCTCATCTCGGCTCACCACTCCTTCTGCTTTTCCTGCCATTGCAGTGCAGCCATCTACCTGCAATTGATAAAGATTCTTAACTTGAATCCCTATCCTCCTGGTTTGACCAGTTGTTTTATGGAGCAAGAAAGCTTTTCCCTTGCTAAAAACAACATCATAACCCTTGTCTTCCAACATCGCCACAGAGATTTGATTCATCTTTAATCCTGGAAGATGCATGACATCCTTCAAGATGAAAGGTTTACCAGACTCCCTCTCAAAGGAAATGGTCTCGATACCAGTCACACTGTATCTACCATCATCGCCCATCTCGATGTGCACTCCAAGATCCTTTTCCTCCAGATCACTAAACAAATCTTTGTCTCTGGTCGTATGAAAAGACGCACCACTGTCAAGAAACCACACCGATCCCATCACACTTGAAACCAAGCATGCGATCAAAGAAAAGTCGAGCTCAAACTGTGAGGCTAAAGCCTCTCCTGTTGCAGAACCAACAACGCTCTTATTATTCTTCTTCTGTGGACAATTAGTGGCGAAATGCTCGTGCTGGTGACAGTGAAAACACTTCACCTTGGAAAAATCATGCTTCTTGCCTTTAGCTTCGGATTTGGAAGATTTCTTCCCTTTTCCTTTCTGAGCTTTAGCAGCCAAATCAAAATTTTCTTCATCTTCATTCTTCGATGAAGATCCATCCCTGGTACCCCGCCTTATCTCCTCATGCACAAGATCCAACCAAAGTCGCTCCCATCCTGGCAGTTTCTCCCGTCCATTGACAGAGTCTTCGTAGCTATGCCAACTCTTCGAAAGCCCAAGGAGAGCCAAGCTCACCAAGTCTTCTTCATCAACAATAACCCATACACTTCCCAGCTCATCCTTGCAGTGGACAAACTTCGTGAGGTATTTTGGAATACTGTCGCCTTTCTCCATTTTTATTTTTCTGAGCTTGTCTTTAAGCGCTAACTTCCTTTGGTCACTTCTGCTTTGGAACAAGTCTGTCAAAGCCTTCCACATTAAAAATGGAGTGGCTTTCCCGTGAAGGCTGGACACAATTTGGTCCTTCACACCTTCCAACAGAATCCTTCGACACTTTGCTACCTTCTTTTGCCATGTGTCAAGTGCGGCTGCATCGCTAGAAGCAGGCTTCGGAATATCAACATCTATGAACTCCTTCAACCCATTATCATCCAACACCGCCTCCATCCTGTCCTTCCATGCTATGTAATTCGAGCTTCCCTCGAGGGCATACTCCAATCGCAATCCGTTAAAAGACATTTCAATGAATGCTTAACTTCGACACCAAGAAAACACTACAACAAATTCGAATTCCACCAGCACAAAATTCAACCGCTTCAATAATTGTAATCTCCTCCAATGATCAACACAGCCCTGATACCATGTAGAAATTATATAACTTAGGTGTTATATGTCCAAGATTCTCCTGATCTCACACTATTTTAACTTCATGCAAAATACAGAATCTATTCCACCATTAGTCATTTAAAATTAAATCAATTACTTTTGTAAAGCTTAATCAAAAATTCACACATTAACGTTGGTTTGAAGAAGCACAGGTACAATACAAGTATCTATATATAATATATGTCATAGAGATCATGTAACAATATTCATACAAAGTACAGTCATATCAAACTCTGGAAATTACAATACACAAATACTACACTAATCCAAACGATTGTAAAAATGTGCTTCGATTTTTGCCCTCCTCCTTTGCCTCTCTGCCTTGATCCCTATTGAAGAATAATGCGGATGAGTTGAATTGTTCACGACCTTGCTCACCATAATCCCTCATTGGCATCTCCAGTGAATGTGTAGTGCATACAATACCTTTATAATTTTAGTGATAGTCACACCTGCTCTTTCTACGATCTCTCCTTTGAGTCTCCACCAAGTCATTTACACTATAGTTAGCTGTTGTCTCTGTCCGGTTAAATAATGAGTTATTATTTAGTGAATTAATTTAACTAATTAATTCACTCAACTCCACTGAAAGTATCAATCAGTTAGAAATAGACACAATCAGTTCAACTCAGTTTAACTCCACAAGTGTAGTTAAACTAGAAACCAACTCCACCAACTACTTCTCCAACTCCACCTAACTCTGCCACTTGAGTTCTAACTGAAGTCCTCCATGCATGAACCACTAGTAGCTCTAGGAATTGCGTAATTCCTTCAGCTAGCTGATCTGAAAAATCTGTTAACTGAATGTCAGTGCTCCAAGAGAATAAGATAATTTTTCGAATCCAAATATTATCAAGAGCTAATAATATCCGACATGTCTATTTTTAGACTGGCAGTCTAAAAATAGACTTCCCCCAAAATTTCTAAAAATAGAAGTCCATCTATTTTTCCAACTTGACCAACCATCCACAAATAGCATCCTGCAACTCATAGAATATGATCGACATGTCTAAAAATAGACTTTGCGCCAAAAATAGCTTGCGGGGCCCACTTAGTGAAGGCGAATCTTTTCACTAAGCTCATCATCTTATTGAATCTCAACAGCTGCATCAAAACCCACAGAGCCCTTAGGAGGAGGAAAAGCATGCCATCGTCGTGAGCTAAAGGTAAGAAACCAAAGTGAAGATAACTTTGAGGAAAAAATCAAGTTAGGTTTGGCATCGACACCTGAGCAAAGCATTAACGTTGTGGAGTTGAAATGGTGACATCGAGGACAAACGAGGGTAGAGACAATTACAAATCCACCCCTCACAATCTCCTCTGTCCATTGTGATGCAGGGTGCGTGGACGACGAGGATGTGCCGAAGTGTCAAGCACCTTGGGAGTGGAGTCTATGCGAGACAACTCATGTCACCGAGCACTAGAGGGTTCCATGCGAAGTAAACAACACCATTACCCATACTATAATGTTAATGACTCTCTAACGTATGATGTGAATGAACTATATCAAAGATTTAAAGATGGTCGAATGGTACTAACAAATATCTCTCGAATATGCTAATAAACACATTAAAGCCCATTCAATCATATACAATGACAACGCAATAAAGTTATAAGATTAATAATATCACATATCAAAAACCATAGACCATAGAAAATAAATATGGTACTTGCAACAATGCATATCATGTATAATAATTAAAAGTAATTTAATTACATTATAAAATGTTTACATTCCAATGTTTTTGTAAGACACTTTGATTTCGTTTTTTTTTTTGGTGTCTTTTTGTTTTACTAACTATGTGTGGGAAGGACTATTTTTTTTTGTAAATTAAAAATTTCTATTCACAACGGTAACCATGGATTACATAGATAATCAGACGAATATTGGCATGAGAGAAGATTCAACACTGAGAGTCTTTCCCAAGCCCACTGCTTTAGACTGCATTTTTCCCTATGGGAGTGAATTTACAGGGTAGAATTCAGAGGGGGAAAAATGAAACCGAGAAAATGGAGATGCAGCTCTAGAAAAAAAGCATGCCCACCTCGCTGATGGAATTTTGCATAGATTTATAAAAGAGAGCAAAGAAATTGTAATGACTATAAAAAAACCAAGGGAGAGAAGGGCCAGGTCAGTCCAAATCATCTCCTGAGTGGTCGTCGACACTGATGGGGCACTCCAAAGTGTTTCCATAGTCAGAAGCGCGCTGATATTTTACGCAAATGGAGGGTCCAACGCCTGCGGGGTTACGCTGCTCGTGGAGGGGCCTGTTGGTAGAGGGGCCACCTTCTTCGTCTTTAGGTTGCAGATTGATATGGCGACTGGCAGAGCAATGCTTGAGGAGGGCGTAATAGGCCCCTCTACCAATGAATTCTTTTCAATGAATCTGCGATGATGAACCTTGCCCACGTAAAGCACAAATTTAGCAATTAGATCATCAATATTTTTAGCCAGGGTGTTGTTGTTGTCCATCTATTCTTGTAGGGCCATAGCCAGGAGAGTCTTGGTTTTCCAATTTAGCTTGATGGCTTTGTTGAAGAGGTTTTCTCTTGCACGAGTTAAACTTAGGTCAGGGATCCAGTTGAGCGTGTCCTCAACTTCCTCAGTAGTCACTCTCCCGCAAGCCGTTCAAACCCTAATTTCCAACCTCTACATTTGATCTTTGGCGGGTTGACTGATTTTCGTTTCACAAACCAGAGCAACATTCCTTGACTCTTCTTCCATGCGTGTGGTGGGAGGTCTATTGGAAGATTTCCAGTGCAAACCACAACCTTTGTCGCGCCTTGCTGCAGCAGAAGAATTGGGCCGATGGGGAGCCATAACAATCGATTGAAGACGAAGGAACATACAGTCGGGGCGGACGAGATGGGATGATAGAGGGAAGCAGATTAGGGGGGAGAGATGAAATGGGGCAGAAATGAGAAAGTGGAACTGAAACGGAGGCCCCAGAGCTCATAAATGGATGAGGTAAAAGGGATGAGGGCCATGTTTACATAGGCAGAGGAGGGAAGGAGATGATGCTAAGAGAGGGGGGACCAATGATGGCTTGGAGATTCAAGGGCAGAGAGGAGTGAATGCTGCAGGTGCTCCTAGTGTGTGAAAGGCTCGGAGGGCAGCTAACAGAGGCCATACTGGGGGTGATCGTACCAAGGCCGTATGGATCAGATTGACGGATGCTCCAAATCATTATGATTTTGAAGGTGGAGTGTACCGTCAGTAGGATTGGTTATGCCTGCCTGACATTCCTTTTTCATTATGATTGAGCAAACCTCCCTGATGTCAGTATGCACAAAATCCTCCCAGGCTGTGGAGAGGAGGCGGAGGTTGCCACTTACCCCTGCATTCGCTAACTTGTCTGCCCGATGATTGGCCTTGCACCTTATAGCCTGGAAGGAAACTCCTCTAACATGGATAATATGGAGCTTTATCCTGCGGAGGATTTTGCTGAGTCTCCTATTATTCGAGACTTGCAAGGCACTTTTGCCTTGTTGAAGCTTTTTGCAGTTTTGAGTAGCTAGTGTGAGAAGGACTGTTATATATGAAATAATTTATTATTAAATACATTTATGAAAAATCCGAAAAAAAATCACTTATCCCCATACGAATCACAATCTTCACAAAACCATTTAATGAAAAATCAGTTAAAAGATACTTTTTTAACATTTCATGGATTACCTAGTACACTTAGGTTTGTGGTTTCCTCTTTAAGTTAACTAAATAATCTCAATTATTATTATAAATTTCATTTTGAAAAAGTCTTTTTTTTTTTTTTTTTTTAATACTTAATATTAATAATTATTATAAATTTCATTTTGAAGAAGTCATTTGATTTTTTTTTTTAATTTAATATTTTTATATTTATATATCATTGAAGTTTGCAATCGAAATTTTATTTTTTATATTTATTTAATAAAATTTAAAATTTAAATAAGATTATTTTAATAAATAATTTTGTATTTTATAAAAATGTTGTAATAATAAAATTAATTTTTTATTTTATTTTATTTTAGAGAAGTTTTTTATTATAATATTCAAAATTAATTTTTAAAATAGTTTAAAATAATGAAAAATTCAATTTGAGTTGAGAGTTTTTGTCATAAAATTATATGAGTATGTTATTGTTATATTGAGGAACAAATTTGTTTTTATTTTTTTATTTTTTTTAAGAAATTAATTATAATATAAAGTTATTGAAGGTTGTCTTATTTATTTTTTTTATATTAGAAGGATGTTTCAAATAAATGAGTTGTGTTTTCACAACTTTAGTTGTGTCAGGATATTTCGACATATAAGAAATAGTTAAGTATAATTTGGTCTAGTGTAGAGTTAGGTAAAGTGTGTTTCTTTCGTATGTACTTTTGTAACTTATAATCTGACAGTCATGATATGTAATGATATGATGGTTCATTCTCTCCTCACTATCACCGACACTTGATCCGTGTTGGCTTATGATCTCTATTTAAAGAGCATGAAGGGTCATTTTTTCGGTAATCGTTTATGAGATAAGCTTATGTAAATTTTCTTTCTTTATATTAATAAATTTCCTGAAGTGGCCGCGTTGCCTTATGTCATGGACTGTTTCCCTCTTCGAGGGTTTTAACCACGTCAAATATTGGTGTATTGATATGTGATATGTTTGTGAACAATGACCTTTGGTGTTTGATCTAAGGAAATTACCTTTTAAATTTTTACATCATATTAGAGTTTTTTTCAGGACCGCATCCATTGTTGATCGAAATCGGAAGCCAGTTTGACTGCATGCGACTGTCATTTTCCAGATCTACTGTTTCTAACCACTTTCAGGCCAAGAGAACTGCTATGTTGTGTCTAGAGGCTCTGTTCTAGTGAGGAACCCCTTTCGTTTCATGCGAAAAAGGTTTTCGGTTGCCCAAGCTATGTCATTTTAGATCTAGAGGTATCAAGTTTTTTTTGCAGTTATATTATTTATCTCTCTGTTTTATTTCGGTTTAAAATATTTTTTTTCTATTACTGAATCTATACCCTCTTCTCTGCGTATGTTCTTTGCTCTGCGCTTTGTGCGATCTGGAAAACCAGAAACAGGAAGACGAGATTTTTCTCCTACATATACTCTTTCCATGCGACCTTGTGTGATCTTCGGAAATCAGAAATAGCGAGAAACATATTTAGTTTCCGGGAGGACTAACCAGAAATCTAACATTTTGCTATAAGGCCTGTATATATTTTTTGTTTGTTTGTGTGGTTGTTTTTTGTAGAAAAAAAGCACGCACCCCAAAGAGCAAAAGAAAAAAATCATTCCTCCTTTCCAACAATTACTAAATCTTTTTACTAACTCACTTGGTCTAACGTTACGTTATGAGAATAGAGGTCTTGGGTTCAAGTCTTCTTGTCAAGTTGTTTTTTCTAAAAAACTTTTTGTCAAGTTATTTTAAAAAAAAAAATGTTTTTTGTTAAGTTATTTAAAAAAAAACACATGTAACTTATATTTGAAAGTTATTTTATGTAATAGCGTTTCTCACCCATTATAAAAAGTGATACACTATAGTCTAAAGTCACTTTATCTTTTATTTAAGTTACAGTCTACTTGGTCATTAGTTCATAAAGTAACACTGTAAAAGAGACTCTGACTTATTTATAAAAATGGGTCACATAAAATAGTTAAAAAAAAATGAACTTACTATATTAAGTTTGGAAATGGGGGTATTTTTTTATTTAAAAAGTACAACTTCATCATCAACCTTCAACCTATCACGTGACTACTCGACATCTATTACAACTTTTCTTCAAAAATGCATAACTTCTTAATCCGGAAGCCGTTTTCAGAGTCATTTTTTTTTAACCGGCCTAGTTTTTCGAGATCTTTCCATTGGAGCAATTAGTTTCAACCATTAGAGCTTCAATTTTAAAAAATGGAAAGTACACACCTAGTTATTCTTAATAGCACCAATTATTTCCAATGGTTATCCTACATGGTAGACTTATTTAGACGTAAAGGGCTTTATAGAATAGCTTTAGGGCTAGAATCTAAAGCTATCGATGAAGATAAACATGTTAAATGGGAAAATAAACAAGATCAAGCACAAGGGTTGATAGGAATGTCCATTGCTCAAGATCTTAGATTTCATATCCAATAAATTGACTCCCTTGATGAAGCTATGAAAAAACTAAATATTGTTTTTGGCATTCAAAATGAAATCAGAACCCACTAGCTTGAAAATGAGTTGCTTACTTTAGACCCCAATAATTTCTCCTCTATTGAAGATTTTTGTCTAAATTCAAGACTGTTACATAATATTTTGTCACCATCTGTGCAATCCCCATCCCAAAATTTGGAGGACCATTTCAGTGACCTCTCTGTACTTTCATACATTTCCATAAATGTCATTGCTTCCCTTGGTGTGTAAATAATATATTTTATGTTGATCATTCCTCAAGCAAACCTTCAAAAACATATGATTTTGGATCGGTGCTGGTAGGCAGTTATGGCCTCGCGCCCATGAAGAAATTAACATTGGACTTTGCGCCCATTGGCGCTCTGTCTCAGAAGGGCACCCACGCCGAGCTGTTTTTGGAAAGTTTTTTAAAAATGGAAATGAAGCTTCTATGTCTAACAACTTTGTAAGTGGATTCATCATGGTTTGTTTGGCTGGATCAAGTCGAGTTTCTCCCTTTGGACCATTAGTTCCTACAAATGTGCTACTGTACAAAGGGATAGACCTCTCCTCCACTTTATGTGGATCCAAAACTTCCTCCTATACTCCTATAAATACTTCTTCCTCACATTGATTTAGCTAGTTGAACAGTCATAGACATAGCTGGTGTGAAAGAAGCAGAGAAGACCCCATTGTTGAGAGAGATTTTAAGCCCATTACCTCATCCGAGCCGAATGACGAACGAGTGCTTGAGACGTGCCCGACTAAACCCATCGAAGGAGGCCTGCAATGTCAAGGCATAAGGTTGTAAAATTATTTTTTCCATATCAATAATACATGACTGGTTTCTAGTTCCAACTTTGTTTTCATTCATATGCAAAGTTTTAACTCTCCTTGACTAGTCGAATAGTTGTAGATGAATGTATATGCTTGTATGATGTCATCATTTGCTTGATGTTTTTGCAGGTGCATGGACATCATCACTGAAGGAACGCAAGGCACAAAGACAAAGATCGGAGGATTGTTTCTGCGTGCCACGACAAAAGCATTGGACTGAGGTAGGATATCTATCCCAGTCCGTCTTTCATTTATAAACTTGGAATTCAGGAATTCAACATGTTCCCTTATTGCTAGACCCAACCTAGGGCTATATGGATCGCCTTTATCCGCAGAGGGTATTTGCGTGCACAAAAATTTGGTGACTCCACTGGGGATCAGTGTGTCTGTCGTTTCCCATCGTTCATTTAGATTTTTTCTTGTCTGTCCGACTTTGGTTGTATTGCCATTTCTCTGCTTTTTTTATCTCATTTGACTGTTTCAAGTCACTCCACCTATTCTCAGAGTGACAAGCCTGTCTCCCCTCAGTTTCCTTTTCTCCATTCTTGGGTTTCCTTACTCGGCGCTGCCTTTTCCTTGACAGTGGCGCTGAGTGGCGTGGGTTGCCTGTGTTACAGGTGCAATTTCCCCTGTTTAGCATGGATTACGACCGAACAGTTGCGCCAAATCCTGTAGGTTTGGTTTTTGGCTCCTTGTTTGAGTTTTCAGTGCATCTTACCCTCTGGATTGTTTTTTTCCTCTTTATATTACTCCACTTGAATTGCTTTTGAATTCCTTGTCTCTTTCGTTTTGGTTGATTATCTCTCATCTGATCAGTGTGGCTTTTTCATCCTAGGGTTTTTAGGTGTCTTTGATTTCTAATTCAACCACATGTTCGCTGAGTATCCAATCCGTGTATGAGTCAGTTTAGTCATCCGTCTTTTAACCTTGTTATCCGATCGCTCGGTCTCTCTTTTCGATTCTATGTGTTGTTGGATAGTTGAACTGCTTTTCTGGTGTCCACTTGACCATCCATCCATCACCCTGATCATAGATTACATTGCTCACTGAGTCGATTTGAAAGTCCTCTTTCTGCATGAAGGAATGCACGTCTGGTTTTGAGTGTGTTTTACGTTCGCTTTGGATTGGTCTCTTCGTGTTTTGATCATTTCATTCAAATTGCTCAAAGCTAGTGTCTGTTTTGTCCTTTTGGTATAACGCTACATTATTGCTCCTTTCATACGAAAGAACAAAATTTGCATTTTTTCCTCTTTGATTGAAAATGAAAAGTGCTCTTTTTCATTAGTAGGTTTCTTCTTCATTAGAAAAGTGAAAAATAAGAGAATCATTTTTTGTTTTGCCTTAGCTATGTTAGTAGCATGAAGGAAGTCTTATTCTTGCATTCGATTGATTGCTACTTTGTTATGAACCTCTGTCCCTCTCTTAACTAGCTGTTCATCGAATTGAAATGATATTCTTTTGTTCATATAGTCGTGCATTAGATATTTGAGATCCCATTCGGTAAGGCCTTGAAACTACATAATTTCAAGATAAACTTTAAAATGAACTCAATCTACCTAAGGAAGCATTGAAACTTAATGCTCACACTTAGGGGTCTAGGTTAGTGACGTGTTCCGGCGTCGTTAAACCTAGCAGTTGTCGCTCGCCATTTGGCATTAGACAACACTAGTACGGACTTGTGCTCCCAGTACCGTCACGTATATAAAGGGAGAACCTCATAGGTTGCAATCATTTATCCATAGGAAGCCAAGTCTGCCGCCCAGTAACCGTGATACACTGAACACAGTATTCAGGGAGACTACCTGCACGTACATAAAGTCCTTGGTCATTTCTCTTTCATTTGATCACCAAGGCGTATATTGCAGTTCACAGGAGCTTGGTACACCCTCTTGCTTAGAATTCCTGAGTAGTCATTTTGATCTTTCTGTGACTCTTTAAAGATTGAAAAGATCATCGAGAACTTGTCCTTTCGCGCTTGTCCAAACCGAAAGTGACTAGAGTCATGCTTTGTCCTTTTCTTGACTCTTAAAACATGAAAAGGCAGAGTTTTGTTTCAGTGTCATAAAATTAATTACCCATAATCACACACCCATTAAGATATTTCCTCGATCCGTTCATGAGTGATTCCTTAGTGATTGTTCTTAAAGCCTCGAAGTGATTATCTCTTTTCTTTTTCGTTTTTGAGACAAAGTCACGGTGGCGGAACCACCAATTTCGTCGTCCCCTTCATTACCTCGTAGTGAAGAATATTCCCTCGGAGTTTCTTTGGAGACATCTCAGTCTGTTGGGACTCTAGGCTACTAGCGTGCCATTATTCTGAGTTTTCAACCTCTTGCCACTCGATCTCCCCCCGAAGAACCATTTGATATCAATTGGCAACCTCCGGACGTTTGGGCCTTTTTAAGAGAATATCCCTTGGGACCACCTGAGTCACCATTAACACGTGCTTTACTTGCCACTGCTCATCACCTTTTTTCCAACATCATGTCTTCATCCGACATGGATGCCATGCAGAGTCCTATTAGTAGTGAAGAGACTTATGTTTCTACGGGAGAATATCAATTCCCTCCTGAGAATTTCCTTACGTCTCGGGTCAACCTTCCTCACAACTTTCATCTCTACCGGTTGGTTATCATCCTTTGAGTCAGATGATTTCTGGTGCTATGTCTTTGTATCAGAATCCGATATTGTAGAATTATATATAAGATGCATGTATATATCCAGATTCTCCTGATCTAACAAAATTTATCTTCTTGCCAAATACAAAATCCTTCCACTGTTAATATTTTGCGGAAATTAAAATCAATTGCAAACACATGAAGCAATAAAAACAATAACACGTAACACAGTTGTTTAACGGAAAAGCCTGAAGCTGAAAACCCCAACTATCATATATTATGTATCATGGGTATCATGTAACAATCTCATACAAAGCTTAGTACATGAAGCTCTCAGTACAATCAATCGTCACACACTAATCAGAAGAAATCTGCAAATTCATGCACCGATTTCTTGCCACCTGATAGCCTGCCTCCACTGCGCAATCCTTGCTGAAGAATAGCTCTGAATGAATTCAAATTACCCTTGCCTTGACTGCGCAATCCTCATTGGCAACTCCAATGTGTGTGTGGTGCAATCAATGCATCACTATAGTCACAACAGATAGTCCATCTTGCCCTTTCACCTATCTCTCCACTGGAACTGCCATGCACTATAGTTAACTGCTATATTGTTCATTTGATTAATGATTTATTATTTGTGAATTAATTAACTAATTAATTCACTCCACTCTCACTAGTGTATCATTCAGTTAGACTAGATACAACTAGCTCAACTGAGTTTAACTCCATTAACTGAGTTAAACTGAATAACAACTCCATGAACTACTCTTCCAACTATGTCATAACTTTTCCACTTCAGTTCTAACTGAGTCCTCCATGCATGAACCACCAGTAAACCCTAGGAATTGCGTAATTCCTTCAGCCCACTAATTTTCCAAATCCGTGCACTGAAATTAAGTGCTCCAAGAGAATAAGTTGTTGTTTATTGTCGGATTATTATTAAGAGCTAATAATAATCGACACTTCTATTTTTAGATGGATGATCTATAAATAGACTTCACCCAATATTCTACAAAATAGAATTTCATCTATTTTTCCAACTTGACCAACCATCCACAAATAGCATCTTGCAACTTCTGAAATATGATCACCATGTCTAAAAATAGACTTGCGCCAAAAATAGCCTGCGGGCCCACTTAGTGAAGGTGACTCATTTTCACTAAGCTTCATCATCTTGTTGAATCTCAACACTCCCTCTCAACAAGATAGGTATTATCCTTCACCCCGATCCTGCCTCTATGGTATTTGAATTTGCTCCTGGTGAGCGCATTCATCAGAATATTTGCATCCTGATCTTCCATAGGAATGTACTGAAGCAACATGATCTTCTGGTGCACACAATATCTGATATGATGATACTGGATATCAATATGTTTAGATCTTTCATGAAACACAGGATTAATCGAGAGTTTTTGCAACTCTGATTGTCACAATGTATCATTGTAGGATCTAAATGTGAACCGAACAAACCAACCAGGATCTTCCTCATCCAGATAGCCTCACATGCAGCTTGAATTGCCGCCATGTATTTTGCTTCCGCTGAACTGAGTGCCACGGATCTTTGTTTCCTTCTGTACCAACAAACTGCTGTAGATCCGATACTGAAAACCCCTCTTGATGTGCTCTTTATGTCTGTTGCGCTGCCTGCCCAATCTGCATCCGTGAATCCATGCAACTTCACCTCATCCGTTTGTCTGTACCATAAGCCATACTCAAATGTGCACCTGAGATACCTTAGGACATGATTGTCTACCTTCCAAAAGAGCTTGGTAGGCTTAACCATCGCTTGTGAAAGCTGGTTCACCGCATAGCATATGTCCGGTCTTGTATTAACTAAATACATGAGCGAACCCACCAACTGTCAATAAACAATGGCATCCACTACCTCTACCGATGTAGCATCCTCTTTCCTCCAATTTCCTAGAAGAGGAGTTTCGATAGGCTTGCAGCCTTGCATGTGAAACTTCTCCAGTATCTCCTGGGCATACTTTCCTTGAGACACAAACAATTCACCTTCCCGCTACTATATTTCCAATCCAAGGAAATAATGAAGGAGGCCCAAATCCTTCATCTCAAAATCCTTTGCAAGATCTTCTTTACATGAGTGTATCAACTGCTCATCACCCGTTAGTATTAAATCATCAACATAAAGAACAATGATTAAAATCTTACCCTCCACCACAATTTGGTACAGGTTTGCATCCGCCTCACTCTTGGTGAAGCTAAGTTAGTGAAATAGCTATTGATCTGAGTTTACCAAGCATGAGGTGCTTGTTTCAGCCCATATAGCGCTCTTTTGAGCCTACACACATGTGACTCGCTGTTGAAGATCTCAAATCCTTCAAGCTGCTCAATGTACACCTCTTCCTCAATGATCCCATTAAGGAATGCAGTCTTCACATCCATCTGATGAATGTGCCAACCCATCTACGCTGAGAGAGCAAGGATGGTCCTTATGGAAGAATATCGTGCGACAAGTGCAAAGGTTTCTTCATAATCAATCCCCTCGATCTGTGAGAAGCCCCGGGCAACAAATCTTGCCTTATACTTCTCGACGCTCCCGTTAGCAGCTTGCTTTGCCTTGTAGATCCATCTTGATCCTACTACTTATTTTCCCACCGACCTTGGAACAATCTCCCAAGCACTGTTTCTGACAATGGAGTCATACTCCTCCACCATGGCATCTACCCATGTGGGCTCCTGCACTGCTTCTTCAAAAGAAAATGGCTCTGTCATGATACACTTGCTCATAAGAGACATGTATGCTGTAAATTGGTCAGGTGTCTGTCTCTATCTGCGCTGTGATGTAGGGACTCCTACATTCTGTGCCGCATCAAGCTTCAGTCTCTCAGCTTCTGTGGTACGCTTTTTTCCTTGTCTGATGTTTGGTTCTGCATGAGTGGAATCCTCCACTCCAAGAATCTCCTCCTGTGGTTGATCCACATCTAGAGGCTTATCTTTGGGAACAAGAAGTTCCTCCTCTACATGCAAATCTAGCTCCCTCTCAAGCATAGCTCGTGCAGCACCCACGATCGTTCTGTTCTTCCTCTCCGCGACCCCATTCTGCTGTGGGTTATGAGGCGCTATGAGTTCTCTTCGAATTCCTTCTTTGCTACAGAAGTCTTTGAATTCGCCTGAGATGTATTCACCACCATTATCGCTCCGTAGAGCTTTCAATTGCTTCCTCAACTCCTTCTCCACCAATGCTTTAAACTCACAGAACTTTGAGGATGTTTTTCTCTTCTTCTGCATGAAGAAGATTCAGCATCTACGAGAATATTCATCAACAAATATAAAATAATACCTGTGTTTTGCTGTTGAAGCAACCGAGAAAGGTCCACACACGTCTGTGTGAATTCTCTCCAGGATCACTGAAGCACGGTTCTCCTTCTCATGAAAGGTGGTCTTCGCAAACTTACCCATAATACATCCCTTGAAATGATCTGACTGCGCAAGAGTACCCTTGGGAAGTCCAGTAGAAATATGCTGCAAAATCTTCAAAGCGCCATGGTGAAGATGGCCCAATCTCCTGTGCGATAATTCGCCCTCATCTCGGCTCACCACTTCTTCTGCTTTGCCAACCATTGCAACACAACCATCTACCTCCAGCTTGTAGATATTCTTAACTCGAATCCCTATCCTCTTGGTTTGACCCGTTGCTTTATGTCGCATGAAAGCTTTTCCATCGCTAAAAACAACGTCATAACCTTTGTCTTCCAACATTGTGACTGAGACCAAGTTATTCTTCAGACCTGGAACATGCATAACATATTTCAACAGAAATGGATTACTTGACTCCCTCTCAAAGGTAATGGTCCCAATGCCAGTCGCATTGTATCGACCATCATCGCCCATCTCTATATGCATTTGAAGGTCCTTCTCCTCCAAGTCACTAAACAAATCCTTGTCTCCCGTCATATGGAAAGATGCACCACTATCAAGATACCACACCGTTCCCATATAGCTTGAAACCAAGCATGCGATCAAAGATAAATCAAGTTCAAATTGTGAGGATAAGGCCTCTCCAGCTGCAGCTCCAACAACCTTCTTGTTATTCTTCTTCTGTGGGCAGTTAGTGGCGAAATGCCCATGTTCGTGACAGTGAAAACATTTCACCTTGGACAAATCTTGCTTCTTGCGTTTAGCATCGGATTTTGAAGGAAATTGATTCCCCTTCCCTTTCCTTGCTTTGGCAGCCAAAGCGCAATTCTCTTCATCTTCTTTCTTCGATGAAGAGCCATCCCTGGTACCTCGCCTTCTCTCCTCCTGCACAAGATCGGACCAAAGTCGCTCCCATCCCGGCAGTTTCTCTCGTCCATTAACAGAGTCTTCGTAGCTATGCCAACTCTTCAGAAGCCCAAGGAGAGAAAAACTCACCAAGTCTTCATCATCAAAAATAATCCCCACACTTCCCAGTTCATCCCTATAGTGGAAAAACTTCGTGAGATATTTTGGAATACTGTCGCCCTGCTCCATTTTTATTTTTCTTAGCTTATCTTTCAGCGCCAACTTGCTCTGGTTGCTGTTGCTTTGGAACAAATCTATCAAAGCCATCCACATTAAAAATGGAGTGGCTTTCCCGTGAAGGCTGGATAAAATATGGTCCTTCACACCTTCCAACAGAATTCTTCTTGTCTTTGCTATCTTCTTTTGCCATGCGTCAAGTAATGCAACATCGCTAGATTCCGGCTTAGGAACATTGCTACCGATGAATTCCTTTAGTCCATTATCCTCCAATTTGAACTCCAATCGCAACCCATTCAAAGACATTTCAATGTATACTCAACTGTCGCACCAAGAATTTTGCTACAACAAATTCGAATTGTCCACTAGCACAAAATTAGCAATTCTTCACAATTGCAATCTTCAAGAATTAACACTACTCTGATAACATGTAGAAATTATATACAAGATGCATGTATATATCTAGATTCTCCTGATCTAACAATATTTATCTTCTTGCTAAATACAAAATCCTTCCACTATTAATCTTTTGCGGAAATTAAAATCAATTGCAAACACATGAAGCAATAAAAACAATCACACATAACACAGTTGTTTAACGGGAAAGCCTGATGCTGAAAACCCCAACTATCATATATTATGTATCATGGATATCATGTAACAATCTCATACAAAGCTTAGTACATCAAGCTCTTAGTACAATCAATCGTCACACACTAATAAGAAGAAATCTGCAAATCCATGCACCGATTTCTTGCCACCTGATAGCCTACCTCCACTGCACAATCCCTACTGAAGAATAGATCTGAATGAATTCGAATTACCCTTGCCTTGACTGCGTAATCCTCATTGGAAACTCCAATGTGTGTGTGGTGCAATCAATGCATCACTATAGTCACAACAGATAGTCCATCTTGCCCTTTCACCTATCTCTCCACTGGGTCTCCACTGGAACTGACATGCACTGTAGTTAATTGTTGTATTGTTCAATTAATTAATGAGTTATTATTTCTGAATTAATTAACTAATTAATTCACTCCACTCTCACTAGTGTATCATTCAGTTAGACTAGATACAACTAGCTCAACTGAGTTTAACTCCAATAACTAAGTTAAACTGAATAACAACTCCATGAACTACTCTTCCAACTTTGTCATAACTTTTCCACTTTAGTTATAACTGAGTCCTCCATGCATGAACCACCAATAAACCCTAGGAATTGCGTAATTCCTTCAGCCCACTGATTTTCCAAATCTGTGCACTGAAACTAAGTGCTCCAAGAGAATAAGTTATTGTTTATTGTCGGATTATTATTAAGAGCTAATAATAATCGACACTTCTATTTTTAGATCGACGAACTATAAATAGACTTTGCCTAGTATTCTAAAAATAGAATTTCATCTATTTTTCCAACTTGACCAACCATCCAAAAATAGCGTCCTGCAACTTCTAAAATATGATCACCATGTCTAAAAATAGACTTGCGCCAAAAATAGCTTGCGGGCTCACTTAGTGAAGGCGACTCATTTTCACTAAGCTTCATCATCTTGTTGAATCTCGACAGATATGGTTGGGTACATCGGCTCCTTCAAAGGGGTCGTTTGTGTCGGGTCCATCCCCTTCGACTCCCATTGTGTCGACGATCATTACATCTATCCCAACCCAACCCATTGTTTGTGTGGCTTCATCCACACCATTTGCTAGTGTGATTCCATCATTGCCACCATCTTCTGCTATCAGTGGAGCACTCCTTAATGCTTTTGCAATACCTGTTAGGCCTGTAGTGAGTGGATCACAACCTCACGTATCGGGAGTCCATCAACCTATTGGTAGTACACCGATCTCCTCTAATCCTACTCCTGGGGGTTTGACGTACGACCAGTATATGATGGCCATTCAACAACAGAATTACTTCCCCTAGGGTTCTTAGTAGGTTCAAGCTCCCATCAATCCACCACATTACTATGATGAGCATGGAAATCACATATATTACCATGGGCCTCACTAGCGGGGTCCATTGTATGTTCAAACCCCTCAAATGTCGGTTTACCCCATCCAGTTCACGTACCTGCAGGGACAACCCTATGGCCCGCAAGGACAACCCTCCCATTTACAGGTCTAACCTTCGGTTCAGCAGGGACAACCCTACGGTCCTACTGGTCAACCTTATGTTCAGAAGGGAACGCCTTATGTTCCCTAGGGGCAAACCTACCCACCTCAGGGACAACCTTCTATGCAACAGAACCAACCTTACGTCCAATAAGGCCCGACTTTTGTACAACAAGGTCAACCCTCCACTAGTTAGCCAGGCCAACGTAGTTTTTAGGGACAACCTGGCTTATCTCAACCATCAGGCCAACCTGCACCCCAGGGGCAGCTTGGTGGGTCCCAACATCTAGGCCAACCTGCACCCCAGGGACAACCTGTTCAACCTCAGTACCCAATCCAACCTACACCCCAGGGACATCTTGTTCAACCTCAGTACCCGGGCCAATCTGCACCCCAGGGGTAGCCCGTGCAACCTCAGGGCCAACCTGTCATTCCTCAAGGTCAAACTTTGATGGTACAAGGTCCACCCCAAGGCACTACTGACATTCTGCAACAAAATCCATATGTTGCTCAAACTATACCTCAATGGTTCACTAAGAATCAATACCTTGGTCCTCAACCAATGCATGGGAAAAATTGTCAAAATTATAACCCCTATGGACAAAATCCTCTGGGAAAAAACATATGGGGTCAAAATTTCTCCTAACCTAGTTGGAATCCCAACACTAGTCTTTATCAAAGGCCTGCCATGCCTTTCAATCCGCAATTGCTATTTCTTGCTACGTTGGAACTTCTTCATGTGTTAAAGTTAACGAATGATCCCATCCTTCATAACCCATATTGGCCTCCGATTCCCACCAAAATCCCTGGCGATTGTCCCAAGTTTGAAGGCAAGTCCGGAGAAGACCCCCAGGCACATGATATGATGTACCATCTTTGGTGCTCCTCTAACTCTTGGGTTGACAATTCAATTCGACTACGTCTTTTCCAAAGGACTCTCACTGGTGCCACTGCAAAGTGGTACATCGAACTCTCCCGTGGCATTTTTCAAGATTTCAACTCTCTTGCCACGACCTTTCTCACGCACTTCCAGTTACTAGTTTGCTATAAAATTGGGATGCACCTCCTAAAATCTTTGAACAAGATCAGGCCACCCGTATCTCCAATAATATTCATGAATGGAGGTGGCGCCATTGCTTGATCAAGTTTGTGATTCCTTATCAGCTTTTGACTGATTGGTTCACTACCTCCTTTATTGCTCTGATTTCTAAGGACAATGATATGGGGGCATGTGTTACTGAAGAACATGCCATCGCTCGTGCCCAGTACCTCGATCTCATGTATTCTCAATCTGGCACACTCTATGAACTCTTTCCAGATGCCCCTTGACCCAGAAGTACCAAAGCACTGACGACGCCATCTGTCGATTGTATTATTGGTTCTGTGTCTCAAACTTCCCATAAGTCTTCACCCAACCCTGCGAAGTAGAAATCCACTTCTTCCACTGATACTGCTTCTTAGCCTCCTTCTAATCCTGGCAAGATTATGGAAGTGAATGCCGTCTAGTCCACCTTGGTGGATAAAAATTCCAAAGGTAAGAAAAAGGGTAAAGGTAAGGCCAAAGACGATACCCCATAACAAGATTCTCCTCTAAACCCAATACTGATGATGGCTTGAAACGTAAACAAGAGTACCCTTGTCTGATATGTGAAGATTAGCATTACACCAAGGACTCTCCACGATGGGCCGAGGTGATTCGACTGCTCAAAGGCACTCAAGGGACTCCCACTGTTCTTAAAGAACCATTGCCATCACACCAAACTTAGTTGGTGGAGAAACCTTAGTCCTCTGCCCCTTTTGGCTCTCAGGTTTTCATGATGAATGGTGTTGCACCCATATCTATTGCTACTAGATTGAAGGATTATACCGAATCGCGTCAGGAAGCAGGGAAAGAGGTCGCATATGGGCCTCCTCCCCCACCTGCTTCTAGCCCTCTTCACATTGAAAGGCCCAGTCCTGAGCCCGTTGTACAACCACCTTCTAAAGGCGTACTTTGTAAGTCTTCCTATAACCCAAACACTCATGCCGCTCAACATTACAGTATTGTTGAGGATTTGGCTCAGGCGCCATCCACTATGTCTGCATTGGAAGTGCTTCAGAGCTGTCCATCACAATGAAAGGCTTTGCTATCTGCTATTAGAGGGGTTGACCCCGCTGATTTGAGCCTTATAACTTTTGATCTGGAAAATTTCATTCCGCAGATCCCTCACCAGCTTGTGTTGATTATCCAAGTTGGGATTAATGATAAGAATATCAATCGAGCAGTCGTGGATGAGGGTGCATCTACTTGCATCATGTCTGTTGCATGCTGGAAGGCCATTGGTTCTCAAGCGCTTAACCAATCTCCAAATGATTTAGAAGCTTTCGACGGAATGGAATCTTGCCCTATTGGTATCCTCACTAGCTTACCTGTAACGTTTGAAGGGAAAACGGTTAATGTTGAGGTTGAATTCATTGACGCCAAGCTCAATTATAATCTTCTCCTTGGTCGTAGTTGGACTCATGCCATGTTGTGCATCCCGTACACTCTCTTTCATGTTCTTCGGTTCCCCCATGAAGGAAATATTATCATTGTCGATCAGTTATCCTTTTTTACTTCCACCTCCTCTGAGAGTAACGTTCCATATGTAGATCATATTCCTACACCTTATGAAAGCATAGGACCGGGACTCTTCAAAGATCTCGTCCTCATGGGTCTTTTTTCTCTTCCTCCACCCAACACTGCTCAAGTCAATATGATCTCCACGTATTCTGATCCGTGGATCATCCCCTCACCTGAGTAGATTGATTTGTTTGGTGACGCAATGTCGTTAAGCCCTTTTTTCTTCCTTTTCTTTTTTCTCCACCCTTATTTATTAACCTTGATCTTCTCTCTTCTTAGCAAAATTGTCCTGATGATGATTCTAGATCTAGACTCGAAACGTAGATAGAAAAATGGATACTGTGGATATTCCGAGTCCTACATCTGAAAAGCCCAATAGAAATTTATTATTGTGAAGTTATTTCGGCTTCGGATCCTCCTCCCTCTGATCATACTCCTTCGAGTGTGTCTCTCGACACGTATTCTCAATCCCCTTGGCTCGGTGCTTCAAATTATCCCAATCCATTGAATGAGATGTTTCCAACTGATGAAGCCATTGTGGAAACAATGTCTCTAGAGGATCCTCCCTGGGGCGATAATGATCATTGTTCCTCCTTTATGCCTAGCCTTGGGGCCATGTCTACTTGTCTTGAGAAATTCGTTTCCTAAGCTGCTTCCCATCCGCTTCAAACACCTATTTTGACACATGAATTATTTGCGGAAGGCAACATGGGGAATATTACTCAAACAATGCCTATTGACATCTCTGTTAAACTGGGGGTTGTCGAGAACATCCATGTTGTGGTGACCTGTTCTCCTGATGATATCATGGTCTATACTAGTCTCTTCCAAGAATTTCAAGACATTTTCGCTTGGTCCTACGAGGAAATTCCCAACATTGATCCAATTATAATCGTGCACGAGATCCCTACTTATCGAAATGTGAAACCTGTTCACCAACATCTTCGTCCCGTGCACCCTAGAAAGGAAACTTCCATAAAAGGCGAAGTTGAAAAACTTCTCAACGCTGGCTTCATTTATCCGATCCCATTGATAGATTGGGTCTCTAACATCGTCCCTGTGGATAAAAAGCAAGGTACTATTTAAGTGTGTGTGGATTACCATGACATTAACCGCGCTTGCCCTAAGGATAACTATCTCACTCCTTTCATTGATCAGATCATCGACGAATGTGCTGGGAGTGAGATATTTTCCCTTATGGATGGGCTTTCTGGTTATAACCATTTCAATATTCTACCGACTGATCAACACAAGACCGCCTTCATTTGTCCATGGGGAACCTTCGCATACAAGAAGCTCCCTTTTGGCCTCAAGAATGTTGGTGCCACTTTCCAACGGGAAATGTCATATGATTTTCATGATATTAAGCACATTATTCAACCTTACCTGGATGACCTTCCGGCTCATTCCGCTAAGCATAAGGATCACCCAGATCACCTCCATCAAATCTTTCTTCACTGAAGACGCTACAACATTCGGCTCAATCTGCATAAATGTGTCTTCTGCGTCGATTCTGGCAGACTCCTTGGGTTTATTGTCTCTAAAGATGGAATTCGTCTCGACCCTCTTAAGGTCAAATCTATTGTTAATCTCCCCTCCCCTTACTCTTTACATCAGTTGTAGATTTTATAGGGGAAAGAAAATTTCCAGCGTCATTTTACACTGAACTATGCTGAGGGAGCCAAAGATTTCACACGATTTCTTAAGAAAGGCGTCTCGTTCCTCTAGGATGAGATTGCCCAAAAATCCTTCAATGCGTTGAAGACTTTGCTCGTCAATGCTCCTCTTTTGCGTCATCCAAATTATCATCACGACTATTCACTCTATATGGCTGCTACTTTTAGCACTATTGCCATGGTTTTGGTACAAGACGATGACAATGGTAATGAGCATGTCATTTATTATTTGAGTCACAATCTCCTCAACACTGAAACACGTTATGCTCATGTACAGAAGTTGGCGTTGGTAGTTGTTCAAGCCGTCCAACGTTTTCGCCATTATATTTTGCTCTGTACGATAACCGTGATTTCTAATTGCAACCCTGTGACTTATATTTTAACTCGACAATTGCTGGGGGGAAAACACTCCAAGTGGATAGTTATCCTCCAAGATTTAGATTTGGAGTTCACTACTGCCAAATCGAAGAAATCATTGGTTTTTAGCAATTTGATCTACTCTTTTCCTTCTGCCTTTGCTCCCTTTGCTTCCGAGGAACGCATTCCGGATGACACTCTTTTTCTAATTAGCAGCCTCGATCCATGGTACGGTGATATCATCGTATATTTCCAGACTTCCACCTTCCAGTCTGAGTTGACGAAAGATGCTCGTCAACGCATCCATCATCTTTCACAACCTTATCGCATAGTCGAAGATACTTTATACCATGTCAGAGCTGATTCCATTCTTCGTCGGTGTTTGACCCTCGAAGAGGCTAAAAAATTCCTTAATGACTGCCATTCTGGCGCATGTGGTAGTCACATGTCTGGGTATGCCATTGCTCAAAAAATCCTTCATGTTGGATATTTCTGGCCTACCATTTTTAAAGATTGTGTCCTCGCTGTCCGTAAATGTCATGAGTGCCAGATTTACTAGCGCAAGATGCACGCACCACCCGCTCACCTTCATCCTGTCATTACCATTGGTCCCTTTGCGAAGTGGGGTATCGATTTTTTGACGTGTAACCCTCACTCGGCCGGGGGGCATGGTTATATTATCATTGCCGTTGACTACTTCACCAAATGGGCCAAAGCAATGCCTACAGTCACAGCTAACGGTAAGACAACTGCAAAATTTCTTTTCAATCATGTGATTACCGGGTTTGGTGTCCCTCAAGCCATTGTCACCGATCGTGGATCCCATTTTCGCCATTATATGATGGCTAAATTGACTTATAAGTTGGGTCTGCGTCATGACAACTCAACGCCGTACTACCCGCAGGCCAATGGCTAGGTTAAAGCCGTGAACAAAGTTCTAGTCACTATGCTTCAATGGACGATTGGGATGCAAAAGTCCAATTGGAATCTCATGTTGTTTTCAGCTCTCTGGGCTTTCTGAACCTCGGTGAAGGATGCAACCGGATTCACCCCATTCTAGCTTGTTTATAGTCTCAAAACGACCCTTCCGATTGAATGAAAAATTCCTTCTCTCAAGCTAGCTATCGAATTACTACCTAATACCTCACTAGAGGAAGATCGTCTTCTATATTTGGAGATGCTTGATGAAACACGCTGCTTTGCTGCTCTGGTCATAGAAGCACAAAAAAAGCGGGTCAAAGCTCATTTTAACCAGTCAGTTTCCCCTCGTACCTTCGTAGAAGGAGACTTAGTCCTCCTATATGACCAAGCTCATGATAATCCAGGGGCAAGAAAATTTGAACCTATGTGGCATGGGCCCTAATCGTTAAGCGTGTTTTGCAGAATGGGGCCTATGAGCATATTGACTATGAAGGCTATCCCTTGGATCAGCCCAGAAATGGGTTGTACCTCAAAAAATACTATGCATGAGTCTCTCGTGCATGTCCTTTTTTACATAAGTGTGTTTTTCATTTTTGTACATTTTTGGCTTGGTGTGATTTCGAGCAGTTTTTCCTGCTTATTATGTCTTTGCTTACTGTGCAGATGTTTGTCACTCCTTATGTTAGTTTCGTTGATGGTGCTTCTTGCAATCCTCGAAATCTATCTTCTGTGGCTCGGGTGATTTATGATCCTAACGGTGAGTTGGTAGACCTTCAAGGTATTTGTCTAGGACGTACAACCAACAATGTCGCTGAGTACAGTGCAATCATTGAAATCTTAATCGAAGCTATTGCTCTCGACATTCATGAATTAATTGTGAACTTAGACTCTCAGCTTGTTGTTCTTCAACTCAATGGGCATTATTCTGTTAAGAAACCCTCAGATTTTAATGATGTATTTGCATGTTCGTTTGTTAGAAAGGAATTTTGATTATATCACATATCAACATATTCCTAGAAGAATGAATGCGTTAACTGATGCAGTAGCCAATATTGTATTAGATAGACATTTGCGAAATTTGTAAAAGCATCATCATCACATAGTAATATTTAGACATGAAAATAAGCATATATATATATATATAGATTGTTTGCATCCACGTGCATCATAAGTTCAAAAGCTATATGTGTTTTTGGTTACATCCCGAGACATCATGTCTCTCAAAAAGTACGCAGAAATAAAACCTAGGCGTCTAGTCAGCATGGTGCTCGTGATAACATGTCACTGCACGCATGACCTGCCTCAGTAATCGGTGGATGCGGTTAGACACCCCTGTAGTGTGCCTCTAATATGCATTAGGAACATCCTCGAATCTCACGCAATCTGGGATCTCGCTTGTTAGTCCCTCCAAGTTGCGCGCAATCTCTTCTTCCTTGCTTCCCTCACCTTGAGGGGCCACCTCGAAATCGCGTGGGACCCTCCATGCTATAGGGGACATCCCTGCAGGTCTCTCCGGGGCAACATCTGCAATGCATGGATAAACATCAGAACATATATAACCAAAAAAAATCATCATACTCGTTGAAATAAAAAAATTAGTTTTTACCCAAAGCTTCATCCTAGTCCTCTCCTTCTGGGAGTGGAAGGTCCGGATCACCCATGAAATTGGTGCTGGTCTACGGCCATTCCTCTACAACGATGAGTTGTCGGCGGAGCCAGTCAAAGAATTCCGGCTTCCATGACATATGTTTACCACCTCTTGATCGAGGAATCAACTACGCCCAACGAACCATCCATGGCTCTCGTGCTGGCAGTGCAGGTACTATTACCTCTTGGTGTTGAAAAATCGGCAACCGTTCGAGGATGAATGGTATTAGGATGGACCCATATCTAAATTGTTTCAACTTGCCATTCTTGCACTTCGTTAACTAACACTTCAAGTTTATTGTTACGGCTTCCGCCCAATTGTAAATGGTTGGAGACATGCAATCCACGACAAGCTGAAGATGTGTATTTATAGCTTCATGAGGAGCCTGAGATCCAGCAGCTCGTGTTATAGTGTGTAGCACTACCCTTAGTGCCAAATTAGGTATTTTCTGAATATCCACTTTCCCGATTTTTGATCCTTTCGTTGCTCCTGGGAAAACTCTGTCTATTAGCATGCCCATGCTCTTACCAAGGGGTCGGGTACCTATCAGGATTGGTTTCTCTCCCCTTCGTGACAATCTAGTGATGAAATAAATGTTAGAGACTTCTATTTCCCACTCTTGGTCATGAATCAAAAATATTTCTTGATTAGTGTCCCACAATACTACAATAGTTCCAGTTGAGTTCTTAGACACGGTGTTAGGAAGAATTTCAAGAGCCCACAATTTCTCAAGGCATCCATGCATCTCTCATTTCCCATGGCTTATTCATATTCTTCCCCGTGTCCTCGTTCTTTCCACTCTATGACCATTTTGACTTCTGATTTCCCTGCAAAACCATAAAGGAGTCTCCCATTAGCCACATATTTGACTTTTGAACCATTTAATTGGGCCTTTTCAGAGAATTTTTGTGCATTTATTGACCGCGGTGTTTGGCACTTCCCCTTTGAAATTTTGTGCAGTTGGGCACAACTCCATGCCCAAAACCTGCGCTGACCACCACGACTAACCCATGACAAAAATTTCCCCAAAATGCATCAAAACATAAATGCAGGAAATGAAAGTTGGTTTAAAATGTAGGTAAATATTAGAGCTCATACTTGGAGAAGAGTGATTCACGAATGACTACTTGGATTGCCTATTGCCAATTCTGCAAAGTTCACAGTAAAATGGTAAAATGCTCTCCAAGAAAGTGAAAAGGTGAAAAGTAAATTATTTTTACTATTTCCATCATTTTATAGCCTTTTCCAAACCCTAATCAGGTTTTAAACATGTTTTTCGATTATTGTTTTTATCTTGAAAAATGGGTTTTATGTTTATTTCTTGTGTAGCAACAGGTCCTACAAAATGACAATGATGAAACGACAAGTTGTAGTTTATTAATTTTTCGGACTCAGTAAAAACACGAAAAAGTCACCCCCTGGAGTCATCTTTTAGCTCTTTTCTGACTCCCAAAAATTGAAAATATTGCCGAGACTCTTGTCGTTTTGAACTCGTTAAAGGCTGCAAAACGTCATCTGCCCAATATACGTTTACCCCTTTTTCAGGTTGGGACATATTATTTACAAAAAAAGGAATACCTTACTTGAACATGGCTAAGAGGTTCTCTCAGATATTTTTTTCTACCTTTTCAAATTTGTGGGAATCCTACGAAAAGGGACCTGTTAGATTTTTCTTTTCTGTTTCTTTTCAAACTCTCTAAACATGAAAATACGTCGAGTTCTTCCTTTGTCAGACTCGTTAAAACTAAATGACATCAGAAATCGTCACCATGATGTTATCAAGTTCCTCCTTCCTAGGGCTCGTAAAATGTACTAAGATGGATTTGTCCGAAGGACAAACTTATATGACAAGCATATGCTATCCCCTTCAAGCTTGCTTCCAAAAATAATTGGGGTAATCACCAGAAGTGGTGGGGGAAAATGGAACCAGTTATCAGTCATGTCGGTAGTATGCCACTCTTGAACATGACACTCGTCAGCAGTTAGAGTTGGGTTGGGGACATCCCACATTTGTCATTTTTCCTCCATGGGTTTGGGTTATCCGTTTTGACCTCTCATTCGCTCTTTGCCACGTCACCATGACCTCAGATCCCTTGATGTCAAATACTGCCAAATTCCAGAGTCATGTCACCGATATGTTCAAGAGAAGTTCCTTCTACAGTTTTCAAATCCGGATCCTTTGTTTAGTCTTGATTTACTATCATCTTATTCCTCTGTCTCATGTCGATGATGTGGGAAACATTATGGCCCTCCTTCGACTAATCACTTCCTGTCGACTTCATCTCATTATCCAGGAAGCTCACCTGAAGACTCCCTTCTATTACCTTAGAGCTTGCATGCCTCAATGGCAAGTTATTTGCATTCGACGATAGGTTCTCATCATTGGCCTCCGATTGAGTGATTTTGCGGGTGTTCGACTCCAGCTCATTATTCACATTCCATGGATTGTACTAACGGTACCTTGAGAATCATTATCATTATTGGTGGTCTCTCTCGCGCCTATTAACAACTTTCATCATTGGTTGGTAATCAGGTGACTTTCTTGCATGTTCGACTTCAGCTCATTCATTCGCATGCTTGAATTTGTACTTGTTTGGGTCGAGATGGAGTGCAAGACCTTGGGTTTTATCTGATAAAATCCAAGCTGCGGGATGATTTGGTTTATCACGAATATATTTGTGACTATTCTAATTAGATGGCTGTGACCATACCTGAGTCTATTTAATGATCCTTCTCACTGTATGGTTGCATCCATACCTTGGATCTTATTACATGTTCTCCATTACGGATGGCTACGCCCATACCACGTATTCATGTATCAAAGATATCAATTGTGCTTGTTCTTGCAGGTCTTCCAATGATGATGTTTTGGTTTGGACATATTATCATAAAGCATTTCACCCCTCCCTCTCTCTCGGACTTCATGCTTTAGGGGGCATTTGTTAAATAGTATTTTGTCACCGTCCCTACAATCCCCATCCCAAACTTTGGAGGACCATTTTAGTGACCTTTGTGTACTTTCATACATTACCATAAATGTCATTGCATCCCTTGGCATGTCAAGAACATATTTTTTGTTGATCATTCCTCAAGCATACCTTCAAAAACATATGATTTTGGGTTGGCGCTGGCAGGAAGTTATGGCCTCGCGCCCATTGGCGCTCTGTCTCAGAAGGGCACCCGCGCTGAGCCGTTTTTGGAAAGTTTTTTAAAAATGGAAATGAAGCTTCTATGTCTAACAACTTCGTAAGCGGAGTCATCATGGTTTGTTCGACTGGATCAAGTCGAGTTTCTCCCTTTGGACCATTAGTTGCTACAAATGTGCAACTCCCCAAAGGGATAGACCTCTCCTCCACTTTATGTGGATCCCAAACCTCCTTCTCTCCTCCTATAAATACTTCTTGCTCACATTGATTCAACTAGCTCAACAGTCATAGACATAGTTGGTGTGAAAGAAGTAGAGAAGACCCCATCGTTGAGAGAGAGTTTAAGCCCATTGCCACATCTGAGCCGAACGATGAACGAGTGCTTGATACGTGCCCAACTGAACCGGTCAAAGGAGGCCTGCAACATCAAGGCATACGGTTGTAAACTTATTTTTTCCATATCAATAATACATGACTGGTTTCTAGTTCCAAATTTGTTTTCATTCAAATGAGAAGTGTTTAACTCTCCTTTAATAGTCGAATAGTTTTAGATGAACGTATATGCTTGTATGTTGTCATCATTTGCTTGATCTTTGTGCAGGTGCATGGACATCATCACTGACGGAACACAAGGCGTGAAGACAAAGATCAGAGGATCGCTACTGCGTGCCACGACAAAAGTATTGGACCGAGGTAGGATATCTATCCCATTCCCTCTTTCATTTATAAAATAGGAATTTAGGAATTCAACATGTTCCCTTGTTGTTAGACCCGCCCTAGGGCTAGAGGGATCACCTATGCCTGCAGAGGGGGTTTTCCTGCACAAAAAATACCCTTAGACTTATCCTAGAAGGTTGTAAGGTAAAAAAGGAAGATGGTACTCTTATCTATTCCTTTTTTTCTAAGCTAGGTCCTGCATACTATGTATTTGTTTCCACCTTTCATTCAACTAGAGAAGCCCTCATTTCTCAAGGAACACCCTACAAGTCCCCCTCTTTTGATGCCTTTTGCGATTATTTGATAAGAGAACAAGAAAAAATCTTACACCTTAGTATTATTAATAATGGAAACTCTTATAAGAAATCCTTAGCAGCCCAACAACAACAAAATCCAAAGAATCCTATGAAGCAACATCCTAAAAAGAATGGTCCTAAACCAAACAAGGGTCTTAAGAAATCTCAACTGCAAACTAAAAAACCTACTAAAAAAACTGATAAGGCAAATAAAAACAAAGGGAAGAAGACAAATAGACATTGCAACTTTTGTAATCGTGATGGCCATGTAGAGTCAAAATGTTTTAATAAGATGGAAGCCTTGGAAGCAGCAATGAGGAAGCACAACATCCATTTGGAGAACTCTTCAACTTCATCTTCGGGAATGGCACTTTTTGCATGTGGTTGTCAAGCATCAAAATCTGGTTATGCATTGAATGTATCTTCTTCTTCTCTTTATCATGAGTGGCTCATTGATTCTGGAGCCTCTTACCACATGGTAAAAAATAAAGCCATGTTTTCTTCTTTAAATGATAGTAACACCAAAAATATTTATGTTGGTGATGATAGATCTCTTAGTGTTGTAGGTTCTGGAACCATTCATCTAGATAATGGTCATTTTAATGATGTATTATGTGTTCCTACCTTGTCTTGCAACCTTCTATCTGTTTATTGGATAACTCATTCAGGTGAAGGAAAAATTGTAGAATTCTCACCTCATGATGTTATAATTAAGGACCTAAGAGATCCTAGACATATTTTAGCTACTGGCATTGCTGATGATTCCACAAGGTTGTATAAGTTTGACAACTTTGAGTCAGCATGTCTTCCCTCCGTTTTTGTTGCTCATAATGATGAAGTGAGCAAACTTTGGCATGAGCGATTTGGTCACTTAAACTATCGCTCTCTTCAAACTCTATGTAAAGAAAATATGGTGGCAGGTCTTCCTATGGTATCTTGATGAGATGGTGTTTGTTCCGGTTGTGTACTCGAAAAACATCATCAGGATAGTTTTGACAAACGTGCCCCTTGGCACGCTTCAGCCACTTTGCAGCTTGTGCACAGTGTTTTATGTGGTCCACTTCCAATTTTTTCTTTCTCTAGCTACAAGGAATTCTTAAATTTCATTAATGATTTTTCCAGACGCACTTGGGTATACTTCTTAAAACTAAAGAGTGAATTTTTTAACATGTTCTTGGCCTTTAAGGCCTTTGTTGAGAAAAAATATGGACATCAAATTCTTAAATTAAGATCTGACAATGGAGGAGGATATGTTAACAACAAATTTATCAACTTTTGCACTGAGCATGGAATTCAATTGCAACATACTATTCCGTATACTCCACAACAAAATGGTGTAGCTGAAAGGAAGAATCACACTCTAAAAGAAATGGCTAATTGTATGCTTCAATCTAAAGGGATTAGTCTTAATTTTTGGGCAGAAGAAATTGACTGTGCAAATTACATAGTAAATCACACTCCTACTAAGGTTTTAAGGAATATCACTCCAGTAGAAGCCTGGAGCTCAATCAAACCAGATGTAAGTCACTTTCGTGTTTTTGGAAGTGAATCTTGTGCCCTTATTCCATATGAGAAACATAAAGCCTTAGAACCCAAGAGTGAAAAATGCATTTTTATTGGATATTCTAAAGATGTTAAAGGATATTGACTTCTTCAACCCAAATCCAAAAATTTAATAATTAGAAGAGATGTAAAATTTTATGAAAATATATTGGCCCGCGAGTTCGACGGGTGTGCCACCTTTGGCCTATGAGCCTGATTCAGGATATGTACCACCTCTCTCTATCTCTTCTAGTTACGACAACATTCCTTCTACCTTGGATGATGATAATGAGGATGAAAATCCTCCTCCACCTCCTCAGGATCTTCCTTCAGCTCCACAGCTTCCAAAAAGGGTCTGCTCTACTTGAGATGCAGCAGGTTCTCTTGCAGGTGACCCTGCAGATCAATGTCGTACACGTTCTCAGTTTGACAGAGCCTCTTCCTTATTGGATCAAGTTCCAGAAAATCATGATCCAGATACCTTTGAAAAAGCTTCATGTCATCCAGATTGGGATGCAGTTATGAATGAAAAATATCGTTCCTTATTGGAAAATGATACTTGGGATCTTGTTCCTCTTCCAAATGGAATAAAACTTGTCAAATGCAAATAGGTTTATAGAACAAAGTTTGGACCAGATGGAAAAGTGGATAAACATAAATCTCGTCTTGTTGCTAAAGAATTTTCACAAGTTGAAGGCATTGACTATACTGAAACCTTCTTCTATGTTGCCAAAATGAATTCTATCTGCCTTGTTCTTTCCCTTGTTGCCTCCTTTAAATGGGAATTCCATCATATGGATGTTAAATTCGCCTTCTTACATGGGGACTTGCATGAAAAAATCTACATGGAACAACCCTCTTGATTTATCCAAAATGCCTCTAGCCTTTTTGTTGCCCTAAGAAGTATATCTATGGTCTCAAACAAGCCCCTAGGGCTTGGTATGTCCAAATGGATAGCTTTCTCTTAGATAATGGATTTTATAGATGTCATTCTGAGAACACTGCCTACACCAAGAAAGTGGGTAAGTCCTTAATCATCCTTGTTCTTTATGTTGATGATCTTATCCTTACAGGTAGTGATCCCAACCATATAAACCATGTGAAGTCTAGCCTCAAAAATAAGTTTGAAATGACAGACTAAGGACACTTGCATTATTTCCTTGGTCTTCAAGTCTTGCAATCCAAAGAAGGTATTACCATTTCTCAGTCCAAGTATGCCTGTGATCTTCTACGTCACTTTCACATGGAAGACTGTAAGCCAACCCCCTCTCCCTTTCAATCTAGAGTCAAGCTTTCAGTCACTTGTACTTCCCCTAAAGTTGATGCTACCTTATACCATCAATGTGTTGGTAAACTTTTGTATCTAACCCATACCCGTCCTGACCTTTCCTTTGCCGTTGGTCTTGTTGCTCAGTTTATGCAAAAACAGGCTCATGAAAGTCACTAGAAAGAAAATAAAAGAATACTTCGATATATTCGAGGTACATTTCAGTTCGAGATTCATTACAGGGTAGGAGCATCTCCATTGTTGATTAGTTTCACTGATTGTGATTGGACTGGTGACCCTGATGATCGAAAGTCTACTGCAGGTTATGTATTCACTCTTGGTTCAGGACCTATTACATGGTCTTGTAAGAAGCAAAGTTCCATCTCTCTTTCTTCGGCAGAAGTAGAGTATCATGGTGCTATTGAAGCCAGCAAGGAAGCCCTGTGGCTTCGTCAGATCTTGTCTGAATTTGGTCTTCATCAACAACATCCAACTACAATTTGGTGTGATAATCAAAGTGTCATTCAGCTATGCAAAGATCCAGTTCAACATCATTTCATGAAACACATTTAGCTACACATACACTTCATTAAAAAGCTCATTCATGATCGTGTTCTTGAAGTGAACTATTGTTCAACCAATGATCAAGTTGTTGATATATTTACAAAGGCTCTCACATAAGCGAAGTTTACCAAAATTCGATATATGCTTGGAGTTTAGGAAAGTTATCATTAAGGAGGGATAGGCTATAATTCCTCCTTCCTTCTCTTGTTTTGTCACCTTTATAAATCCTTCAATCCTATCCCAAGTTGTTCTTAAGGGGGGATGTTAGGATATTCCGACACATAAGAAATAGTTAAGTATAACTTGGTCTAGTGTAGAGTTAGGTAAAATGTGTTTCTTTAGTATGTACTTTTGTAACTTATAATCTGAAGGTCACGATATGTAGTGATCTGGCGATTCATTCTCTCCTCGGTATTATCGACACTTGATTCGTGGCTTAACACCCGATTGGTCCATGATCTATATTTAAAGAGCATGGAGGGTCATTTGTTCAGTGACCATTTATGAGAGAATCTTATGTAAAATTTCTTTCTTTATATTAATAAATTGCCTGAAGTGGTCGTGTTGGCTCAGACCGTGGATTGTTTCCCTCTTTGAGGGTTTTAACCACGTCAAATACTAGTGTATTGATTTGTGATCTATTTGTGAGTGGTGACCTTTGGTGTTTTATCTAAGGAACTTACCCTGTAAATTCCCACAAGTTGGATTGATTATCATCTTTCTTATTTACATTAATGATATTTATTCTTATTGCAAAATTTCCCTTTGATCTCAACAAGCAACTAAAAATTCTCAAGGATTTATATCCTAGAATGAATATGAAAGTAAATACTAACAAAATAAAGGTCATGATAATCAAATCCAAAAGAATCACTTACACTAATAACAAAATAAAGGTTAAATAAAGTTACTTCATACAAATTTCTCAAAGTTAACCTTCATCATAAGTGGAATTATGTCATTGACAAAAACAACAATGGATGGTGGAAAACCTATTTTGATGAGAAAAATTGTGAATTAGTGAACCTCTAATTGTAGGATAAAAAAATAAAGTCCTTTTTAAAACTCTTATTACTTATATTTTCTTATATGGATGTGAAGTTTAGGGCTACAACATCTCTAGAGAATCTTAGAGAAAGATCAAGTAAATTCAACAATATTTTATACTTAATAATCTTAAAACTAAAATTAATGTGCCATATCCCATCATTCTTATAAAAACTACACTTTCCCCGATCAAGAGTATGGTTATGATTAGGTACCTAAAGTACAAACACAAGATAATTAACATGAAATACAAGTGACTTTCTTAAGATTGCCTCAAATTCTAATCAAAACCAGATGTATCTTAAGAGGGGTTAGCGTAAAGGTCACACACACACACACACATAGACACATATATATATAGAAAGGTTTGGTGAACAATTTGTTTCCTCAATTGAGTGGGTTCAAGTATCTTAAGGCCTGTTGTATTCAGTCCATTAGTGGCATTTATGAAAGTCTTATGTAAGTTACTCGCATTTATGAAAGTCAAAGAGAAACTAATAACAACCAAAGAGCAAGCCTCTTTCATATTGACTTAGAAGAAACATGTCTCAACATAATGATTCAAATCTGTATACATAGTAGAACAATATCATAAAATATTTTGCCCAATTTTAAAGCAATCTAGATCATCCAAAACTTAATTGAAATTTAAAATTGATAATAATTATAAATTTAGATATTATAAATTTTAATAATTAAAAAATACAAAATTAAATTAATTTAATGAAAAAAAAACACACACACACATATATATAGAGAGAGAGGAGTTTGGTGAAAAATTTGTTTCCTCAATTGAATGGGTTCAAGTCTCTTGAGATATTCAGTCCATTACTAGCATTTATAAAAGTCAAAGAAAAAGTAATAACCAAAGATCAAACCTCTTTCATATTGACTTAGAAAAAACATGTCTCAACATAATGATTCAAATATATATACATAATAGAACAATATCATTAAAGATTTTGCCCAATTTTAAAACAATCTAGATCATCCAAAATTTAATTGAATTTTTAAAAACAATCTAAATCATCCAAAATTTAATTAAAACTTAAAATTAATAATAATTATAAATTTTAATAATTAAAAAAAAATACAAAATTAAATGAATTTAATGAAAAAGCTTTAAAAATTAATTTAAATTACATTAAATAATAATAATTTAAATTATTTTAACCAAAATTATTAATACAAAGAAATTTTACAATTATTTTAATAATAATTTCTCGTTAACCAACCAAGCTATATATATATATGCACTCATACGAATCACGATCTTCACGAAACCATTTAACCAAAAAAGACTTCAAAGATGCATTCCATGGGTTACCCCTTAGACCTACAATTTTGGTTGCCTTACACTGATGCTTAAGTTAATTAAATAAGAACAATAGTTATTATAATTTAGAAATGGAAAGAAAAAAAGATTCATTTGAGATTTTTTTAATTTAATATTTTTATATTAACATATTAATGAAGTTTGTAATTTAAAATTATTTTTTTATATTTATTTGGTAGAATTTAAAATTAAAACAAAAATATTTTAATAAATAAATTTAGATTTCATGAAAATGTTGTCATAATAAAATTATTGATTGTGGGAAAGATTTTTAATATAGTATTTAAAAATAATTTTTTTAAATAGATTAAAATAATTAAAATTTAATTCTGAGTTGAGAGGTTATCATAAAGTTCTACTTAAATTTAAAAATATTTAGGTTATAAATCAAGTTTCTTTTAAATAAATTACAAAGAATTTTTTAGGTAGAGATGTCGAACAATTTAGTGTGCTTCATTATTAAGATAGAGAAGCTAATTGTGTTATAAAAATTAATTGAAGTTATCATTTCTCCTCTATATGTTTAACAGTGGAAGTATATTTCATGGAAGCCAATTATGCTTTAACAACTTTAGCTAGAATAATCATCATTTTTCTTCTTTACATTAATGATATTTTTTCTAATGGCAAAATGTTCATTTGATCTCAAGAAACAATTAAAAATTCTCAATTATTTATATTTTAAAATGGGTATGAAAGTAAATACTAACAAAATTAAGGTTATGATAGTCAAATCCAAAAAACCCACTTACACTAATTTTGTGTGTGACAATAACAACTTAAAGGAAGTTACTTCATACAAATATCGGGAAGTTAACCTTCTTCACAATCTTGAATGTAACTATAGCATTGACCAAAAGAGTAATGGAAGGTGAAAATCCTATTTTTATCTTGAAAACAATTGTGAATTAGCTAATTTTTAGTTGTGGGATAATAAGAAAGTTAATTTTAAAAAACTCATTACTTATATTTTCTTATATCAATGTGAAGTTTGGGGCTATAACATCTCTAGAGAATCTTGGAGAAAAATAAAGTAAATCCAAGAATGTTTACTCATTACTTATATTTTCTTATATCAATGTGAAGTTTGGGGCTACAACATCTCTAGAGAATCTTGGAGAAAAACAAAGTAAATCCAAGAATGTTTTATACTTAATAATCTTAAAATAAAAAATAATGCACCATATCCTACTCTCCTTATAAAGCTAGACTTTTCCCTATTGAGAGTATGGTTATGATTAGGTACCTAATGTAGAAACACAAGATAATTAACATAAAAGACAAGAACCTTTCTTAAGGTTGCCTCCAATTCTAGTCAAAGCCACATGTATCTTAAAAGGGCTTGGCACAAAGATGCCAAGTCTTGAGTAAATCAATGCAAAATAGAGGAGAAAGTCACTTTATAAAATATTGATCCATTAAAAATACTATCATCTAAATTTAAGAAGAAATTATGGTGCAATAAAAAATAGAGGATAAACAAAATTAAGATATGATAAAACGGTCTTTAATCCTAATCTTAAATATTAAAAGCTAATCTAAAGATCGAAAGCATATTTTCATTACAACTAGTATAAACAAGAAAATCGACATTATCAAAATAACAACAAAATATAGCAACCTTTGTAGTGAAATAGAATATTCGACAATTCCTTAAACATCATGGAAAAAAAGAAATTTTCATCTTTGTGATATTAAGAAGGTGGAGGGTGAAAAGCATTACCTCATAAAATGTCCTACACATGCCTACATTAAATATCAATTTCAAAATATTTATAACAATACTAGCATTCCTAACCTTTTAACTCGTAACTTTGAGAGGAAAATTCTTCTCCACTATTTTCAAATATAAATAAAATTATAAAACAAATACTTTACCATTTCCATTTTAAGATATAATAAATTAGTTTAGGGGGTCTTGGATAGACGATGATCGGGTGTTGCGTTAAGGCACTCCTTGATGTGAAGTCATTGGTTCAATTCCCCACAGTGATTGGAGTGATATATTAGACATAATAAAAATATAGCCATGCCAAACTTACAAAAAAAATCTAATAAATTAAAATTAATAAGATTATATTAAATATTAATAATCATCATTATCATCATCATATTAATAATAATACATTAAAATATTTACCATTTATACAATGTAAACTTATTTCCATCACAATATAATATTATTATATTATTTAACTTTTCAATTTAAAAATGATTTACTTACTCTCTTGTTATTATTTAACAAAATATTATTAACTATAAAATATATATCCACGGTTTTTAAAATTATTATGAAGATTTAACGAAATAATAAATATTCTTCAAAACAAAATATTAAATAAAATAAAATTTTAAAATATATTATATATAATAAAATAAAATAATTTGCAATAAATATAAATAACAGAGACAAGTCAATATTTTATCTATATTTTCTTATTAATAGATGTTAGGGATGATGTTAAATAAATTTTAAAGCAAACCAATTATGGCATGTTATAATGAAAAAATAATTAAAAAAATAAAAATAAATAAATAAATAAATAAATAAATAAATATATATATATATATATATATATATATATATATATATATATTTTGTGATTAGTATAATAGAAACATGTTTAACATTTTGATTTGGTCAAAATAAAATAAAATCACACATATATATATATTTCACATTTTATTCTATTGTTTTTTTTTTATATGGTATTCTTAATTTATAGTTTTTTTCATGATATTATTCTCTAATGTGACTTATTCAAAGGCTAATAATTAAATCATTCTAGATCCATTTTAACTCCAGATCTATCAAGCATCTAAAAAAATCAAATCTATTTTCACTCTAAAAGAATTTTGCACCTCAAGTAAAAGATTTGATCCCTCTCAACACTTAATAAATCCAAAATTAAAATAAATCTAAACTAGTTTATGTACAATCATTACTTATATAAAATTATTTACTATATATATATATATAATGTGTGAAATTTAACCATATAGATTATTAAAATAATTATGTGCAATTGAGTTCACAAGATTTTGGATAGATAGTGATTAGGTGCTCTCTTAAGGCACTTTTTAATATAAAGTCACTAATTCAATTCCTCGCTCTCCACTCCAATTCAAATAATATATTAAATATGATAAAAATACTATTCCACCAAACTTAAAAAAAAAATTATGTGCAACCACAACCTAACATATAAAAAACGTTACATTCATACCTACATTCTAACTTAAACCCCACGTAACCTATTGCACACCACTTTATCCTTCCCTAATAAAATATTGAAAAGGATAGATAGAATCCTTCTTCTGATCATCCACTTTATTAATAAGAGCAAGCCCCCACATGGTGGAATGTTTATTATCATTCATTTTCAGTGCTAGTTCCCCACCATTTGACCATAGATTATACAATTATACAAGTTCTTTATAAGATTTTACTTAAAAAAAAAGAAGAGCAAACCAACCCATGTGCACGTTGTACCATCTAATTGGGAACTGAGATTTGTGGATTTAAAGAATTCCCAACCTCATTATGGCAACCGTCACCAAAATCCCTTACTCATTCCAAGGACAAAATGAAGTTTTTTCCACTAGTTATGTAAGTACTCTTGAAAAGTTATTCCTTCGTTCTTTCTTTTTTAAAGCAAATCGAACGAAAAAAATGCACAAAGAAGAAAAGAGTCGCAATTGATTTCGTCGCAATTGATTTCATAGGGAAAGGTTGCAAGTTTGAAGAAGTGGTTATGAAAAGCGTAAAGCGATGAGTTTTTTTTTTTTTTTTTTTTCAACAGATGGAAAACCTATCATAACTCAGTTGTCAACCAGCAGTGAGGACAACCATCATTCGCTGCTATCCACAAAAGCAGGCTGACTCACCACCGTTATTCAAGGAAAAACCACGCCACCTGTAATAACCCGCTGGTGGTCCGTAAGGGGGCAGGCTATCACTCCTGCCAGATGCCTCTGGGTCTTGGGCCGTTAACCTGTTTCCTTACGTCCGAGGAAGACGAGCTCTTAGCCAAGCAGAAGCAGTTTTAAGGCGATGAGTTTTAAGACCATAAGTTATATTGATATAGAATAATAATAAAAAATGAAATTAATAAAAGAAAAGAATGTGTAAACTATAAATTCATTATTAGTGAATAATGTTTATGATATATGGGTAACTCATTATTATTAAATATTTGATAAAACATGGGATAAATTAGACTGTGTAATTTGGTAAGATAGCATATCAATTTTAGCCAGTGTTATCTTTGGAAAGAGGAATGTCAATTTAAGGTTTAACATATCGTGAGTAATCGAAGACCATATGCCGATTTATTACTAGCACTCACGCAATTCTTCTTAGCAAATGTAAAGATGCCACAACCTACTTAGTCAAGAGACCTCCCCTTAAATGGAAGATGAGACATATTAGATCTTGTAACTTAGTGGGATGACATGTTTGCTTACGTCAATGCTTCCCCTTAAAGGGGAACTCCTATTCAAAATTTAATATTGCTTTCCCCCCATTAGCGACCAAAACACCACTTTATTACCAACACATATGCCACCCTCCTATTAAGCATAGAAACACCACAACTAGATTTGGTCAAGAGACATCCCCACAAATAGAACATGAGATGTATTGGCCTTGTGACTTTATGGTATGGCATGTTCACTTGAGCCAACACTTCTCCTCAAATTTAGAATGGTAATTCAAGGTTTAATATTGTCACTCCATAGTTGGGGACCAAGAGTTTCTTTACTAGTATTCACATACCACTCTTACTAGGAATAGAAATGTCATAACCAAATTTGGTCAAGATATTTCTATGGGAATATAATGTTAAAATATTAGATCTTTTGACTTAGTGAGATGACATGCCCACTTGAACCAAAGCTCCCCCTTAAAAGGGGAGGGCCAATTCAAATTTTAATATCACTGCCCTCTTATCGGGAATAAGAGCTACTTTATTACCAAAATTCACACACCCACTCCTACCAAGCATAGAAAGGCCACAACCTACTTTCGTCAATAGACCTCCCCAACAATAGAACATGAGATACATTAGACCTTGTGACATAGTAAGATTACTTGTACATTTGAAGCAAGACTTCCTTTTAAAAAGGGAACACCAATTCAAGGTTTAATATAGCCACCATCTAAACAAGACCAAGATTCGCTTTATCAATAACACTCATGCACCATTCCTATAAGGAGTAGATAGGCCACAATCTACTTTAGTCAAGAGACCTCTCTTGGAATAGAAAATGAGACAAATTAGACCTTTAGTCAGGAGACCTCCCTTGGAATAGAAAATGAGACACATTAGACCTTGTGACCTAATGAGATGGCATGTCCACTTGACCAATGTTCCCCTTTGAAATGAGAACACCAATTCAAGGTTTAATATCACCACCTTAATTAGCACTAAGAGCTAATTTATGACCAACACTCACTCACCCAATCTCATTGAGCTTAGAGATTCCATAGCCCACTTTAGTCAAGAGAATTCCAAGGAATGAAAGAGAGGGACACTAATCCTCAGGACTTAGAAGGATGACATGTCCACTTGAGGCAATGATCCCCATCAAAAAAAGAATTCCAATTCGAGGGTTTGCACTTCCATTCCCCCACTAGGGACTAAAAGTTTTTTTATTACCAACATTCAAACACCAACTCCTATTAAATGTAAAAACACCACAACCTAGTTTAGTCAAGATACCTACCCAAAAATAGAATGTGAGGCGCTTTAGGACTTATGGCATAGTCGGATGACATGACCACTAAAGTTAAATCTCCCCCTTAAAAGGGGAATTTTAATTCAAGGTTTAATATCACTACCTCACAATCAAGGACCAAGGTTCTCTTTATTAGTAGCACTCACACACCCACTCCTATTGAGTGTAGAAATGCCACAACTCAATTTGGTGAATAGACTTACCCAAGAGTAGAACATGATAAACATTAGACCTTTCCCTTAATGGGAAAAGATGTCCATTTGAGCCAATATTCCCCTCTTAAAATGGGAAGCGTTAATTCAAGTTTAATACCACCACCCCCAATTGGGAGCCATAGAGTTAATCTTGAAAATTTGATGTTACATAAGGTTAGACTAAAAAATTCCTTGCATGTTTAGATAGAAAAGGGGACTTGTAAATGGATGGTTCATATGACATAGTACTTGCTCAGAAATTTTAAATGGGTAGTTGTGCTAGGTAGACTTAAGAATAGGAAAAACGTTCATGGTTAAGCACACTTAAGTTAGAGAAATACTAGGATGGGTAACCTTATAAGGAAGTTCTTGGTACCATGTATAAGTTCAAAAGTTATTGAAAAATGACATTATGTGATTAACTTCACTAGTTTCATCCACGTGAGAATTTCCCCATAACATGAGTGTTAAGTGGACTAAATACTCCATGAAAATTAATATTGAAAACATGATATTCCATAAAGTCATGGCTAACTAAACATATGTGTGAAACCATTTTCCAAAATTTATTTTGAAACTTTTTATATCATATTTTCTTCAATTATCCAAATTCCATCTTCTAGTCAATTGTGGCTTGGTTGGTTAATAAACAAGGGTGTTATTGTTTCCCCCCTCCAATGTTTAAAAACCAACCCAAGAGACATTCTCAACCCTCTCCTCATCTAGAAAAGAAAGTCACTTACACAATTACATCCAAGTGTGGCTGCTAGAAAAATTTATTGGAATATATACCAATAAACATATGCAAAAACACAATGTGTGTGTGCACATACACATTGATTTTTCACCCTCCTAACGGTTGAAGATGCACCCTAAGTAAATATGTGAATGTACACACATATCACATTGATTTATAAACCACCTTGGATATTCCAATGATCAACTTAAATAAACATTTTTAAGCTTAAAACAACTAAAATGAACATACACTCTACTATATGAATATATTTTCAATATATTTAATACTGTAATATAAATAAAAACATAGCATTTGGAACTTTAACTACTACAATATATGATATAGAATACCATACAAAAAAAACATTCAATGAAATACACATATTTATCTTGAAAATACATATGGTAAAACCAACATTCAATAAAGTATTATACTTTTAGTTTCTTAATATTATCGAAATTACAATGATGTCTAAACTAATTGTAAAATTATAATACATTTAATATTTTACGATCATTTACAATATACTTTCATTTTTCTTCTTTATTAATATCACCTCCACACTCTTAATCATAGAACAATTAACTATTAGTGAAATAGTGAACCATTAACCTTTTCCCCTATTTTGATAGGCTTTTTATACATAGAATACTACTAGCATTTGCACCAAGAAGTGCAAAGTAACGTCGAGAGTGGGGAATGTGGAAAACAATAATTAAATAAAATATATGGAAATTTTAGTTTTTACATATCTTTTAATAGGAGGTTAAATTTAAAAAGAAAGTTACACTAACATAAAGTAATACTAACATAATTGTCCCAAAATAATGGCATAGTAATAATGGTATCCTTCTCATCTTATGCTTTACTATATGAATTTAAAATTTTATTTTTAAATTCCAACTATTTTAAATAAAATAATTAATAGCCATAATTATTTATTTTAATTTATAAATTTTGTTTTAAACAACAACTAATAGCGGCATGGTGGTCCCCCTCGAGAGTATCTGAACAGAAGAGCTGGTGACTAGAAGAATCGTCCGTAACGTTGATGACCGACAACAGGCAATATCTTTAAAATTTCTCCAGGTCGGTAATTTGGTTATGTTTTTAAACATATATTTTTTTGTTTTCTAAATTTTTTCTAGCTCCAGCTTTTTCCAGCACAGTGAAGCTTTGACTCTGTTGCCACTAATGAGACTGCTCTGAAACCCTAATTGATTGTTTACAATTTGAACAAATTCTGCGCTTTCTAAGGGATTTTGGTAGCTTTTGAACAATGAAAATGAAGCAAATATTCCTGTAATTCGACAGACTTGAGCAAGTTTTGGTAAGTATTTGAAGCTTCGAGGAACTACAATTGGAAAAAATATATTAATATTTTTTTTTCTTTCTTATAGGCTGATCAAATTCTGATACTATTTTTCCGAGGATTAGAATATTCTTCATGAATTGAACCGGAGTCGGTAGAACATTGAGTACTTTTGTGGCGAGGACTGTTAAATAGCTCAGACGATGAACTAGAGCCTGAACTGTTGTCCAAACTATTCATTTGAGAATTATAAAGAATATCTGTTGACTCATTTGATACTTGCACTGCCTGTGCTCTGCTGCAAAATTGTGTATCACTAAGGGCATTTTGTGTATCAGACAGACTCTCTGTGTAGCTCTGGTCTTTTAGTGATCTATGCTTATGTTTTTTCTCATGTATTCCCAGACGGTCATTAGAGTTGCAGGATTGTACCAAATCAATCTCTTGCTTTTCACCCACCAACAAACACTCATCTGATACTCCTCTGCGAGCTCCTTAGCAAGAGCGACCTCCAGAGGACCCCTGGCTACTATCTGCTGAACAAGATACCTCGGTTGTCGAACTTTATGTTCTCTCCATTTCTGATTGGGATTCATCCACTTTCTGGGCATTTCTATTGGATCCTCGTGCCTAGCACTCTGTGCAATTATCCTTTACGTCATCTAATTGCAAAGGGGTCAATTCAGGCTGTGTATCACTTAATTTTGAGGAGGCTCTTGATCTGCCTCGATTCTTGTATTTGAACAGTGAAAGAGACGAAAAGGTGTATACTTTGGGCTATCTATGAAAGCATTAATGAGTTTCTGACGGTTTGGTGGTAATACTGTCCGAGATTTGGCCTATCCGAGAAAATTTTATGAGTTTCTGAGGGTTTAAAGAATTGAAAATGGATCGATGTGTCTGTAACTTGTTCTAAATATTTAATTTTTGAAGAATTAAATGGATTTAGAGTGCCTATAATTTGACATAGATATCCCCCACATTTAAATTTTTCTGAGAACTGAAGCATTTGAAAGTCAAATACTTGTTAAATATCTGGGTAGTTTGAGGTATTCATGCGACCTTTATGAAATTTTGAAGCTTCAAAGTATTGAAACATGGAGAAAATCCAAAACACCTTAACGATTACGCGCTGAAGCTACAAGAACATCCAGTGTTCCAGTATGTAGGAATTTGAATTCACGAACGTAGTAGTCATTCTCATGTGTTTGGAAAGGTCAGTAGCTCTCTGAAATATGCCATTGTGCATTAAATTTAGATAGCAGAGTTGGTTGGAAAATATTGAAGCAAGCTTTGATGGTTTTATGTCCATCAATCGTGCTCTGTTGTTACTCAATATTTATATTTCACCGTTCACTATCTTTATAATACACGACTGATCTGACAACCCTTTTCTGCAACTTACGGAAGGTCGAGGACGAACGGGAATGGGAACCGAAGCTGGAGCACGAGCTGGAGTTGGTGGAGGCGGTGGAGGAGATGGAGCAGGAGCTGACGAAGTACGGCAAGGACGATTTATTTAGCCAATATTTTGTTGACACGTGTCAATATATAATTTTCTAGAAGGGTGATGGGGAAGCTCTCTGATTGATTGGATGGGGTGAACAATGTTTGCCCACCCAATCTCATAAAGAAAACGCCTCCGGTGTAATAAAGAAAGTTCCAAGTAACATAGACTTTAATGTTAGGAGAGAGAGAAATTTTTCCAAAAAAAACCTCTGCTAAGACCCTCAGACCCTCACGACGGAAAGCAAAGAATTAGTGAAGGTTTTTCACATGCATTAGCGAAGGTTTATTATGACTAAAATAAATTGGGCAGTCAAAGGTTTTATTGAGTATTTTTAAGTGATGCCCTTCTTATAGTATGACACAACTGTGCACCATTATTATAATGGACTAGTGTGTATTAGATACTATAAAACATCAACGTAATATATATTGCTAAACATCGATGTGATATATCTCTTTGCACTATGAAATCTTGATGGTATTACTGACGACAATGGGAATAATGTATAGTAACACGAGTATTGCTCTTATTTATTGGATAACACGTATTTCACATTTCTAGGAGCTTAAGAGTTGGTAGGAAACTTTTCGAAATTGCCAGGAGCTTTAAATGGTACTTTGGAGTTTTTTGGGAGCTTCATTACAACAAAAGTTGACATTTTGGGTACCTATTTTGAGCATATTTTCACCTTTCTGGTACCTATTTTGAGCAGTGAAGGTACCATTTGTTTATTTTCTAAGTGATACATGATAGTTCAGGGGGATGGACTACATGGGCTCTGTAAAGCGACATAGATGTGGGGATGTAGCAAAGGTTTCAACAAAATAAGGACAATTTCCAGTCATTCCTTGGCAGCTTTTGTTGCAAATCTTGAAGTTCAACAATTGTCTACTTTCTTGAAGTTTATTTTGAAGCTTTAATGATAAGATTCAACAAATTACAATGATGGTCAAAAAGAGAAAGAGCAGCGTGATAGTAAGTTTCATTTTATAAATTTTCAAACTTGAATTTCGAAATTGAATATAATATAGTGTTGCATGAAATCACATAATAATTAAGTAATAATAGCCTTTTTTTCGGTTTAGGAGTTCCACATGTTTTTTTGTTGGAAAGGAATTTCATTGGCAAGTTGTTGATGGATTAATATTTTGAGTTTTTCTGGCAGTGTTTCAAAGTTCAATCTTTTACATATTTCATTGCAAGATGGAATCTGCAGGATTGAATTTTGTTGGCAAATTTTGGATGGAAATAAATAAATTATTTTATTTTTATTTTAATCTATATTAAATTTTAATATATTATATTATTGTCGCTTCCAACTTGACGTTTCCTGTGAATTTAGGCAAAATTTCTAGCCATACCAAATACTTGTTCCCATACATGAAATACCCAAGTACCAAAAACTCGTGCAACATAAATATAATATCATTATATGTCAGTGTAGTATGAATGTCATATTAAGGACCATCATTGATGCACTTGGTATAGTTATGAGCATTGGTTACTTGCCAATTAAAAACACATTGATACAAGATCACCTTATTAATATTTTTATTTTGTAAAACAGTACCAACGCTCCAATATACGTAACGAGAAATGATGCATACATACAAATAAGAAGCATTGGTGCGTAGGATGATGAAAATGTAGCAATACATTTAAATGTTAAGACAGTTCTTGTATTATTTAGTACTTTTGCAACTATGCAACTACAATTTTTCTTTTAAAAAGAATTCAATTATTGATTAGAAACTCAAATATATATATATATATATATATAATATTTTAATTAATTTGTTGGGATATATTCATTGTATTATTATGTCGTATCATTTAGAGGAATATATTTGTTGATTAGACAATTTTTTCGTTGTAATAACATGAATAATGCATATATTTAATTTCGGCCTAAAAATATGTGAACTTGCTACTTTTTTGCACACGTCTTACTAGTGACATGTGTCATTATCAAAATGAATTGGTTGATGAAAAAGCAACTGTATTAATTCAAAAGAGAAGGCCTATCGGCCTAAATATATAATATTTTACAACAACATTGCAATAGAATAAGAAATCTATGGTATTATATAAAAATATATTTATATATAAAATGGAGTAACATAAAAATCTACGATAAACAAAATTTTAAAAATATTTTTTATAATTATTAGTAACTATCATCATATTAGATAAGAGAGCATGAAGGTACACTTTAAATGAAATGTCTATTTTTTACGAGCAAATCTTGCAAAATATAAAATTTATAACTTTCAATTATATTGAACATTGTTCATGCTGAAGTTATTTTCAACATTCATTTTTTCTTTGTCACTTAGAGAGGATGTTTGTATTATTTGTAATATTTTGTTGACTATAGTGATTTTGTTCAAACTCTCCATCTTCCATCTATGAACATTGAAATAAAAATGTAATGAATATGTGTGTTTGAGAGAGAGAGTCATACACTTACAATACCAATAAGTATTTCATGAACAATCAATATTCTTTGAAAGCTATACACCATGTTGTCTTTTATATATATATATATATATAATGCTTAGATTAATATGAATCAAATGTTAATTTATTTGTACATGAACAACTTGACTAAAACATCCATGTGAATTAATTACAATATAGAAATCACAAAAAATATGAAATGTCAAATAAGGAAAAAGTAAGTATTCCTCACAAATTTTGGAGCCAAGCCTTTTCCCCTTTCCACTTTATTGTCCTATCCCAAGTGATGAATGGGTTCCACTTTGTTTTGTTTTCTACAACAACAAAACAATTGAAAAGGATTATTTCATGTGATAAAAATCATTTATTACACGTTTCAAAAAAACCAATGATTACATACATCTAATACACATGGTTATTGGGATAGTTCTGACCAATTTCAAACATATCAATGATTACATACATCTCATACACATTGTTATTGAGACAGTTCTTACCATGATTCATTTTTTTTTTTAATTCTCACTTTTCAAAAAATCAATGATTACATAGATCTAATACACATTGTTATTGGGATAGTTCTTACATGATTCAATTATTTTTAATTCTTTGACCATCTTCTTGTACACATTTTTTAACATCCCTACAAAAATATTAAAATTTAATTTCTATGAGGTAAAAATAACAAGAATATTAATTTGGTAATCAGCATATACATACTTTAGATTTTATTTACCAATAATACAATAAATATTATTTTACGTTATTACATGATTTTATTATATCTGCAAGTCTCATAGGTCACATTACCTAATGCTCTAGAAATGCTTGTTGTATTTTAAACATAACTTGGTACTTGGATTCATTAGATTGTTGTTTGTAATATACATGAAAATAATAGATTCCACATTTATTTAGACTTTATCCCTAATAGTATTATAAATCATTTTCCACTTGTCATTAACTTTTAGGACCATTCTAAATTGACTAAGTACTAATTCATCATCATTTACATCCTTTGTAATTTTTTTTTCTTAGGATGACCTTTTGTTTCTTCATTGAGTTTCTCTGCATTAACTTCAGAATATGTGAGATATAATATTTGTAACATGTTAGCTATCAATTTTAAGAAGTGCATTATTAGTAAAATGCCAAAGAAAAACTTCATGTTGATCACCTTTTGATCTACCTTCTCTATATATAATAGTTTCATCATTTTTTAAGTTTTTTTTCTACATGACATACATAGTCAATAATCATAACTTAAACCCATGGATAATTCAAATATATTGCTTTTATACTAAGAGTAAATTGCCTTGCTCTCTTCCTAGAACATGCTTCCCTTGCACTCATCACAATAATTCCTTTTCCTTAATTTTCTATTAACCATATTATATCAACAAAATACTTGCATAATGAAACAGGTTTTACAAAATTAGAAAGTAAATAATTTCAACATAAAATTGTAACAACCCTCTAAGATATATTTAAGTTGAGAAGAGATATTTTCTATTGTGATTTTTACTCATGCGCATCATACAATAATTCACACAAATGCATTTACATATATAGGGAGCACAACGTGGTCCAATGCGCAACTATACAATACCCTTACATTAAGATTTTTGCCAAGTTTTGTGTCAAGAAATGCATTGTATAGATCTAAATGTACATGGGTGTCTATACTTCATAATGTGCATTTCACAACCCAAAAATGTTTTAATTTTACCACACAACCCCATATGGGGACATCTATTCTCAAATAGGAGGATTGTAGTGTAGTAGGAGGAGCATTAGTAAGGCGTGTTGTTGCAAAGAGTAAAGAAGAGCACACATGAGTGTGGTTGAGAATAGAGAAATGAAGAGGAGAAGTGTGTGTGTTTAGACTCAAGAAAATCCGTGAGAAGAGAAATCAAACCACATGTGGGTGTTGATAGTGTGACTCTAAATATAAGGTGGCATAAATACTTCTTAGGCATTGCAATCTATGTGTACTTGTGAATTTACCTGATTGGGTAAATAAATCAGTGTTGAAGCCATCATCCTTAGACAAAGGGTCAGGAGAATTTTAGATTTTTTTTTTTTGAACTAAGAATGAACAACATGAGAAAGGGAAAGTACCAAGGAACCATTTGATAATAGGACTCTCTTTTTTCTATCTAGGCCCATTATGGAAATACTGTGAGCATTAATAGGCCCTAACACAATGGTTGAAAGACAAATGAATGATTTTTGTATGTGAAGGAGGGTGACCCTCATGTATTTTACTCTATTTTGAACCTTGTTAATCCATGAAGGAGTCTTCCTCTTAAAGTGTTGGATGTGGCTCAAGGGTGGACAACTACAAGAAAACTATAGTGTAGTTAAGCCTATGGTTGGGTGGAAAGTGGCTCTCCCTTCTTCGATTTCCAACAAATCTTAAAATGACACATATAAGTGTATTTATTCATCTTTAACCAAATGATATTATTTGATCAAAATTCATGAATGTTGTCATGTTAGGTTATGCAATACATGTGAATGATGAGCTAGAAGTATTATTTAAGGGTGTTTGATTATTAGTTGTGAATGCTTATGAGAATGAACTCTGTATGTGGAAGTATTCCTTAGAGTATATTTTTCTCATAAGCTAGAATGACGACCTCTATATTTGTAAGAGTTGGAGTTGAAGTGTGATGTTGCACTCCCAAAGGAGTGAGGCTAGTTTCATTCACTTGGGGAACATTGTGGATTTGGCCATGGGATATCATTTTGTCTTTTTTAGAGAAAAAATCTAGTTGTGGGAATGTCTTTAAATTCCTTTATAGGTTGTTGAAAATTTCTAAACCTTTTGAAGTATTTGGATAATTTTCTACCATGTCAAAGTTGGTTTCAAACTTGAAAAGAACCTACAAGCTTAGCAAAAGTTTTAAAAACTCGAAGTTTGCTTCGTGGAAGTTTAGGAAATTTGGAGAATGGAGTGTTTTCACCCCAACCCTTGGTCATATGATTCGATGGGAGCCATGATCATGGGATATAAAAAATATCCAAAGGAGTAAAAATCTAGAATCCATCAAGTGTAGTAGAGAAGCATCAGGATTTTTTGAGTGTTGGAATTTGGCATCATGATTTTCTAAGGGAAGAAAATATGGATGTTTGTTAAAGAAATTAGTGGGAAGTGAGACCTTTTCCAAAAATATAGATGTCAATTGAGGATTATAAGTCTCTTAAGTGCAATAGAAGGGCACTAGAACATGTCAAGTGATGGAGATTGACATTGGAATATTTCAAGGGAAAAAATACCAGACATACAGGAAAAATTACAAATGGATTTTTCAAAAATGTCATATACCAAAAGGATTGTATGGAAAAACCCATGAGTGGTGGAACTCTGCATAGGAGGAAATTTGACATCAAGATTGTAGGAGATATGAAAATCTAGAAAAATTTATAATTCTAGCCTTTTAGAAAAACCAAAATATAAATGTCAACACAATAGGCCATGTGCAATTACATGGATCCCACATGGACACTCACAAAACCTATAGGTGGTTAGATGATGATGTGTCACAATGACGTGACACAAAGGAAAAATTTGCGATGAAGTGGCATGCTAACATATTATTGATGTAACATGTCAATGTGGTGTGATGATGCGGTAAAATGTGGTGTAGAAGAGTTGACAGGGAGATTCGCATGTCATCAGTCTTGGTAGGTGACGTGGAATCCATAAATCTAAAGTTTCATTCGAATGGGACTTTTGATATTTCCAAAAATATGGATATCTGAAAGGTCAACCCATTAATCTTAGTGGGAAGTTGGAAGAAAGGGGTAGTCACAGCAGAGAAAAAGAAAATGTCAGATTTGGAAGATTGAAAATTTTGAAAATTGCAATAACATGGATTTATGGAAAATCCTAGATCTAAATGCGAATAGTAGGTTGGCATATTAGGTGAGGATGTGGCTGTGGGGAATAATGACACATGGGCAGGGATTACAACATGTTAGTTGACATGGAATTATATGATGGAGAAAGATTGGAAAAAGGACTAACACATGGAAATGGTATGGATGTTGATGTGGTTCTTACGAGGGAAAATATTCAAACAAGCATAATTTTGTGTCTAGAGCTCAGTTTTGGATGAAGTTTATATAAGTGAAAAGTTCTTGATGAGAAAAAAACAACAGTGATCTCAGAAAATAACTCTAAGGTGGTTGAAGGAAGAGGAATTTTGATAAACAGATTTCCATAAAGTAACATTAGAGGTTGGTTTTGGAGATCCCATTGCCTTAAAAGTTCTTGAGGGGGCTGGGTGTTATTACATTAGTCTACCACTTAATATTTTGTTCAATCAACTATTGATTGTTGATTATCAATTAACTATTTCTAGAAGATTCAATGGTGTGATGAACTTGGATAACCTATTGTTCCAATACCCCCCATCATCACAACACTATGGATTTGGAGGTGAATTTACTTCTATACACTCCACCTTAATAGTAACTTCTTGAAGCCCGAGCATAATTTCAAGTTTCATAAACTTAAATTTTGATGGAGGCATTATAAAGATATTAACAACTTGACCATATATCCTATAATATACAAGATTTATAATGTTATCCTATATCATCTATCTCAAGTAATGAGCATGAATCCCCACTTGCTTCATCATGTTATCTACAACGTGATTCTTGGCAACCTATATTGCTAGATAACTTACTTATTCTTAAATTCCTTTCATTTAATTATTAATCTAGAATTATAATATTGTGAAGCATTTACACTATACATACAAATATTTAGTTATGTATAAATATTACAAATATTTAGTTATGTATAAATATTATCTATTGAATAACAACTTTTTAAATTAACTAAATAAAATGCTAGAAATAATCATATTTGTGATTTATGGATTTACTTAATTTAACATTCCATTATAATGTTTAACCATTTGATATATATTACAATCTCTATAATAACAAAATAATTACTTAAATTACAATTCAAATATCAACTTTCCTAAATATAAATAAAAATTTGAATTAGAATGAAAATAAAAATTTGTATAAATAACAAACTAGATATTAGAATGAAAGCTGGTAACATAAAGCTTCCTTTAAAATCTATTTACTAGTATTGGTGTATCTGTGATTATACAGATTTATAATTTTTTTTAAACTATGAAATAGATCATCCCTAGTGATATATGATTGTTCATAATCGTTGTCTTCATTTAAACCTTCACAGTTGCATGAAACCCATGGATCGATATTCAATGTGCTTCTTTGTTTGGCGTGATCAAATCTGCACTGTTGTGGTCTAGTTTGCTGTCAAAAAATCTCAGCTGACCCGAGTTTTGACCAATATCTACCACTTGTTCATATTATTCTATAACTTGGATGGTGAACCGATATTCATCTCAAAATCATTTGCAATCTCATCTAGCTTTTTGTTCCTACTCTGGGTATTCACAACTATGGAAAACAATGAACATGCCACGTACTCTGCTACAAAATATATAGTTGCTACAAACTCATAGATTATTGTAGCCACTTATTAGAGTATGATTTATAATCTAAATTACATTTTAAATGATGAACAAATGTATTAAAAAAGTATAATTTACCTTAAAAAAATTTGATGTATTATTATTATGTAGATGGTAGGCTTTTATGACAAAATGGGATGAAGATGAGATACAAAAAGTTGTAGGTTATGAGTTTTAGAAGGAAAATTGTAAGAAAAAGAGTGATAAAAGTGTTAAAAATGAGGACCCAACATTTTCTCCATATAGAAGGTGTTTCATGTCCTCAGGCAACCAAATTTTCATATTGTCTCCAAAATACTCTATTTCTTTCTCTAAAATTTTTGACCAAGTTTTAGATATGTTTCAAAGTATCAAGGAAAATGTCCAAGCTATAAGTATTGACCTCATTCTTCTGATTTTGTATATTTAGCTTAATTTTAAGCCTCATGTTCCTCATTTTTGTTTGTTGTTTTTATACCATTTTCTTGCTTGTTTAGCTAGTAGTTTCCTTTATGGTTTCAATTGTTCTTTTTCCTTTTGTAGTTTTTCAACATTAGTTCTTAGAATTTCATTTTCATTCCTTATGTATTTGTCTAGCAATTTGAGCTCCTAAATATTTTCCTCGAGTCATTAACTTTACTCATTTTCTATACCTTGGATGTAGTTGGTACAAAGTGTGTTTCCTTAGGAAAATCCTCAACTGACACATCTCCAATAAGAGCTTCAACTATAGATTTTGTATAGTGTCCTTAACAATAAAGTATCCAAGTTTTGATGCTCTATTTTCCTCATTGTTTTCTTCATGAATATATCTAGACCTGATGAATACTTTGAGGTAGGCTTCATTTTGAACCTATTTACCAAACACTTAAAAAATATATCATCATCCTCTATACTCAATTCCTTAAGGGAGTCTTCAATTTCAATTTCTCGCTTTCCATAAACATATTCATCATTTTCCGATTTTTTTCATTTCATGTCATACTCCATGTGGTTGTTCTCTCTAGAAGAGGGCTCACATCAAAGGGATATTTTATCTTCCTTGTTATAGCTACGTCGTGCTTTATAACACTTGTAGTCCAGGGTTTAACCCCATTCTTTCCTTCTTCTATGTGTGCCTTAACAACTTTAACTTGCGGGATTTTAGTTATTTGGTATTTTGAAACCCTTTTCTCTTTTGTAGGGTTAGATATATATATTTCTAAAATTTAGGTTTAACATTTTAACTTTTCCTAAATTTCGATCCTTGTTTTTTTCTTCTCTGGCTTCAAACCCTTAGCTCTATTAGAATCAACACTCTCATTCCATTACTTTATGTCAATTGGGGTCTCTATAACTTTATTTCAAATTGAAAACTCATCCCATATTGCATTTTACCTTTGCAACTTGTCTTCAACTAGAATATTGACTAAACCAAAATGATATAGACTTGTTTCTCGGTTCTTAGGGATTCTTTGAATCCCTTTGACCATTTTATTTAAACTACTTAGTAAATAAAATGAAAATGTATATTCTTATCAACTTGAAATTGGATTAATAACCTGAAATGATAGAAAAGGAAAAACATGTACCCCCCTTCAAAGCTTATGTATTTTTGAATGATAAATAAGACAACCATCCATTTTTTTCTTAAACATCTTCCTTGGAATCCTCTTTGTTACATACCATTTTTTCACATTCAAACAAATGACCTTGAATATGGATCAATCATCATCCATCCACTCTTTGCAATCATCCCCTACAAAGACAAAAGCATGTCCTTTCTATAAGTTCCAAGAATTATGCATTATATTTGCTAAAAACCCTAATTTATGTTCTCGAATCACTTCCCTAGTTCAGACAATGTGATGATGCAGGTTGCATCAAAGGGAAAAGCATTGGTCAACATTGGTTTCTTTCACTGCAAGTGCGATGACCCTTGAAATGAGGAAAACATTAAATATAATTTTGAAGCTTCTGCTTCTAGAGGTTTCTATTGTGGAAGTTTCCATTCTCTATTAAGGATGTCCTCAAATTCCTACAAATGACACTTATCCCCTTATAAAGTGGATTTTACCCTAGTTTAATGGATCTACAACCTCCTCATTTTTCCTATAAATACATTTCCTGCTATTAGGATTGGGTTGGATTTTGGAGACTCTTAGTTATGCCCTCATGTTGCCCATTTGTATCTAGAGGTCCATAATCCATCCATGTACTTGAGGTGTAATTGAAGGCTTGCTATTGTGGAAAAGGGCGGACAATATAGTTGGGAGGGATCTACAAGGTGAAGTTCTTCAAGGGTTATAATCTCCTCCTACTTTTATTAATACAAAAATTCCTTGTTTTCCTATATGTTATGTCTTACTTATGCATATGTAGAACAATGACTCCTTAGATTATTGTTTAGAGATGTTTGCATATTCTATTTGTATGCTTTGGTTCTATTAATTTTTTTAGATGTTTTGTAGGTTCCACTTATATAATTTGGAGTTGGAGCTAAATCTTGCAAGCAGGGAGAAGACGAGATTTTACATTGGTTTCCAAGTAAGTGTTTCTTCCATATTACAAATTTAGCTAAGGAAAACATAGCAGATTTGTCTTGTTTGTTTCTAGATTAGGCCACTAGGTCTAAGGAGATTGCTTTTGTCCAAAGAAGGAATTCATCCATAAAAAAACTTGGAAACTCCAATGGGGAATGAGATGTTCTTTAGTGGTATGCTTTGTCTAGCCTTTTAGGACCTCTGAGAATGACACTATTTGACTTGTTCAAACAATTATTGGACTTAGGAAAGCATAATTTCAAACTTGGTTATGGCTATTTTTGTGTGTTTCAAGAAAATTTTCCCCATTACACTTTTTGTTATGAGAAAAATCATCCCAATGCACTTAACCCAATTTGTAAGTGTGATGACTCACACTGGTTTCCATATATTGCCTACGATGGCTCATGTAAGTGCAAAAAAAAATCATTTCCTTGCCTTGCTTTGAATTTTGTATTGCTTGTAGTGTCTTCTTGAGTCTGTAGCCTGTGCAAGGTCTCTGTAAAGCCAACAACTTGTTTGGAATTGTGTAATTTCTTTTTTGATGAGAGTTTGTTTCTTCTTTTCAATTAGGGTTTCTAGTCATTTGGTTTGGTTATTTATTTGTTAAAATACTTTCATGTTACATTTATGATTTGTATGAATGTTTTTGTTTCAATAATATAGTCATATTTCATTTTTCATTGCATTGGAAATTGAAAAGAAAAAGAAAAAATCATTTCTTCATGCATTAGGGCTTTGAATCTTTGCATTGGAATAGTGAAAGTTGAAGATATTGTTTGGAAGTTCTTGTTTACTGCATTATTGTTTGGAGCTTCTTTCCTTCTTTAGATAGATCTTCATCGAATGAAAAATAGTTATTTCTCATGCTAGTTTCATTCTAGGAATTCAAGCGAATTTGTTTCAAGCCTTGAAACTAAAACTTTAATCAAAATAAACATTAAAATTTATCAATTAACCTAAGGAGCATTTGGAACATTAACGACAAATTTAGTGGTCTAGGATAGAAGACGTGTTCTATCTTCGTTAAACGTAGGAGATTTCATTACTTATCAATGTTACATCTTGAGGATGGTTGGTTTTCCACAGACATTGGAGTATATCAGAACGCCCCCATCGTACGATTATGCATTAGAAAACACTACTATAGACTACGTTTCCACGTACCTCTGGGTATCTTTTGGAAGTCCCCACTAGGTTGCAAACTTACTATAAGTAACCGAGTCATCCACTTTGTTAACTGTGATACATTAAATACAACATTCAGGGAGATTTCCTGCACATACTTAACCATATATTGCAGTTCACGGTGACTTGGTCATCATTCTACGCCTAGTTACGTCTCTTTATTTTTATTTGCATTTTTACTTTTCAAAATCAATTAATTAACTCACTTTCTAATGGAAATAGTTCTGAAGTCTACCAATCAAGGAAATCAGTATGAAGGGAATCCTTGTCATTTTACTTCTTTCAGAAATATTGGTGTTCATTATATGGCTATGTTGTTCCTTCCCGAATTCACCATAGGTTTACCAGTTTGGTTGTTTTCAACCTCTTTGGTTCCCAATGTATAAACTGCTTCATAATCGAGTCCTCCACCTAAACAACACCAATCTCAAGTTTATCCTCAAGTTGACTCTTTTCCTTCTTCATCCAATGTCTCATCCTCCCTTTCTTCTTCCTCTCCTAGTGAAAGGATAGAAGACGTGTTTTGGCATCGTTAAACATAGGAGCTGTCATTACTTATCAAAATAATCAAAATACCCCTATCGTACGATTATTGACGCAGCCTAAGCTACGTCAACCCACGAAATGCATATACAACAACATTACTATACCATAGTCTCAGGATAAATTGACTAGCTGTGATAAAATCACCATTCAGATAATTTTCACAAACTACCAACCATAGGTATAACCAAATAATATGTCTCCACTTCATTTAGCATACCCTAGCCTTTTAAAATCACATAATATAATCAGGGTCTATCATATCCGCTTAATGAAACTTTTTTCCTACGTTTCAATTTTTGGGTTAAAACCAATTTGCCAACATAATATTATCTTCTCAATTTAACAAACCCCTATGCTTTCAAACTTTGGGTTAGAACATATGATACTGGAAAAATAATGTCCAGGCACATTTTTTTAACAATAAATGCACCTTCTTACCGTCGATCAGACGCGTTTGTTAATATGATGGTAATCGCACGCCTAAGAGTAAGACAGTCAACCACTTTATAATGTGCAAAGACAGTGGTTTTAGTTTGCGATGTGGTGCCTCCACAAGTTAATCGCACATTTAAAAAAAATACTGCTTACTGTCTTGAGGCTGCGCGATAAACTATTCGTGGGTTTCCAAAACCATTTCCCCATTCCGCACTCAACTCGACTCAGAGTTCCAACCTTTCTTCACCATTCCACATTTGACTCACGGTTCCTTGATGATGAGGGTTTCAAAATGCACATGTTTCCCTCATGCTTCCGTCGTTTCACTTCAAATTCATGGTTTTAATCAAAATGTGAGCTTCTGCCTTTCACAAAATTCACTTCATGATTTCGATCCTGAAACCCGTGAAATCACGCTTCGATCCCATTATTGCAAATTCAACATTTTTTAAATGGATCGTAACCAGCTTATAAACCCCATAAACATAGAAGCTTAATAATAAATAGATCCCGCATAGGAATCTAAATATTTATAAATTTTGCAATTCTAATCAACTCATCCATTCATTCATTTGAGATCATTTGATTAGGACTTTATTACATAGAGCCATATTAAATCATTTATAGTTCATTCACACATAGAAGAAGCAAACCAAGTTACTATGGGTTTCAATTCTTCATTAATCATGAAATGTACAAATACAATTAAAACTAGCTTACAGTTTGGATTTGGCTTGATGTAACTTTCCATGGCCCTTTCCTCTTCCATAGAAACCAATTATTAACTTTGGCCCAACATCTCTGCCTCTCTTTAACCTCTAACCTCTCGTTCTTCTCTCCCTTCTCCCCCTTCTCATCTACAGGCTCACACTTATAAGTATATTTACATAATTATGGATTACTCCAAATCCATGATTCTCTTCATAAATCATCAACCAATTCCTAATTTAGATTTTGAAATCCCTCAAATCCTCACTATTCCTTGGATTTCTCACTCATCCCTAGGTTTCTATAACTCATGAGATATTCTCCATTAATTAAATTACAATTAAATTTATTCAAACTTAACTAAACTTAGGAAAATAAATAAAATGATTAAGGGAACCCACTCCCTTTAGTAAATGTGAAATAATACTCATGGGTCTTATAATTTTCGGAGAATGCTCCTGCATCAGACTCCCTAGGTTGAAATAATTCATGGACTCTTGTTCATGAGTCACCCCACTGCTTTTGCTGTAAACTTCATTAGATTCCATTTTCCAACTAGACGTTTGACCACTTTCAATTGCAGGCGCATTTACTGCCTTCTCTCTTTCTCCTGAATGCCAAACCCTGTATTGTGGATGTCCTTTTACTCTACTGTCATGAGTATCTCCTTTGCATAATGTTTGGATGCTGATATCCTGCATAACTTTCTACTCCTTTGTCTGCTGCTGTCTTGTCATCATATCAATAAAATTGAGTTCCAACTTTATGTATTTTTTTCTGTCTTGTAACTGACTGTACATTGTGATTTTTGACCTAATCACCAACATTCTCTTCTGTCTACAAACCAATTTCTTTATGCTGCCCTGTATATTATGAGAAGAATAGGTTTCCTTGACTTGTTGACTTTGACAATTGCTCATGCTTGTCACCTTTGTAGTTTTCATCATCCACCTATCCAATAATTTGAGTAGAATCCTCTCAACTTCAAAATAAGATTGTTTCTTGTTTGATACAAGAACATATAACCTTCCAACTACATACTTTCTATCAGCTGAAAATAATTTAATTATTGAACTTGGTTCAAATACCTCCATATTCATATAAAATATGACTGAATTGTTCATCCAAATTTTTAATTGCAAACCCAAGATAAAATCTTGACATTCAAACCTCCTTTGGATAAAAAAAAAAATCTGTTTGTGGACTGTACTTTCACATCCTTGGTAACCTTCTTTCTCTTTTGCAATGATTTGTTTAAGAGCTATGCCAACTCTCCTTTCTTCATCCCAATATTTTGAGTCAACTGGTTTGTTTCTTTCATGTTCTTGTTTCCATAAGGAAAACTGACTTTCTACATTTCCAAAATTTACATACTTCGTCATGTTTGCATGAACAAACATATCTCCAAGAGTAGTTTGTCCTTCATCTTGGAAAACACATTCAACAATTAATAATTCAAAATCAGAAAATGCATTATATTTTCCACTAACTATGTTCCATAATTTCTCTGATTTGTCATCCTCTTGATCTGCATATGACATGTCAAAATTGTCATATCTTCCTCCATATTTCCTTGTCTTGGAAAAGTATTCTTTGTCTTCACTTTGCACTAAATGTTGTCTAAATTAAAAATTATGTTCTCTGCTCTTTTCTTTAGCCTTCCTTCCTTTCATAATTCTTTTCATTCTTCCTTCTTCTCCTTTACAAATCTATAAATCACCAAGTTTCTTTTTCCATGTCTCTTCCTTTTCAATCAAAATCTGCCACTCTCTAATTCTCTTTGTTTCTTTACATGAAAAAAAATCATATGCAACAGATTTTTCCTTCCATAATAAAGTTCCTTTTACAATAAAAATGATTGTCAAAACCATAAATATCACATTCCATTGAACTCGTTTGCTACTCACTGCAAAAGCATAGTTCATGGAAGCATCCTTGTCTTCATCTTTTGAGATTTCCTGTCTCTCTCCAGTTTTTTGATTACATTCACCTTTATTCTTTTTGCAAGTTGTACAAGTAACACTGTCTTCAAATTTATGTTGTGCACCAGCCTCTACTAACCTATTCTTAAGTTCTTGGATGCCTTATTTTCCTCTCCTCTTCATAGATTTTTCTGGACTAATTGTACCTCCTTGGACTGAATTCTTTTTATAAATCTCTATTCTACTATATTCCATAGTACAATCTTTAGTAAGAGTTTTTCCCATTAATGCTCCACCATGTCCTTCCAAGACAATTTCTTGTCCGTTAACTATCAATACAAGTTCATAATTTTTTAATACAAATTGAAGAGATAATCCCATTACCTCAAATGTTTGCATTGCACATATACTCTTGGTTGTTCTTGTCACAAGGCTATCTTCATACTTATTTTCTACTTCTTCTTTTGCAATCTGCAATTTCCTTTTATCTTCAGACTGTTTTTCATTCCTTTGCCAAATCTCACTAGATTCATCACCTCCAGCTTTCATGGTAGTTTTCAACATTTTCCCTTCTTTAGTGTCTTTGAACACATGTTCAATCAAGAACTGTTCCATTATAACCATCTCTTCTAACATATTTATTTATTCAGCAACCTGCATAAACATATTCTTTAAAGTTTGTTCATCACCTGCATACATACACAAATCATCAATGTCAAAAATACTAGGCTCCTCTTTCTTTGATGTCTCAATCATTACATCTCTCTGCTGATCCGAACTTGTCCAACAGTTCAGAAATTCATTAATGATTCCTTCCTCAACAAGGTAATCTTCTTGCTCAGGTTTATAATAGTCATCTTCCATCTCTAACTCAGCTGTTCTGAGTTCCTTTCTTAATTTGATATACATTCTTCTCTTTATATGCTTTTGCAATAACTTCCACTTTATCTTCTTTCTTTTCATAGTCCAACCATAACTTTGGTGCCTCCACAAGTTAATCACACATTTAAAAAAAAATATTGCTTACTGTCTTGAGGCTGTGCGATAAACTATTCGCGGGTTTCCAAAACCATTTCCCCGTTCCGCACTCAATTCAACTCAAAGTTCCAACCTTTCTTCACCATTCCGCCTTTGACTCATGGTTCCTTGATAATGAGTGTTTCCAAATGCACATGATTCCATCATGCTTCCGCCGTATCACTTCAAATTCATGGTTTTAATCAGAATGTGAGGTTCTGCCTTTCACAAAATTCACTTCATGATTTCGACCCTGAAACCCGTGAAATCACGCTTCGATCCCATTATTGCAAATTCAACATTTTTTAAATGGATCGTAACTAGCTTCTAAACCCCGTAAACACATAAGCTTAATAATAAATAGATCCCACACAAGAATCTAAATATTTATAAATTTTGAAATTATAATAAGCTCAACCATTCATTCATCTGAGATCATTTGATTGGGAATTTATTACATAGAACCATATTAAATCATTTACAGTTCATTCACACATAGAAGAAGCAAACCAAGTTACAATGGATCTCAATTCTTCATTAATCATGAAATGTACAAATACAATTAAAACCAACTTACAGTTTGGATTTGGCTTGATGTACCTTTTCATGGCCCTTTCCTCTTCCATAGAAACCAATTATTAACTCTAGACCATCATCTCTGCCTCTCTCTAACCTCTAACCTCTCGTTCTTCTCTCCCTTCTCCCCCTTCTCATCTGCAGGCTCACACTTATAAATATATTTACATAATTATGGATTACTCCAAATCTGTGATTCTCTTCATAAATCGCTCAACCAATTCCTAATTTAGATTTTGAAATCCCTCAAATCCTCACTATTCCTTGGATTTCTCACTCATCCCTAAGATTTATATAACTCACGAGATATTCTCCATTAATTAAATTACAATTAAATTTCTTCAAACTCAACTAAACTTAGGAAAATAAATAAAATGATTAATGGAACCCACTCCCTTTAGTAAATGTGAAATAAGACTCATGGTTCTTATAAGTTTCGGAGAATGCTCCTGCATCAATTATGCATTAGACAACATTAATTAAGACTGTGCTTCCACATACCTCCGGGTATATTTTGGAAGTCCCCACTAGGTTGCAAACCTGCCATAAGTAACCGAGTCAACCACCTTGTTAACCGTGATACATCAAAAAAAAATTCAGGGAGATTTCTTGCACATACTTAACCATATATTGCAGTTCACAGTGACTTGTAATCCTTATATGCCTAGTTACACCTATTTATTTTTATTTGCATTTTTAATTTTCAAAATCAATTAATTAACTCACTTTCTTATGGCAACAGTTCTGGAGTCTGCCAATCAAGCAAATCCCTTTGAACTTAATCCTTTTACTTTTCATTCTTTCGGAAATATCGGTGCTCGTTATATGGCTATGTTACCCCTTCCTGAATTCACCATAGGTTTACTAGTTTGGTCGTTTTCAACCTCTTTGGTTCCGAATGTCTAAACTGCTTCACAACTGAGTCCTCCACCTGAACAACATCAACCTTAAGTTGTTCCTCAAGTTGACCCTTTTCCTTCATCATCCAATGTCTCTTCCTCCCTTTATTCTTCCTTGCCTAGTGAAAGTACTACTGCTAGTAACTAGAAAGCTAAGAGGAAGAAGCAAAATAAACAAGGGGGAAACCAAGAAACCATTGCTAAAAATGCAATTAATGTTGAGAAACCTTCCAATAAGTCTCGTAGAGTTAAATTCCCTTGCATGATTTGTAAGGGTAACCACCTTCTTAGAGATTGCTTCAGTATTCTTTAAGTATTGGAAGTGTGGTCCATAGGCTCACATCATCCCTTATCCCTGGAGATCATGCTATTGATAAACCATATGTGATGGGTGTCAAAACCCCAAATTTAACATGCAATTAATTATATCAATATGAAATTAGTAATCAACACAAAAATTGTTTAACTAATGAGCATAGAAATTTCAGAAACATGAGCAAATATGACTTACCTGTAACAACGGTATTCCTTACTTGAGACTCCAAAGTTGAACGCTATTTGAATCCTGCTAATTGCAACAAAGTTTTGGGGACGACTCTCCACCCAACCGTAGGCTCAGTTGTACATAATATTTCCACAGCTGGCCACCCCCGAGCCCTCAATCAATGTACTATTGTCAGGGAATCCTTTTCCCCACAATACCTTTCTCCAAAGAGAATGGATGAAAGAATGATGAATCAATCTCCTCAATGTCTATTAAATAGACCAAACAATGGAAAGGAAACCACATGCACACATTCACTGTGTCAACATGCAACCTTTATTTCTTTATTTTAAGTTTTATTTAATTTAATGTTTCTCTTAATTTAACTCTTTCTTATTTTATTCCTTTTTACTTTTTGTTAACTTTACTTATTTTTATAGTTTTCTTAGTTTAACTCTTTCTTAATTTATTCCATTTTACTTTTGTTAACTTTACTTATTTATTTGCTATTTAGAACTCCAATTTATTATTTACTATTTTATTTATTTATTATTATTATTCTCTTTATTATTTATTCTGTATTTACTGTTATTGACTTATTATTTTTTACTATTTATTTAATTATACTATATTATTTATTATTATTATTATTATTAGGGGACATTACATACTCCCCCTCTTTAAGGAACTTCGTCCCAAAATTAAGTTGAACAATTTAGGATTTTATTTATCTAGTTATTCATTACTTCATGTTTGCCCAACACCCTCTACCGAACTATTATAACCAGCAGGCATCGAAAGTTCCCACAACACCAGGGCAATCTCAAGGAATCTCTGTCCTTTTTCCCTCTTTCGAAACCAGGCATAAGCCTCATTGGTCTGTAGCATAGCCCAAGGCTGGCCCCAATGCTCACGCCTGGCTCAGACCTCATCTGCCCCAAGGTAGGCATCCAGTCCTTTTACTCAATGACTCTGGGCATATCGCAAGGCTGGCCCACTCCCTCCACACTCACTAAGGTGCACAACACCAGGCATCGAAGTCCTTACACCCCTTCTAGACTTCGGAATCCCAATCCAATACCAGGCACTTGGCCTACAATATCAGGGCCTTAGCCTCCTCAAGATGGTCCCACATCCCTTCAAGAGTTATCCATCAAGATCTATACAATACAAAGGAACCACTGACATATGTAGTGTTGATTGATTTTGTCCCCAACCCATATGGTGTTACATATTCTCCCTCGTAGGTATGGTCTCCTACGAGATCATCAAATACACTGACCCTCTCGGCCCATTTGTGGATTTCCTGCCAATCACCACATCTCAACATGCATCCAATGCATTAGTTATAATCATAACATCATAGAAAATAATCCACATGCCAACTCTTGCATGTCATCATGATAACATAACACTGTTATTAATCACAACATTCTGAATAATAAAGAACTGCATACACTTGCATGTCATAAAATATATATGTAATTCCACATGCTTCACATCATGAAATACCATCATAAGTTATGACATCAATATATTTACATCAAAGACATATCATGACATCACATAATAAATGAACAACATGCCACTATACATCATATCATAACATCATGATCCCTATGCATATCTTATCCATCGGTAGTATACAACATCATTATCATAACAAATAAATAAATAAGCACCACATATACATAATCAACCTCTCAGAACTATATTCATTTACCGCATACCATCACATCATGAAATATCATTAGTATGAAAATCATCTCAATACTTATCAAATATATAACAACAATACACTATAAACATTCTTATCATGAATTAATTTCATTTACTTATATAAACAATGAATACTAACTATGAATTAACATTATTCAACATCCCTCTAGGGTCTAAGCTACATCATCAACAATGTTAGTGTTTTGTTCTGAATAGGATGGACATTGCTTTCAATAATCATTTTCTCATCTTTCAATAAGAAAGTTCCCCAATTTACAAGATAGGCATAACCACACTATTGGTATGCTACAATTTTGATATGGTATCTTTGCTTGCAAGTTTCACCCTGTAGAGCCTTAATTTTTAGTTAAGTTGTTACTGATATTTCCATCATTATTTCATTTCCAATACATTGACTAATCTAATCCAAATACATAACTCATCAATGTCATACTAACTCTTCACATTAATTATTTTTCCATTAGCCTTTAAGACTCAACATATCACAAAATGTATCTCCCTTGTCAATGATAGACAATTAATATCTTTAAAATATAACTATAAACATCTTCTTAGTCTATGACTTGTCTACTTACACCTATATGAGCGTTTGGTTCATAAATTCCCATTTTTCCCTGATTTTACATTATATAAATGTATACTTTTTATTTTAAAACATAATTATCACTTTAAAAACAAGTTACAACTCAAAAGTAAAATATACAATATAAAAATAACCTCCAAACAAATATCCTCTTGAAAAACAAATTAGTAACATATTTAATATAATCAATAACAATTATTTTATGTTCAATGATTACTAATTACAAAAATATATATAATAGTTTACATAAGTACTATAATACCATTATAGTAATAAAATTCCATCTATATCGATCATATATCTTAACCATTTAGCACCAATAATTTTACACAATAATAATTTTTTCCAATCACAAAAATATATAAAATAGTTTACATGAGTACTATAATACCATTATAGTAATAAAATTCCATCTATAGCCATCACACATCTTAAACATTTAGCACCAAAAATTTTACACAATAATAATTTTTTCCATTCATTTTTTTTTTCAATTAAATTTATATAATATATCTTTTTTAATGAAAAAATCTTATTTATTTATTTATTATTATTATTAATCTTTCCTTTTCTTGCTCATTCAAACCCATTCAACCACATCAATAAGTATATGAGTAAGTTTTGCATGGAATAAATTTATTTTCTAATATGTTCGTGATCTTTTATATACTCTCAATAGGATCTGTCGCATGCAAATATAGTTTTCCCTCAAATATTTTTGAACTCAACTCAACAATATTACAAACAACTCCAAGTTCACTAATTTTAAATGAGAGGTTTCGTAACATCCGTCTTTAACTCAACGGGAAAGATCAAACTTAAACTGAAAAATATTTTGCAATCATTGAATAGATTTGCCAGAAAATCCATTGGGAACTAATCTTACCATTAAAATTTCTACATTACCCATCCATATCATATTAAATTGTCTATGGCCTTTTCGATTTCCATATCAAATATGAGTTTTCCACCAATAAGCTCCCAATTTGTGACTTTACTAAGTGTTCCCATCTTTCTCTTGTTTTACATTATATAAATGTATAATTATTAATTTTTAAACATAATTATCACTTTAAAAACAAATTACAACTCAAAAATAAAATATACAATATAAAAATAACCTCCAAACAAATATTCTCTTTAGAAACAAATTAGTAACATATTTAATATAATCAATAACAATTATTTTATGTTCAATGATTATTAATTACAAAAATATATATAATAGTTTATATGAGTACTATAATACCATTATAGTAATAAAATTCCATCTATAGCCATCATATATCTTAACCATTTAGCACCAAAAATTTTACACAATCAACGTACTAGTGTTGGGGAATCCTTTGCCTCGTAATACCTTTCTCTCAAGACAATGGATGAAAGAATGATGAATCAATTTTCCTCAATGTCTATTAAATAGACCAAACAATGGAAACGGAACCACATGCACACATTCATTGTGTCAACATGCAACCTTTATTTTTTTATTTTACGTTTTACTTACTTTAATGTTTTTCTTAATTTAACTCTTTTTTATTTTATTCCTTTTTACTTTTTGTTAATTTTACCTATTTTTATAGTTTTCTTAGTTTAACTCTTAATTTATTCATTTTTACTTTTGTTAACTTCACTTATTTATTTTCTATTTAGAACTCCAGTTTGTTATTTACTATTTTATTTATTATTATTATTATTCTCTTTAGTATTTATTATGTATTTACTATTATTGAATTATTATTTATTTACTATTTATTTGATTATATTATATTATATTATTTATTATTATTATTAGGGGACATTACAATGGGCCATTTCTCACATCCAGTCATTAGGCCTCCTAATGAGATCAATTAACACCCTATTCCCCCTTATCAACATCATTGCACAAAGCCCTAAGTGAACCCACTTCATTTCTCATAATTTCTTCCTGAAACCACCTCAACTGAGATATTTTTAGTACCAACGCTCCATGAGCTTCATCTGAATATCGTTCACCTACAAGTTACATCACTGTGGCCAACGTTGATCACCTACAAGTTTCTCCCCTTTGCACCTGTGTTGGTTCTAGAAATTTGGGGGAAATAGATAATTTATGGAAGCTTCCTATTCTAGAAGCTTCCAAATTTTGTTTGAACCATTTACCTTGGATTAAAATTTTGGATCCTATCTCATCCTTCTTTGGAGTTTCCATCCCTTATCCTTTGATCCCATCCTCCCATCAAAGGTGGATCTAAAACCTTAGATTGGTAATTGGATAAGAACTCCCAATTTACCCCACTCATCTATATATTTACTACCTTGCATACACAAGGGATTGGCTTTTGGAGAGTGATTCTACCCTTATGATGCTGAGGTAAGAGGTTACCATTCCATGAATTTAGAGTGATTTGAGGTGCATATTGCGATAAGGAAAGGAAAAGTTAACAGCTTGGAGGAGCTCTTCTATAATATCAACACCTATTTGTGCTTGTAATCTCCTTCAATTTATATTAATGCAAAGAGTTACTTATTTTCCTATATGTGATTGTCATTATTTCACTTATTTAAATAAGATGTTGATCTACTTAATAGATTATTTAGATGATAATACATAGATCTCATAGTTTCTTGGCTTTTGTTATCTGACTGTGCAGGTTCTAATTTTGGAAATCGGAGCTAGAACTGGAGCATTCAAGCCGAATAAGGAACAAAGTGTTGACAAATTCCATGTAGGCTTCATTCCATCATCTATTTACTTTAAGGAAAGCATTGGGTTCCTTGTCTCTCTGTTGTTCTAGGTTGGCCATCGAACCTAGGGGAGGTACTTTTGTTTGTAATCGTAAATACTGCATAAAAAATTGGTGACTCCACTCGGGAATGATGTATTCCCTCAGTGGTTTTCCTTGTCCTTTTTGATTGATTATGTCTTTCATATACCTTTGTTGCTTTGACCAGTCAAGAACATACCTAAGAAGTGATTTCAATGAGCCTTTTTTTCATTTTTTTGTCTCGGAAACCTCTTTCCTAGGACCAACGCTCCCCTAGTGCCTTTGACAGAGCGTTGCACCTCACTTAGGCCCACTCTGTACCAGCGTTGCAAAGCATTGGTGCCTCCTATACACCAGTGTTGACCCCTATTTTTGCATAAATTTTTCCTCTGTTTCTAAGTGTCTCTTTGATAAGCATTCTTCCAACTAACCTTCCCCGAGTCTTGAGTGTCTTGTGGTCTTCCCTGAGCCTCCATTTGGTTTGCATTTGAGTTTGAATTGGTTTTAATTTTCTTTGTTCTTGTCATTTGGTCACTTTCAAAATGATTTCGTTTGGTCATTAATCGCTTGGATGAATTGTTTTTTTAGTCCTCATTCTGAAAAGTTCATTTGAATTAGTGATTAAACATTTGTATCTTAGTTTTGTTCATTTCGAAAATTAAGTGCGGTGAAAATAAATTTTTTGCATTTGGCATTTAGGGCTTTGTATGTGTGTTAGTGTAGGAATAGTTACATTGAAAGGGAATATGCATCTTGCATCTTGTTTGATGCATGTTCTATGCTGCATATTGATTTTTTCTTCCCTTCCTTAGCTAGATTTTCATTGAAAGGGACAAATTTCCGTTTTCTCATGCTAGATTTTCACTTAGGGATATTCAGGTGACATCCGTGGTGAGCCCTAAAACTCACTAGTAGAAAATGATGAAATTAGTGACTAGGTGACTAAAAACGTTAGTCACCACAATTATTTCAAGTGAATTACTACTAAATTTGAGCAATTTTAAGTGACTGAACTAAAAATGACTAACTTAAACGACTAATTTATTCTAGGTATAAAATATACGATTAGATAATAAGTGACAAAACTAAAAGCGACTAACTTAAATGAATAGTTTAGTTTAAGACTAAACTATATGACTAGATAATAAGTGATAAAATTTATAATTATTAATGTAAATGACTACTATAGTCCAAGAATAAAAATATGACCAAATAACAAGTACAACAAGTATATGAATTACTCATTCATGTTAATAATTTTTAATTATGTCACTTTGGAAATGGAAAATTGCAATTTTGATAATAAAGTGTTACATTTCACAATAGGGGTCTCTGAATCCATTTGTAGTTTTAAAATTTAGAAAGAAATGGGTCTCTGAGTACATCTACAATGTTAAAATTTTGAATACCCTTTTGTCTCTAAATTTTAACACTACAGATGGATTCAGAGACATCCTTTTTTGAATCCATCTGTAGTGTTAAATTTAGAGATAAAGGGGTCTCTAAATCCATTTGCATTGTTAAAATTTAGGTAGATGGATTCAATGACTGTACACCTCCAAGTGAGAACCCCCCAACCTCTCTAAATATTTGACCTCTTCAATCCATGTTAGAGTCTTCTTAGACGTGAATTCATGCCTCAAGAAAAACATAACACTAGAATCCCAAATGTGCATATTCATTCCCTCATTTAGTGCCTCATGGAAACCACATTATCATGTTGCTTAAAATGAAATTTTCACATCTTTATTCTTAAAGCAAAGACATACCTTACTTATAACATCCTAAACTATGTGAGCGATTGGAAGAGGACTCCATTTTCTCAAGATAAAATCATAGGGTCTTACAACACTATTCATGTAACAATTTGAATATATTTAACGTAAATAAAAATACGTACCCTACTCCTTCCAAATTTAACATAGAACTTATAAGAAACTACCACTTATTTTTAACTATTAAATCTACTTACTATATAGTATATTCCTAACATGCAATATCCCTTTATTTTCTCAAATACAACAATATTATATATTGTTTTCCACAAGAGAAATTTTAACCTTTTTAAAAAAATTATGTTTTAATTTTGCTTTACAAAACCCAAAACCCCACCCTAATATGCAATATACCATTAGTTTCCCAAATACAACAATATTATATATTGTTTTCCATAAGGAAAATTTTAACATTTTAAAAAAGGTTGTGTTTTAAGTTTTCTTTACAAAACCCAAAACCCAGCCCAACCATAATTTTGTATCTATTTTCTTTTGAAAGCATTTGAAAAGGCATGGGAGCGAAAACAAGATTTCACAGGGTTGCAAATTGTAGTTTTACTAGATATTAAATGCCACCATCAACCATCAAATCTTCAGTCCATTGACCGTGCCAAGTAATGTTCCATTTTTAACTTCAATGCATTTCCACTAGCACATTCAGTCTCCACACAGAGAGGAGTACACAAACCTCAGGTCTCTGGATCAAAAACAACTGTTTTTTTTGTAGCTACCCTTGTATGCAGATTTAATCTCTGGTGTCGCATTCTGCTACTATTTGCAGTGATGGAATTGGAATTTGATGAGTTCAGGAGGCCATTTATGATAATAAGGAGCAGGAGCATAATACCCAAATAAAAGGCTTAGATGCTCAAAAGGACAACATTGTGGCTGCCAGGGCTGTTGAGAGAATCCTCCGCACCTCACTCGGCCCCAACGGAACGGACAAGATGATCCAGAGCCCTGACCATTGCAAAACAGATGGTAAAAAATGGAGAGGCAATATGGATGTATGTTAAACATTTGAAATTTGGAGGGTTATCATTTGGAGGAAAAGCTAAGGTAGAAGGACACTTATACATGAAAAATTATAGAGCCTATGGTTCCCGGATATTTGAGGGTTAAAAGTTTATGTTAAAACATGCTTTGGGAGATTCTATACAGTGATAGTTTTTTTATCCTTTTAAATAAGGAGGAATTGAGAGATTCTAGATGGTTGCAACTGCAACTTTAGGCATTATTTCGCGCTTCGTCATATTCGAGAGGTTAATTATCAGAGAGTTTCTTCAATGGATCCTATATTCGACACCATTATTACTGCCACAAGTATTTCCGCTTTTTTCCTTCTGTAAATATGGAGCATGTCACAGCCTCCAGAAACATGCGTAAAGTACAATTTCGTGGGTTTGAGCCTATTAATGACTATGCCTATTACATTGGAAGCCTCACCAATGTGTCAGTGCAGTTGAATTAGGTTGGATTTGCTTTCCCAAGGTCAATTGGTCCATGCCGACACATAATTTACAACACGACTTTAATCAGGATCACAATTTGGTTTAAGTCATTCAAGGATGCTTACCTAGAGATAATTTACTCACGTTCGAAGTAGTATATAATTTCTCAATTGTTTTTTGGTAGGTGTTTGGGAAAAAGTTGTATTTATGCCTCTCTATATATAGAGTTATACAAATGGAACTTTATCAAGAAAGGGAGCTTTGTTTATGACATGCACAAAACAATGTCTTCGTATGGATACATATGACAATATAGCACAACAATTAGTTGTGTTAACATGTTTTTTAGGACAATTGAACTCAGCTAGAATCAAGTGCAATTGATATACTATTTCATGAAAAACCACAACACAAAGGTGGGCTGAATTTTTAATATAAATGCGTGGCCCTGATATCAAGGTGCCATGATTTTGATTCCTACCTCAAGGTGCCCTAAGGCTACCCTAAGGTGTTGGGTAAAACCCTTAGGAATGGAAACAAGGTAGTTGTTTTCAAGCTCCCACTCCATAGGCCTTGAGGGGAACACTGGGGTGGGATTGGGTATGTAATATGAAATATGTGCCCCAAGTATAACTCCTATCTCCATGTGCCCTCATGATTTTCTGGTAAAGCATTTGGGAATGGGACTTTGGCCAATGGTGTTGAGATATTTGCTTCGCAAGCCTCACAGAGAAGTTAGAATTAAGGAGTGGGCTTGGGCTTGTAACAGATGCACTTGGTATTCATCTCCACGTGCGATAATTTCAACATCTACCTCCAAGTTCCCCTACAGATTGCTGGTAAACCCCTTGGGAATGTAACCTTGGCCAATGGTTTAAAATTATTGCTTCTTAGAAATCAAGGAGAAAATGGGTTGCGTTTGGTTTGTAAGATGAGCAGTAGCACTAAATATTCATTTATGGGAGCCATAAGTCTATCCCCTACCTCCATGTGCTCCACGACTATTTTAGGATGCTAGGCAAGGGCCATCAACTCCAATCCCATTGGGCTTCTTGACATTCATATTTTATATAGCAACCAATTTCATTATGTCCATGTAGATTTATTATAGGTAAGCACGAAAAAATATCTTTGACCTCCTAAAGTCTAGAAATTGTATTTTTGTGTTGTTATATACTGGTACTTTATGCATGGGTCATGTTATACTATTTTACTGGTAATCTATTGCAGAATAGTGTTACATCATCTTCATGAATCAAGTAACGCAGTAAGGTGATTATATTTGCAAATTATTTGTTTTACAAATTGTGCAACCCCAAAATGATAGTATCTCAAGCCTCTATTTCAATCTAAAAGCTAACTATTTGGTGGCCACTCCTTGGGATAATCAAGTCTGTTCTCAATTGTCTCCATTTACCATTTACTAAAACGAGGCTAAGTTATTACAATTGTAATGATAAATTATGGGACCAATAACAAGATCGGATTTATATTTACCTCATTGTAAACATTTTAGACTATGTCACTATGGGGTATTGGTTAGATGGTAAATAAGGGGTGTTTCACAGTCCTCACCAAGTTACAAATCCCCTAGGGACAAATTTTTCTCCTCCAGGGCCATCTTATCTGTGTAAGTGGGTTGTCTTAAGTGGTTGGTGCTCTTTTCAAGTCTTAGTTGACTTTGGAATAAAAAATAATCCTTAGCCATGAATTTTCAGCTGAAGGGATTACATTGCATTGTGACATTCTCATATTGGGAAAGGGCATGCTTGCTGCATAGTGATAATGGGAAGTATTTTGCCAAAATAATTTATTTGACAAACATTCTAGTTTGCTTTGGTGTTGTGGTTGTCATATGTTCACCTACAAACTAAAATAAGGTTTTATATGAAATGACTTATGCCATTTATATTGGATATTAGCGGCCCTTAGGAAATATTTTTGGTGAATGGACCAACACGTGGGTATTATTGGATATTTAACCTTGCTTCGCAAACCCAAATGATATTATATTTGTTAAGCCACTTTGAAATTTGGCACTTTTCATTGTTACAAGTCCTCCGCCCCCCCATATTGAAATTAAACAAAACTCACACTAATAAAGGGGAAATCCATTCCAAAAATAGCTATAATTTTCTACTTTCTTAGGGTGGTTGGTTCCATGTACACTTTTGATTTCTGTGTTCCTTGTTATTTTGGCATTTGTTAATACTGATAGCCTACACTGTGGTTATACTTGTAGTTTTCAAGACTACGAAAAGCTTGGTATTTGTGTTTTATTCTTACACAAATTGTGCCCAACTTCTTTGAATTATTCTAACATTCATAATCTACCCAATTTAAGTTCTTCATGTACAGGGGCATCACTGGAGATGATTACCAAAAGGCATATGAGCATTTAGGTGGCTTATGAATTGTACCCTTTTGGTAGTGAAATAATCTTAGAGCCAATAGAAATTGCTCAAAATGTCTTACAACTTTTGAAACACATTTTTTTCCAATTTAAATAATATCGATAGAGATTGCAATAGAAACTACAAGGAGGGGAAGATTCCAAACAATATGTGGAGACATTGCTGCTATTTTGAGTTCGTATATTCTACTTGAGTTGGTGAATTGTGGAAGTATTTCCATCTAAGCATTTGTACTTTGGACTAAAACTTGTTTATTAACTAGGTAGTTTTCAAGACATGTCTGGCTGTAAATAATTTTAGCATGCAAAAATAGGGGTGTTATATATAGGCAATTCAACAATGGCATGAAATCTGAACTTGTACATTCACCATGCCCTCTTTATATATGAATATTGCACTTCATTAGGTGAAACTAGACTTCCTTTTTACTGCAAATATATGGTGTAACAATGTTTTTATATACTTTATTTTAGTTGGTGATATTTGGAAGTATTTCCCACCCGCAGAAAAGGTGAGATTGCATGTTGTGCACAAAGAAATTGGATCAGTTTCACGGTCCTTGTAATCTTCTCTTGGTTACTTGTAATTCCACAAGATCTAGTCTCGGTAAATGAGGTCGCTCTATTTACCTTTAAAATTATATGTATTACACTTATCTTATTATTTGAATGTAAAAAGTTATTAAGACTATTTGTGGGAGGTTCCTTTTTCCCCTGGTCTTGGGTCTTTACATGGCACTAGAATTGAATGGTGTAATCTTGATTCTTATCGTGCAGTCACATGTCAGAGATTTGACAAGGGGTGGTGTAGAGTATAAACTTTATTGTGACATGCATAGAACAAATTAAGCTATTCTTGAAATACCCAATTTAGGGAATTGTAATTATCTTAGAGAGTTTGGAATAAAAAGAAAAGAAAATTTGAGCAGGATTTCAGTTTCTACAAGCTCCTTGCAATGTCGTTTCTTATATTTGAGTACAATGAACAACCAGTTGGAAAAGTGGATTAAATAAATGGCCAAGATAAAAGTTGTAATCGACTTTTCTAGTTTTTTCTAGCTTTCAATTTCCTCACAACTTAGAAGTTGGATTTAACGTACAAGAGAACTCTAGAAGCATGGATTTTGAAAGCTATGTTTCTTCATAGTTCAAACTTGTAGGTCATAGTTTTTCCTATCGTATTGACAAGTGAGCTGATCATCATGGCATATGAAAGAAGCATAATATATAAATGGAGGCAATGTGTGATGTTTAGAACTCTATTCTATAGTCTTAGGGTTTCCCTCGGTTAGTCTTTGTCATGGTTTTCTGAGTGCAAATTTAACAGGGCGCAGACATACCCCATAGCTATAGAAATATTAGTTCTACACTGGTTTCTTAGGGTGTGCATCCAATGCCAGATATATAGTTCCCTCCTACTGTGATATTTGTTGCAAAGGTTTTGGATGAGCTAGGTGGAAAGCATTCATCACCATGTTTTAGATTGTGCAAAATTGGTCCATAATCAGGAAATCAAAGATAGTCGCGCATCGTAAGAAAGACTCTACCAACAAGAAACATATTAATAAATGTTGAACTTTCACTACTATTGTTTTTTTTTTTTTTTTCTAACAAGATCGGTTATGTTGTATTTCTAAAAATAAAAGAGGAGAGAAATTTCTCCATTATAAAATTCCCCAATTTTGGCGCAGAAAGAAATTTGCTTGGGTGCTATTTCTTGGCATGCATTACTTGTTTTCCACTTTTCTCCCCTCCTTTTAGAACTGGAGGCGGTTACATTGGAACTTTACTGATTAACAAACTGGAATAATAACACAATACATTTGACTTTCATAGTAAACTAAGATTGTCGCTGTAACTTAAAACATAAGTCATAGGTGATCAAAGCTTTGATGGCCTATTTGTTGACAGTGTTCTCATTTCCACGTTGCTTTCTTCCTTGATCCATTGAAGTGGATCCTTACTCCGACTTTTTGTTCAGTGCTTCTTTGATGATGTCGATTGACTCTTGTAGATTACTGCAATTGTTCCTCAGAGTCCTTATTTCTTCGTTACATGTCTTCCATTGCGATCTTATATATGCCATTTCTGCTTTAGTTTTTTCTTTGTCTTGCAGAATCTGATTTTTGAGGTTTTCAATCACAATTCGGTGTGACTTGCAGAAGGCACATGGATGTGATATGTTCTCCATAGGATCCATATTTGTCTTTCCACTGTTGGCGATGTATGGCTTGGCTGCTCCTTCTTTCTTTGCTAGAACCCATAGCTGTGCTGCTTCCTTTCTCTGAAACACTCTCTTTATTGAAGATAAAGCCCACTTACTAATTGCTGAACAACGAAAATGGTGGAGAAATGTTAGGTGGAATTTTGTGAGAGGGATGAGTGCCCAACTCACTGGAGATGGCAACAACGCAACTTTAAAGATAGCGTTCAAAAAATTGGGAGAGGGGCCAGAGGTAAAGGCTTAGGGGATAAGGGGAGATGAGAAAAGGATGGCGTTGGGCGAGGAAATAGTGAGGAAAGAGTGTGAGTAAATCCAGAGGGCGTAGAAGGAAAGCGCAACAGATGGAGAGTGAAGCTTATGGAGAGGAAAAGAAGAAAATGAGAGTTGATAGAATGACAGAGCATAGCGCGATTTATGGAGGGAGGAGAGAGGGAAAGGGTGCAGGGAGATTACGTGGGGCGTGATTCCATGGGATGGAGAAGTCCTATATGTAATGATTTCATAGATTTTGCAGATATTATGAGATATTTCAGATTTTCCCAGAAGCTTGGTGATTATTTCAAAGGGAATCTTGATGATAGCTTTGGAATTGGCTATGATTTTAAAGAGGATTTTGATGATAGCTTTGGAATCCTGATCTGATATGATTTGATTATTGAGCATCATGGGAAAAAATGGGTAGGTTAAGGGATAGGGATTTGTATATTGATTTCTCCAATTTGAGCTTGTCCAACAGTTTGATTTACTCCTCTGTTTGCTTGCTCATCTGCTAATTTTTTTTCTTCCTCATAATGTGAAAAAATTCTATTTTACCAATCTGCCTTGATATTTTTTGTGCTCTATTCAAGATTTGATTTAGCCCTGATTTTCCAGAAGCGAGTTCGTTTCCATTGCCTTAATAATGATAGCTGAATCCCCAAAAATGATGGCTTCATTGATTTTTTTTTCTTTTAGAATTTTAAGTCCGAGCCAAAGCCCATATGCCTCTGCTTTGTTGTTTGTCATCTGTCCAAGGCCCCAATTGCAAGGTGTCTGTATTGACTGATTATGTAGCATTATCATTCCTCTAGTTCCTGCCTAGCCTGGATTCTTTTTTGATGCACCATCAAAAAAGAGGCATGCTTTGTTAAGAGTTTTTATCCAGGCTTGAAATTATTCTTCTCTTTTCCTTATTTTCCAGTTTTGATGTCTTGTTGTGCTTTTCACTAGAGGAGTCTGGTTGATCTCGTTTACTGCAAAACTTATCCAATTCCTTTCTTCTTCTTGGAGTTGGCCGATGCTGATTCCTTTTACCCCTTTTGCTGTGAGAAATTCCACCATTAGTCCCCATGCTTTTGACGTGACTTTACTTAATGTTGGAGTAGTATCCTTGAAAATTGCTCCGTTTCTAGCTAGCCATAATTGCCAGCAGAGAAACGAAGGTAGGCTGTTCCAGAGTCTCTTTATTGTTTGCTTGTTTTGAGAGAGTGTGGATACCTTCTTTTCCATCTACTTATAAATTGATTTAGGGGGACATTGTAATTTATATTTGCTGCTATGGGTATCACCATTGCCTCCCAACATTTTCTTGAGAAGGAACACTCCAAAAATAAGTGTTGAATTGTTTCTTCCTCCTTTCTGCATAATGGGCATTGAGATGGTCCACTTATTCCTCTTCTTTTTAGATTCTCTATAGTTAATGATTTACTGTGTAGTAAAATCCACATAATTTTTTTATTTTTGGGAGGGATTCTACCTTCCATGCTGTTACACAGTAATTTGTCACCATCCCTACCATTCCCCGTCCTGCACAATGGAGGACCCATTTTGTGGCCTGTGAACATTGTCATGCCTTGAAAACATCATCAATGCATTCCTCTAAGCATGAGCTTCAATTGCCCTAAAGACATCTCCTTGCAAAAATCATGAAAAACATCTCCTTTTGCATTGGCGCGGGCAGACAGTTCAACACTCGCGCCAATGGGGAAAATCCTACAAAGAGGCCGCGCCAACTGGCGCTCTGTCCCAGAGCAGTAGTCGCGCCAGCCAATTTAAGGAGTGTTTTTTAAATAAAGATGGCGGAAGTTGTGTTTCAACAAACTCATAAACCATTGCCTATCTTGAGTTGGGAGGTTTGGCTGCGGGAGTTCTATGGAAGGGAAGTGGTTTGCCACCTCCCATGGAACCTTCCTTGTTGATAGGGCCAATCCCACAATAATAGGGATCCCAACTCTCTCCTTTCCCATCTATAAAAGCCTGCTCAATCCCATGGCAAGCTAGTCTTGAAGTGCCTAAGATTTGAATCTCCAAATTCCCAAGAGCCTTTGTGCTGTAAGAGCCCTCTTTCTTCCCTTAAGGCTGACTCAAGTAAGGAGACTATCATCGAGAGACTCTGGAGAGGTTTGCCCTTTCCCTGGCGAGCTTTGCGAGACATGAACGACTGGAGACCCATCCGAAGGGGAACACGACGTCAGAACATTGGTTGTAATCTTTCTTCGATTGTTATTTAATGAATGATTACGATTATGGTTCCACTCTGTTTTCGATTATGTTAATATGAGTAACATCCTTTCTGACTGATATTTAGTTACGTATGCTGGATTTTATGCTTGTATCTGTTTGTTTTTTGCATGTGCAGGTGTCCATCCGCGGAGATCGTGGAGGATCGTGATCTGCCGAGGCGGAGGAACGGGAACGCTCTCTTCTTCGGATCATATCATTGGATTCTAGGTAGGCTTCTATCTTTAGTCTTTTCATTCGTAACTAGGAACTTGCGTCGTAACATTTTCGATTGTTGCTAGACCCCTGCTGGGCTAGTAGGGATCGCCTCTGTCCACAGAGGGGATTTACCTCCTCAAAGACCCAGTCCTCATGGGTATCTTTCCCGCACCGCCACCGCATACCGCTCAAGTCAACATGTTGTCCAGGTCCGATGACCCCTGGCTTATTCCTACCGAGCGTGCATGTTGTTTGGAGAATCCATGCCTTTAACGCCAGAGATCGGCCATCGTGAGATTGTTGAAAGATTCAGATCCTCCACCTCCCCAGGCTCCTTTCGGACGCCCTCTCGACGCCACCCCACCCCCGGGGCTTGGTCAGGATGATTCACCTGATCCTCTCAGAGAGACTTTTCCTTCCGATGAGGCTATCATTGAAACTATGTCTCTCGAGGAGCTGCCTTGGGGCGATGGACATCATCGCTCCTCGTTTATGCCTAGCTTGGGGGCAATGACTGATTGTCTGGAGCGTTATGCTACTCAGGTTCCTTCCCCTCCTCTTCAAACGCCCATCTTGACGCACGAGGTTTTTTCGGAGGGTAACCTGGGTAACATTACTCAAACTATTCCAATCAACATCTCCGTTAAACCGGGGATTGTTGAGAATATTCATGTGGGTGTGACTTGTTCTCCCGATGAGATTCAAGTCTATACTGAGCTTTTCAAAGAATTCAGAGATGTCTTTGCATGGTCTTACGAGGAAATGCCGGGGATTGATCCTAGTATTGTCGTGCACGAGATTCCAACCTATCCAGGTGCGAAACCCGTGCGCCAACGCTTACGTCCCATGCATCCTCGGAAAGCCGCCGCCATCAAGGCAGAAGTTGAAAAACTTCTAAACGCGGGTTTTATTTATCCCATCCCCCTTACAGAATGGGTGTCTAACATTGTCCCCGTCGATAAAAAGCAGGGTACAATTCGAGTCTGTGTGGATTATCGCGACGTCAATCGCGCCTGTCCAAAGGATAATTATCCCACTCCGTTTATCGACCAGATCATCGACGAATGTGCCAGGAGTGAGATCTATTCCTTAATGGACGGTTTCTCAGGATATAACCAAATCAATATTGCACCTGAGGATCAACACAAGACCACATTCATCTGTCCGTGGGGCACCTTCGCGTATAAAAAACTTACGTTCGGCTTAAAGAACGCTGGAGCCACTTTTCAGCGTGCGATGTCCTACGCTTTTCATGACATTCGCCATATCGTTCAGCCTTATCTGGACGACTTGCCAGCCCATTCGGGTAGGCGAGAGGACCATCCTGAGCATCTCCGCCAGATCTTTCTTCGTTGCAGGCGCTACAATATCAGGCTCAATCCTCATAAATGCATCTTCTGCGTTGACGCTGGCCGTCTTTTAGGATTCATAGTCTCGAAAGACGGAATTCACCTTGAACCTATAAAGGTCAAGGCCATCGTAAATCTCCCATCACCCTCCTCCCTGTATCAGTTACAGAGTCTGCAAGGGAAAGTGAATTTTCTTTGGTGCTTTATCCCGAATTATGCCGAGGTGGCCAAAGGATTCACTCGTTTGTTGAAGCAGAACGTTCCCTTTCATTGGGACGAAATTGCTCAGGAATCCTTTGAGAAGCTGAAGACGTTGCTTGTCAATGCTCCGTTGCTTCGTCCTCCGGACTACCACCGCGACTTCACTTTATATCTAGCCACCGCATTTAGCACCATAGCCATGGTCTTGGTGCAGGATGACGATCACGGTGATGAACATGTTGTTTATTACCTGTCACGGAACCTTCTCGACCCGGAAACGCGTTATGCTCATGTCGAGAAGTTGGCATTAGCAGCAGTACACGCTGTACAACGCTTTCGCCATTACATCCTTTTGCGTACGATAACAGTGGTTTCAGACTACAACCCTATGACGTATATTCTTTCTAGACAATTACTGGGGGGCAAGTACTCCAAATGGATTGTGATCCTGCAGGAGTTTGACTTAGAGTTCACTACTGCTAAGTCAACTAAATCACTAGTCTTCGCAGATTTGATATGTTCTCTCCCTACAGACTCTGCTCCCTCACACTCTGAAGACCATATACCGGACGAAACGCTTTTCCTCATCAGTACTCGCAACCCTTGGTACGGTGACATAATAGTGTATCTTCAAACCTCGACATTTCGGTCTGAGTTGGATAAAGCTGCCCGCCGTCGAATTCGGCACCAGTCCCAACCCTACCGTATAGTAGGAGATACCTTATATCGCGTTGGAGTAGATTCGGTGCTCCGACGATGCCTAACCTTGGAAGAGGCTGAGAAGGTCTTAAATGAATGCCACAGTGGCGCCTGTGGCGGACATATGTCCGGGTATGCTACTGCCCAGAAGATTCTGCGAGCAGGTTATTTCTGGCCTTCCATATTCAAAGACTGTATCACTGCAGTCCGTAAATGTCATCCATGCCAGATTTTTCAGCGCAAGATGCGCGCGCCGCCTTTGCCATTGCATCCCGTTATTACCGTCGGCCCTTTTGCGAAATGGGGCGTGGATTTTATGACGTGTAACCCTCACTCGGCCGGGGGGCATGCGTATATCATTGTCGCCGTCGACTACTTCACTAAGTGGGCCGAGGCGATGCCTACACTAGCCGCTGACGGAAGAACGGCTGCTTCATTTTTATTCAACCATGTTATTGCACGATTCGGGGTTCCTCAAGCTATCGTCACTGATCACGGTACTCATTTCCACGATTACATGATGGCGGAGGCCGACTTCAACGTTGGGCTTGCGTCACGACAGCTCAACACCATACTACCCTCAAGCGAATGGTCAGGTTGAAGCAGTGAACAAGGTTTTGGTCACTATGCATCAGCGAACAGTTGGTATTCATAAATCCAATTGGCATCTCCAACTGTTCTCAGCTCTCTGGGCATACCGAACATCTGCTAAGAGTGTAACTGGATTCACACCATTTCAATTGGTGTACGGTCTGGAAGCCACTCTGCCGGTTGAATGCAAGATTCCCTCATTGAAATTAGCTGTGGAGCTTCTACCTGATACTTCTGCCGAGGAAGAACGCCTTCTGTATCTGGAACGGTTAGATGAAACCCGTCATATGGCTGCTTTGGTTATCGAAGCACAAAAGAAGAGGGTCAAAACTCATTTTGATCAATCTGTTTCTCCCCGTTCTTTTATCGAAGGAGACCTCGTCCTCCTGTATGATCAAGCACATGACAAGCTTGGAGCGGGTAAGTTCCAGCCTATGTGGCATGGGCCCTATATAGTAAAGCGCGTTTTGAAAAATGGGGCCTACGAGCTTATAGATTATGAAGGAGTTCCGCTGGCGCAGCCCAGAAATGGGCTGTACCTTAAAAAGTACTATGCTTGAAGTGATTTCTTGGTGTGGTGTGTGTACAAAGGTGTGTGATTTTCATTTGTGTGCATGTATTGTGTGGTGTGCTTTGTAAACATCTTTCTGCTGATCGGGTCTTCCTGGTTGTGCAGATGTCTTTTCATCCATTTGTTGGTTTCGCGGATGGTGCCTCCCGCAGTAACAGGAATCTGTCTTCAGCAGCCTGGGTAATCTATGATCCTGCTGGTGAGTTGATCAACCTGCAAGGAGTGTGTCTAGGACGTACCACGAACAACATCGCGGAATATAGTGCTGTGTTAGAATTATTAACCGAGGCAGTAAACCTTGGTATCCGTGAATTGCTCGTGTATTTAGATTCACAACTTGTGGTGTTACAACTGAAGGGACACTATTCGGTAAGAAACCCATCCATCTTACGTCTGTATCTGCGTATTCGATTACTGGAAAGGAATTTTGACTACATTACATATCATCATATACCCATGCATTTGAATACACTAACAGATGCAGTAGCAAATTTGGTATTAGACAGACATTTGCGCAATTTATAAATCATCATCACATGTAAAGAAAGATCCATCCAGAAATAGATATGTATATATATAGATATCAAAATGTTTACATAGAGTGTGCCACATAAAAGTCAAAATATACATAATTGTCTTAAGTACATCCGGAGACGATACGTCTCTCAAAAAATAGGTGTGGTATAAATCCTAAGAGCTAATCCGCATGGTGCTCGTGATAGCATGTGACTGCACGCACTAAGCGTCTCAGGATTCGGTGGATCCGACTTGGAACTCCCACCGTGTGGCGCTGGTATGCCATCGGTACGTCTGCCAGCCGAGCATAGTCTGGGATTCCGTGGGCAATTCCCTCGAGATTTTGGATCAACTCCTCTCCTCCGGTGCCCTCCCCCTGAGGATCAGGGGCGAGTTGTGTCCTCCGTGAGATTGGAGACATCCCAGCTGGTCTCTCAGGTCCCACATCTGCATGCATATATAAAATGTGTTAGGACGAATGTGTATTAACAAAAAAAACATAAAACATAAAATCAAGAACATGAGGTCTTACCCAACTCCTCATCCCAGTCATCTCCTTCTGGCAGTGGGAGATCTGGGTCTCCAGTGAAGTCAGTTCCTGCATAGGGCCAGTCTTCCACTACAATCAGCTGGCACCGTAACCACCTAAAGAACTCAGGCCTCCAAGACATCTGTTGGCCGCCTCCAGCTCTGGGCATTAATGCCGCCCAGCGAGCCATTCTTGGCTCTCGTGGTATCGGATCTGCTACTGTGGCCCCTTGGCCCTGGAAGATTGGTAAGCGTTCCAGAATGAACGATACCAGGATGGAACCATAACCAAACTGTTTCATTTTTCCCTGTTTGCATTTTGTGAGCTGCCTTTTCATATTGATTGTTACTGCTGTTGCCCAGTCGGACAGTAAGGGACTCATGCATTCTGAGGCCAGCAGGAGTTGGGCCTTTGTGGCCTCATGCGGTGCCTGCGACCATGCGGCCCGCGTGATGGTATGTAGGATAACTCTCAATGCCAGATCAGGGATAGTGTGGATATCCACCTTCTTGCTTCCTGATCCCATTTGTGCTCCTCGGCACACTCGTGCCATCACTTCTTCCATCTATTCCCCAGATGGTCTGCTTCCAGTCAAGACAGGGATTGGACCTCTGCGGGATAATCTGATGATAAAATAAACATTAGAAACCTCCAGCTCTAATACCTGATCTCGTAGCCTAAACACCTGTTCATGCTCATCCCAGATACTGATCAAATACTGGAGGAGCTCGGGCTGAGCTCGTAGACAGGGTGTGAGGAAGAACTTTTTCAGCCCACAGTTTCTGAGGGCGTTCATGCAAGCCTCGCTTTGAATGTCCTGTTCATCCTCTTCTCCATGCTCTCGTTCTTTCCATTCAATCGCCATTTTTCTTGATTACCTGCATTCATATGGTCATAAACCCTTAGTTAGATCTCTGATGGGCCTCAAATTCCATGCAATTTGGTCTAAATGTCGATTTTTTAGGCGGATTTTTAGGTTCGGCCGCTGGCGCGGCTGTTTTGTGAACAGTCGCGCCACGTGGCGCGAGCCCTTTGTATAAAAGATCCCATTGGCACGGGTCCGTTCCCGATACCCGCGCCAATGAGCACGGCCCTAAATTTTCAAAAGTGGCCCTAGAGGACTGATTTACAAGGTAAAACTATCAAAAAAATGAATGAAAATGTAGAGCAAGGGAGCGCCTCTTACCTGTAGCAGACGAGAAACTGAATGGTCAACCGGATCTGTCGCAATCACCGTCAGAAGTTTCTGCTCCAAATGGATCACTGTTGCTTTTTACCAAGGTAAATAGTAAATGTAATTTTATTTTTACCATTTTGGCATATTTATAGCTTTTCCGACTTTAAAAGAGTTGAAAAGTTATTTTTATCAAATATTTGAATACATTATGTCGAAAATGGGTTTTACGCTTGCTTGGTATGTGCAGCAGCAGGTTTTTGCGACTTTAACGATGGAAACGAGTTGTATTTTATACTTTTTCGGACTCGGTAAATACACGAAAAAGTCACTCTGGAGTCATCTTTCAGCTCTTTTCTGACTCTCTAAACATGAAAAGATCGTCGAGGCCCTTGTCGTTTCGATCTCGTTAAAATGGACACGAATCGACATCTACCCAGTATACGTTTACCCCTTTTTCGGGCTGGGATGGATTGATTACGAAAAAGGAATACCCTAGCCTATCGCGACTAGGAGGTTTTCTCGGATATTGTTTTCTACCTTTTCGGATCTGAAGAACTATCTACGAAAAGGGACCTATGGAGTTTACTTTTCTGATGTCTTTTCAAACTCTCTAAACATGAAAAGACGCGAGTTCTCCCTTTGTCAGACTCGTTAAACCCTGATGACATCGGATCCAGTCAAAATGACGTTCTCCGAGTTCCTCCTTCCTAGGACTCGTTAAATGCACTAGGATGGATTCGCCCGAAGGGCGGACTTATATTACAAGCATATGCTATCCCCTTCAAGCTTGTTATCAAAAATAATTGGGGTACTCGCCAGAAATGGTGGGGAAAAATGGAACCGTAATCGTTGTCGTCATCAGTATGTCGCTCTTGAACATGGCACTTGTCTGCATTCGTGCCGGGTTGGGGACATCTCATCTCGTTTCTTCACTTTGCCTTCGTGGGTTTGGATAATCCTTTTTGACCTCTCCTCTGCTCATTGCCTTGTCACCATGACCTCTGATTCGTTGATGTCAAATACTGCCAAGTCCACTGTCGTGCCGTTCATGTGTTCAAGAGAAGTTGGCCTCTGCAAATATCAACCTTCCTCTGTTTCTCATACGATCCCGATTCACAACAAAACATCATGTTCCTCTGTCTCGTGTCGATGATGTGGGAATCATTATGGCCCACCTTCGATCAAGGTCACTTCCTGTCGACTTCAACTCATTATCCAGGAAGTTGGTCTAGAGACTTCTTATGGTACCTTGGAGCCTGCATGCCTCAATGGCAGGTTCGTCGCATTCAACGTGAGGTTTACATCATTGGCCTCCGATCGAGTGATTCTGCGGGTGTTCGACGTCAACTCATTTATTCGCACGCCGTAGATTGTACCTGTAGTACCTTGAGGACCATTGTCATTATTGTTGGTTTCTCTCGCGTCTGTTAACAACTTTCATCATTGGCTGGTAATCAGACGATGTTCTTGCATGTTCGACTTCAGCTCACATATTCACATGCCTGAACTTGTACTTTGTTTGGGTCGAGATGGAGCACAAGACCCTGGATTGTGTCTGTTGTAATCCAGGTTGCGATTGTGGATTATTATCATTATGTACATGACTCACTGATTGGATGGCTGCGACCATACCTGAGTCTATTTGTTTGATCTTAGTTGGATGGCTGCGCCCATACCCTGGATCCGGATTATAGCATACTCTGTTTCGGATGGCTGCGTCCATACCATATATATACCATGTACTTGAGATATCAGTTGTATCTTTCTGCGCAGGTTTTTCCGACGGCGGGCCTTCAGTTGAACATGTTCTCGTAAAGCATTTCACCCCTCTCTCTCTCGGGCCTCATACTTTAGGGGGCATCTGTTACACAGTAATTTGTCACCGTCCCTACCATTCCCCGTCCCGCACAATGGAGGACCCATTTTGTGACCTGTGACCATCCTGAGCATCTCCGCCAGATCTTTCTTCGTTGCAGGCGCTACAATATCAGGCTCAATCCTCATAAATGCGTCTTCTGCGTTGACGCTGGCCGTCTTTTAGGATTCATAGTCTCGAAAGACGGAATTCGCCTTGACCCCCTAAAGGTCGAGGCCATCGTAAATCTCCCATCACCCTCCTCCCTGTATCAGTTACAGAGTCTGCAAGGGAAAGCGAATTTTCTTCGGCGCTTTATCCCGAATTATGCCGAGGTGGCCAAAGGATTCACTCGTTTGTTGAAGCAGAACATTCCCTTTCATTGGGACGAGATTGCTCAGGAATCCTTTGAGAAGCTGAAGACGTTGCTTGTCAATGCTCCGTTGCTTCGTCCTCCGGACTACCACCGCGACTTCACTTTGTATCTAGCCACCGCATTTAGCACCATAGCCATGGTTTTGGTGCAGGATGACGATCACGGTGATGAACATGTGGTTTATTACCTGTCACGGAACCTTCTCGACCCGGGAACGCGTTATGCACATGTCGAGAAGTTGGCATTAGCAGCAGTACACGCTGTACAACGCTTTCGCCATTACATCCTTTTGTGCACGATAACAGTGGTTTCAGACTGCAACCCTATGACGTATATTCTCTCTAGACAATTACTGGGGGGAAATTACTCCAAATGGATTGTGATCCTGCAGGAGTTTGACTTGGAGTTCACTACTGCTAAGTCAACTAAATCACTGGTCTTCGCGGATTTGATATGTTCTCTCCCTACAGACTCTGCTCCCTCACACTCTGAAGACCATATACCGTGGTCAAACGCTATTCCTCATCGCATCGTGATCCTTGGCACAAAGTGACACAATAATGTATCTTCCGCACCTCCACATTTCGATCCGAGTTGACTTCGCTCGCCGTCTCTGGACTCGGCACCGCCGTCTCAACCCTACCGTATAGTAGGAGATACTTTATACCGTGTTGGAGTAGATTCGGTGCTCCGCCAGTGCCTCACCCTAAAAGAGGCTGAAAAGGTCCTAAATGACTGCCACAGTGGCACCTGTGGTGGTCATATGTCCTAAGAAGGCACGCTCTTAAGATTCTACAAGCAAGTTATTTCTCGTCTTCCACATTCGAAAGACCCGTATCACCGCAACCGCAACGTCATCCAAGATATTTCAACACAAGATGCGCGCGCCGCCGTTGCCATTGCATCCCGTTATTACCGTCAGCCCTTTTGTGAAATGGGGCGTGGATTTTATGACGTGTAACCCTCACTCGGCCGGGGGGCATGCGTATATCATTGTCGCCATCGACTACTTCACTAAGTGGGCCGAGGCGATGCCTACACTAGCTGTTGATGGGAAAACGACTGCTCAATTTATATTCAACCACGTTATCACACGGTTCGAGGTTCCTCAAGCCATCGTCACTGATCATGGTACTCATTTCCGAGATTACATGATGGCGGAGCTGACTTCAAAGTTGGGCTTGCGTCACGACAGCTCAACACCATACTACCCTCAAGCAAATGGTCAGGTTGAAGCAGTGAACAAAGTTTTGGTCACTATGCTTCAGCGAATAGTTGGTATTCACAAATCCAACTGGCATCTCCAACTGTTCTCAGCTCTCTGGGAATACCGAACTTCTACTAAGAGTGCAACTGGATTCACACCATTTCAATTGGTGTACGGTCTGGAAGCCACTCTGCCGGTTGAATGCGAGATTCCTTCATTGAAATTAGCTATGGAGCTTCTACCTGGTACTTCTGTCGAGGAAGAACGTCTTCTGTATCTGGAACGGTTAGATGAAACCCGTCGTCTGGCTGCTTTGGTTATCGAAGCACAAAAGAAGAGGGTCAAAACTCATTTTTATCAATCTGTTTCCGGCTTCTTTTATCGAAGGAGACCGTCCTCCCCGTACGACCGCGCGCGGACAAGCTTGGAGCTTCCGTGTTCACCGATGTGGCACGGCCCTATATAGTAAAGCGCGTTTTGAAAAATGGGGCCTACGAGCTTATAGATTATGAAGGAGTTCTGGCCGGGCGCAGCCCGTAAATGGGCCTTCTCGGAAAAGCACTACGTTCTGGGCCTGAACTTGGTGTGGTGTGTGTACATAGGTGTGTGATTTTCATTTGTGTGCATGTATTGTGTGGTGTTCTTTGTAAACATATTTATGCTGATCGGGTCTTCCTGGTTGTGCAGATGTCTTTTCATCCATTTGTTGGTTTCGCGGATGGTGCCTCCCACAGTACCAGGAATCTGTCTTCAACAGCCTGGGTAATCTATGATCCTGCTGGTGAGTTGATTGACCTGCAAGGAGTGTGTCTAGGACGTACCACAAACAACATCGCGGAATATAGTGCTGTGTTAGAATTATTAACCGAGGCAGTAAACCTTGGTATCCGCGAATTGCTCGTGTATCTAGATTCACAGCTTGTGGTGTTACAACTAAACGGACACTATTCGGTAAGAAACCCGTCCATCTTACATCTGTATCTGCGTATTCGATTACTGGAAAGGAATTTTGACTACATTACATATCATCATATACCTAGACATTTGAATACACTAACAGATGCAGTAGCAAATTTGGTATTAGACAGACATTTGCGCAATTTTTAAATCATCATCACATGTAAAGAAAGATCCATCCGTGAAATATATGTGTAATGTGTATATATAGATATCGAAATGTTTACATAGAGTGTGTCACATAAAGTCAAAATATACATAATCGTCTTAAGTACATCCGGAGACGATATGTCTCTCAAAAACATGTGTGGTATGATCCCTAAGAGCTAATCTGCATGGTGCTCATGATAACATGTAACTGCACGCACTAAGCATCTCAGGATTCGGTGGATCTGACTTGGAACTCCCACCGTATAACGCTAGTACGCCATCGGTACATCCGCCAGCCGAGCATAGTCCGGGATCCCTCGGGAAACGCCCTCGAGATTCTGGATCAACTCCTCTCCTCCCGTGCTCCCGCCCTCCCCCGAGGATCAAAGTAGTTGTGTCCTCCGTGAGATTGGAGACATCCCAGCTGGTCTCTCAGGTCCCACATCTGCATGCATATATAAAATGTGTTAGGACAAATGTGTATTAACAAAAAAAAAACATAAATATAAAATCAAAAAACATGAGGTCTTATCCAACTCCTCGTTCCAGTCATCTCCTTCTGGTAGTGGGAGATCTAAGTCCCCGGTAAAGTCAGTGCCTGCATAGGGCCAGTCTTCCACGACAATCAGATGGCACCGTAACCACCTAAAGAATTCCAGCTTCCAAGACATCTGTTGGCCGCCTCCAGCTCTGGGCATCAATGCTGCCCAGTGAGCCATTCTTGGCTCTCGTGGTGTCAGATCTGCTACTGCAGCTCCTTGGCCCTGGAAGATTGGTAAGCGTTCTAGAATGAACGATATCAAGATGGAACCATAACCGAACTGTTTCAGTTTACCCTGCTTTCATTTTGTGAGCTACCTTTTCATATTGATTGCCACCGTGTTGCTGCCCGCCCGAACGCAAGGGACCAATTTTATCGAGGCCAACAGGAGTTGGGCCTTTGTGGCCTCGTGCGGTGCCTGCGACCCTGCAGCCTGCGTGATGGTATGTAGGACCACACTCAATGCCAGATCATGGATAGTGTGGATATCCACCTTCTTAGTTCCTGATCCCATTTGTGCTCCTCGACACACTCGTGCCATCACTTCTTCCATCTTCTCCCCATATGGTCTGCTTCCAGTCAAGACAGGGATCGGACCTCTGCGGGACAATCCAGTGATAAAATAAACATCAGAAACCTCCAGCTCTAATACCTGGTCTCATAACCTGAACACCTGTTCATGTTCATCCCAGATACTGATTAAATACTGGAGGAGCTCAGGCTGAGCTCGTAGACACGGTGGGAGGAAGAATTTTTTCAGCCCACAGTTTCTAAGGCCATTCATGCAAGCTTGACTTTGCATGGCTTGTTCATCCTCTTCTCCATTCTCTCGTTCTTTCCATTCAATCACCATTTTTCTTGATCACCTGCATTCATATGGTCATGAACCCTTAGTTAGATCTCTGATGAGTCTCAAATTCCATGCAATTTGGTCTAAATGTCTAAATTTTAGGCGGATTTTTAGGTTCGGCCACTGGCGCGGCTGTTTTGTGAACATTCGCGCCACGTGGCGTGGGCCCTTTGTATAAAAGAGCCCATTGGCGCGGGTCCGTGCCCGATACCCACGCCAATGAGCGCGGCCCTAAATTTTCAAAAGTGGCTTTAGAGAACTGATTTACAGGGTAAAACTATTAAAAATTGGATGAAAATGAAGAGCAAGGGAGTGCCTCTTACCTGTAGCAGACGAGAAGCTGAATGGTCAACTGGATTTGTCGCAATCACCATCAGAATTTTCTGCTCCAAATGGACCACTGTTGCTTTTTACCAAGGTAAATAGTAAATGTAATTTTATTTTTACCAATTTGACATATTTATAGCTTTTTGACATAAAATGAGTTGTAAAAAGTCATTTTTATCGAATATTTTTATATGTTATGTTGAAAATGGATTTTATGCTTGCTTGGTATGTGCAGCAGTAGGTTTTTGCAACTTTAATGATGGAAACGAGTTGTATTTTATACTTTTCGCACTGCAAATGCCACTCCAAAGTCACCGATTATCTTTCACCTCTTTCTCTCGACTTAAACATGAAAAGATTGCCGAGGCTCCTTTGTCGTTTCCCGATCCTCAAATGGACACGAATCGACATCTACCCAGTATACGTTTACCCCTTTTTCGGGCCGGGATGGATTATTTATGAAAAAGGAATACCCTAGCCTATCGCGACTAGGAGGTTTTCTCGGATATTGTTTTCTACCTTTTCGGATCTGAGGAACTATTTACGAAAAGGGACCTTTGGAGTTTACTTTTCCGCTGTCTTTTCAAACTCTCTAAACATGAAAAGACGTCGAGTTCTCCCTTTTTCAGACTCGTTAAACCCTGATGACATCGGATTCAGTCGAAATGACGTTCTCCGAGTTCCTCCTTCCTAGGACTCGTTAAATGCACTAGGATGGATTCGCCCGAAGGGCGGACTTATATTGCAAGCATATGCTATCCCCTTCAAGCTTGTTATAAAAAATAATTGGGGTACTCGCCAGAAATGGTGGGGGAAAAATGGAACCATTGTCGTGGTCGTCGGCAGTTGGATCGGTTTTCGAACATGGCACTCTGTCTCGCATTCGTGTTTGGGCCGGGGACATCTCATCTCGTTTCTTCACTTTGCCTCTCGTGGGTTTGGATAATCCCTTTGGCCTTCATTTTCTCATTGCTCGTCATCATGAATTTCGATCCGTTGAAAATACTGCCAAGTCCAACGTCGTGCCGTTTATATGTTCAAGAGAAGTTGGCTCTCCGCAAATATCAACCTTCCTCCCGATTCTCATACGATCCCGATTCGACAACAAAACATCATGTTCCTCTGTCTCGTGTCGATGATGTGGGAAACATTATGGCCCACCTTCGATCAATATCACTTCCTGTCGACTTTAGCTCATTATCCAGAAAGTTGGTCTAGAGACTCCTTCATGGTACCTTGGAGCCTGCATGCCTCAATGGCAGGTTCGTCGCATTCGACGTGGGGTTTTCATCATTGGCCTCCGATCGAGTGATTCTGCGGGTGTTCGACACCAACTCATTTATTCACACGCCGTAGATTGTACCTGTAGTACCTTGAGGACCATTGTCATTATTGGTGGTTTCTCTCGCGTCTGTTAACAGCTTTCATCATTGGCTGGTAATCAGACGATGTTCTTGCATGTTCGACTTCAGCTCACATATTCGCATGCTTGAACTTGTACTCTGTTTGGGTCGAGATGGAGCGCAAGACCCTGGATTGTGTCTGTTGTAATCCAGGCTGCGATTGTGGATTATTATCATTATGTGCATGACTCACTGATTGGATGGCTGCGACCATACCTGAGTCTATTTGTTTGATCTTAGTTGGATGGCTGCGCCCATACCCTGGATCCGGATTATAACATACTCTGTTTCGGATGGCTGCGTCCATACCACATATATATCATGTACTTGAGATATCAGTTGTATCTTTCTGCGCAGGTTTTCCGACGGCGGGCCTTCAGTTGAACATGTTCTCGTAAAGCATTTCACTCCTCTCTCTCTCGGGCCTCATACTTTAGGGGGCATCTGTTACACAATAATTTGTCACCGTCCCTACCATTCCCCGTCCCGCACAATGGAGGACCCATTTTGTGACCTGTGAACATTGTCATGCCTTGAAAACATCATCAATGCATTCCTCTAAGCATGAGCTTTAATTTCCCTTAAGACATCTCCTTGCAAAAATCATGAAAAACATCCCTTTTTGCATTGGCGCGGGAAGACAGTTCAGTACTCGCGCCAATGGGGAAAATCCTGCAAAGAGGTCGCGCCAACTGGTGCTGTGTCACAGAGCAGTAGTCGCGCCACCCAATTTAAGGAATGTTTTTTAAATAAAGATGGCGGAAGTTGAGTTTCAACAAACTCAGAAACCATTGCCTATCTTGAGTTGGGAGGTTTGGCTGCGGGAGTTCTATGGAAGGGAAGTGGTTTTGCCACCTCCCATGGAACCTTCCTTGTTGATAGGGCTAATCCCACAATAATAGGGATCCCAACTCCCTCCTTCCCCATCTATAAAAGCCTGCTCAATTCCATGGCAAGCTAGTCTTGAAGTGCCTAAGCTTTGAATCTCCAAATTCCAAAGAGCCTTTGTGCTGTAAGAGCCCTCTTTCTTCCCTTAAGGCCGACTCAAGTAAGGAGACTATCGTCGAGAGACTCTGGAGAGGTTTTCCCTTTCCCTGGTGAGCTTTGCGAGACGTGAACGACTGGAGACCCATCCGAAGGAGACCACGACGTCAGAACATTGGTTGTAATCTCTTTCGATTGTTATTTAATGAATGATTAAGATTATGGTTCCACTCTGTTTTCGATTATGTTAATATGAGTAGTTTCCTTTCTGACTGATATTTAGTTGTGTATGCTGGATTTTATGCTTGTATCTGTTTGTTTCTTACATGTGCAGGTGTCTATCCGCGGAGATCGTGGAGGATCGTGATCTGCCGAGGCTGAGGAACGGGAACGCTCTCTTCTTCAGATCGTAGCATTGGATTCCAGGTAGGCTTCCATCTTTAGTCTTTTCATTCGTAACTAGGAACTTGCGTCGTAACATTTTTGATTGTTGCTAGACCCCTGCTGGGCTAGTAGGGATCACTTTTACATCCCATGAGAGAAGTTTACCTCCTCAACTTGATTATTC